>CAWUFW010011689.1:0-596039 GCA_963921515.1 Calotriton arnoldi
AAGTTTAGGGGTGAACCTGCCAAAAAGGGCCAAGTCCAACAGCCCTGGATTGTAAATACCAAGGCTCTCATTACGATGGTGGGCGGACTGCCACCGACAGGCTGTCGGTGGCGGTCCGCACGCCATCGAGGGCATCAGTCCGACTGCTGCATTACAATGCAGCTGTTCAGACTGCACAGATGGGGTTAGGACCACTGCCTCTGACAGGATCAAAGACGCACAAGCCGCAATTGAAAAAGGGATGTTTCTGAATGTCTACACTTGGGCGCATCCTAATCTGGCGGGTGGGACCGCCGACTACTTGTCGGCCGGTCCCAATCCCTCAATGATGGCGGTCGGACGCTCGTCCGACCACCATTGTGATGACCAACAACTAAACACCTTGCATCAGACATGCATTTAAAATGTCATGCAAACCTGACACAAAGCTTTTGTAAATCTGTGTCAAATGTCAACTTTAGTGGAGCAACACAATAGATACAGGTATTTAATGAAAGGCTCTTCTAGATATAGATGTAGAGGTCCCTCTCAAGCCAGATACAAAATCTTTTCACTGAAGTGCATTTCCTCACGGTGTTACTAGAGGCCCCTTTTGTGTTAGATGCAAAAACAGTGAAATTCTTTCATGAAGCTGCAGTTCCACAAAGTGTTACTAAAAGTCCCTCTTAAGTCAAATGCAAAAAGCATTAAAATTCTTTTATGAAGCTGCAATTCCATAAGTCATTAGTAGAGGTCCTTCCCAAGTCAGATGCAACTGCTTCAAATGGCCTTTCCCAAGCTGAGGGGGTGTGGCTTTAATAAATACATTTGTATACATACTTTTGCTATTTTAATGATTTGTGCTTCGTTTCCATAGGATAAATGATTTTGCCAAACCTGGTTTAAAATAATGATTTTTATTCAAGTAAGTGATGACACCCTACTATGTGCAGGAACTAACATTCACTGGTAATTTTAAGTGCCTTTTAAGATCTAATCTTGGTTGTATATTTCTACTGTTGTGTGAATTCGCGTTTATTCAAGGTTTCCAAACTAAAGTGGTTTCATCCATTGATGTACTCTTGTGTTGTGGTAGGAGTGGGCATGATTTGAGTAATAATTGAGCAACTTAATGGATAAGGATGGTTGAATAAAATTCCTTATATATTTTTAATATTCGTTTTGTAGAATATATCAGGCTATCAGCTGTCAAGTAAAAAGTGCTAGCAATCACTATTAAATTCAAACTCCTTCAAACATATTCTTAGCAAACTGGCATTTGTGTGGCACTATACATGTATGGTAATAATCACAGTTGCCTATATTAAAGCACACTGCCCTATTTTGTATGCTGTGAAGAAGCAGAATATCAATGTCAGTGGAGCAACACAAATGTGCCCTCCTGCAGGGAGATAGGTGCAGGCCCCTGACTGCAAGCCAGGCCCTGTGGAAAACCCTCAACCCATTCGGCCAAAGACTATGAACAAGAGTGGCTTGGCAACTTGCAAGGGGTTGGCCAAGGGCTTCACTGCAGGCCAGGCCCTACGAGCAACCCGCTCCACTCACAGCCAAAGGCTGTGTGTAGTACCTGGGTGCAAGGCTTGGCTGCAGGCCAGGCCTTGCTCAACCCTACGCTGCACACTCCTGCTGAGGGTTGGGTTCAGGTCCTTTCCACATGCTTGGTGTTGGACTTGGCCCTTTTTGGCTAAAGTTCCCTAAACTTTTTGCGTTCCCCCTAGACCTTTTTTTCTGACATGGTGTTGCCAACTTAGATGCTTTGGGCACTTTGCCACTGCTGATCAGTGTCAAAGTGCAAGTGCTCCCTGTATAAAGTGTAATGGTAATTGGTTGTCCATAATTGGTATATTTTCTTACTAGTAAAGTCCCTAGTAAAGTGCACAATGTGTGCCAGGGCTGGTAATACAAATGCTACTAGTGGGCCTGCAGCACTAATTGTGCCACCCACACCAGTAGCCTTAAAGAGAGATCTCAGGCCTTCCACTGCAGTGCCTGCGTGCAGTTTGTTAAAGTGCCTTGTTGTCCTGACAAGTGCACCCACTTGCCAGGCCTTACCCTTCCCTTTTTATGCACTTCAGACACCCCTATGGTAGGCCCAAGGTACCCCCCTGGGCAGGGTGCAGTGTATGTGAAAGGTAGGACATGTACTAAGGTGTGTTCCATGTCCTGACAGTGAAATACTCTCCATTTCGTTTTTCACTGTTGCAAGGCCATCTTGCCCATAGGACAGATTGGGGGAGGCTGTGTAATATGTTTCCAGCCTATCTTCCCATAGGCTTAAGATGGAGAGGTGAAGTTTAGTGTGCCTGAATTCACAATTTAATAACACATCTTTTTCTGAAGGTGGTTTTTGCATTGTGTGTTTAGAAACCACACTTTTAGAAGTGGCTGGTTTTTTTGTTCTAACAATCCTGTGTGTCTCTGCCTGGTTGTGGATTGACTGTCTGGATTTGAATGTGATAGGATCTGGGAAATGTCCTGACCCAGGGGAGGAGGTGAGACAGCAACAGGCTGACCTGCATCTGGAGTGTAGGGGGGAGGAGTAGCCCCTGGAGGTGAAGAGGCCTGGGCTGCCGCCATAAAACAATGGCTCCATCTCCTACTGAGTGATTGAAGACCCAGACCCCCACTAACAAAGGAAAAAGTTGTCACTGGCAGGGAGACACCCAGAACTGGTTTAGACAGGGGTCAGTGCCCCCCTGAACACAAAGACTTCAAAGACATTTAGGGGTATAACTATGAGAGCTGAAACCCCTGAACGTTGGACTGATCAAGACTGAAAAGGATTGAAACTACTTCGTGGGCAAGAGGAACCTCTGCCAAGGAAGAAACAGCTGAAGAGACTGAAGGAAAGGACTGACCTTTGCTGTGTGTTCTGGGGCTGGCCTGCAGTTTGCTGATTTAACCAAGGGGAGGCTAAGGGACTTTGCTGTGTGCTGTGTCCCCCAGCTTGAGAGGACTTTGCTGTGTGCTGTGTCCTGAAGTAACTTGTCCCCAAGGGCCCGAGGAGAGCTGGCTCCCTGTTGTGGAAACTCAGGAACATAAAAGTTTCCAAGTGAGTCTCAGCGACGCTGTGCGCGTCTGCTTTTTGCAGTCTGAGACCTGCGTAAGAACTGCCCCGTGATCGTGTGCACCCGGAGTCCAAGGGAGTCTCAGCGACGCTGTGTGCGTGTGCTTCGTGCAGCCTGAGACCTTCGTGAGGATTGCCCTGTGATCGTGTACACCTGGAGTCCAAGTGAGTCTCAGCGACGCTGTGTGCGTGTGCTCCGTGCAGCCTGAGACCTTCGTGAGGATTGCCCTGTGATCGTGTACACCCGGAGTCCAAGTGAGTCTCAGCGACGCTGTGTGCGTGTGCCCTGTTGCAGCCTGAGACCTTTGTGAGAATTGCCCCGTGACTGTGTGTCCCGGAACAGTCTTGTTCTCTGCGTCGATCGAGCAGCGTGACCAGAGCGGCTGCGATCATCATTGCCATCGGCCCGGACCGGCATCCCCAGAGGAGCTGTGCCGCCGGCCCGAGCCTGCCTTTGCCAAGGAGGGACCTCGAACCATCCCCGTCGGGGGGGGGGGCCTGAGTTCCACTACCCAAAGATCAACGAAGTCGCACCGGAGGCCCAGGTCGCGAGGAGAGGAGAGGAGAGTGAGATTGCACCCCCCAGGTAACGCTCAGCGAGCGTGAGTGTGTCGCCACCTGGGGCGGGGTGCGGGCTCCGAGAGAATTGCTCTCTGCCTTTCCCATCTTTGCAGCGTGAGCCTCCGCTCAAGTCCATATCGCGGCCCGTACTTGCCGAGGAGTGGCAATACCGGGGCCGGAGTGTGGAGATGCACTTTGTTTTCCATCATAACAGTGTTGGGGGCATGTTTTGTCAGTAGCTGACCGAGAGTCAGTAAGAGTGGCATAGAGACCGACCAGAGCACCGCGATCGGAGCTGAAGTATCTTATTTTTGCATTACGAACTGCCTGATTGTTGCATTACGAAGTGCCCTATTTTTGCATTACGAACTGCCTGATTGTTGCATTACGAAGTGCCCTATTTTTGCATTACGAACTGCTTGATTGTTGCCTTACGAAGTGCCTTATTTTTTGCATTACGAACTGTCTGATTGTTGCATTACGAATTGCATTATTTTCGCATTACGAACTGCCTGATTGGTGCATTACGAATTGCCTGATTCTTGCATTACGAACTGCATAGCATTGCATTAGGACTGCATTAGATCATTGAGAATTGCTCATTAATACTGCAAGAACCTACCAGTGCTTGCTGGCCTAATAACCGGCAAGGTGAAATATTACAAATACGCATATGTTGGATTTTTATCGTGTGGTCTCATCGTATATCTTTTTTCTTATAAACATATAATTGTTTTCTTATGAAACTCGTGTGGAGTCCATTTGTGGTGTTATCACTGTGTCACTGAGAGGGTGGTTGCAAATACTTTACACATTTGCCTTGGAGATAAGCCTGGCTGCTCGTGCCAAGCTACCGAGGGGGTGAGCAGGGGCTATCTGAGAAGGTGTCCTTCCTTTCCCTGACTTAGAAGCAAGGGTCCCTATTTGGCCTAAGGTACCTACCCCAGCCAACTAGAGACCCCCAGTTCTAACACTTGGCCATCTGTCTGCCTTCACTATTTGAAAGCTCCCATGGGTTGGGTGCAGGGCCTGGCTGCAGGCCAGGCCCTGCGGTCAACCCCCCACCATGCATGGCTGAAGTCCGTGTGAAGTGGACGGTTGGCTGCCAGTGGGGGCGTTGAGTGCAGGGCCCTGCTGCCCACCAGGCCCTGTGCCCAACTTCATGCTGCACACACTTACAATGGTTTGGGTGCAAGACCTGGCCACAGGACCAACCTTGTGCCCAAACCCACATTATGCACATCCGCAAGGGTTGGGTCCAGGGCCTGGCTGCAGGCCAGGTCCTGCACCCAGCCCCATACTGCACAAGCCTGATTGGGTTAGGTGCAGGCAGTGCATGGCAGAGGGTTGGCAACATCTTCCCACCACTGCTTGTTTGAAGTCTTGCACTTGAAAACTGTCATGCAAGAGCTTACCACCCTAACCCTAGATCTGCAGCCAGGATCTTTGCCCCACTCTATGTGGCCAAGAGGCATGACAAACAACATAAACATTTTCGATTTTTTAACCAGGAAAGGGCATTCCAACATGAACCTTTTTTGTCTGTTTTGTAAAACGTTTTTGACCTTTATGGGATTCAAATAAAAAGGAAGAAAAAAGTTGCATCAAAACTTGGAACTAAAAAAACAAATCCTACCTTTTACAAACTTTCTCATAAGCAATCAACGACTGGTTCCTCTCCAATTCAGCAGATACAAATTTCCCACTGTCCATACAATACAGTACAACGAGCTGGTATAGGGGGGTCTGGTCATCGGTCAAGATGACGGTAGCATCAGGAGGAGTAGTGTCACCACCATGGACAGTGTGTAGAGGAGCGGTGGGTGTAGAAGCGTTTCAGCTTTGTAGGGTTCAGCTGCCTGCTGTGGCAAGACCTTGTGTGTTTGAACATTCCAGAGGTGCCAAAAGAATATTTCTTCTGGTACCTCTGGAAAATTCAAGATGGCAGATCTTTCACTTCACGATCAATTTTTTTTCCTTCAACCCTCCCCAAAAACGAGAAAATACCAGAAAAACCCAGCAGAGACCACAAAGTGTGTGAATGTTCTCAAGTGCCACTTCCTAATAACACTAAGAGGGTTGGAACTTCGTGGGAAGACATCAAGCTTATGACATTAGCCAATGAGATGATGTATGTCTGTCTGTCACACGTACCATGGCGCCATTTTTAAGTACAACGGTACAGCAATACCTAAAAATCTAGAAATTCCACTAAAGCCCAGCTTTTTTTTCAGAAATTCCTTGGAAACTGGCAGCATACCCATGCAGAATTCTTGTAAGACTCTTTAATTGGTTCTATTAGTCTCGCTGAGGTACCGCAGTATCTTATCGGAAGTCCCCCCCCAAAAAATGAAAGTAGCCATTTGATTGGCCACTCTAGAGACACTACTCAAGACAAAACTGCAACCTTTTACAACAACATTGAATGACTGATGGAGACCAGCAGACATCAGCTGCATCATCCACCAATCCTATGCAAAGTACACCATCTGAAGATGGTGACTTCAGCATTTTCCCAAGCATCTCTGTAGTAATGAAAGAAGTAAGGCCAGTAAAGGAATCACTGATGTGGCAAGTTTTTGAATTCCAGAAGGCAAAAAACTATAGTGCATAGGAGGTTACGTGCACTTTGTGCCAGATGGTGCTGCACAAGAGAAGACTGGACAGTATTTGCTGGGTACCAGTGGAATGAGGGCTATGACCCAATCAGCATAGCACATGCAGAGATACATAAGAAGCGAGCAGCAGAAAGAGAACCAACTGCTCCACAGGAAGTGCTACAACAAGAAGAGCAAGAAAATGATGACAAGATGCAGTGTTTTAGGATATACTGCAGGCGCTGTCATAAAGTTGAGGTCTGAGGTGAAGTTCATAGGAGAAGACAGAGAACGGTCATGGAATAGCATGGGGAAACAGAACACAAAGACTTGTGTAAACAAATAGAAGATGCAATTAAAAAGTTTTAAAAAGTTCAAAATAATATAAAAAACACATAAACAGTAGTTAAAAACAAAAAAAAGTGAAAAACAATAAAATAAAAGAATGACAAAAGCAGTAGTTGATAACCGTAAAAAAATGTGAAAACAAAAAAATTTGAAAAACAACACAAAACACCCAAAACATAGTATCCACTCTCTACAGTTGTTGGCAGTGGACCCTGCAAGGTAATGGCTGACCACGGGGTAGGAGTTGGGTGTAAGGCCTGGCAAATACCACCCAGCCATGCATGGCTGAAGACTGCGCACGCAGGGAGTTTGCCACTTGTTGTGTTTGGGTGCAGGGTTTGCCTGTGGGGAGTTTGGTAACCTTGTGGTCAACACCCTGCTGCACATGGACAAAAACTGTGCATAGTGGTAGAATTGGATGAATATCATCAAAAACCCCAGAAATTCACTGAAAGAACAAAGGTTCAAGTGACATTAAAGTGAGGGATGGTAATAAAAATGTACCTTAGGTGAGACAAACCCCTTGAAATTCACTGAAAAAAACTAAGGTTAAAGTGACATTATACAAGAGAAAGGCACACCGGCAGTGTGGGCTCGAGAGGGCGCACTGGTGTGTTATTAAATAGTTTTATTGCCACACGAAACGCTCAACTTTACGTGGCCCCACTGCTCATAAGCCACTCAAGTACAAAGTCAAAACTACAAAAGAAAAGGAGCATTAAAATTGAATCTGTAATTGTCCTCTCAACAATTCCAAGGATTATATTGCTTCTCCAATAATTCATATAGATCCAGCTCAAAGTAGTAACTCAGGAGTCTTGTGTATCTCTTTGAATCCAACTTTATTCAATCAATGCTTTTTATCAGAAGCAGTCGATTCAGCCCAGCCAACGCATTTCGTCCCACAGGGACTTCATCAGGGCTGCAAATTTAAAACATACATATCATTCATTTGGCATTAACTCAATAATGTTCATATCCACCCATGAACATGATATCACCCTTAAATACAAAAAACGTCCAAATGCACCCCCACAAGACTCCATGCCCATACAATCTACCACAACAATTTGTCTCTTATACGTTTCGTAACATATACCATTTTTAAATCCATGTCAGAGTGAAAAACACCAGAGTCAATATAAATTTTCCCAAAAGATATAAATTATTGCTTAGTATCCAGGTGGAATTATGTGAACCTGAAGATATCTACCTAAGCAGCTAAGTCCTGCCCTACATTGAACCTCCCATTTCTTCCAGATTTCTTCCAGATTTGTATAAAAGCAATCATCCCTCCCTCCCTCGGGGAATGAATGCCCTAGTCTAAGAGTGAAACGACTCACTCTTGTTCGTTCTTCTGAATCAGGCTTTTGACAGGAGATCAGATCCTCTTCTTATTTGTGTTAATCCCAATAAAGAGCAATTCATATCAAAGAATGGCGTCCTGTTCCCATTACCATCTATAATGAAAATACACAGATTCAGTCCTGGTTAAATATTGTTCAACCTAAAATTAAATCGCCCCTTCTTCAACTTATAACGTGGGTGTTAGTACTTCTAACCAATCAAAACAGGGGGCCAGACCTGAGTGGAAAACCCCATTATCGGTTCAAGCTTATATTCCCACCAATCCCATCATTCCATACTTCCTGCGCGGACCCACGGTTCAGGTTCCACGGGAAACCGGTGTACCAGACAAATTCTCATTCAGTACAGTAACCCACTAGTATTTGGGTGACCATCACTCCTAAGTAAAGTCCTAATACCAAGATCATTAATCATTACAAATTCACCAACCGAATATTGCCCATCTACATTCTATCCCAAGATCGAATGTAGATAGGCAATATTCCGTTGGTGAATATAAGTTTGATGACAATGGAAGAAGTATTCATTTTCGGTTCTGCTGAGACTTTTATGATTGGGCCACATTAAGGACTAAGATAATATATCAAGAACCGGGTGACAATGTGACCAGGAAGTGGTTTTTCATTTTTTCCGAGGGTATATGGGACCTCATTCTTTGGTCCACGTATGTTTGCTGGAGTTTTGTGAGTGGTGAAAATACTAGTTCAATTTGAACAGCTTGGTTCCCACTCTGGTCCGGCACCTTTGTGATTGGTTGGGAATGCGGAGGCTCATGGGATTGGGTTATAGGAGTGATGCAATACTATGTGAACTGGAAGCGGTTATTTCTGTTTTCCGAGTTTTCACGGGACCTCTTTTTTTGGTCCGCGTATGACTGGTGGATTATATGATTCGTGGAAATGCCAGTGGAATTTGAACAGGACGGTTCCCACTCTGGTCCGGCACATTTGTGATTGGTTTGAAATGTCAAGACTCACTGGATTAAGCTATATGAGCGGTGTAATAAGGAAATGAAGAGATGTGTTCCACGAAGGTGACGGTGTGTTTAACTAGCGTTTTCTTTGGTCCTTTTCCCCTGGAATCGACAAGACATGTCAGCCATGGATTGGGATATTATAGGGTGGTGAAAAATAAGATGGTTCTTATTTTGGTTGGACCGTGATGTGATTGGACAGGAGGACGAAGCATTGAACTCAGTAACATTGAGTACCGAAGGGACGATCTACATGGAATTTGCATTTGGGTTCTCCCCTGAATTAACGGTTATTTACAGATAATCCAGGGAGTCTTTTCTACAATTTGACATGAAGTTCACATCTCTTAATGGAGTAACAATATGCGATTCAGCAGCAAGTATGAAGGGTCATTTTTGTAGGGCGGGACTAAGAATGGCTAATCATGATGTAAGGAAGAAGTAGACGAGGTCAAAGGTTTTGATTGGTTCCTGGTTATGAGGATCAGAGAGGGGACTCGCATGAGTAAGGACAATCCAGAGTTGTGATTGGTGGACAATCCAGTATAAGTAAGGGAGGTCAGAGAAGGAACAAGTTAGGCGTCAACCTGATGGACACTTTCTGAACGGCAGGCATGAAGAATAAGGTCAGTACTGAGAAGCTACACAGACTGGATATACAGCAAGGCATAGGGGAATGAGAAGGATCATTATTATTTTTAGATATTGTGGAAAAGGGGAATATATCTATTGGTTGTTTGAAGGTGTAAATGTCTGTATTTTAAAAAGGTTTCTTAGACTTTTGGGAAAGGAAGGCAGTTAGACATTAAAGGATAAGGTAGAGGAGATGGACCCCTTCTATTCTTGCATTAGCATTTGAAGAAGGGGTGATTTAATTTTAGGTTGAACAATATTTAACCTGGACTGAATATGTGTATTTTCATTATGAATGGTAATGGGAGCAGCACGCCATTCTTTGATATGAATTGCTCTTTATTGGGATTAACACAAATAAGAGGCTCTGATCTCCTGTCAAAAGCCTGATTCAGAAGAACGAACAAGTGAGTTGTTTCACTCTTAGACTAGGGCATTCATTCCCCGAGGGAGGGAGGGATGATGGCTTTTATACAAATCTGGAAGAAATGAGAGGTTGAATGTAGGGCAGGACGTAGATGCTTAGGTGGATATCTTCAGGTTCACATAACTCCACCTGGATACTAAGCAATAATTTATATCTTTTGGGGAAATTTATATTGACTCTGGTGTTTTTCACACTGACATGGATTTAAAAATGGAATATGTTACCAAACGTATAACAGACAAATTGTTGTGGTAGATTATATATAGGCATGGAGTCTTGTGGGGGTGCATTTGGAAATTTTTTGTATTTAAGGCTGATATCATGTTCATGGGTGGATATGAACATTGTTGAGTTAATACCAAATGAATGATATGTATGTTTTACATTTGCAGCCCTGATGAAGTCCCTATGGGATGAAATGCGTTGGCTGGGCTGAATAGACTGCTTCTGATAAAAAGCATAGTTTGAATAAAGTTGGATTCAAAGAGATTCACAAGACTCCTGAGTTACTACTTTGAGCCGGATCTATATGATTTACTGGAGAAGCAATATAATCCTTGGAATTGTTGAAAGGACAATTACAGATTGAATTTTAATGCTCCTTTTCTTTTGTAGTTTTGACTAGAGTGACATTATAATTAGGGCTCCCGGTTTTATGGTGGTTATTTTTTTGACATTTCTGTCTGTATTTATCCATATTTATTATGGGTTTTGTGAAAAAAATAAAGCTGAAACTAGTGTATTACCACATTTATTTAACCAATAAATATGCAGTGATGCTTGAATGCCTGCCAGGTTTCAGTAATATGAACACCCGCAGAAGATAAATCAATGCACTTATATGAAAATATGCACATTTCAGTATCAGCCTTGTGCATGTCTACTGCTGTTTAAGCCTCTTTACTAAAATTCCTTTCTTTTTTAACACCCTTACCTATCAATCCACACAGTTAGGGGCCTGTCAGTCATGGCAAAGTGTATTTAGAATCACTCAAAAAGCACCCAATTTCCGTTTTTATCCACATTTAAAAATAAATACAGACAAGAAATAAATGGTTTTCGGTCTGTATTTATCGGTAAAAACGGAAAACAGGGAGCCTTAATTATAATTAGCTATGCTAATAAGATTTTAAATTACATTTAAAAAAAGTAGAAATTGTCCAAATGCCAAATCTCTTGGATTTAGCTTGGACACCAACCTCACCCTCAAGGAACACGTTCCCAAAAAACGTAAATAGCAAAGTAACAGCTCTTTCTTCTGTAGAAAATGAAACATGAAGTGACTTTAGAACTGCTGCTGAAGCCCCCGTACTCTTGTATCTGTATGGTGGTTACACTCTGCTCTATGGTCTCTCAGACTTCACATTGGCACCCGTTAATAAGGGTATCCTACACGCTGCAGCACATCTCATCCAGGGCTGGAAGAAATGTGATGACATCATTCTCATGCTGATGCAACTCCATTGGCTCCACTTTCTGGTCTGCACCATCTTCAAAACTGTCTGCATCATTTACAAAGCCATCACACCCAGCACCCCTGCATATCTTGCAGACAAGATCACAATCACTTGTGGCTCTTGGCACACCTAGAGCCAAGTCACCACCAGACTGGAGGCTAAGAAGTGTACAAAAGAAAAAACACAAGGCAACAGGCCTTTTCTAGCTATGAATTCAGGACCTGCAACAATATCTCCATATCCATGAGGCGCCCCAATTCTGCTCAAATTTAGGAAATAATTGAAGACACCTCTTTAACCGCTTGACTTCTAAAGCGTCCCTGTTGCGAAGCTCTTTTTTGGATGTTAGGGGCAGCTCAAACTTAAGCCTTCATAACTTTTTCCACAAAAGGTACCCACGTCATATTTGTGTCCTTTTTTTCAACATCCCAGGGATTCTAAAGGTCCCCAGTGTTTGAAGATTCCCCTGAAAGGAACTGAGAAGCCAAAATATAGCTACATTTTGCGTGTTGTGAGAAGAATGGGAAAAGGTGATGTGCAAGAAAGTGTATGTATTTTATTTCTAAAAATGGCATAATGAATGGTTTGCTGTGCTAGGATCAGCACCGTCCCAGCCTTTAAGAACAAGCAGAATGGTAAAAAGATAAACTGTATTTTTTACCACCTGCTTTGCATTTTTATAAGAGGTAGCCCACTTTTCCTTATTGTGCTGATTTTAACCTACTTGCAGTTTGTGGTAAAAGCAGGTGCGAAACCTATGGGTGATCCTGAAAAGCTATACATTTCTAAAAAGTAGACATTATTTTAAAATCCAGCATAGGGTAATTTGTGTAGCTCCCTCAAGGTTTTCCCACATAAACTAAATATTGAAAAGAATAATGAAAATTAGTAGGAAAAAACAGTAATTTGTGACAATATTTTCATCTGTAATTTTTTGTTACAATGGATGATTTACAGAAGCATTATACCAATTTGCCCGATAGAGCCTTCTGGTTGCAAAGATATATATGGTTTGTAGGCCAACAACTGATCTGCACCTTTAAATAATTTTTATTATGTACCGACAATACAACAATTCATATGGTAAAATCTGGAGGGAAAAATTTGTATGAATAAAACCTATGTATTTCTGAGATGTACACAAGATACTAAGGTCAGGAACAATGGTTATTTGTACACCTTGGGATTTCTGGATATGCATACTCTTATGCAGTTCAAAGGGCATTTTGCTAAATATCTTATTGTTTGCACCCTGGTTTACATTTGGAAGCTGCAAATGCAGAGAAATCCAATTGGTAATAATAACAAATGTTCTACTATTATGTGTTCCCACACATCTCCTGATAAATACGGTATCCCACTTGTGTACGTGGTCCTAGCGCGTGCGAAAGGAAAGGGACCAATACTCAACATGGACAAATCAAATGTTTCTACTCAAAACTAACCCTTATTTTGCAATGTGGGTAGCTGTAGAATTTCAGCCTAGGCTTGGCCACCTCCCAGGGAAACGTACCAAACCCAGACATTTCTAGAAAATTAGATCAGGGCTCTCATTGTCCTTGATTGGAAGTGGGGTAGCATTTGCATCAGGACATGTGGGGAAACACTAGGTGGTAGGAATTTTGTGGATCCCTGCAGATTACAGAAGTTTCTGTCACAAGAATAGAAAGAAAATGAGTGATTTTAGGCAAAGTTTGAGGTTTGCAATGCATCCCACCCTGAACTCCTCTGAGTGTCTAGTTTGCAAAAAGATTGGGTTTGGTAGGTTTTCCTAGGTGGCAAGCAGACCATCATATCTGTTTGCTTTTAAATAAAGCAATGCTTTTTTTTTTTAATACTGTCCGTTTTCCTTAAAGGAAAACAGGATGTATTTCAAAAACAAAAATTAAATGTTTCAGTTTAATTTTTTAAAAGTAGGCAGTGGTCCCTGGGACTACTGCCTGCTCCTAAATAACGTTTTTGCCTGCATTCACAAAGGGGACCGGGTCCCAAAGTGAACCCTTTCCGTTTGCGACTGGGTTACCACCTTCTTGAAGTAGGCGGTAAAATGTGAATGTTTTGCAACCGCATTTCGGTCGCAAAACATTTGTACATAGCACTGCGATTTGCTATTAGGAATGGACACCCTTAACACGCCCCTTCCTAATACCAAATCGCTAACCCATTTTGCCATTCGGTAATAGGTTTCTGAATTGCAAAATAGGATTCTGTACATACAAAAAGGCTTTTTTCCAGTTGCAAATGGCCAGATTCGCATGAGAACAAAAAAGCTACGTACATGTGGCCCAAAGTGCCTTATGTCCTGTGTTAAAGTGCAGTATTCTTGGAGGTTTCAATATCTGTAGTGTGCTAGATGTGCTCTGCACAGCAAGTCACAATAACAACCAGGGTCCTACATGCCCATCCATCTGTCCATTCAAGGTCTCTGATTTGGCTATTCCTTTACTGCATAGGAAGGTAAATAAATCAACCTCAATGCACTGTAGTCTGTTACCCTGCTGACACATGGATCTGCATTAGGGGAGGGAGAAGTGAACAAATCACCCCACCAGGAGAGCTCTATGGCCCCAGCAAACATCTGAGATGGTTCACTGTTGAATAGGCTTCACAGGCCATCAAAAGGGGGCCATGCTCTTAGACCGGCATAAGGCTCCAAGTTGGCGTGCTGCACCCCTGGAACACCACATACCAGCACACATGTTGGACTGTCAATCCCTGGAGTGTCATGGAAGAATGCAATCTTTAAAACACAGGCGCTATCACACGTTACATTTAGAAAGCATCCATTATTATGCAGGTAAGTACCACGCATGCTATTTTCTGGCACTTAACAATTCAAGACTTTACCATGCAGGTAAGTGTTTTTCTAATCTAATTTTTAATAAGGGAATTAAGGGGAAGTAAGGGATGTAAGAGGTTTAAGTTTAAGGGTTTAGGGATGGGCAAGGGTAGAGGGTATTAAGGGATAGTAAGGAGTTTAAGGGGATAGGTGATGGGTAAGGTTAAAGGGTTGAATGGATTTTATGGGTTCAGGCAAGGGTAAGGGTGGAGATAGTAAGGGGTTTAAAGGATTTTTTAAGGTACAACTATGGGTAAGGGTATGGGGAACGAGTAAGAGGTTGTAAGGGTTTTTAGGGTTCAGGAATGTGTAGCGGTGGGGGTGTTAAGGGGTAGATAGGGTTTTTTAGGTTTCAGGGATGGGTAAGGGTATGGGGAAAGGGTAAGGACAAGGGTTTGTAAAGGTTTTTAGGGTTCAGGGATGGATAAGGTTATGGACTAGTAAAGAGTTTTAAGGTGCAGGGATGGGTAAGAGTAGTGGGTACCAATACCAGTGACCAAGGCGAATCTTTGACGAAACACGTTGGGTGTTTTGCTGCCAAGAAAAATGAATTGCACACATGTTCACACCAGTTACTTGAATGTATGTGTCTTTTCTTATGAAAGTTGCAGAGAAGAGTGTTTGTTGATCATATGTGGTCTCTCACCCAAGCATGTATCGCCGTAGCAAGCCGTATACTACTTATTACCTCACATATGATATCACCCATGACATGTTCTACAACATCATTTACATCACTGACTACTTCTCAGATGACATCATTGATGGCACTGATGACATCATCCAGTGAGTGTGCTACTTTGTTTTATAGTTTACATAGTGGGGGGTAGTTGTCAAATTACGTTTTTACCTAATGTTGTCCAGCTTGAATTCAACTAATGCGTATGTGTTTACAAAAAGCATGTGCTTCCAATACACCATAGCTGTGTAAAGGTATTGAACACATTATACATTTTTTACTCAAGAGTAACTCTGTGTGAAGGTGACAGTTGACTTGTGTTCATTATGCTTCAGACAAGCTTTTTGGTTCTACAGAAAACCTTTCCTACAGGAGAAAGACTCTACATAGTAGATGCTAACTTTTGTAAGATGCCTTGAGTTATTAGAGATAATCTTTTCAGCATGATAATTTATACTTAACATAGAAAACTGTGTGCACCAGGAACTAAGATATACATGTGTGCTAGTTTTGCTAGAATAGATGAGCTATCTGTAAAGTTTTTACCACAGTGTGAAGGGTGCTGGTAGTATGTTCTTTAGCACCTTCAGATTGTGGGTATTTTTAGCAAATAATTTTTTTTTTACAAATGTTGCATAGAGGGTACAATGTACTAAGTAGAGTTTTTTTAATACACTCCATAATGAAAAAACTGTTTACAGTACCTACTTTTCAGCTCCAACTTCATTCCTCAATCTAGGTTCGGTGAGTTTCAAGGGTTTGATACAGATAAAAGATGTCCATAGTAGGGCATTTGTTTTTGAACTGGTATTCACTATTTTGGCTGTCTGTCAACGATTGCATAGATATTGAACGCTGCAGTCAGTCAGTGTTTCTTGTATATCTGTGGTTGATTGTTAATTTGATCTATGGTTCCTCTAAAGTGTATGCTATAGGCTCAATGTTGCAAATAATGCTTGTTTTCAACATCTAAGTGAGCTGTTTGTGTGTTGGTAATAGTAATGGGTGATTTTCTCCTGTGCTAGTTTAAACTTACTGTCAGGCCTCTAATGCCATACTAATTTATAGAGCAATATGTGTGAAAGTGAAGTTTGGATGATGTCATCAGTGTTGTCATCAGTGATCCCGGTTGCTCACCCCATCAGGAATTGAGAGGGTGGGACGGCGAGCATATCACAGCTTAGATGAGATGATAGTCTGCATTCCTTACATATCATGACCCAGGCGTGGCTGATTGATGATGGTTTCTTTTTCTTCGTTTGATTGTTTGGTTATTAACTGTATCACATTTGCATCAAACAGTATTCCCGAAATGGACAATGAGGTACGGAAGACCATGAGGAATGCCGGATGGGCACACAGATAAACAACATCGGGGTAGGGTAAGGCAAATATATTGTCAACTTAATGGACATACAAGTGCGACTCATATGAAGTATACATCCGACGCCATGTATGAAAATCATATTCACATGTACACTTGTCTGATATGCAGAACTGGAATTGGTTACAATCTATTATGTATGAACAATATGCATGACAATGTCTATCGCACCTGCTATGGTTACCCGATCCCTACACCATATGTGTTCATTGTTACTTATATTTTGAAAAAATGCAAATAAAGATATTTTTAAAAAATCAGTGTTGTCACCAGTGATGTCATCAATGATGTCATTTGAGATCTCATCAGTGATATCATAAATGATGTCATAGAACATGTCATGAGTGATGTCATATGTGATGTCAGAAGCAGTGCATGGCGGTGGCACAAGTTAAAGTTAGCGCAGCTAGCTATAACTGCTGAATTTCAGTTTTGTTTTAGTTCAAACCGTTAATGTTGTCACTGAGAAATTCACCTAACTGTAACGTTACCTTAACCTTTGGTTCTTTCAGTGAATTTCTAAAGTTTTTTAAAAACAAAAAAAGATTTTTTTATCACACCCAACTTTAACGTTACCTTATCCTTTGTTTTTTCAGTGAATCACTAGGTTTTTTTAAAGTATTTTCTTTTTAATTGTATGTATGGTAGAATAGCTGACTAATATATCCTGTGTGCTGACATTATTCTGAAAGGGTGTTGTAACTTAACAGGAAAGGATGTACACTTTGCAAAATGTTTCTAAAAAATGATGTTTGAGTATAAAACAGAGCAATGCGACAATATTTGTGTTGATATTGTCTATCTCCTCAGTTCTTTTGACTCTCATATTGAGACATTTTCCCAGCAAGTTCATTAACATTGTAATAACATACTTTTCATGGACTTTATATGTGTTTTTACATTAAAGTCATCATTATAATAAAGAGAGTATTCAGTTTTTTTAATATTGTATAGTATTAGGTTTCATTGTATAAATATACTTTTTAAGTGTGTGTTTACTCATTAGAGTTCTATATTTTGTTTACTGCTGAGTGTTCTTTTTATGTGCTCAGTTATTATTTGAAAATTAATCTGTAAACAGAGTCATTAAATCATGGTTGTAATATTAATTTAATTTTGGTTTTAGAAAAAGTTGGTGACTCTTGCAAGACACTTGTAGGAGCAAACACACAATCCCCTGTGTGGATTCCGAGTGGGCTGTACTTCATGTTCGGATCTCGCAATCTACCCATGAGATCGTTCATTTGGAATTAAGTTAATAGCAGTTTTTTCTCGTAATTCTGAACAAATTAAGAAATTAGAGATGTTGATTAGCTTGGAACAATTGATTATAAATTGTTCCATGAAATATATAAAGAACTAATATTGTTAAGATCTAGCGAGGCACTCGCGGGTATCTCTCGAAAGCTCCGGGAGAGGAACCACACCGTAAAGAAAGATTGTGATTGGTTCATATGGATGTCTTTTTTTAGAAGAAGATTCCATCCTCTTTTCTTTATTTCACTACTGGATTTTAGTGAGAGTAAACATATTTGGTTTCCTTTACTTTTTTCCTCTCTTCACAAAGATGTCTTCATCAGATGTAGGGCTTCTGCACCAGCTCAGCCATCGCAGTCACCCAAGAAATTGTTGGTGTGGAAATTCTTTGAAATGAGGCCCGGCAACAAGACAGTTTCTGGGAAGTGCGTTGCCTGTAAACTTTGCAGAAAGGAGTTCAGCTGGGTGAGCAGAAATAAACATAGCGATGTGGGGACTCCTGAGGTCAATGCATCTGCAAAGCCTTGCACAGGTAGAGTTGGCTCATGCTGCGGAGCTAGACAGTTCTACTGGGGCTTCAACATCATTTGCTCCAAGAAATTCTGTGCCTGAGCAGGTTCGAAGTGCACATGCGGACAATAACCCTGCTTTTTTAAATAAAGCACTATTTTGCTGCTTGCGTAAGCAGATCATTTTTTCATCAGAGACAATGAGGTCTGCCCAGGAAAATGTTGTTCAAGAGCTCAAGTGCCCCCCTAGTAAGCAGGTTTTTTTAAACAGTTTTTTGTGCGTTTTTTTCCTTTTTGTTTTTAAAGAATTTAAGGTGTTTGTTTAACACTTCAAGTTTTATGTTTTTGTCGTACCCTTTTAAAAAACATTAAAACAGCCAAAACAATATTAAAAATGTTTAAAAACACAATTTTTTAAATAGTTTTTGAAAAATGTTTACAAAAATGGCTCTTTTCAGAGCTACCTTATAGTTTTATGATCTATGTTGTTTGTACTATGTTTCCCTTTTTTTCCAGCTCCAAAGCTCTTGGGAGACTCTTGTGAGAGCCAGGCAGGCAATCCCTTACATGCAGTCCAAGGGGGCAGTGGTTCCTGTTTTTCTCTTGTGAGCCACTCACAAGATCGTACTTTTTATAATGGACTTTGTATTTACACTGAATATATCCTGATGTAGTATGTATAATTTATATACACCTAAATAGTAACAGTGTGTTTCATTTAATGAAATGCAATCCATTATGTAATTGTATGGAAAAATAAATCTCTAGATTTATGAAAAAAAAACACTTGTTTTACATGCATGAGACAATCATTGGTACCTATTGATACTCATTTATTTACTTTAAGTCCATTTATTATTATTAGAAAAAGTTCATAACTAGGTTTTTTGTAATCCTGCGAGAGAGCAAAAACTTATTTTTTAGAGGAAGAATTTCAACTTCCTTTATTAAAGTACTTATGCCTTATAGCCCCATTACTAGGGTGTGGGGAGAAAGTAGACTGTCTAATTAGACCTTTTAACAGTATAAAATAGTGCACAATAGGGTGTAAGGAGACACTTGTAGCTCACTAACACTTATCCACACCCTAACAACTATGTATAGTACACTATGGGGTGAGACTGGCCTCTCCAGTGGTACCTTGCAGGAAGGTAACCATTGTGTAGAGTAGGGTGTAAAGAGACACTACCTTTTCACTCACACCTTTCGCCAGGCTTATCAGTATGCATAGTAGGGTGGGGACACCTCACATGTAAGACCTTAGTATTCCATAGTATGTATAACAAGTATTGGCTTCTTCACTGAGACCTCTCCCTAGCAAAAAAAACATATATATTAGGGTGCAGGAATGTTTTTCACTGTACAGCATTTGTATTTTACATTTATAAAGTGCATAAAGCCACCAGGCATCAAAGTGACAGCTCTCCCCAGGATGACAGACAGACATATACAGTAGTTTATAGGAAAACATTCTCCTCTCCACTATCACCTAAATCCAAGACAACATGGATGTGCAGTATGGTGTTGGCAAGGAGTGGCCTCTCTACTGACACCTCTCTCTAGACCAACAGAGATATGTAGTGCTGTCTGAGAAGGGAGTGACCTGTCCACTAACACATCTTACCAGGGTGAGAGGTGTCTGTAGTAGGGTTTCAGAAAAATTTATCTCGCTGCTCATACCTCTTCCCATGCTGTCAGGTATGCATAGTAGACTGTTGGGAGGAACTGCCCTGTTTACTAACAGATCTCTCTTGCATGATAGGTCTGCATAGTGCATTGTGGAAAGAGACTGGCCCCTCTCCTGTGACCTGTGTCTTGGATGCTGGGTGTGCAAATTAGGGTGTGAAAAGGGGCTCTCCCCAAGATGACAGATGTACAAGTAAGGTGTAAGGATAAAATTCCTTCTATGATGTGAAGCCTGCCTTCCAAAACAACTATAGAGACTATGGTGTGGAAAATTCTGCGCTGTCAGCCAAGACATCTTCCCTGAGTAACATATCTCCAAAGTAGACTGTGGGTATTTCTATTCTCTCTGCGCATACCTCTCTTCATAATGATGAATGTCCATAGTAGAGTATGAAATGGAGTATCCTCTTTGTTGAAAACTTGGTCTTGTACAACTGGTGTCCATATTTGTTTGTGGGGACATACACACCTCTCTTTCAGACATCTCCAAATGGTGGCAGTCATATGTAATACTGTGTGCACAGCAGTTGATAGGAGTATGTATTAGAGTATGAAGATGCACTGCTGTCTGTGCCAATACCTCTCTTTTCTCTCTGAGGCCCCTATACTACAGAGTGGACAGAGATTGATCTCTTTACTGACAACTCACTGTTAAATGACAACTCACCATAGCCATATAAGAAAATAATTGGGTTCTCCATCCCCAAGTGTCTGTAGAATAAAAGATGTGCATACTACCATAGAGATACATATACATGCAACAGCATATTTCAAATCCCTGAAGATGGAACTGCCAGTTTTGGTGAATATTGCAATACTATAGTAAAATTAAAATGTATAATAAGTATTAAGCAAAGAAATCGAAAGTATTTTAAATGTTTTATTCCAACAAAACAATTTAACAATACAAAGTTACAACAATCAAATTAGCAAACTATATGAACAACTATTAAAGAAACAAAACAAACAACTATATAACTTATAACATTTTATTTTTACACTCATCAGCAGGCGCCAATGTCTCCTCCTTTTTTGCTTTATTTGCCAGCTGGATTTTGATCCACGCAGCACTTCTTTTCCAGTCTTTGTGCTACCCTCCACTGCCAAAGAGTTTTCAGTTTCCTGGTATATATTAGCAGGCTAGGTGGCAAGAAAGTTTCAGCAAAGCAACATATGTATAAATTATAGTTCACAAAGCCCAGCAAGTGCAGAGTTAGCTCGTGCTGCTGAACTGCACAACAGTTCAGTCACTTCCACATCCTTTCAAACTGAAAACACTGTGCTTCAAGAGGTAGTTATTATTTTTTTTTTTGTCCTCATAAGCCTCTTTAGTGGAAAGAAAAAGCAATGAATGTTCTTCCACTTGCACATGCACATCTTGATGGGCACCTGAAAGCCTGTGCTCTTGTGCTTTACAGCAATACGGGTAGGTACAAGTAGAGAGGGAGATCGAGATTTCTGATGGCCCTTAGAAATGAAATTTATCTACCCTCTTGTCCAACTGTCTGCTTTCTTCCTCTTCCTTTCCAACCGGCAGACAAAACCACAAGGACCTAAACCCGAAAACCTCATAAGGCGTAATCATAGGACCGCTGAAAAGCCTAAATATTATCGTTTAGAGCATCACACCATTCAATAAAGGGAAGCCAAAAATTAACATCTCTAGAACTCATCCTATCCATAGTAGCTATATATTTAATTGAGACCAACAAATTATCCAAACTAGGGGAGAGGGGGGACACCCATAACTTGCAAATTTCCCTGCACGCCAGCAGTGCAATGTAAAAAATAAGCCTTGCCTGACCTTTAGTAGGTTTTACTTCAGGCTCCAACTGACCGAAGATAACAAGTAGAACACTTACCTTAACATGCAGCTTAAGCATTTGAGACAGCGCCCTACTCACTTCACTCCAAAAGTTTGCAACTCTATACATTCTACAAACATGTGGACGCCGTCTGCCTTCATGTTGCCGCACTTCGGGCAGGGGACTTCACCTCCTCTCCCGAACTTTGACAACTTCAAGGGTGACCAATAAGCTCTATGGATGGAAAAGAGATGATTTCTCCTCAGGTTTGCAGGCTTAACCAATTTAAAAAGCATAGCCATAGATACTTGCCAGTATTTTTCCAGCGATGATTCCGGCAAGTATTTTCCCCACAGTTCCACAGGAAGCGTAAAATCTCCATCCTCGATTTCCACCAGTAGCCAGTAAATAGTCGCTAACTCCTTCTTTTGACTGGATTGCTGCATCAGCTTAAAATCTAGGTCGTTTGGTACACCTATCTTCGTTAGTGGGTCGTGAAACCAGCCCTGCATTTGAGCATATTTAAACCTAGATAGGCGAAAGTTTGTAAGCTGGCTACAAGTCTCCCAGGAGATAAGCTCACCGTCACTTATAATCTGGTCCCATTGTGTAAGTCCCCCCTCTAACAGGGGTTTGGCAAGGATATCTTTTGTCCACTCAGGGGAGCCGGGACTGTCCCAGATGGGAGCTAAAAAACTATGGTATGGAATTTTCAAGGTTTTCCTCACTTTATACCAAGTCCCTGCAAGCCCCCTCAGGATCTTCAGCCTGACCTTTTTAAAAAAATTTGGGTCAGCATATTTGAAGAGAAACCCCGCATTGCCTCCCGACTCCAGATTCGCAATTTTGGTCCATAAACCTCCTGCCATAGAAGAATTTGGAGAGTTGAAGAGACACTTCCCATTTTTTAAAAGAAACGCCCATGAATAAAAGAGTAGATCTGGCAAGGCTAAGCCTTCTTTCTCAACCCTTCTCCGCAGCTTCTTCCAAGCTATTCTTGGTCCTTTACTCGCCCATATAAAAGAGCCTAGGTCTCCTTGTAGCTTTTTGATCCAATCCGTATTGAACGGTAAGGGGATAGCATCAAAGAGGAAGGTCAGCTTTGGGAGAATTACCATTTTGATCAAATTACTTCTTCCGAAAAGAGATAGCTGGAGATGAGACCAAGTTTTCAAAAGTTTCATGATCTCCTTTCGGACTTTATCGAAATTTAGTTTCGCTATTTTGCTAATGCCGTGAGATATCATCACACCCAGATACCTGATCTCATCCTTTCCAGTTTCCCCCTCGATGTTCCAAGACATAATTTCAGACTTATCGCCGTTAACCTCATAACCTGAAATCTTCCCAAAGTCTGTCGTTAGAGCCATCAAACGAGGCCAAGTTATCAAAGTATTTGTAGTTAAAATCACGATATCATCCGCATAGAGCCCCAGTTTCTTTTCCCAGCCAGAGAAACTGAAAGGTGTAATTTCAGGGTCCTCTCTGATCTTTCTTGCCAATGGCTCTATGTAGAGGTTGAAAAGCAAAGGCGACAGGGGACAACCCTGCCTAGTTCCTCTGGATATTATTACAGGTTGAGACAAGGAGCCATTAACTAGAATCCTGGCTTCTGGGGCTTGGTAAAGACCAGTAAGAGCATTACAAAAATTTGTACCTAGGTTCAGGGAGGTAGCGACTTTTTTCAGGTAGACCCAGTTCACGCGGTCAAAGGCCTTGGTAGCATCCAAAGCCACCGAGGCAAAAGGAAGATTATACGTGGATGCTAGATCTATTGTGCCGACCAATGTAAAGGTCAGGTCTTTCAAAAATCTTCCCCGGATAAAACCTTTTTGGTCGTCATTTATTAGCTCATCCATCATCCCATTTAACCTATCCGCCAAGATCTTAGTGTAAATCTTGTAATCGCTATTTAGCAAGGAAATAGGGCGATATGAGTCACATTTCATTTTCTGGGGCATTTTCCAGGCTTCAAAATTAGCGATATTGTGGCTTCCTTCCAGGAGGCTGGCAGGTCCAAGTGTTTGACGAATAGCTCATTAAAAAGATTGACTAAAATAGGAGCTAAAGTACCAGCCAAAACTTTGTAGACCTCTTGAGGAATGCCATCTGGCCCTGGGGCCTTCCCCTTTTTTAACTGAGCAATTATATTTCCCACTTCCAGGACGTCTATTTCTCTATTTAGAAGATCTGCTTTTTCTGTTGTCAACAGGTTTCTCATTCCCTGTCCTACCCATCTATTAAGAATGTCTTCAGATGGCGTAAGATCTTCTCGATAGACTTTGCTGAAATGGCTTTGAAATACTTGCTCAATTCCTCTACTATCACCTACTCGGCTGCCCGTTTGATCGCATATAATTTCCTCAACTCTATTTCTTAGTTGTTCTTTCTTTGCCTTCCATGCCAGAAGTTTGCCACATCCTTCGCTATATTCAAAGTGAGCCATCTGACTGGCCTCCCATCTCTTTCTCATCCGCTCTTGCAATATGGTGGATAAACTCGCCTTCACCTGTGACAGTTCTTGGAACCAACTCATCCTAGCCTCATTATCTATATTTGGATCGATTAGTTTTTCTTCCAAGCAGCGAATCTTCTCCTCCTGTACTGCCACTTCTTTGTAATAGCTCCTCCTCTTCTCTGCCGCTAATGCCCCAAGTCTGCCCCTTAAGAACGCTTTATAGGCATCCCATGTGACCCCGGGGGCTGCGGTTCCCCAATTGAGTTCAAAAAATTCTTTTGTTTCTATTTTAAGGGCTTGTACCACTTCTTCTTCCAACAAAATTGTACGGTCGAGGGTCCATCTGGACTGAGTACCAACCTTACTGACCTCCAATGTGAGCATCACCGCTGAGTGGTCTGACAGGTGGACTCCCACATGTTCAACCTGCTGTATTTCATCCTTCAACTTACAATCTACTAAAAAGTAATCAATCCTGGACTGATGCCTGTACTTCTTATTAAAGAAAGTAAAGCCTTTTTGTTCACCTACTTTCTATCTCCATATATCCAACAGACCCAGTTGTTCCATCATTTGCTTAATTAAACTTAGCATATTAGGGTTAGTCTGAGCTCTACTATGGATGGATCTATCCAATACGTGATTCAGCACAACATTAAAATCTCCAGCCAAAATAATTGGATCTGAAGAATTTAAAAGTTCGGCCAACAGATCTTGCAAAGGACCAACTTCATCGTGATTTGGCCCATAGTAGCCCGCTAACGTGAAGGGCCGAGCCAAGATCTTTACTTTGGCTACTACCCATCTACCTGCTTTATCGGATGTATAGGAGTCCAAGCTTACTTGTAGTCCTCGCTTGATTAAAATTACCACCCCTTTTGTCACGGCTGCTTGGGCTGTACATGCAAAGTGCGCTACCCATTTCGTAGCTCGAAAGAGCTCTACTGCCTCCTTCTCAGTTAGATGAGTTTCCTGGGCTATAATAATATGGGCTGAAGAATCTTTCAAATACTGAAGTATTTTTGCCCTCCTACCTCTGACCCGTAAGCCGTTTAGATTCCAGGACAGGATATTTATGATCCCTCCCTTCTTACTACCCATCATCTCTTACTGCTAAAACATTTGTTTCTGAAAACATTAAAAGAGACTCTAGAGGAAACATTTTTTTGATTTTTTTTCCCACTGCACCCCACCCTGTGCACCCTCCCCCATAGAGAACCCCTCCCAGCTTTTCCAAGGCCAAAAGGCCATATGGAGTTCCCCTCAGAGCGCCTTACCATCTAGTGTAAAAAAAAAAAATTACCATCCCAGTGAACATTTTTTTTTCTTTTTATTTCTGAACTGAAAAGAAAAAGGGAAAAAGGAGAGTTTTTTTTTTTTAAAGGAGAGAAAGCTTTGTATGATTCACCTCGCTTTGACTTATATGGGTTTCCTCAAAAATATGTTTTTTTTTCATTTTAATTATTATTATATTTTGTCTACATATTTTTTTTTCTCTCTTTCTTTCCCCTCTCTACTCTTCCTCTATCCCCCCCGTTTCTTTTCCCATAATCTAATCATTTTATCATACTTCACTATTACTGCTCTTTAGCTTTACCTAACTAAGCCAAGTAGCAGGGTTGGAAAGGCATTGAAAAGAAAAGGATTATTTTCTATTAGCTTGAAAATCTTTTAAGAACTCGTCTACCTTCTCACAAGAATGAAAGATAAGCATTTTATTATTAATCATCACCTTCAGGTACGCAGGAAATCTCAACTGGACTACTGCTCCCAAACTTTTCAGTTGGTCCATCCTTTTTCCTAACTCCCATTGCCTGTTTGAAGTGGCAGCTGAAACGGCTGATCTAAAATCGTATTTTACCCCATCCACTTCTACGGATTTCAGGCTCAAAGCTTTTGAGAGTATCTTCTCCTTTAAAGAGAAGGTTAAAAAATTAAGCAGGATTTTTCTATGCTTTGTCCTATTTGTGTTTAGCCTAAACGGGTCTCTATGTACACGCTGAATGTTCTTACTTATTTCCTCTTCAGATTCCTCTAATTGTAGCTCTTTTTTTATCAGGCGTACTACGAAGGCTTTGATATCTTCTCCCTCCTTTCCTTCAGGATCTTTCAAGATTTTTATGTTGTTTCTCCTCTGGAAATTTTCCAACCTTTCCACTCTCTCTAAGTACTCAGACTCTGATAACTTTAACTTTGTAATCTCGGCTGAGTTTATGCTGACCTTCTCCCTGAGCTCCTTTACTTCCCCCTCCAGCAGGACTGTTCTACTACTAAGGTCATCCATATTTCTCTCCAAGGTATCACAGGCTTGTCTTATCTCCCTCTGATTCCCTTCCGAAGTCTCAAATCTTGATCTAATCTCTACTGTCAGGGCTTTTAACAGACCACTCAGCGGTAGATCCTCACTCCCTGAGGCCCCTGAGAAGACCAGACCTTGGCCTTGACCCGGGGCTACTGAAACTGCTCCCTGCTGTAACCCTCCCTGTGTAGGTGGGGTACTCATACTCTCTTCGGCAGGAAGCCCGGCCAGTATTTGGTACCTATTAGAAGCAGTGTTGTTACTCCAATCTATAGCATCAATTGATTTTTCGGGGTATATCGCTCTCTCTATGATCTTTTCTTTATCTACCTCTTTTCCCCCCTCCATCCTACTCTCTGCTAAAATAACAGTTTGGGGCACAGCCTTAAAATATGCCTTAAGGGAGGGGGTAACCTTGATCTCCTGGGCAGCCTTCCGCTTCTGAAATACAAGCTTTCTCCCCTTAGTCTTGCTTATCGTTGCCTTATCCTCCACCTCCCCTTCTCCCCCAGGACTTACTACCACCTTTCGCTCCCCTCCCTTGCCTCCTTTAACACCTTTGCCTCCTTTTATTTTTCTAAGAGCATATCGAGGGTGGGGGGGCGGGGGCGATTGCTCCTTACCGCTAGGCTGGGGGAAAGACCCGATAGGACTGAAGATCAAAGCCGTTTTCCCCGAAGGAAACCCGGGAAGCCCGGGAATCCGGTCCTCGCCTAAATCTCCTTTGTTGAGATCCGACGGCTCCTCCAAACACCCGCCTAGAGCGCAGCTTCTCTCGGGCAGACCTTCCAGCCCGCTGGCTCCGCGACCTCCTTTCCCCCGGAAGGGGATTCTAGCTGCCACACCTCTCCCTCTACGGAGCTCCAGGGCGGTCCTCCCCCACGGTCATCCTGTCGCAACCTCCACGCTGGCGCCGAGTACTCGAAACCCCTCTGACCGTGATCCGCCTGCAGTTCCTTCAACACAGTATGGCCCCAACCCGTGCCACGCAGGTATTTCGATGGGAGAAAGGACAAGGGGATCGACTCCGATTCAGTCCGCACCGATTTGGCTCACAAAGACATGGTAATTTCAAAATTCCTCCGAACGCTCCGAGGGTGCTTCTGCAACCTGCTAAGCGCTGGCCGCCATGTTCTCTCTCTCAGGCTCCAACATGACGTTAAGGCAGCTACTCCTGACTTCCCCAGGAAACCCTCAAGAGGTAGTTATTGCTGAACAGCACAATAATCCTGCTTGTGTTAACAACACTCTTTTTTGCTGCTTATGTAAGTAGATAATTATTTCCTCAGAGACAAGTTTCCATTTTCCTCCTAAAAAAAGACAAAATAACAAAAAAGATAAAAGTTACACACTGATCAATAATTCATAACAGTGATATATCACTATTTTGTCTAGCCTTTACTACATTTATTCACCCAGAATCACATATTTATATCTATTGCACAAGAAACTTGTTATTGCTTTCTCCTGAAATCTCGACCAGTCTATTTTCATATTTTTCAAATCAAATTATAACATGCCATGAACTCAGCTTCCATAACCGTTTCTAAAGTAACACAATCATCTTGACACACCTTTGCTAACACTCACCACAGTGTTTCACCCTAGAAATAGCAATATCATCACTCAAACATCTCATAGGGCTAAAATATATGTACTATGAGGTTCATAAGACCAGTAGAGCTTGTATTATTACAGTCTTTGTTTTATAATTTAAGAAACACTGCTTCCTTTTTCTTACAAGTTTATACAGTTGAAACATTTCATTTTTCAACACAATCTGCAAACCTAGCTCACATCTTTCTGCACTGTAATGAGTACCTATCAAAAGCTGTTGTAACACATCTACACTTCCCCAAAGAGCTTTTCACTCAGTAAACATGGTGTAAAATAAGTTTACCACCATTAGTAGACTTACTGACACTTCACAACAAAGTTTATAAAATATATTATTAAATACCTGAACTTGAAGTTCTTTCTTAAATGCAGATGAAGACACCAGTCTCTTTCCACTCCACATAAATTCACTTCTGCTAAGCACAACTCAAACAGACTTCCTTCTCCTCCAAAGCACCAAGGACAAACGGAGCTATTTATGATTCGCCACCCATTCACTTCACAGCATTTCTCCAACCATGTAATAAGAATGCTAACTGTTGGTTGAGCCTTGGCCCTTTTTTTAAAAATTTCTCTCCATTCTATCTCGCAAGACTCTCGTGGGATCATAAAACACCTCAAGGCAGGACCAGTAATTTTCCATGCGGGTCTCGCGAGATGTCCATGAGATTGCACGAACCTTATGCGGCAAGCTTCACTCCCTGAAGCTTGCACTCTTCTCTCTCAGAATTGCAACATACTTGTAGGAAAACAGTAGTATGTGGGAGGGACTAGCCTCTTCACTGAGACCCCTTTCTTGGATAATGGGTGGCATACTAGGGTGTGAGAAGAGACTGCCCTCTCCTTTCTAAAGTCTCACTTAATTGACAGGTATACATAGTAGGGTATATGAAGGGACTGGCCTCTCTGCTGAGACATTTCTCTTGGATGACGGGTGTGCATAGTAGGGTGTGTGGAGGGACTGCCCTCCCCAATGAGACATCTCTGTCAGATCACATATATGTATAGTAGGGTGTGTGGTGGGACTGGCCTCTCTAAACAGACTTCTCTCTGTAATGATGGGTATGCACAGTAGGGTGAGGGAAGAGACTGTCCTTTCCTGTCAGACCTCTCTCTCAGATGACGGGTGTCCGTATTAAAGTGTGTACATGGATTGACCTCTCCTGTCAGATCACTCTCTCAGATGATGGATGTGCGTAGTAGGGTGTGGGGAGGGACCGGCCTTTCCTGTCAGACCTCTCTCTCAGATGAGATAAGTGTGCATGGTAGGGTGTGTGGAGAGAGACTGGCCTCTCCGCTAAGACCCCTCTCTTGAGTAATGGGTGTGCATAGCAGGGTGTATAGATGGACTAGCCTTTTCTTTCAGACCTCTGTCTCAGATGAAGGGTGTGGATAGTAGTGGGTAGAGAATGACAGGCCTGTCCTTTTAGACCTCTCTCTCAGATGACAGGTGTGTGTAGTAGTGTGTGAAGGGACTTGCCTCTGCTGTCAGATCTCTCAGATGACAGTTGCTGCATAGTAGGGTGTGTTGAGAGAGACTGTCCTCTCCGCTGACACCTCTCTCTCAGATGACGGGTGTGTGTAGGAGTGAGTGGAGAGGGTTTGTCCACCTTGCCAACACCTCTCTCTCTGATAATAGGTATGCATATTAGGATGTGAAATGGGAATGTACTCTACTCACAACTCTTACTAAGCTGATAGTAGACTCTGATAAACACCATCTCCAGTAAATATTCCTTCCTACAGTAGCAAGTGTGCATTTTACAGTGTATTCAAATATCACCTACTCCTTTCTGCTTTTGATGATCCCCCGAGAATCTCATGCGATCATAAAAAATGTTTATAAAAAAATAATTATTCTAATCATCACAGTACTTATCTCTTACACACCTCTTCTCAAACACAAGAACCACAATCTGCATTCCCACTAATAGACTGTATTGAGAGCTCATTTACTCCTTTTAACAATTCACGAACCCGTGAGAGTCCCACAAGATCATAAACATTTGTTAAAAACAATATACATTTATTATCTTCACAGTCATTATTCCTTAGACACCTACTGTCTAAATCTAGGGGACAGAATGCTTTTCTGCTGCCCCATATATAGCTTTTGTACTTCATTTCCACAACACCTCCAATTTTTCACAGTAAACAGTAATGGTGGTGATTTAATTTCTAACATTCCAACAGCCAGCCAATCAGAGCACTCGCTCTCACGAGATTCACAGGAGCCTCTCACTCCCGCGAGCGCCCAAAAGCTCACAGGAAAAATGGGCCTTTCAACCAATCACAAGTCTCCATTTTTGATTTTACGCTCTCACAGGACACCTGCGGGACTCTCGCCAGCCCAACTGCCAAAATATACAATTATTTTTCACCCTTAAAATGCTCTGTCTATGGAAAAGGAGACCTAACTATAAATATCTACTGCTGACCGCCAGTAGGTAATATATATGTATTCACTGAAAAAAACCAAAGGTTACATGGACGTTATAGTTAGGTTCAGATTTTGCACATACAAAACCATAGACATTCAGCAGTTATAGTTACCTAAGCTAACTGTAACTTGTGCTCCCCGCAATGCACTTCTTATGACCTCACATATTACATCACTCATGACATGGTCAGTGACATCACTCATGACATCTCAAAGTACATCACTGATGACATTACTCATGACATCATCGTGTGAGTGTTTCGTAAAAGTTATTGACTCTGAAAGATATATACTGAGGTACTGCATAAGTTAAATTACTATTCTTTCTACACTACTACAGAGTGTTAGTATTTCTAACAAATATCATCTGAACTATAATGCCGTTTTTAAAGCGGGTGTACTATTTATGAGTGAAGTAGCCTCTACGCTGACACAGGTCCCCTGCTGATGTATGTGTATGGTAGTGTTTTGCAACAGTCTAAGCTATTTATTGAGACTTCACTCCACAGTCTTGGCTGAATATAGTTGTGTTTTATGACATACTGACCACTTTGCCTATACCTCTCTCCTTTGTGATGAGTGAGTGTAGTAGTAGTTTGCAATAAATTCATCTGTTCACCAAGACCTCTCTCTAGGGTGATGGCTCAGTGTAGTAGTGGTTTGAAACAGACTGACCTCTCTGCTAACACCTTTCTCCAGGATGAAGAATAATTTTACTAGTGGTTTGTGACACAGTGCCCTGTCTACTAAGACCTCTCTACTGGGTATGTATTGTAGTGGTTTGTGTAAAACTGATGTCTCCACTAAAACCTCTTTCCAGGTTGGCAAATGGTGTTGTTGTGGCTTGCATTAGACTGCCTGTACGGTTAGACGTCTTACTTTGGTCATTAGTGTTTAGAGTAGTGTTTTAGAAGAGACAGGACTATCTGCTATGTCGTCAGTGATGTCATTTGATAGATCATCAGTGATGTCAATGACCATATCATGAGTCATGTAATATATGAGGTCATAAGCAGTGCATTGCGGGGGCTGTAAGTTATAGTTAGCTCAGGTAACTATAACTTCTGAATATTTTTGGTTTTGTGTGTGTAAAATCTGAACCTTACTATAATGTCCCTGTAACCTTTGTTAGTTTCTGTGAATTTCTATGATTTTTTAATGCTATTGCCTAAATATAAAGTCCCTGTAATATTTGGTGTTTTAGTGAATTTCACAGTTTTTTTAATTTAGAGGGTACCACAATTTGACCATTATGTTCAATTTACTAATATACATTTTCCCAAGTTTATAGATACATTTTATTCACACACTGATTCTTATTATATATTTAAAACAATTTTTTTAAATTAAGGTAAGTTAATTTATGTAGTCTTTCTATAAATGCAATGCACCAAGTCTTTTCTTAACACTAATTCTATGGATCAATTCCCAACCAAAAGCACACATTCAATACTAAAACAACAACACGTTTAATACAAAGATACACTATTGCAATTTCTATAGGTGTATCCCTGCCAGTGTGCAGGTGTGTGAGTGGCTGTGTGAGTGACTGTCGGTGTGAGAGTGGGTGTGCGAGTGGCTGTGCGGGTGTGTAAGTGGGTGTGGGAGTGGCTGTGTGAGTAGCTTTGTGGGTGGGTAAGTGGTTTGTTGGTATTTTAGTGGGTGTGTGAGTGGCTGTATGGGTGTGTGAGTAGGTGTGTGAGTGGTTATGTGGGTTTGTAAATGAGTGTGTAAGTATTTGAGCGGGTGTTTGAGTAGCTATGTGGGTCTGTGAGTGGGTGTGTGAATGGTATGTGGGTGTGTGAGTGGGTGTGTGAGTGTGTGAGTGATTGTGTGGGTATGTAAGAGGGTGTGTGAGTGGTTATGTGGGTCTGCGAGTAGGTGCATGAGTGGGTTTGTGGGTCTATGAGTGGGTGCGTGAGTGGCTGTATGACTGTGTGAGGATGTGTGATTGTTTGTGTGGATATGTAAGTGGGTGTGTGAGTGGCTGTATGAGTGTGTGAGTGGTTGTGTGAGTATGTGGGCATGTGAGTGGATATGTGAGTGGATGTGTGAGTGGCTGTGTGAATAAGGGTGGGTATGTGAGGGGTTTTGAGGGTCTGTGAGTGGGTGTGGGAGTAGCTATATGGATGTATGAGTGGTTGTGTGGATATTTAAGTTAGTGTGTGAGTGGGTGTGTGAGATGCTCTGTCGGTCTGTGAGTAGGTGTGTGAATGGTTTTATAGGTCTGTGAGTGGCTGTGTAAGTGGCTATACTGGTGTGTGAGTGGTTGTGTGGGTGTGTAAGTGGGTGTGTAAGTATGTGAGTGAGTGTGTGAGTGGCTGTGTGGGTCTGTGAATGGGTGTGTGAGTGGTTTTGTGGGTCTTTGAGTGGGTGTGTGAGTGGCTGTATGGGCGTATGACTGGTTGATAAACCTTTTTACTTTAATAACTCTAAAACTACAGAACAGATTTATACCAAATTACAAAAAGTACTCTTTTTGGAATAAGATCTAGCTTTCTGCCAAATTTTGCCTAATTCCATTCAGCGGTTCGAGCTGTAGTCGTGTCTAAAATACGTATGGGAAATTGCATGGGGAAATTTCCCTGTAACCTCAAAAAATCCCCTGTATCCCGTATATATGAGGGAAATGCCTGTACAGAGGGTCTCAGGAAGGAATCTATATACTTTGATGTATTCTCATACATACTCCCTCTTGAGGAGACTATCAGTCTTCCAGGGGGATTGTCTTTATGCAATTTGGGCAACATGTAGAGGGCTGATAGTTTGGGGAATTCACAGCTCACAAATTACAGCAATCACAAGAGAAGATAAACAGTATCCAATAGCGATGCATTTTAAAGAACAACATGACAAAGACATAAGATTGCTTAAATTTTGTGTACTGGACATAATTCTTACATTAGAAAGAGGTGGGAATTAAATTCAAGAGTTATGTCGTTTGGAATCCAGGCTGATTATAAAATATAAAACTATGCACCCTGTAGGTCTGAATAAAGATGAAGAGTTAGCAGTCCACTTGGGATAAATCTCAGGACAGATTTAGATTATCTTTAGGAGGAAAATAATTTCAGGTTAATATTTATTGATCGAATCTCGAACTGTTAGTTTGCTGTTTTTAATAGAAAGTATGAAAGATAGTAACTGATCTTGCACTGTTTTAATTTTTGTAGGTAACATGGAGATTGTCTGATGAAGAAAAGAAATGCAAAAAGCTTGTTTATATCTGGGTCGTTTCAGGATAGCTAGGTGACCTTTTTGATAATTTTCAGTTAAGTGTGCATGAAATTGTCTAAAACAGAAATCAATGAAAGCCCACTGGGGCACAATTGGGCTTATTGGAAGGTTGATTATTGACTAGCTACGCTGCTGATAATAGATAAAAATGACATGAATACATACGCCCACTTGGGCAAAATTGTTGCACAATGACCACAAAGGGTGATGAATACCGTGGTGTGTTTATATAGCAGATGTAATTATTCCAAGTTTCACAATATTACAAATACGATCATGCACACTAAATTTGGATGGATTTGAAAATCTGTGTTAAAACAAGCCTTTAAATTCATTTGCATAAACTGCATTGGGCCGATGTTAGCATGAAAAAATAATGCATAAATTGGCCGCCACAGGTATCTACAGATATTTTTGAAAATGCCATGTAGTCCTACTTTTATTGTGTTGGTGTAAGCACATGTATTTACTTAACGATAGAGCAAACCTAACTGACCCGTGAGCAAGGAGCGGTCAGCTCCCAAATGCGTCAGGCGTTTTTGCTGTCTAAAATATTATAAACACGCCTAAGAAATTGAGCTGCAGACCGCCTCTTTCTGTATGGAATCTGCGTATTGGAAGAGGTGATTGTTGGAAAATATTGAAGGGGTTCGCTACCCAACAGCTAGTTCTCCATCGCAAGTGGCGGGAGAATAAGCAGCTTTTGTTGTTTGTGTATATATATATAGAGTTGAAACGCGTAATGGCGGCAGAATAAAGCAGTAAACCTCACATACAAGTGGTCCATGTCCGTGTGTTTTGGAGAGGATTGAGAGCAACGACGGCGATCGTGATATATATATATATATATATATATATTTCAAAGACAGTTTGCTCAGCAATTGAGGACGCACTCGAGCAACAGCTGACTTGCCAGGAGTCTTTATTGTCCATCAAACAAAAACAGGCACTCAGAAAATCTGCCTAACGCGTTTCGGAGTCCAATCTCATTAATCATAGGCTTTGCTGTAATGTCTCTGTGCTGCCACCGACACAGCTATATATAATTAGTTGCCCTCCAATGGGCTGCTCAAATGAGTAAGCCCCCGTTGCTTTCTGGGATTTTTCTCCCTGTTTTTGTTTGATGGACAATAAAGACTCCTGGCAAGTCAGCTGTTGCTCGAGTGCATCCTCAATTGCTGAACAAACTATCTTTGAAGTATTACACGACGGCTCCGGCCATGGAGGACTGCAACACCCGAGTAATTGAAGCGGGCCATGAGGCTCGGAATTCGCCGACGCCTTAATGTGGATCAACAGTTCCTTTGGATGCCAAACAAGACACCTACTCTGAGGCCCATTAGTGGGTCATGAATATTTTTGCGCGCACAATAACATCGCATCCTTTGACACACTCCAAATCCAAGAAAGCAACGGGATTACTCATTTGAGCAGGTCATTGGAGGGCAACTAATTATATATAGGTGTGTCGGTGGCAGCACAGAGACATTACAGCAAAGCCTATGATTAAGGAGATTGGACTCCGAAACGCGTCAGGCAGATTTTCTGAGTGCCTGTTTTTGTTTGATGGACAATAAAGACTCCTGGCAAGTCAGCTGTTGCTCGAGTGCATCCTCAATTGCTGAGCAAACTGTCTTTGAAAATATATATATATATATATATATTCACTGAAAAAAACCACAGGTTTCAGGGACGTTATAGTTAGTTGGACATTTCACTCGTACAAAACCAGTGAAATTCGGCCGTTATAGTTAGTTCAGCTAACTATAACTCGCGCCCCCGCAATGCACTGCTGATGACGTCACATATTACATCACTCATGACATGGTCAATGACATCACTGATGACATCACTGATGACATCACTGATGACATCACCCAGTGACTGTGTGTTTCTGTAAAGTTTAAATATGTTTAATATATATAGACCAAGGTGTATTGAAGAATGAGTGGGTGTATGAGTGTCTGAATGAATGATTTAGTAGGTGCGTGACTGACCCTATAAGTGAATGATTAAATGTATCTTACTGAATGCATGGGTTAGTGACTAAACTGTGTGAATGTCTGTATCAGTCTGTTTGTTGGTGTGTAAGCGGCTGCATGGGTTGGTGAATAGCTACATGAGTGTATATATGGGTTATTGATTGGTTGTCTGAGTATCTGTATGGGTGCCTGAGTGTTTGTATGGGTGGGGGGTGTGAGACTCTGTGCATAGATGTGTGAGTAGGTGATTCACTGGGTGTATGGATTCAAGAGTGCATCTGTGATGGACTGTATGGGTGGGTGAGTGTGTGTATGGGTGTGTTGGTGAGTGAATGGATGTCTCAGTGGTACATGTGTGAGTAACTACATATGTGAAAGGCAGTATATGTGAGTGTTGGAGTATATAAATGACTATATGTGAGAGTGAGTGATTGTGAGAGTGGCTGTATGGATGAGTGTGTGCTTGTATCAGTGATTGTATAAGAGCATAAGTATGTGTTAGTATCTGTATGAGTAAGTGAGGTGGTGTGTGTATAACTGTATAGGTGAGTAAATGGGAGTGTGATTAATTCTTTGGATGACTGAATAGGTGGGTGAGTAACTCTATGGATGAGTGACAGTGTGTGAGTGTCTATATAGGTGTATGAGTGCATATGATAGTCCTGTACTGATGAGTGACCAAAGGTATGAGTGACTGTATGGGTGAGTGAGTGGATGGGTGTGTAGACCTAAGAATCAGTGAGTGAGTATGTAGTTATTGGTGTTGGAGTGTCTATGGTTTTGAGAATGGCAGTCTGTAATTTAGAGTGGGTGTATCAAAGGTTATATTAGGGTGTGAGAAGATGCATCAAATTATCACGTGGATGATGTCATCTGTGATGTCATTTGAGATGTCATCAGTGATGTCATCTGTGATGTCACTGTCTGTTACCACTTTCCCTTAACCCATCCACATCCTGACATAGTTTCTTCTGTCCACTATCTGTTTCTTCTTCCTGGTCCCGTGGTATTGGGTGCAGCACGTCAGGTGGTGAGGGAAGGTTGCTATTTAGGAACCTCCCCTACCTAACACAGGTGCTTGGTTTTAAATCTAAGTGCAATCCCTACCTCGAGAGAACGCAGGAGCGTGTCTCTCCTCTGCTTCCCTTCCATTCTTCAATCCTGAGAGGGCGCTGGAGCGTGCCTCTACATACCGACGAACTCCCCTGTAGTGTCCTGAAGTTGTGAGTACTTCGCAAACGCGGCAGGAGCCGCAAGTCCATTTTCAGTTGCGGCTGGAGCCGCAAAACATTTCCTTTTCGCGGAAAGCCGCGAGTGCCTCACAGCTGCAGCCGGAGCCGCAAAACATTTCCTTTTCGCGGAAAGCCGCGAGTGCCTCACAGCTGCGGCCAGAGCCGCAAAACATTTCCTTTTCGCGGAAAGCCGCGAGTGCCTCACAGCTGCGGCCGGAGCCGCAAAACATTTCCTTTTCGCGGAAAGCCGCGAGTGCCTCACAGCTGCGGCCAGAGCCGCAAAACATTTCCTTTTCGCAGAAAGCCGTGAGTGCCTCACAGCTGCGGCCAGAGCCGCAAAACATTTCCTTTTCGCGGAAAGCCACGAGTGCCTCACTGCTGCGGCCGGAGCCGCTTAATCTTGGTTCTTCCCGCGGCTGAAGCCACAAGTGCACAGCAGCTGCGGCCGAAGCCGCAAAACATTTCCTTTTTTTGCGGAAAGCCGCGAGTGCCTTTCATTGCGGCAGGAGCCGCCAAACGCTTCCTACAAGCGGCAGAGGCAGCGAATCTTTCTTTACGGCGATAGGTGCCGCTCCCCGGTTTTCAAGGCGGCAGAAGCCGCAAAATATTATTTCCCCTAAAGCAGAAGCTGCAAGCTGGCTTCTGATGTAGCACGGACCGTGAAGCCTTTTTGTTCTACCACACACAGCAGGAGCCGCCAGAGAACTATAAATCAACGCTGACCGCGAGTGCGGGCACCGGACCTCTCTCTTATCCTTGAGGCGCACGGCAGGAGCCGGCTGCACCGCCTCCAACGCGAACACGAGTTTGGCTTTAACCCTTGTTTTCTTTGCAACCCTTCTGGAAAAAGCGCCATCAGGAGAAGCCAGCGCTTTGTTTAATACTGTGCATACAGATACCCCATATCCATTCCTTCAGAGCAGCTTCCAGAAAGTTTCTCTAGTAACTCTGGATTTGTTACTAGACGTCCAATGAGATTGTACCATATACCACCATGCTGAGTCGTTCATGGTGAGTGTGTGTACCTTTTTTTCCCCCTTTATAACATCTGATAATGACTTTAACTAGAGTTTAGTTCCTGCATCTTATCCTTCCCTTCTTATAGTCATCCCCTCCCTTTTTGTCTTGCAGACCACCCACTCATTCCTCCCGCCTCCGAGGTTACCCTGCAGACGCTGTCTGTATTCCTCCAGTCTGATCCTGTCTTATCTGACATCCCTCCTGCTACTTCTCCTTCGTGTCTCAGCACACCAGGGGTGGTGTATTCCTCTTCCCTTTCCCCTTTGGGACCAATCACCCATACTGTCATCAGTGTGGAGGTCTGGTCCAGAGGTGAGAGGGGAGGCTCTCTTCGTTCCTGCGGTCCCTGTTGGTCTGGTGAGTGGGGGTTGTAACAAAAAACCAAGCCCACGATATCCATACCGCCCGAGCGAAGATGAATCAGGAGGGGACAGGCGAGGAACTGTTCTCTGCGGATTCCAGTCCCATTCCTTCAGTCCAGGAATTAGCGGCCGCGTTAGTAGCGCTGCAAACTGAGACTCAGACCCTTAGACAGGAGAATCAGTCCCTGAAATCCGAACTTCACAGTAGACAGGCAAACACCGCATGGGGTCTTTCGCCAGGGACTATCCCTAAGACACATCGACACGTAATACAGCCGGCCACCTTCCATTTTGACAAAACACAACCTGATAGCGGAGCCCCACCTACTAGCAATACTGTAGTTACTCCTGTTTCCATTCCCTTAGCTAATCCTGAAAGGTTTAGTGGAGACAGCGGCAAATACCGCAGCTTCATGAACCAATGTTATTTACAATTTGTGTGTCGGCCCACTGCCTTTCCGGATGACACAGCCAAAGTAGCTTTTGTTATATCATATCTTATGGGTACCGCAGCCAATTGGTCCATACCCTTGGTAGAGTCAGATGACCCTCTTTTGCATAACTTTCCCACATTCAAGGAACAGATGAGAAGACTGTTCGACAAGCACACCTTTATGCAGGCCAGCGACACCGAACTGCTAAATCTCCGACAGGGTAGGAACCCACTGCTATCCTATGTTACAGACTTCAATAGGTTAGTGGCCGAAACCCGTTGGCCCATTGAAAAGAGAACATCTTTGTTCTACCGGGGGCTGAGTGACGACTTAAAGGATGTTCTGTCTCAAATAGTAGAACCCCCAGAGGAGTGTACCGAATTCATTGACTTGGTCATTAAGATGGACCACCGACTCCGTGAATGCCATGGAGAGAAAGGGAAGTCCGAAACTCCTCGCGTATTGCTCTACAAAAGCAATAAGAAAGAGGATCATAGACCGGTGTCAGACGAACCCATGCAAACAGGAGGGATTCGGGGTCCTTTGACTCGTGAGGAGAAGGAAAAATGACGCAGTCTCAACCTTTGCCTGTATTGTGGGAAGGGAGGCCATTTTGCCCGAGAATGCCCTGTTCGCCCTAAGACCTTAGGGCCAAAAAAGACAGTGGCGCTTGCTCAAAATATCCAGAGAGCCTCGGTAGCCAGGGTGCCGAGACACTTCACCATACGTGTCACCCTAATATTGACAAATAGTAATCGGGTGTCCTTATCAGTCTTGATAGATTCCGGGGCTACAGGGAACTTCTGGGACAATCAGTTAGCCTCTTCCCTTGGCATTACCGGCATACAGAAGAAAGAGCCTGAATCAGTGAGAGCTGTGGACGGGACGGCATTATCCTCAGGACTCATTACGAGACATAACACTGGTTTGTGACAATGGACATTCGGAAAATATCTCCTTCGATCTCATAGATACTCCAGCCTTTGGAGTGATTCTTGGAGTACCCTGGTTGCAAACGCATAACCCAAAAATAGACTGGGTGCGGAGAACTGTGACCTTAGATTCTAGTTTTTGCATCCAACAATGCTATAAAGAAGCTATAGACTGGGCTTCTCCTTTGGTATGTGCGTCCTGTAGTGGTGCGGAGTCCGAAGCCCTTCCCAACGTCTACAAACAGTACGCAGATGTATTCGATAAGAGAAAAGCCACGGCATTGCCTCCTCATCGCAGCTTTGATTGTCGTATAGACCTAGAACCAGGGGTGTATTACCTTGTAGTCGGATCTATGCCCTATCCGAACCTGAAACTGCCTATCTAAAGAGTACCTGGATGACATGTTAAAATGTGGGTTTATCCGGCATTCTTCTTCTCCTATTTCTTCCCCTCTTTTTTTCATATCTAAGCGTGAAGGAGGCCTTCGCACCTGTATAGATTACAGGTCTCTTAACAAGGTCACAGTAAAAAATAAATACCCGTTACCACTCATCCCTGTATTGTTAGACCAAATCAAGGATACCACTGTGTTCACTAAGATCGATTTGCGAGGAGCGTACCATCTCATCCGAGTACGTGAGGGGATGAGTGGAAAGCGGCGTTTAGGACTAAGTTTGGCCTATTTGAATACTGCGTCATGCCGTTCGGGCTGTGTAATGCCCCTGCGGCATTTCAGTTCTTCATTAACGAAATTTTCGAGATTTTCTGGATCACTTTTTAATAGTCTATATAGACGACATCCTGGTATTCTCAAAAAACAGGAGTGAACACGAAGAACATGTGAAACAAGTATTGCAAAGGCTAAGAGAACATCACCTCTTTTCGAAACTAGAGAAATGCTCATTCCATGCCTCCACGGTAGAGTTCTTGGGGTTTGTAATATCCGAAAACGGGATACAGATGGACAAAAAGAAGGTAGAGGCCATCTTGTCTTGGCCTACCCCCACATGTGTCAAGGACATACAATCACTGTTAGGATTCGCCAATTTCTACAGGCGTTTTATCTCGCATTTTTCAGAACTGGTAACCCCAATAACAAGACTCGTTAAAAAGGGGGTGCAGTTTCTTTGGTCCACAGAAGCTCAAAAAGCCTTTGACACTTTGAAGAAAGAGTTCACTTCTGCTCCTGTGCTAATACACCCTGATCCTGCTCTTCCTTTCTTTGTGGAGGCGGACGCATCACAATATGCAGTAGGAGGGGTCCTATCGCAGAGAGATTCTAATGGTCAGATGCATCCTATCGCCTTTTTTTCCAACAAACTGTTGCCCACCGAACAAAATTATACCGTGGCGGAAAGGGAGCTGTTGGCAATACGGAAGGCATTCCAAGAATGGAGGCACTACCTCTGGGGAGCCAGACATCCCATCACTATCTATTCAGACCATAAGAATCTGGAATTCTTCTGTACTGCCAGGGCCCTGACCCCCAGACAGATGCGTTGGGTATCTTTCTTCAATGAGTTTGATTTCGTGATTACCTACCGGCCAGCTGCACAACAATTAAAAGCTGACGCTTTATCACTGATTATGTGTGTCACTACCTCATAAAAGGATAGAACCTGACCTGGAAGCATTCATACCCCCAGGTCGAATTCTAGGGTATGTTTCTTTTGATCAATTCTGTAGTGACTTGGAACAAACACTAACTGAGACCGACATGTCCCCCTGGTTAGAACAGCCTCAATGCCATATGAAAGGGGGCTTGCTTTATCACGGAGAACAGTTGTATATACCGGAGAAATTGCGGGATCAAGTACTCCAGTGGGTTCACTCCTCCGCTTTAGTGAGTCACCCGGGCATTCTGAAAACCACAGATATTTGTAGTAGATGGTTTTGGTGGGAAAATATGGCTAAGGATATACAACTGTATGTGTCCTCTTGTCCCATATGCGCCACACAGAAAACACCACGCACCACACCAGAAGGGTTATTACAGCCTCTTCCAGTTCCCCCTTATCCATGGCATACAGTAAGTCTGGATTTTATCACGGATCTCCCCCCAGAAGAAGGGCTCACCACGATACTTGTCATAGTCGACTCCTTTACTAAAATAGCACATTTTGTGCCCCTTCCCAAGGTCCCCACTGCTAGTGAGATGGTGTCCATCTTCATACAGAACGTGATCCGTCTGCACGGAATTCCTTCGGTTCTGGTGTCCGATAGGGGTCCTCAGTTTGTTTCTAAATTCTGGCGTGAGATAAGCTCTGTCTTACAAATGGACCTCCGGCTGTCCTCCGCGTATCATCCACAAACGGATGGACAGACGGAGCGGGTGAATCAAACCATGGAACAGTATTTGCGCTGCCTGTTGAGTACCTTAACCAGTAATTGGGTCAAAGCATTGCCCATAGCAGAGTTTGCGTATAATAACAGTGTCCACTCTGCCTTAGGTATGTCACCTTTCTATTGTGCTATGGGCTTTCATCCCAGGACTGTGCCTCTGCAACCCACTCATAAGGTCCCTGCTGTGGATTCCCTATGTAGCAATCTGAAGGAAATATGGAAAACTGCTCATTCTCAGTTACAGGCGACCAAAGAAAAATGAAAAAAGCCGCTGATAAACATCGACGCCCTGCTCCTTGTTATGGCGTAGGAGATAAAGTCTGGTTGGCCACAAAAAATCTGAAATTAGCCGGGCCAAAGAAATTACAACCACGTTTTGTAGGTCCATTCACAATAACACAAATTATTAATCCAGTGGCCATGAAACTGGAATTACCTGAAGAGTATCGCATCCATCCTGTGATCCATACGTCCCTTCTTAAAGCCTTTGTTCCCTCTACACGTCCCATGATACCACCCCCTCCCTTAATGGTTGATAACCAAGAAGAGTATGAAGTGAATCATATTATGGATTCACGTAGGCAAAATGGGAAACTGTATTATCTAGTGGATTGGAAGGGATACCCTCCAGAGGAGCGAACATGGGAACCAGCTAAATTTGTACATGCACCCCTATTGGTTCGAAGATTTCATGCCTGTAACCCCATGAAGCCTCGCCCTGTAAAAAGAGCCTTAAGGGGGTGGTAATGTTACCACTTTCCCTTATCCCATCCACATCCTGACATAGTTTCTTCTGTCCACTATCTGTTTCTTCTTCCTGGTCCCGTGGTATTGGGTGCAGCACGTCAGGTGGTGAGGGAAGGTTGCTATTTAGGAACCTCCCCTACCTAACACAGGTGCTTGGTTTTAAATCTAAGTGCAATCCCTACCTCGAGAGAACGCAGGAGAGTGTCTCTCCTCTGCTTCCCTTCCATTCTTCAATCCTGAGAGGGCGCTGGAGCGTGCCTCTACATACCGACGAACTCCCCTGTAGTCTCCTGAAGTTGTGAGTACTTCGCAAACGCGGCAGGAGCCGCGAGTCCATTTTCAGTTGCAGCCGGAGCAGCAAAACATTTCCTTTTGGCGGAAAGCCGCGAGTGCCTCACAGCTGCGGCCGGAGCTGCAAAACATTCCTTTTCGCGGAAAGCCGCGAGTGCCTCACAGCTGCGGCCGGAGCCGCAAAACATTTCCTTTTCGCGGAAAGCCACGAGTGCCTCACTGCTGCGGCCGGAGCCGCAAAACATTTCCTTTTCGCGGAAAGCCGCGAGTGCCTCACTGCTGCGGCCGGAGCCGCTTCATCTTGGTTCTTCCCGCGGCTGAAGCCACAAGTGCACAGCAGCTGCGGCCGAAGCCGCAAAACATTTCCTTTTTTTGCGGAAAGCCGCAAGTGCCTTTCATTGTGGCAGGAGCCGCCAAACGCTTCCTACAAGCGGCAGAGGCAGCAAATCTTTCTTTACGGCGATAGGTGCCGCTCCCCGGTTTTCAAGGCGGCAGAAGCCGCAAAATATTATTTCCCCTAAAGCAGAAGCTGCAAGCTGGCTTCTGATGTAGCACGGACCGTGAAGCCTTTTTGTTCTACCACAGCAGGAGCCGCCAGAGAACTATAAATCAACGCTGACCGCGAGTGCGGGCACCGGACCTCTCTCTTATCCTTGAGGCGCACGGCAGGAGCCAGCTGCACCGCCTCCAACGCGAACACGAGTTTGGCTTTCACCCTTGTTTTCTTTGCACCCCTTCTGGAAAAAGCGCCATCAGGAGAAGCCAGCGCTTTGTTTAATACTGTGCATACAGATACCCCTGATCCATTCCTTCAGAGCAGCTTCCAGAAAGTTTCTCTAGTAACTCTGGATTTGTTACTAGACGTCCAATGAGATTGTACCATATACCACCATGCTGAGTCGTTCATGGTGAGTGTGTGTACCTTTTTTTCCCCCTTTATAACATCTGATAATGACTTTAACTAGAGTTTAGTTCCTGCATCTTATCCTTCCCTTCTTATAGTCATCCCCTCCCTTTTTGTCTTGCAGACCACCCACTCATTCCTCCCGCCTCCGAGGTTACCCTGCAGACGCTGTCTGTATTCCTCCAGTCTGATCCCGTCTTATCTGACATCCCTCCTGCTACTTCTCCTTCGTGTCTCAGCAAACCAGGGGTGGTGTATTCCTCTTCCCTTTCCCCTTTGGGACCAATCACCCATACTGTCATCAGTGTGGAGGTCTGGTCCAGAGGTGAGAGGGGAGGCTCTCTTCGTTCCTGCGGTCCCTGTTGGTCTGGTGAGTGGGGGTTGTAACACTGTCCATGTCATGAGTGATGTAATATGTGACGTCATCAGCAGTGCATTGCGGGGGTGCGAGTTATAGTTAGCTGAACTAACTATAACAGCCGAATTTCACTGGTTTTGTACGAGTGAAATGTCCAACTAACTATAACGTCCCTGAAACCTGTGGTTTTTTCAGTGAATTACTAAGGTTTTTTAAATGCTAATTTCTAACTATAACTTGCCTGAAACCTATGGTTTTTTCAGTGAATTTCAAAGGTTTTTTTAATGCTAATTTCTAACTATGACGTCCCTGAAACCTATGGTTTTTTCAGTGAATTTCAAAGGTTTTTTAAATGCTAATTTCTAACTATAACGTCCCTATTAAGTCCCCTTGAATCCTGAGGGTCCCTGGGGGCCAACTAGCCCACCAGGTACCTCCAGTAAGCGCCACAGAGCTGCGTTGCAGAGAGGTGTTCCGAGGCCACGCCCCTTTTTACACCACTCTGCAAATGCGACTTCTGGCGCACTGCTGCTCGGAGGATGAAGTCCACTTGTGTCCTGAGGTCCTCAGGACACAAGAGGACCTCATCGCCCCACCAGCAGTGCACCAGAAGCCGCATTTGCAGAGTGGTGTAAAAGGGCGTGGCCTCAGACCACCTCTCTGCATCTCAGCTCTGTGGCGCAAACCGAAGGTACCTGGTGGGCTAGTTGGCCCCCAGGGACCCTCAGTATTCAAGGGGGGGCGCGTTTGCAGTGTGGTGGAGAAAGGGGGCGTGGCCTCTGGCTAGATGCCAGCTTTTTTAAAAATATTTTTTTTTACAAGGGGGGCTTTGTGGCCCCCCTTCTTTTACATTTTTGGGGCCCTGGGGACCCTATCCCCCAGGCTGTTGCCGACTGATATGACCCACCGACATGGGGCAATATGCCCGTATAAATAGAGATTACAACCCAACGAATGGACCTATCAGGACCTCTCCAGTCCTGAAAGAAATTGACCATGCCCTGAGGAAGCCCCAGGCCGGATGGCCATGTAAAGGGTGCGAAATACGTGTTGGCTGTTTTAGGCTCTTCTTTTGACCCGACTCTGAACCTTGAAAATGAATCAGAATACATAAATATTACCACCGTGCATACTGTGTACTGAAATTTTTTCCACGTAAAATGACGATCTTTACTTGTCCTGACCTCTTTCCAGAATTCTCTTGTTTCCAGGGGGATAGGGGTCTCCCCCTGTCATGGACAAGTACTCTCAACATATCTTGCTCAATTAAATACGGCTAGTAAGGGATTGGGACCACTCACCCCTCTATACACTGAAGACCCCATCCCGCAGGGCCTGACCCCTTTTTATTCATTTTTCAACAAAAAAAAAATTGGGAAGGGGGCCGCGTGGCCCCCTCCCGAGGCCAATTTCGTCCTGGGGATCCCATCCCCCGGGACATGGCCAGCTGTTTTTTTTTTATTTTTTATTTAATTCTTTGGAGGGGGGCCGAGTGGCCCCCCTCCTCAGGCCAATTATGGCCCCTGGGACCCCATCCCCCGAGGCCTGGCCGCTCCGTACTCACACACCTAGTCAGTCATGCAAATAATTAAACACACTGCCATTTACTCACCTATACAGTTATACACACACCAGCTCACTTAATCATACAAATACTAGCACATTGTTACGCTCTTATATAATCACTGATACAAGCACACACTCATCCATACAGCCACTATCACAATCACTCACTCTCGCTTATAGCTATTTATATACTCCAACACACATATATACTGCCTTTCACATATGTAGTTACTCACACATGTACCACTGGGACATACATTCACTCACTAACACACTCTTACACACACTTACCCACCCATACAGTCTATCACAGATGCACTCTTGAAACCATCCACCCAGTGAATCACCCACTCACACATCTATGCACAGTTGCACACACCGCATCCACACAAACACTCAGGCACCCATACAGATACTCAGACAACAAATCAATAACTCTTATAGACACTCATGTAGCTATTCACAAACCCATGCAGCCACTTACACAGCAACAGACAGACAGACGGATACAGACATTCACCCAGTTTAGTCACTAACCCATGCATTCAGTAAGATACGTTAAATCACTCACTTATAGAGTCAGTCACGCACCTACTAAATCATCCATACAGACACTTACACACCCACTCATTCTTCAATACGTCTTTTCCTATATATATTAAAAATATTTAAACTTTACAGAAACACACAGTCACTGGATGATGTCATCAGTGATGTCATTTGAGATGTCATCAGTGATGTCATCAGTGATGTCACTGACCATGTTATGAGTGATGTAATATGTGACGTCATCAGCAGTGCATTGCGGGGCGCGAGTTATAGTTAGCTGAACTAACTATAACGGGGGAATTTCACGGGTTTTGTACGAGTAAAATGTCCAACTAACTATAACTGTCCCTAAAACCTATGGTTTTTTCAGTGAATTTCAAAGGTTTTTTAAATGCTAATTTCTAACTATAACATATCTGAAACCTATGGTTTTTTCAGTGAATTTCAAAGGTTTTTTAAATGCTAATTCCTAACTATAACATGTCTGAAACCTACGGTTTTTTCAGTGAATTTCAAAGGTTTTGTAAATGACAATTTTTAAATGTATTAATTGTTATATTAATTTTTTTCATACTGATTTACTACATTTTTAGAAACAATTTTTTTTACATATTTTATTTTTTAAATTACATTGTAATTACATTATACATTACATTACAAAAAATACTTTCTCAGAATGAATTACTTTAGTTTAAATACTTTGCACATAAGCAATAGACTTTTAAGTACAGTAGTTACAGTTGTTGCAATGGGCAACACATTTTCAAACACAATGCAACATTCAGCTCAATGTGAATTTCTAGTTAAATGCAATTAGTTACTTTATGGATTACTTTTCTAACCACAGGACTGGATCCTAGATTCAGTCCTGGTACATCTCCTGTAAACAGTTGAGTAAAAGCGTTTTGGTTACAGTCGTGATTTTTAAGGAATATTATTGTATTTTAAAAGTTGACACTTAGAAACTTTTTCTCATAGAATCACCAATGTTATCCTATGGAAGGAAATTCACTTAGCAGGTAAAAACTGTTATCGTTACTTTTTCTTACTCAGTGTTGGATCCTGGATCCAGCACTGGTGCATCTCCTGTAAACAGTTGAAAGAATGCGTTTAAGTCATACAGGCGATTTTTAAGGAATATTTGTAGTTTGTGAAAATCGACACTTTGAAACTTTTCTGCTGAAAACCAGACAATGGATTCCTATGGAAGAAAATATAAGTTACTGGTAAGTACGGTTAAAATTACTTTTCAGGGTCAGTGCTGGGCTAAAAGATGCAGCACTGGGTTGTCTCCTGATAACAGGTGAGTAAATTGGAATTCGTACTTTGGTTGATTTTAGAGGAATATTATAAAGTTCCAAAACTCCACACTTAGAAGAATTTCCAAGTGAAACCAGTCAATGTTAGCCTATGAAGGAAATTCAAGTTACCGGTAAGTACGGTTAAAATTACTTTTCAGGACCAGTACTGGGCTGAAAGATGCAGCACTGAGGTCTCTCCTGATAACAGGTGAGTAAATCAGAATTCGGATTTCGGCTGATTTTAGAGGAATATTTGTATGTTTCAAAAATCGACACTTAGAAACTTTTTCAGCAAAAAGCAGGCAATGATATCCTATGGAAGGAAATTCAAGTTACTGGTAAGTACGGTTAAAATTACTTTTGAGGATCAGTACTGGGCTGAAAGATGCAGCACTGAGGTCTCTCCTGATAACAGGTGAGTAAATCGGAATTCGTATTTTGGCTGATTTTAGAGGAATATTTTAAAGTTCCAAAACTCCACACTTAGAAGAATTTCCAAGTGAAACCAGTCAATGTTAGCCTATGGAAGGAAATTCAAGTTACTGGTAAGTACGGTTAAAATTACTTTTCAGGACCAGTACTGGGCTGAAAGATACAGCACTGAGGTCTCTCCTGATAACAGGTGAGTAAATCGGAATTCGTAGTAAGGCAGATTTTAGAGGAATATTTGCACAATGGTGAAGGGAGGGGACGGGGCCTGAGGTGACATCTGTGCAAACGCGCCCCGTGGCGCGTTTTAAGTTGGGGGATTAAGTCCCCTTGAATCATGAGGTTCCCTAGGGGCCAACTAGCCCACCATGAACCTCCAGTATGCGCCAGGGGCTGCGTTGCAGAGACGTGTAGAGAGGCCACACCCCTTTTACACCTCTCTGCAACGCAGCTCTGTGGCGCTTTCTGGATGTACCTGTTGGGCTAGTTGGCCCCAGGGACCCTCAGGATTGAAGGGGATTTAATCCCCATCTTAAAACGCGCCACGGGGCTGTTTGCACACATGTCACATGAAGCCCCGCCCCCTCCCTTCACCACTGTGCAAACGCGCCCTGTGGCGCGTTTTAAGTTGGGGGATTAAGTCCCCTTGAATCCTGAGGGTCCCTGGAGTCCAACTAGCCCACCATATACCTCCAAAAGCGCCATAGAGCTGCGTTGCAGAGAGGTGTAAAAGGGGCGTGGCCTATGTACACGTCTCTGCAAGGCAGCCCCTGGCTCATACTGGAGGTTCCTGGTGGGCTAGTTGGCCCCCAGGGACCCCCAGTATTCAAGGGGAATTCGTTCCCTCTCTGCAAACGCGCCAGGGGCGCGTTTGCAGAGTACTGCAGGGAGGGGGCGGGGCCTCCGGCACGATGCCGGTCGTTTTTTTTTCGTTTTTTTTTTTTTAATGGGAGGGGGCTGCGTGGCCCCCTTCCCTGCCCACTTTGGCCCCGGGGACCCCATCCCCCGGGGCCTGAGCATTTAATTTTTTTTTTTTAAATAAAAAAAAAAAAAACGGGAAGGGGGCCGCGTGGCCCCCCTTCCCTGGGCCTGTATTGGCCCCAGGGACCCCATCCCCGGGGCATGGCCTCGATTTTTATTTTTTTCTTTGGAGGGGGCTGCGTGGCCCCCTCCTCCAGGCCATTTAAGGCCCGGGGACCCCATCCCCGGGGCCGGCCTTTCCCTTATTTATTTATTTTTTTAAAATTTGAACTTTGGGGAGGGGCTGCGTGGCCCCCTCCCGGGCCACTATGGCCCCGGGGACCCCATCCCCCGGGGCCTGGCCTCACGTTGGAGACTGTGGGGGTCCCCAATCCCCCACAGTCCCAGCCGGCTCCCCGCCTCCTGCGGAAGCCGGCATTGCTTTTCCACATGGGGAGCAGCTAACATGCTGCTCCCCATGTGGAAAAGCAGTTGGTTTGCATTTTGAAAGAGAGAGCAGGTTTCCTGCTCTCTCTTTCAAAATGCAAACCAAGTTTGCTATGACAGGACGGGAGCCGCGAGGCTCCCGTCCTGTCATAGCAAGCAGCAGTGTCCCGGGGGTAGGCACCCCGGGACACTGCAGGAGCCGGCCCTGGGGGGTGGTGGTCCCCAGGGCCATCAAGGGCTCCAGGAGGGGGCCGCGCGGCCCCCTCCCATTCAGTGCACAGCCCCGGGGAGGTGGTGGTCCCCGGGGCTTGGGGGTCCGTAACGGACCCCCATATTTAAATGTTTAGTGCCCTGGGGAGGTGGCGGTCCCCGGGGCATGTGGGGGGGCTGGAGCCCCCCACACAGGTTTAAAAAAAAAAAAAAAGAAGCCCCGGGGAGGTGGCGGTCCCGAGGGCTGCGGGAGGGCTCAGAGCCCTCCCGCCATCATTTTTAAATAAAGCCCCGGGGGTGGCGGTCCCCGGGGCTTGGGGGGCCTTAGAGGCCCCCCCTACATAAATTAAAACCCCCCACCATGCCCCCGGGACTTGGGCCACCCGGGGGCCAATTAACTATCGAAGCGCGGGAGACCGCGCCGATTTTTCGGCAGGATCCGCGCTCCTCTGCGCATCCTGCCAATTTAAAAAAAAAAAAAAAAAACTTTTGCCCAGGGGGTCCTTGTGGGACCCCCTGAGCAGACCTAGGGGTCAGGGTGTTTCTACCCTGCCCCCTTTGTGCGTTTTGCGCACTTGTTTCTGTCCCTCGGTTCTACCGAGGGACAAAATAACTGCCAACACTTCCTGATTTGGAGTGTTGACAGCCAATTAGCATGCAGCTCGTGATCGGGAGGGTGCGCGAATCCGACGCGGCCATAGATATATATGTACATTTACTTTTGATTTTCTCAGCAACTACTGAACGGATTTACACCATTTAACAAAAAGGGTTCTTTCTGAACCAAGAACTACCTCTTTGCCAAATTTGGTGTAATTCCGTTCAGCAGTTCGGGCTGTAGCCGTGTCTAAAGTTTCCTATGGAAAAATTAATGGGGAAAACGTGTTTTGGGACCCCCTTTTTCTCGGCCCCCGCTTGACGAATCACCCCGAGACTTTCAGGGTAGGAGCGGACCGGAGCGCCCCACAAAGTTTGAAAATTTTGCGAAGATACGTCAACCGGCAAGAGAGTTATTTCAAATAGAATGTCGCGGATTTCCTATGGAAAATAGGTTCTAACTATAACTATCTACTGGCGACCGCCAGTAGATATATATATATATATATATATATATATATATATATATATATATATATATATTCACTGAAAAAATAAAGGTTAAACTAACATTATAGTTAGGTGAATATGACAGTGACAACATTAACGTTTTGAACAAAAAAAAACACAGTAATTCACCAGTTATAGTTAAAAGAGCTAATATTCTCCCATTTTAGGTCATTCAATACATGTTCTACAACATCACTAATGACATCTCAAATAACATCATTGATGACATCATCCAATAAATGTGTGAGTTTGTTTTATGGTTTACATAGTGGCAGGTAACTACCATATTACTTTTCTACCTAATTTTGTATAGCTTGTGTCCAGCTTATCTGTGTAAGTGTTCACAAAACACATGTGCTCCTAATGCACCATAGGTTTGTAAATTATTGAACATGTTATAAATCTTTGTATTGCAGAGTAACTCTGTTTGCAGGTGACAGTTGATGACTTGTGTTCATTATCTTTCACACAAGATTTTTGGTATTGAAGGAAAAGTTTCCAGCAGGGCAAAGATGCTTCGTCCTATGTACTAAGTATTGCAAGCAGCCTTGAGTTATTAGACAGAATCGGCTCAGCATGACAATTTCTACTTAACATAGAAAACTGTGTGCACCAGGTACTAACCTAGATACACGTGCTGGTTTTGCTTCAGACGATGGGCTATTTGTAAGGTTTTCACCTCCGTATGAAGGCTGCAGGTAGTATGATCTTTAGCACTTTCAGACCATGGTTATTTTAAGTGAATAGTCACTCTTTGGACAGTTTTGCATACAGTGTACACTGTTCTTAGTAGGTACTTTTAATACTCTGTGGTGTTATTCTAATGAGAGTTTCACTGTCTGCTAACAGTGTGGTACAGAGTAAACTCTCTCCACAGAGTAAACAGCGTTAACAGTACTCACTTTTCTATTTATATCCACTTTATTTCTCATTGTAGTTTCCCTGACTATCAGGGGTTTGATACAGGTAAAGACTGCCTGTAGTATAGCATTAGTTATGCAAAAGGGCTTCAGTATCTGGAGGAACTTGGTTTTCCCTGAGCAGATGTAAACAGATTGAAGACTGTGTGCAGGATAGGTTACCCTTTCATCTGTGGTTCATAGTCAACATAAACTCAGCTACCCATGAAGTGTATTAGAGTGAAGCTTGCTTTACCTATGGGGGCTGTGTGTATGATAGCAGTAATGATGCTTCAAATTATTCTGAGCTTCTTTGCACTTACTTTCATAGCTCTAATGCTATACCCATTTATACAGCAATGTGTACAAAAGAAGCTTGGATGATGCCATCAGGGAATCATCAGTGATGTCCTCAATGATGTCATCTGAGATGTCATGAGTGATGTCATAAATGATGTAATAGAACATATCATGAGTGATGTGATAAGTGAGGTCATAAGCAGTGCATGGCGGAGGCCCAGTTATAGTTAGCTCTGCTGTGTTTTTTTAGTTCAAAACATTAATGTTGTCACTGACATATTCACCTAACTATAATGTTAGTTTAACCTTTGTTTTTTTCAGTGTATTTCTAGTTTTTTTTCAACTTTAAGTATTATTTTATTACCATACGTAAAGCCAACCCAGGGACACAGGGCCTTATGTTTTTTAAAGGGGGAGGCCATGTGCCCCCACCCCCAAGCCTTATTTGGCCCTGGTGACCCCATCCCCAGGTCCTTTTTTTAATGGGGAGGGGTCCAAGTGCCTCCCCTCCCCAAGCCTTGTTAGGCCCTGGGGACCCCATCCACCTTGGCCTTGTTTTTTTTAAGGGAAGGGTGCAACACGGTCACCCTCCCCAAGACTTTAAAAGACCCTGTGGACCCCATCTCCCAGGGCAATATCTCTTTTAAAGGAGAGGCGGGTGCGTAGCCTACTCCCCAAGCCTCATTACGCCCTGTGAACCACATTCCCCAGGGCCTTATGTATTTTCAAGGGGAGGGGGGCCAAGTGACCTCCTCCCTTGAGCCTTATTAGACGCTGGGGACCCCATCTCCCAGGGCCTTTTTTTATGAAAGTGGAGGGGGGCTGCGTAGTGCCCCTCCCCAAGCATTATTAGGCCCTGAGGGCCCCATCCCCCAGGCCCTTTTTTTCATTAAAGGGGAGGAGAAACGCACTGTCCCCCTCCCCAAGTATTGTTAGGCCCTGGGGACCCCATCCCCTGGGACCTTTTTTATTTAAAAGAGGTGGGGTCTCACGGCCCCCTCCCCGAGCCTTGCTAAGCCCTATGTACTCAATCCTCCTGGGTCACTAGTCAAAATAAAGAGGAGGGGACCCTGAGCTGTTCTTGGACCGAGGGCCTGCACTATGAAAGGTGGGTGCCCTGGTGCCCACCCAGGGCACCCACCATACGCTTGTTTGGGGCCGCAGGGAGAGCCTCAGGGCCCCCCACGACCCCAATCAGCTCCCCACATGCGTGGGAGCTGGCATTGTTCCCGTCCTGAAATAGATCAAGAGTCTGCTCCCAGCTGGCAGGAGCATTTTTAAAGCTTCTGGTGGCAGAGAGCAAACTTTGCATTTGCTCCAGCTTAGCAGGAGTTTTGAAAATGCTCCCGCCAAGTGGGAGCAAACACAGGGGTCCCGGGCAGGGACACTGCTATGTCCCGGGAGTGGGTTCCCTGGGACATAGCTAGTGAGCTGGCCTGAGGTATGGAGTCCCCAGGGCCAATAATGGCTCAGAGGCGGGCTATGTGACCCCCCTCCCTTTTAAGTAGTTTAGCGGCCCTGGGGTATGGGGTCCCCGGGCTTTTAATGGCTAAGGGAAGGGGTCCCTTACCCTTTATTAGTGAAATCGTCCACCGGAGGATGGGCACCCCAGGGCCTCTGGAGGCTGGGTAGGGGGGGCATGCGGCCATCCTCCTCTTACATGCAAATTTTGGCCCTGGCGGTGGGCTCTCCAGGGCCTTTAATGGCTTGACAAGGGGGACCGGGTGGCCTCCCTCCCATTTTTTCACGATTTTGGCCCCAGGGATGAGCTCACTGGGGCTTTTAATGGATCGGGGAGTGGGGCCACATGGCCTCCTTCCCCTTATAGAATGCAGCCCTGGGAGTTGGATCCCTGGGGCTTATAATTAATGAATGCGGCCAGACGCCATTTTCTTTTTTTTCCCCGTTCCTGCAGGAGTCCTACAAGATTGTAGCAGTTTTTGCAGCTTTTTTGGTTTTTGGCCTGGGGGGGTCCCTCTGGGTCCTCCCATGGGGCCTAGGGGGTCAGGGTATCGCTACCATGCCCCCTTATATTATTTTTCTTTTTTACTTCAGGACAGGGGACTAAGTCCCCAAGTCCTGAAATGGCTGCCAGCAACATTTTTCTCATGTTGCTGGTGCCCAATCAGAGCGAGATGGCCCAAGAGAAATATGAACCAATCAGAACGCTCTATTTTAAAACTGGCACTCCCGGGAGAGTCTCTTGAGCCTCTCGCAGACCTAACAGTCCAGATCTGCAATTATATTTGACCCTTAATTTCTCAAAAACTCCTGAGCAGATTTACACCAAGTCACAAAAAACACAGGGGCATATTAGCAAGACCCACGTTAAAATTATCGCAGTTTTAGCGGCAGGAAACTGACGCTAAAGCGGCGATAATGGGCTTGCTAATATGCGTTATGGAATTCCAATAGAAGCCCAGGTTAGATGTCCTGCACATCTAACCTGGGCTTCTATTGGAATTCCATAACGCATATTAGCACGCCCATTATCGCCGTTTTCGCGGCAGTTGCCTGCCGCTAAAACGGCGATAATTTTAACGTGGGTCTTGCTAATATGCCCCACAATCTGTGTACCAAGATCTAGCTTCCTGCCAAATTTGGTGTAATTCCATTGAGCAGTCTTTGCTGTAGCCCTACTTAAATAAGTCTATGGGAAATGCATGGGGGTTTTGGTTTTTGGGATTCCCTTTTTTCTCAGCCCTCGCTTGATGGATCACACAGAAACTTTCCATGCCCAAACTAGTCAAAAAGTAGCACCTTTTTGGAAATTTTGTGAAGATTTGTCTAATGATGCCAAAGTTATTAACACAAAAAATGCTTTTCCTATGGAACAGCTGACCTAACTATAACTACCCAGTGGAAGCCATATATCCCAGAGTGGCGGTAGCCATTCTGTTCTGTAGTTCTGTTTTAGGGTTACTAGAGAATGGAATTCCTTTGATTTCTCACTATTAATAACTTTGTACCTGATTGACATATCTCCACAAAACTTTGCAGACCTATTCTTCTTTCTACATTGGCAGATGATGCACAGTTTTGCTGTGATTGACCAAGGAGGTGCATAGATAAAATGGAGTCTCAAAACACGTTCTTCCACCAATGCATTTTCTATAGATTTTTGTATCTTGTGTAATGCCAAAACATCTGAACGGATTTACATGAATTTGGCAGGATTAGACATTATGGTATACATATTGTTCTTTTGGGTACTACAGGCAAGTAGGGTATGTATTGTAAAGTTAGAAGGCATTTTTACTTAGTGATATCTGTAGCCATTGTATTTTTGTGAAATTTTGCAGTATTTCACGGAAATACCACAGTACATAGCGATTACAAGTCATTATGTGTTTGGCTAATGACTGCCTTTAAAAAAGTTAAGGGCAGCCATGTAGTTTTTAAGTACACTGCCTATGTTCTGCGTTTCGCCCGTAGATGTAGGTGTTAGGTTTCATCTTTTTTCTTCTACCTATTACCAGTTTATTGAAGTGGCAATAGGTATGAAAATATATGAAAATATATGTATAGCTTAATTCTATATATACATTTTTTTAATGTACAGAGTACCATGGTACCACCACAGGTACTACAGTACCAAAAACAAATGAATAAAAAAAATGTTAAAAAATTAAAAATACACTGTAGTACTTTTACAACCATAGTACATTACAGTGTATTTTCCATTTTTAACATACTAAAATCTTCAGTAAAAACAGTAAAAACTCTATATAGTACCACAGTGATACCTATAAATTATAGCGCAGCACAATATATAAATATATAAGCAAGTATTTCAAAAATTATAACTTTAAAACTACTTACACTATTCACACATACTACCAAAAATTACCATTTACACCAAATAATATATTTTCTTGCCACATTGCATCTACATCCATGAACACACTTCCACGCTATGTCTGTTTTAATTACCACACCACACTGTATGCCACTACGCTCTATGCCACTCCACTCTACACTATTACACTCTACACCACTCCCCTCTACATCACTCGACTATACGCCACTCCCCTCCACTCTAATCCACTATACGCCACTCCACTCTATCCCACTCCACTCTAAGCCAATCCACTCTACACCACTTCACTCTACACTATTCCATTCTATCCAGTGTACACCAATTCACTGTACACCCCTCCACTGTACGCTATTCCACAGTATGCTATTCAACTGTACGCAACTCCACTCTACAACACTACACTACACTACAACACTACACTCAACGCTATTCCGCTCTATGCCACTCCATTGTATGCCACATCAGTGTACACCACTGCACTGTACACCATTCCTCTGTACACCATTGCACTTTACGCCACTCCAATGTACGCCAATTCACTATACACTACTCCACTCTACAACAATTCACTGCACTCTATTATGTTGTACATCACTCCATTCGATGGCACTACACTCTACGTTACTCTACTCTACGCCAGTCCACTCTACCATACTTCACTCTGCGCTATTCCACTTTATGCCACTTCGCTGTACTTCACTACACTGTACGCCAGTAACACTCAAAGTTATTTCACTCTGAACCACTCCACTGTACACTACTCCGCTGTATGTCATTCCACTCTATGCCACTCCACTCTACGCCACTACACTCTGCTATTCCACTCTACGCCACTCCACTCTACAACACTCCACTCTATGCCAGTCCACAGTACACTATTACACTGTATGCCACTCCACTCTACCCACTACACTGTACCCCACTCCACTCTACAACACTCCACTCTATGGTATTTCACCCTACAACACTCCACTCTACGCCACTACACTGTACGCCACCCCACTCTAAGCCACTCCAGTCCATGCCATTCCACTCTACGTCACTACACTGTACCTCAATCCAGTCTATGCCACTCTACTGTACACTACTCTCCTGTATGCCACTCCGCTGTACAATTCAAAAACAATACAAAAATAATTTCTAATGGGCACAACTGCCTCCAAAGAGGCATCCCAGTGCTAGCGCCCTAGGTCAAACAAGAATAGAGCTAGATTGCAGAGTTGAAGAGAGAGGTTTTCAGGTTTTTCTAAAACTTGCTTAATAGGGAGCAAGCCTAAGGCTAGTAGGAAGGACATTCCAGATACCAGCAGTAAGGAAGGCGAATGATCTTCCGCCTCTCCTTGCTTTGCGCACCCAAGGAATTTGAACTAGCCTTCCGCTGCTAGATCTCAGGGAATAGGCTTTAATTCTTCTTCTTCTTAGATATGCAGGTCCTCCAAGCTGCAAGGCTCGAAAGGCTAAAGTGAGCTTTTAAAAATGGGCTCACTTCACCACAGGCAGCCAGTGAAGGTGTCGGAGATGGGGTGTTATTGATTGAGAGACAACTTTCAGGATCAATCTGGCTGCCACAATTTGCACGATCTGCAGGCGAAGCAGTAAGTAGGCAAACCCAAGTAAAGACTATTCGCATAGCCTAATTTGGACGTCACTAAGGCGTGAATGATGGTCTTACGTGTGTCCTTCAGGACAAGGTGAATCATTCTTCTTGAAGACTGAAGGGTGGCGAAGCAGCTGGCTGATACACTTTTTACTTGGGGAGCAAAGGAAATATCTGAGTCAAAAATTACTCCAAGAATAAGCTATACACTATTTCACTCTATGCCACTCCACTCTACTCCACTCCACTTTACCCCACTCCAGTGTACACTATTCCACTGTATGCCACTCTACTCTATGATATTCCAATTTGAGGCACGCCACTGTACCTCACTCCACTCTACGTAAGTATAAGTTTAGAAAATTAATTTATTGTGTACTTTAACTATTGTTTGTGGCTAAAGATTTAAAAAAGTTATATAAATTTAAAGGTGATGCATTAATTATAATTTTAAGGTATAAGTATAACTGAAGAATTTCTAATGTTTCTGTATTTTAAGTTTGGTTAGTATACAAAGAATAAATAAAGGTTTCCTAACTATAAAAATGTTTCTCTCTCTATCTCTCTCTATAAATATATATATAATATATATTTTTTCAAACAAACGGTCCGTAATCGGTTCGCGCTTTGCTTTGCTGGTGCTCGTGTCGAGGTCAGACCATACCTCGCTATACTCTGTTACATCAAATATTCCACTGCACTCCAGAAGTCGTCAAGTTAGAAAAGCCTTTAATACCACCATTACCACCACCAAACGTTTCGACCAAGAGATGGTCTTTGTCACGGTTACGTGAGTCCTTTTTTACTTTCACCCTTTATAGTGTCAAACTGTGTGCCCAGTTAAGTTGCATTCTGGGACTTGTATTTCCAAGTTAGTCACAAGTTTCTTTCGGATGTTAGAATTACGCTTTCTTGATTCTTTTGCATCTATATATTGGCACTATAGTTCTTCCACTTGATGTTACAATTCACTGAGTAGTATTTTTGTTTTTCTTATGCGAGTGTATTTGACTTGCCTCAATCTTATTGATTCAGGTTAAGCAAACCTTATTTGCATTTGCATATGCGGTTGCCTTGCACTTATTATTTTCAGTTTCTTGCTCAATGATTCACGGTATAGTGCCGCTCATTTAAGAATTAGCTTGCTTTTGTATATTTTGTTTGTGGTTGGTTTGTTTACGGGTGTAGTACCCAATTTTTAGTGCCTTTACAGTTACAGTTTACAAGTCCCAGAATGCAACTTAACTGGGCACACAGTTTGACACTATAAAGGGTGAAAGTAAAAAGGACTCACGTAACCGTGACAAAGACCATCTCTTGGTCGAAACGTTTGGTGGTGGTAATGGTGGTGGTAACTAAGCTTTATTAAAGGCTTTTCTAACTTGACGACTTCTGGAGTGCAGTGGAATATTTGATGGAACATATATATATATATATACACACACATCTACATCTATATGTATAAATAAATATATAAGGCATGCTTGTAATTTTAGTAAAGTTTGCATGGAGTGACCGAGCTCGAGCCCTAGATGAAATCAATATCTTGGAGAGCAAATTAGCAACCCACGAAGATAAGAACAGAGTGGAGGAGTTGAAAACTAATATGACTAAACGACTGAAGAGTTATGAACAGAAAATTAAACAGAGAAAGCATGAAAAATTCGAAAGAGATGCTCGTGACTATGAACTGGGGCGGGTACTGACATTTGCGAAAAAATTTGATGCACCACGCCGCCAGTTACTAAGCAACAGAAATCAGAGAGTGGTGGAGCAGCAGGACACCTCTGAGTCCGATGTCACGGATTCAGAGCAATTGAGCGAACCAAGGATATCACAATCAACGACTAAAGAGACATCAATTCCTTTTCACGACGAATTTCGTCTCATCAGACAGACCTGGGGCAGAGGACGAGGCAAGCCGCCCGAAGCAAGAAGAAACGTCCAACGAGACGAGGAGGCTGGAACAAGCGCAAGCAGCGCATCGCCACGTGTCACCAGGAGCAAACGGGGATCCAAGCGCTAATGAGTGACAATCTGACTATTGTCAATCTGACTCCTAGAACCCTGACAGAAGTTGAAGAAACAGTCTTGCAACTTGGGCTGACCTTTTGTCCATCAAAGGATTTTGAGTATGTTCAAACAAGGATTGACCTCTTTAAGTACACGAGAAAATTGAAACTTTATAAATTTTTCAAAGCTCAAGGTCCAAGGAATCAAGCCAACCAAGCTCAAATAGGGGATGTGGGCTTGGACTTACTAACTGGCCATGATTTGAGCACCCTAGCGATTTTGGAAGATTTACAAGATGAAGGCACTTCCAATGATGGCGATGACATTAGGGGAGTGTTTTGTGTGCCACAAGAGAGCATGAGGAGTCCTTTCAGACCAATCTCCAAATTCATTCCCCAATTACCAAATGATGCTGTGGATATATTTTCTGATCTGGTGATAAAAGATCTCAAGGATTTGAGAATCAAAAGAAATGAAAGACCAGTGAGAAGCAATTTAACAAAACCACAAAGGATAGCATTGCAAACTTTACAGAGCGATAAAACAATAGTATGTAAACCTTCGGATAAGGGTGGGAATATTGTGCTGTTGACAGTTGAGTATTACTGTGGGGAAGCCTTAAAACAGCTACAGGATATATCGAATTATGCACCCATTATCATGAAAGAATACACAAAGAGTGTGTGTGAATATCAAGAACTGATCAATAAATGGAAAGATAGAGGAATGTTAAGCGATGAGGAACACAAATTTTTGAACTGCAAACATCCACGCATTCCTACGTTCTATCACCTCCCGAAAATACATAAGGACACCATGAATCCACCAGGTCGCCCAATTGTTTCCTCAAAGGGGAGTTTGACTGAAAGTATGTCCATTTTTATTGATCACTTTTTGTTTGACTTTGTGGTGGAGCTGTCCTCTTACACTCAAGATACAAGACACTTTTTGAAGCAAATTGAGGGGATAACTTGGGAGGACAATTTTGTAATGATTACCTTGGACATTTCGAGTTTGTACACGAGTATAAACCATGCACATGGCCTTGAAGCCATAAAATATTTCCTGAATGGTCGTTCTCTTAAATACACAGAGCATAACTTGATGTTGTTGGAATTTGTCAACTACTGTCTGAATAACAACATATTTCTCTTTCAAGAACAATTGTATAGACAGACCTGTGGTACGGCCATGGGCACCTGCTTCGCCCCCAGTTATTCGAATCTTTTCGTAGGCTGGTGGGAGAAGCGGGTGGCCTGGTCTGATAACAATGTTCAGTGGACCAACAACTTAATCAGTTGGAACCGCTATATTGATGATCTGTTTATTATCTATAGTGGCACAGAGAGATCAGCTCAGGATTTCATCAATCAATTGAATATCAATGACCTGAATTTGAGATTCTCAGGGGAGATTAGTAGAACATCTGTTAATTTCTTAGATCTGCATGTCTTTGTATCCAATGGGAAACTCTGTACCAGTTTACATCGCAAGCCCACGGCCGGTAATTCAATCTTACATGCCGGCAGCTGCCACCTGGAAAAATTAAAAAATAATATCCCCTATGGGGAACTATTGAGAATAAAAAGAAACTGTTCACGAGATTGTGACTTCCAGGTGATGGCTGCCGAAAGCATGCCAAGATTTCGTGTCAGAGGGTATTCTGAAGAAATCTTAATGAATGCGAAGAAGAAGGTAGACACTAAATTGAGAGTGAATCTCATTAGTGGAGTATCCAACTTGAGGAGGAAAAGACTGGTAAAAAACAACAGTGCATTGAATCAATGCAGAATGATTACTGATTTCTCCAATAATGCTAATGACATCAGGGATATAATGAGGAAGAACTGGCATATTCTCAAAGCTGATCCGATCCTAGGGGAAGAACTTTCCAAAGTTCCCCTACTTACTTTTAGGAGAAATAAGTCAGTTAAGGACCATCTGGTACAGAGTCACTTTGCACGGGACAAGAAACAATCATGTTTCCATTCTGTTAAAGGCTTTTTCCCATGTGGGAAATGTAAGGCCTGCAAATCTAGTTGCAAAGTATCAACTTACTCTGTCCCAGGGCTCAAGAATCCGAAAGTGATAGAGAAATGTATTAACTGCAACACCAGTCACACTGTATATTGCCTTGTATGTCCATGTGGACTTCGGTACGTCGGTAGTACTATTCATCCGACCAAAATACGGATTCTTGAGCATCTCCGAGCCATTGCCTCTAAAGATAAAAATTATCCAGTGGCCAGACATTTTGAAATTCACCATGCAAGTGACAGGGATCTGTTACGGTATTTTTGTCTGGACCACGTTCCCAATGATGTAAGAGGGGGAGATAGAGAAACAAGGCTCCAAAGATTAGAGTCGAGATATATCTTAGATCTACAATCAAAAATGCCCCATGGGCTGAACAGCAGCGAGGAGTTATCAGTACATCTCTAACTCACATTTGAGAAGGGGAATCGTAGATGTCAGCAATTTGAATTTAAAATTTAAAAATTTAAATCTAAATTAGAGGGTACCTTTGTACATATGTATATAGAAAGCTAGATAATGAAATATTGGTCACTTTGATTTCTCTTTTTCTTTTGTTTATGTGTATATTAATTATCATATGAGTGTGAGGTAGGAATTGAATTTAGCACCATTATCGACCTTCAATAAGTGAGGATAAGCTGATTGGTGGCAGAATAACTAAACTGTCCTCGAGCCGCAAATTAATTACATAGTGTGTTGATGTGTACACAGTTATATGCCCATTCAGGGCATGATTGTATTTTATGATCATGATTGATTTGATCACAATAATTTAAAATCATAATTTTGAGATATAATATTGACTAAATGGAAATACACTAGTACAAAGACCCAAGCCCATTCCGGGCATGATGAAAATTTCTAAATCTTACGTTTGAATTTGTATTTTTAAATCTTACGTTTGAATTTTGATTTTACAATAATGTAAAATATGTATTTGCGTTATGGGACTGCAACAATGAGTTTGGTAGTGCATGTTCCAAGATGGCCGAAATGGTTTTGCAAAAGGACGATTAGTCCGTTTTTGATGTTGTTACCTCGCAACCATGAATGAGTTATCAATTGTATTTAATGGCGTGGTCTCCGGCTGCCGCTCTATATTGAGAAAGGCAGTCGCCGAAACGCGTCTTGTGTTCGTGTTTTATGTGCCAATAAACTTGGTCACACAGTCCCCCGTGAGTGCTGTACTTTCGTACTATGGAGCTGTGATATATATATATATATATATATATATATATATCTATATATCTAGGAACTTTATGTGTCTAGCCATTCAAACATTTTTATCCTCTAATGGCGTGTGCAGATATTTCTGGAAGCTTACATTAGAAATCCGATAAGTGAGACAAGTGCTCGGGGTAGGTCAGGTATTCATTCAGGATTTTCAAATATGGGCGCCTTTTACATGGATTCAGCATTAGACAGCTGAAATTCCCTCAGACTGTAAATTCGCAAGCTCCTAATAAAAGTCTCGCGTGTCCTGAAGGTGACGTCCTAATTACCTGCAAGATGAAGAATCCATAGTCTTCTGGATGCTGCTACAGTGCCTCTAAGTATGACAGCCAATCAATAGGCGCAATACAAGACCAACACATGATTAGCTTAATTGTTTGTTGATTGCTCCCTGACGAAGTTCTGTATCAAGTGGTCCCCTGCAGTTAACTGGGGACGTTCGGCATAAGGGAGCTTTTGCTGTTGTCTGTAACTGAAAAGCGAGAGATTTGGGGGCATATTATCAAGGACGGCGATAAAATTATCGCCGCTTTAGCGGCAGAAAACTGCTGCTAAAGCGGCGATAATGGGCTTGATAATATGACCTGGAGAATTCCAATAGAAGCCCATGTTGACACCAGAACATGGACTTCTATTGGAATTCTCAAGGGCATATTATCAAGCCCATTATCGCCGCTTTAGCTGCAGTTTTCTGCCGCTAAAGCGGCGATAATTTTGCCCCGCCGTTTCTTGATAATATGCCCCTTGGAGTTTCTGGGTTGCAGCACTTGCAAATGTAGCTGCGCGCCCACAAATTATATGAATTTGGGTATTATATAACTTTTGCAAACAGTTTGCTCTTTGTTTGCTCCTTGTCTCTGCCTGCCATAGAAAGAATGTTGCTACTAAGAGAGTCAAAGGAAAATAGTTTAAAAGCCCAATGACACTCCTTTACAAACAAGCCCTTGGAAAGTCAATAGTTTTGGGTCTGTATAGAAAAAAATGTTTGGGATCGGTGTGGGGTTGTGCTTGGGTGGATAGAGAAACATGTGCTGGAAAGGTTGAAGGAAGATCAGCGTTTGCTCTGGGGCATCGGAGAAATCAAGTGCACCCTAGGTGTAGCTCTCAACCAAGGGGTGATGATTGGAACCAGCTACAAGAATGTTTGGGGGGTGCTGAGTGAGAAGTGGTTTCAAGTTGGAGCTTCATTAGCATGTGGTAGAATGTTGTGTGCAAGGGTGGTGCAGCGTGGGGTTGCTGGGGATATTGTGTGCAATGATTGGGGGGCTGGCAAGGCCTGCTCCTCCTTGAGAGTGGAGGAGCGTCGCCCCGCCTGCTGTAAGTGCAGCAGGCACACACAAATAAGCAAAATGACAAGTCAATGCCATTTTACTTACAAGCACAGTGTGAGTGCAGGAGGCAGGGCTGAATCCTGCGATTGCAGGTTTACAGCTGCTCCTGCAGTGCCCATGTTGGCTGGCCAGCTGGTTTGCTACAGCCAGCCAGGCATGCGCAGTGCGCACTCAGCAATCCCATGGCTGTGAAACAGCGGGGGGATTGCTGGCACAAGCCCTCTGCCCCAAAATGAGTGCTGGGTTAGCCTGCTCCAACCAATCCTGGAGCTGTTCTCATGCTGAGAGCAGCTCTAGGATTGGTTGTTAGTGTTCACCTGGGCAGGAAGGAAGCCCTTCCTTTTCCTGCTCAAGGACGCTGATATGGGGAGAGAAGTGCCACACCAGAGGAGCAGTAAATATGGTAAGTTTGGTGCCTTCGCGCCTCACCATATTTTTAAAGGTGTAGCCGCCACTGGGGGCTGGAGACAAAAGGAAACTTCACACAGTCACCCCAGCACAGTGTCTCCTCCTTTTTTAGGCCTGGGTAGATGTTGAAGATGAGGAGACTGAAAGATGGAAGTGGATGTGTGTGGAACCCTGTCTAGTCCTGGTGTTCCACTCACCTCTGCCACTGTCAGCGCAGGAGCCCTCATGGTCTTGCTTGCACCTTTCCTACCAAGGTGAGCGAGGTACATCATGTGCCACCTATGGTAAAAATGGTCTTGTCAACTACCAGCAATAGCGATAGTGGGGCTGTTTCAGGAACCATTGATATCTACTAGAACTATAACTTTTGAAGCTTCCCCATTTGTCTGTTAATCTCTGAAGTAGCCATTTTTTTTCTCTGAGCTCCCTGACAATTGGAGGAGTGACAGAGAAATACACCAAAATATTCGAGAACAGGTTAATTTCTTAATTTCCTTTTCTAACTCCAGATCTAGATAGTTGTGGGAAGTGTATTTTTCTGCAAGCAGGGAGAGTGAAAAAACGGATTCTTTTGATTGGGTTGTGAGGTAGCCTTATAACAATGTTTTTTAACCAGGGGAGAGGAGAAATCTAACCCCACCAAGGGGGTCATTGGGGAATATTAATGAGACTAGGTATGATTATGTACCATTAACAGGTATCCAATGCCTGCAGACTCGGCTCATTGGGGCATATTAATTTAAGCAGTTTGTGCCCACTCTGGCAGCCCAGTAAAGCAATTTGAGATTAGCATAGCTTGCTAATCCCCTGCATCTCAGGTTACTGTGAATCTGATCAGTACTGCTACTGTTAGTTATTCAAGGTGTGTAATCACTGAAGGCAGATTATATGCATGTCACCTATTGGTTGAGGAACTTGGCACTCGTCATTCAGCAATTTTGCACTACATTTTCAATCAGTGCAAGATCAATATTTGCACTAACTGAGAGTGCACTTTGCAGTAGTCACTCACCCAAATATGTGGAAAATTGCCTGATCACCATTGCAAAATAGCTGATTTTGAGGGATATTTACTAATATTTTACACCATTTTTGTGTCACAAAAGTGAGGTCCCATGCAACTACCCAAGGTTTCTCACGCTAAACCCAATCTACTAAACAAAGTAAACAGGGGTTTAGTGTGAGAAAACTGCGCCCTTTCAAAGTATGTGCAAGGAAGGAGAAATGCTTTAAATTCTCCTTCCTTTTCCGACTTTGCATGTGTGCTGCACTGTACAGCACACATACAAAGTGGGAAAAGGCTTCAAGTTAGTCTAAGCATAGTATTTTGTACTGGAAGGCTTCTCTTTCAGTACAAAACCTATGCTAGACTCACGGAGACACCCTTGCACCCTGGCGCAAAGGTGTCTCGGTGGCACGCGGCAGCTGATTTCAGCGCCGGCGCAAGGGAGAGGGGAGGAGAGTGCCTTATTTTAGTAATTTGGACGCTCTCCTCCTCTTTTCACGCAGTGCAGCAGCTGCTGCAGTGCGCTATGTGAAAACATGGTAAATCTCCCCCGTAAAGTGCAAGCATTAAATGCCCAATGTAGAAAGCGTTTTAAGGTTGCCAAGTTTGGGATTCCCAAAACTGTAGGCCTTGTGGTTACAAAAAGGCAAGTTGCAATGCACAAAAGATGTTTTGCAAGTCAGGGATGTCTTTCCTACTTACAATTTGCGTTTTGCGAGTATGCAAATTAGAAAGCACAGTGGCGTGGAAGGGGTATCCCTCCTCCACCCCATTCACGATGCCATGTATCAATGCAACTGCAGTCTCACAACATTGATTGGATATCACCAGCACCCGGAAGGGGGTAGTATCCGTTCACAAAGTGCAAGCTGTTCCAGAGGGCCAAATGCAGGTCGGATCAGTCTGTGTGCAAAAAACATTAAAGGCTTTCGAACTTGACCTTTTTACATCAACCCAAAACCTGGCCCTAGGTGTTAATGTGGAGTTCTAATTGATACTTGTGATCTGGGAAATACCAAATTGACTCTTGAGGGAAATAGCAACACCTGGAAATTGGGAAAGAACAGCAGTGAAATGTCTATGGCAGCCTTCTAAAGTGAGCAGCTCGTGAGCTACTAGTAGCTCTCCAGGTACCTATAAGTAGCTATTCTGTGTGCAACCCAGACTACTAACTTAGACGCTTTTACTTGGTTGAGTTAATATATGTATATCAAATTTTAGAGTGTATAGTTGAGACAAAAATGTTTCATTTTCAGAACTCATAAGCTGATATTTGGAGGAAAATGGCTGAATTTCCAAAATATATTTAAAGCTGATATTTGAGTGATAATGTGGCTTTGGGAAGACTTTTTACAAATATTTTTACCTTAGTGACAGAGACACTGCAGCTATGGTTGTTATGTATTACCCATGTAGAGGCATTCATATTGACAAATGTTTTTATGCATTACTGTTTGCAACCATGCCTGATGCACTGAGGTGATCGCTGGTAGTAATCTTGCATATGCTGGCCACTAATGTAATCTTGTCTGATGTGGTCACTATTACAACACTAATAATATTAATAGCTCTTGATGAGTTCCATTGAACATAAGTAGCTCTTATTAAAGGAAAGATTGGAGACTCCTGGTCTGTGCTAACTGCATGAGCAGAAACAGTATTCTCAACATTTACTTCACTGCCCACCAGTGCATGGATACCATCACGGGTGACAAGCAGCACTCTACGAATCCACCTTACATTACATTTCAATGCAAGCAAGAAAAGACTACTTGCTTGACAATTAAAAAAGTTTTAGATTAATTGCTTCGGTTCCATTGCTACATTAAATGTGATCTCATTAAGGCTCTTTTTGTGATATTGAATGGAACAAAATCTGTTTGTTGCAGTCATATTATACAAGGTTTAAATATGTTGCACATTGATTTGCCATGATTTTTAACCATTGTTAAGTTTCTATGATAGGCCCTTCTGGTATTGATAACGCCGATTCTTATCTACTTTATCTATAAGAACCTTCTGGTCGCCAAGATCTTTTTACCTGTTGAATAGTGTAAAGGAGAGAATCTCATCTGGTTATATATCAGCATTCATTTTGTCTGAAAGGACCACTGACTCCGAATTCAAGTTTGAGAATTTATTATCGCCAAAAATAACTGAACGTGCAAGCACCTCAACACGAGGTTAAAGAAATAGATGGGCACTAATACAAATAATAATCTACGCAGGAATCTCATCCGACTCAGGATAAGGAGAATAGAAAGTTCTAGAAGGATCAACCAGACTATGATTGCTCCTATTTCTAAGTTGCTCTTCATTGGTCTAAACAAGCTTAAAATCAATTGCTGTCCCTACACTAACGCTAAGTGACATCCCTGCATAACGATTTTCCCAGGCAAGAGTAAATAAAAGGTGTCAGCTGTGAGGACTTCCTAAGAAGTGCAATCACATAATACCTAAGCTCAGCTCTGTCCTTCTCTCAGGTCTCCCCTACCTCTTCTCTGGCCTCCTCCCTCAGGGCACTATCCCTAATACAAAACCACAATACAATTGTACACGCCTTTGTCACGCCTCCTTGGCCAGGTCTTCTTTCTTGTGCTTTTCCATCGAAACGGTTACTTCATCCTGGACGGTTGCGTTGACCTTGAGTCCCAGGCACCTTCTCCGCCGAAAGTATCATCCCTACATTCCATTTCACTCCCCGTACCATGCCTCCCCTCTCTCTAGCTTTCGAAAACAAAGAGTTAGTCTTACTAACGAGACATGTGTCCTTGCACCTGCAACAAAAGATACTTTCAACAGAAACCTTCTACTGTGCAAATTAAATCTACCGTTTGTGCCCAGAGAGCCTTACCAAGAGAAACTTTTCTCTGCCTACAAACATAAGCTAACATAAGAATATATCAGGCCTTCCCTAAGCATATATGTAGTCAGGCCTTTACATATGACTTTTAAACACACGTCTTACTTTTCCCTATGAGCATTTTCATTACAATTCATATGCAACCAATGAATTACATGTGCAACTTTAATATAGTGCACGTTTAAACTACTGCCATTACATTACACACACGAACTAATTCCTCTATGCATTATTTTCACACAATTCTATAAGCATTACATCACATCATTATCCTAACATCATTATACTGCTGATTCGCTTTGTCTCAGCAAACTATTCATTCTTTACTAAACATACATGAATATGAAACTGAATATACGAATATATGTCTGAATACAAGTGGGTGCGGCCTATCAGTGGTTATGATGCACCCCTACAATTCACAAGAACATTTCGCTCTATCAGTTCCCCCTTTGATGACTCCTGTCATCACATTTCACTCTACTCCCTTGGAGAAGGAACCGACCTAAACAGAACTTGTTGCCATCTTCCCTGATCTAAATTTCTCCATGCTCTTGAGCCTTTGATACTGACTGTCCTGCAGTCTTGCCTATCTCATGTCATTTTCCCTCAAAGCTCTCTTGACTCGGCCTGCTCGATACCACTTGTAGGCCTTGATCAAAATCCACAAGCCAGCCACACAAACCACCAAAATAAGGAGTGGTCTCAGGAAGTACCCAAGGAATCCCTTTCCTAGGTTCGCAAACCAACCTCCCACTTGACCAAAACCCTTTCCGACCTTTTCCCAGGCCCCTTCTTCGGTCAAATCCGCTATCTTTGTCTGGATCATAGTGATGTTACTTATATATTTCTCCAGATCCTTGCTACGGTCTGGTATATAAGTGCAGCACTCTTGAACCTTCAACATTTTACAGACTCCGCCCTCTTTTGCCAATAGGACATCCAAAGCAAGGCGATTCTGCAAAACCATTCCCCTTATCGACAACATCTCTCCTTCCACCAACACCAACGACTTTGCTGTGTTCATCGAAAATTCATCCACCACAGTCGCTAACCTCCGGATCTTCACGTCATTCAAGACTACCCCTAGACTAGGTATCATAGCTCCAAAGATATCCCCCACAACGATCCCTGCACTTGCAGCTCTTCTCGTTCTTGAATGCTCTCCACCCTCTAGAAGATTTAAATCCTCTGTATGGTAAATCTTTGGAAATATTATTGACAAATAACATGTTCCATACCAATTTGCAGGCAACCTCACATAAGCATTCTTCCCACATACATAATACACCGTTGGTATCACTTGTACAGGACCTTGGAGAAAATCTTTTGCCACATCTGCCATGGTGAAAACGTGATCACAAGTACTTTGTCCCACTGGAACCTTTTCGTAGTAAGTCTGATAACGCCTTATACACAACTTACCCCTCTGCTCCTTATCTAACGCTATAGGACCATAGCTTCCCCTGGTCTTATGCAACCGTTCTTCCTCTGTCCAATCTGTCCTGTGATGCCCTAAATCTCGGGATTGAGTCAGCTTTCTATACCTATCTTCAACCTGATCTACAAACTTTCTCTCTACATCCGACATCAAACAAGTCAGGTTGTGTCTGTGTGCGAATGCTGTATCCAATTCCAAACTCGGTATGAAGTACTTCCTCAGTCTGTCTTCTGTCTTATAATAGTCATATTTATTCAAATGCTTGTAAGCTGGGACTTCAGGAAGCACTGCGTCGAAATTGGAAAAGAAATACTCGAACTGATCTCTCTCATAAAACAAACTAAGCAAAAGACTACATGAAATACCATAAGTCAGTGGGAGATGGTGATACCTAATACCCTCATCCACTGAAGTAGGCAACTGCATACACACATAACAATCTTTCGCATCCATCACATCAACATACTCATACAACAACTTAGCATATGCATTCAACTTAAAATCACCTTTAGATAAATCTACATGTAATCTACGACTCTCTTCTAATAGCAAAGCTCTGTCAGCTGCCCTGTCTACCCCCTTCTGGCTAGGTGTGATAGGTGTAGGTGTCCCTGTCACCTCCTCTACTTCTTGCTCGTGCGAACCAGTGTATGAGACTACAACTACTATGATTATAGAAATTATTACACTACTTATAAGAATGCCTACAATCCACTTTGATCTACGATTGGGATCTCCCGGCTCCATGGTTTCGAAAGTTCTCAAAAAGTCTTGGTTATCGCAAAGAACTCTGGAAAAGTCTCTGTCCTTTATTAGTGATTTGCTTAACCAGCTCGAGCAACCATGAAATCTCCGGACTTTCCCTCTCCGATCACAACTTATTTACACAGTCCAGAAAAAGACTTCCCTAGTTTTCGTTCCTCTTCTGTGGAAAGTCCCTAAGTTTATTCTTCTTCCACTCGGACCTAGGTTATCTTCTTCTTTTGGACTTTTATTTACAGTTCATAACTGATCCACAATGAGATCCTCATTGATCAAGACCAGAACGTGATACAAAAGTTCAAGACGCAAAATCAGCACTTCATGTGAAGACGGCTCAACTCCAAAAGGCGGGAATTCGAGTCGATGCAAAAGCAAGTTTCGGACTTCACTCAGAAGCGGGGATTCGGAACCGTGAGTGTCAGTGTTCCTTCTATCTCGAGCCCTGGCATCCGCAGCACCACCTTCACCACCACATTCGGGCTCCGACGGACCACTTGCACTGACCTCAGCCTTCCCGTGCTCACCACCCCTGCATCAAACACAGTGTAAGTCCACTCAGGGGTAGAGTATCTGCGACAAGGCACTCTTGTTCTCTTTGACCTTCGCCGACTATCTTGTGCTTGGTCTTCGTCACTTGCTTCCGTTTCAGATACTTCAGACACTGGAGCAAGGTCTCTTTCCGGTGCTAACCTCAGGTTCAGTCGCCTCTGTCTTTCAGGCCAACTTTCTGCACTTCTGTTCGTTCGTCTGCCTTCCCCTTCTATACCCAGTGCACTACTTCCTCTTTCTGCTGAATCTGACTCTTCTCCGCCCACTGCACCGTTTCTGTCCTCGGTGTCTGAGTCAGGGTTCGAACTGTGGAAACCCCCTTCAGCTTGCTCTAGTGCACCACCAGCTGTGTCAGCGACCCTTACAGCTTGACGTGTCCTCCCATGTGGCCTTGCCACATCAGCTGGATTTTCATTTACGAGAGGAGCTGTTTCTTCCAAGGGTGCTGGAACTCTGCGGGTATGGGAAGCATGCACCCAGTTCGGCAATCCTCCACACTTCACTGCTGTGTTCGTGATAAGTATCACCTGATACGGGCCACGCCAGCGGGCATCCAAGCAACTCTTCCTCACGTGCTTTCGGACGAGCACCCAGTCACCGGGACACAAGTCGTGGCACAGATCACTTGAGGCTGGGACCACTGCTGCTTGCACCTGCTGGGATACAGAACGGACCACATCAGAGAGTCCTTTACAATAATCAAGAATCAAATCATCAGTGATGTTTATCAAGGCTGTAGCTGGTACTGCTGGCAGTCTCATTGCCCTCCCCATTAATATTTCATGGGGGGACAACCCGGTCTTTCTGTCTGGGACACTTCGCATGCTCATTAGCACCAGAGGCAAGGCGTCGGGCCATTGCAGGGATGTTGAAGAACACATTTTTGCCATCCGGGCTTTCAAAGTTCCATTAACTTGTTCCACCATCCCAGAAGCTTCTGGTCTGTAACTACAATGAAGTCTCTGGTCTATGTTCAATGCAGCACAAAGCAACTTCATGATTTCGCTATGGAAGTGCCCTCCTCTATCTGATTCCAAAGAGGTCGGGATCCCGAATCTAGGGATGAGCTCCCTCAACAGTAATTTAGCCACTGTGAGAGTGTCACACCTGCGTGTGGGGTAAGCCTCCACCCACCGTGAGAATACACATACTAGCACTAAAATGTACCTCAATCCATTGCACCTAGGCATCTCCACGAAGTCCAACTGTATTCTATTGAAGGGCCCTCCTGACCTTCCAATGTGACTCAATGTAACTACAGTTTTCTTTCCAGCATTCATCTGTTGACACGTAACACACCTCTGGCATACCATCTCAGCCATTGCTCGGAACCGTGGGTTATACCACGTCTGTCTAAACACTCTCACCATTGCGTCTCTACCAAGGTGTGCCTGTCCATGTATCAGTCTTGCCATTGGACTCAGCAATTCCTCAGGCAACACGGCTCTCCCATCGTTGGATACCCACACATCCACATCTCCTCTCTCGCACCCAGCTTTGATCCATCCCTCTCTCTCTTGGGTTGAAACTTCATCCTGCAATCTCTTAAGCTCTTCCCAAGTGTCTGCCATGGCCAACATTATGCTGAGATCGGTTCCTTCTTGGCTCTCTTCTATCTCTCTTCCTGTGAATATGCATCCTTGTTCTGCACAGAAACGGGCTACTTCGTCCGCATAGTTATTACCCAAGGATACAAAGTCCTCCCCCTTCCCATGGGCTGAGCACTTTACCACAGCAATTTCTTTCGGATGCTGTAATGCATCTAACAATTGTCTTACATATTCTCCATTACGAATGGGTGAGCCAGATGATGTCAAAAATCCCCTCTGAGACCATAACTGCCCGAAGTCATGCACCACGCCAAAGCCATATTGGCTGTCTGTGTAAATCGTGATTCGAATTCGATCAGCGGCCAAACAGGCACGGGTCAAGGCAATGATCTCAGCTACCTGCGCGGAGCGTACTCCTTCTAGGCAAGCAGCCTCGACCACTCCTGAAATGGTACATACAGCAAATGCTGCTTTCAATTGCCCCACACTGTCTCTTAAGCATGAACCATCGACAAAGAAAATTTCATCTGGGTCAGTCAGTGGTTCATCGACAATGTCAGGTCTCGGTTTGGTGCAAAGTTCGGTCACATCGAGACAATCATGGTCCTCACAATCTTCATCATCTGTGTTCGGTATAGGCATTAATGTCGCAGGGTTCAAGACGGAGCACCTTTTCAGAGTCACATTCTCTGCGGCAAGTATGACTTGCTCGTACCTCGTTAACCTATTATTCGTTAGGTGCTGGGTCTTGGTCCTGGTCATCAATAGCTCAACCGAATGTGGCACATGTACAGTCAATGGATGTCCCATTACAATGCTTTCACATCTTTCAATGCTGACACCTGTTGCAGCAACGGATCTTAGACATCCGGGCAACGCAGAAGCTACTGGATCTAAAGTAGCTGAAAAGTAGGCAACTGGTCTACGGACACCTCCATGGTTCTGAGCTAACACTGCTAATGCACATCCTTCCCTCTCGTAACAAAACAATGAAAAGGCCTTGTTGTAATCAGGCATTCCCAGTGCCGGAGCCCTGCACAAATCCTCTCTCAGTTTCCGGAATGATATCAAGCACTCCTCGTCCCATGGTACCGGATCACTCACATCCTTGTGCGTAAGCCTCTGCAGAGGCTTTGCTCTCAAGGAGAAACTAGGAATCCACTGTCGACAATAGCCAACCATTCCCAGAAACATCCTAACTTCTCTCTGTGTGGTGGGTTCTGCCATGCTCATTATTGCCTCTATTCGATCTGGTGACACCTTCCTCTTGCCTTTCTCCAATCTGTGTCCCAAGTACTGTACCTCATTCAGACAGTACTGCAGCTTGTTCGGGGACACTTTATGTCCGTTCTCTGCTAAGTGGTTCAACAAGGCTACTGTGTCAATTCTGCAAGCATCTTCTGTTTCTGAGGCAATGAGCAAGTCATCTATGTACTGCACGAGAACTGAGTTCTGCGGCAACACAAGACTCTCAAGGTTCTTCTTCAGGATCTGGTTAAAGATCGATGGACTTTCCGTATACCCTTGAGGAATACGACACCATGTTAACACGCGATTTTCTAGCCTGAACGCAAAAAGAAATTGGCTTTCCTCGTGGAGCGGTATCGAAAAGAAGGCTTGACACAAATCGATAACCGTAAACCACTCGGCTTCACATGGGATCTGGAACAGTATTACTGAAGGATTCGGTACCACTGGACAACAAGGGACAACTATCGTGTTGACCTTTCGCAGGTCTTGCACGATCCTGTACTTCCCGCTCGGTTTCTGTAGTCCCATAATGGGTGAATTACAGGGGCTACCTCTAATCTCTTTCAGAATGCCTTTCTCAATAAAGGTCTTGATCACAGGTCTTATCCCTGCAATCGTTTCTGGCGACAGGTTGTATTGAGGTGTCCTGGGGAAATCAACATTCTGTTTCACCTCTATCCGCACTGGTTCAACCCCTCGGATTAGACTTATTTCATCGCCTGCGAAATCCCACACCACAGGCGACACTGCGTCTCTCAGATCATGTGGAAGTTCTTCCACAGTCACCATTGGGTACAGATCTATACATAGATGCTGATTGGTAATCTTAAAGTCAGCATCGTCATCTCTCGTCTGGACCTCTACTCCATTGGGCGTACAATAAATCGTGCAGTTCAACTTGCACAACAGATCTCTTCCCAAAAGACAAACTGGACTCGTATCACACACTACAAACTGATGTCTAGTTTGGAAAGTACCTATCTTTACTAGGATCGGTTCTGTCAATGGGCTGCTTATTTTCTTGTTCGCTACTCCAACAACCTGGATTGATTGTCCCGAGAGGGGTAGGTTAGGGACTACTGCTGATCTTACAGTAGACCGGGTAGCACCAGTATCAACCAAAAGTGTTGCAGGATTGCCCTCAATCTCTGCCTCCACAAAAGGACCTCTCTGGTCTACCTCCAAGACCGCTCCAAGTGTGCAGTCTTCCTCCCCCCTCAGGCACCATCAGGATAAAGGGTCTAAGCTATCCTCATCGTAACCTTCGAACAGGGGCATCTGTTGGTACGTTCGTATTCCTTGTGAAATCCTTGGAGCTTGGGGAACCTGGGCGTGAGAATTGTAAACCCCCCCTTTCATCGTTCTAGGCCTCGTTATTGTGTTAACTACCTCTTGCGCGGGTGCCTGAGCCCCCTCTTCCTCTTCCTGCAACTGATTAGCTGGGTTCAAAGGACACTCGCATTTCCAATGTCCGACCTGGCGACAAAGATGACACGCAGTGGTCTTCTTCAATGTGGCCACGTCCTCTCCTGTCTTGGGGTCTACTGGTTTTCCCTTTCCCTGTACCTGCCCATTCTGGTTTCCCTGGAAATTTCCTTGCTTTCTTCCTAAGGTCCCTCCACTAGGCTGACTCTGTGCTGTCTGCATCTGGACAAGCATCAATTTGTCTTTTAGCTTTCGATGTTTCGATTCCACCTCGTCACTACAGTATCTCGCATACCGCAATATTTCATCTAGTGGCTTGTTCTGCCAGCAGATCAAATGGTGCTGTATCATGAGGCTGATTTCCACTCTCAGACCCAGTACAAACTTTGAGACAAACTGTCCCATATCCTTGGGGTCCAAGATATCTAACCCACTATACTGTTTAAAAGCTTGCAAAAGTCTTTCATAATATTCATGCACCGTTTCCTTGGGTTCCTGTACAGTCCGATCTATCTTAACCCAATCTATATCCTGAGGTGAAATCTTCAATTTCAACCATGTAATCACCTGCTCATACTTTTTCATGACTAGTGGTGATGGACCGTTTGTAACCGCCTCTCTATCCGGTTCCGAAGTCGGCCACTCAATAGCGACTTTACAAGCTGTCCACAAATCTCCCGGTACCACTATGTCAAACAAGGTGTTCAAATCAATCCACAATACTTTTGAAATTTTCACAAACCGCTCAACCTGTTTGTACCACTCCACCGGTTTTCCCTCAGCCGAGGAAAATCATTTGTAAATGCAGCCAAATCACCTCTATTCCACGGCACATGCACGTACCCTCCATTCTGTACTTCCCGTAAAGGAAAATTTCCAACACCCGTCGCCCCTCTCCTGGCGGCGGCGTTTCCCTTCTGCTCTCTTTACTGGTTTCTTTTTGGACCACCTTTCTTCCCATTTGTCCAACAAAATCCATATTCTCATTCCTATAATCAGGTCTCTGGTGTGTGTTCTTAATCCTGTTATTCTTTTCTCCTCCAGCTCCTGATCACTGTACTGTAATCTATGTGGTCCCTGTAACGCTTTAGTTTTGTTCAGGTCCACTTCATATCTTTTGGCCAATTCCTTCAATCTATCATGTGCCATTCTAGCTTTTCGAGTCACATCTTTTGCTACAAACAGCAGCTCATCTGATCCATAAATTTCTATCCTTTCCAAAGGCAGACCCCACTGATCATTTCGTCTACCTCTGCTTTCAACCTCACTACGTCTAGCAACCTTGCCTGTACTGCACTCCTCAGTACTTCTCGACAACCCGAGCCATCCCGCTCATTACAGTCACTATTCTGTCCTTGTGACCTATTCCCTTCCATCATATTCCTGGAGCTTGGTCTATCTTCCGAGACGTTCTGTGCCCTATCCCCTTGCATCCTATCCTCTTGGTTCGTTACTGTTGGTGTCCACTCCCTCAAAGCTGACTTAGATTCCCGCAAAGACCTCGGTCTTTCTGGTCTCTCCTCTTCTCTCCTGAAGGAAGAGTCAGCAGTAGCCGGTAATGGCGTACTTGTCTCCATTGGTCTTGGGAAATGAACCACCCTCACTCCAAACCCATTCCCACTCTCACTGTTTCCTTCCTCCCTTCTCGTCGGTACGGAGCTCCCTTCTCTCACTCGGTCTGGGTCATATACCGGTACTATAGGGCCAATTGTAACCGGTACTGTCAAGGAGTCCGGTAATCTTGTGTTCCCCGCAGGAGGCTGTGTTATCATAGACGCCGTTGCCCCCTCCGTACCTGTGGAAATCCTTCCCACCACTCTCATGCTAGTCTGGTTCTGGCTCTCATCAACTATTGCCACTGCTGGGGTCGTCTTTCCCTCTTCTGAATCTGGATTAAATGGTGGTGGCCTCTCCGCCATCATCCTATCCAACAAGCTGTCATCTAGATCACTGTCGTCCTCATCGATTCTTATTATTTTCCCATTTTGTACTAACAATGGGTATAACTTATCTCCTTCGATCGTTTCCACTCTCCACCTTTTCTCCAATGCATCCCACCTTGCATCTTGAAATGCCCTGACCGATTTCTTCACCCTTTCTTGACATCTGTCCTTCTTCCTATCATACGCTGCTCTTATCCACGCATGTAGTGCCTCAAACTGTGTTGGTCTAGGTAGTGGTCGTAATGAAGCCATTACACTTTTTAGCTGGTACAGCACCTCTAACCTGAAAGTACCATATCGAGGAACGACAATTCTCCTTCTGCTTCTGTCATTTTATGCCAATTCTCAAGCCAAATTATAGTATGCAATCCTACATTCTTTGCCATATAATGTGCTGGTGTATCCTCGGGAGGAGCTTCCTCTCCCTCCCGAACAACCACATGTCTATCACCTCTACAAAGTTCCCGTAAAGCTTTAAAACATTTCATGATGAATCAACTTTTTGTTTACACTCAAAATGTCCGCTTTTACTTCCTGATTTCAATCCACCAATACCAGCGCGGCTCACACCAACCGGCTTATCGCAGCGCGGCACTTGTCTGACGTCACTTTACCTCCGCTCGCAGCAGTTCCCCTCCTTTCTAATTCACTTGTTCTCACTCGCATCTGTCCCAATCATACTCTGAAATAATGTCCGTCCTACCGAACAATTACCTCTCTGACCGTCGGTCTTACCAATGACCGATCAGCCTCTTGAGCTTGTTGACCTCAATCTGGCAATCGTCTGTCCGCGAAACGACCGGACAATCGCCTTTAGCACACTCGATAGGATTCAATCACTCGATGTTCTGCACACAATAACCTACGACCTGCGTTGGTTATTCACACACTCACTCATGTGTTCCCTATCTTCAGTGGGTCTGTCAATGACGTCTCGTGACCCCCACACCTCTGGTCAACGTTCTCAACTCTGGGTGTATTCTACACCACAATAAATCTCCCGGTCCCACGCGCGCTCACGGTCCGTTTCTCAATCACACAACTTTCGTTCCAACTCCGCAAGACATCACACAACGATAAAACACCGCAATCTACCAAACTTCACTCTTTTCATACTCACTCTACTACGAAAAGCTACTTCCGCCGCACCGTCACTCTCCGTCAGTTTTCCACGACCTCCGACATCCTTCTCCCGCGGTCCTCTGGATCTGCGTCACTCGGGCTCTATGGGGCAACTTAATCTCCTATCTTGCTCTAGATCTCCCCTTACCATCAAAGGTAACCATCCTACTCTGCTACCAACTGATAACGCCGATTCTTATCTACTTTATCTATAAGAACCTTCTGGTCGCCAAGATCTTTTTACCTGTTGAATAGTGTAAAGGAGAGAATCTCATCTGGTTATATATCAGCATTCATTTTGTCTGAAAGGACCACTGACTCCGAATTCAAGTTTGAAAATTTATTATCGCCAAAAATAACTGAACGTGCAAGCACCTCAACACGAGGTTAAAGAAATAGATGGGCACTAATACAAATAATAATCTACGCAGGAATCTCATCCGACTCAGGATAAGGAGAATAGAAAGTTCTAGAAGGATCAACCAGACTATGATTGCTCCTATTTCTAAGTTGCTCTTCATTGGTCTAAACAAGCTTAAAATCAATTGCTGTCCCTACACTAACGCTAAGTGACATCCCTGCATAACGATTTTCCCAGGCAAGAGTAAATAAAAGGTGTCAGCTGTGAGGACTTCCTAAGAAGTGCAATCACATAATACCTAAGCTCAGCTCTGTCCTTCTCTCAGGTCTCCCCTACCTCTTCTCTGGCCTCCTCCCTCAGGGCACTATCCCTAATACAAAACCACAATACAATTGTACACGCCTTTGTCACGCCTCCTTGGCCAGGTCTTCTTTCTTGTGCTTTTCCATCGAAACGGTTACTTCATCCTGGACGGTTGCGTTGACCTTGAGTCCCAGGCACCTTCTCCGCCGAAAGTATCATCCCTACATTCCATTTCACTCCCCGTACCATGCCTCCCCTCTCTCTAGCTTTCGAAAACAAAGAGTTAGTCTTACTAACGAGACATGTGTCCTTGCACCTGCAACAAAAGATACTTTCAACAGAAACCTTCTACTGTGCAAATTAAATCTACTGTTTGTGCCCAGAGAGCCTTACCAAGAGAAACTTTTCTCTGCCTACAAACATAAGCTAACATAAGAATATATCAGGCCTTCCCTAAGCATATATGTAGTCAGGCCTTTACATATGACTTTTAAACACACATCTTACTTTTCCCTATGAGCATTTTCATTACAATTCATATGCAACCAATGAATTACATGTGCAACTTTAATATAGTGCACGTTTAAACTACTGCCATTACATTACACACACGAACTAATTCCTCTATGCATTATTTTCACACAATTCTATAAGCATTACATCACATCATTATCCTAACATCATTATACTGCTGATTCGCTTTGTCTCAGCAAACTATTCATTCTTTACTAAACATACATGAATATGAAACTGAATATACGAATATATGTCTGAATACAAGTGGGTGCGGCCTATCAGTGGTTATGATGCACCCCTACAATTCACAAGAACATTTCGCTCTATCAGTATTTTGTCTATATCTAGAAATCTACTTACCTTAGCATCCCCTAAATGTCAAAGGGTAAAATGGATGTCTTGTGTGTGCCTTGAGTATCCCTGTATGTGTGGTGCACATGTTATATTGTGCACACCTACCTTGTGTACAATGGGCCCGATTCACAAAGGTAAACTGAGACGAAAGTCTAACTTTACGACTTTCGGTATTTTCCAACCAGATTTAGCATTTTGGTCCTCATTGCAAGTGTCATAAGAATGAGAATGATGCTGGTAAAAGGTGCTATCTCCCCAAAAGAATTATATATTTAGTGGAAAACCTGCAGATTTCAACTGCTGGAAGCAGGTGAAGTACCTGGGTAAAATCCCAGCAGCGTAATGCTGTGCACCAGTAATGACAGAGTATGGGCCCAATTCCAAGTAATGCGGAATTCTGTGCAGTTTCCAGGCGGGTGGAAAGTAGAATTTCTACAATCAGGAGTTAAATCCCTTGTAATTGGAACTAACTGGGTGGACCTGAATTTACTGGGTGAAATTTGTCTTACAATTGCAAATTCTGGTGGGGTTTAATGCACACATTTACCACCTGCTCTAAGCTGATGGTAAATGTGTGCGAGGACTCCTTTTTTGGGTGTGAGAGTCGGTGACGGAGATAGGGAGGGTAGGAAAGGTTAGGGGAGGATTTTGACTTGCATTAGTGAGCATTACATGCTCCCCTGTGCCTTGGCAGAAGGTCAGACGGGGACGGAGGAATGTGTCCTGACTGCATTGTAGCCCTTTCACAAAGTGATTCTACAGGCTGGAGTTTCAAACCCGTAAAATCAGATCTGGTTTTCCTGCACACAGAAAATATGAGAGCAGGAAGACCAGCCAACTGATAATTGTGTGGAGCGGAATTCTAAATGTGAACTCTGCTTGGCACAACTTGTATTTGGAGCCACAGTATAGTTACATTCTCTATGGACCCACAGAGGTAGGCGAGCCACTTAAAGTTTGGTCAGGCTCCAGCCTGAAGCCTGGCTCGGACTCAGCTCAAGGTGCTGTTGGAACATCGAGCCCATAACGAGCCGAGCTTTCATACAGCTTCTTCCTGCCACCCTCACTCTACCCCATACAGAAAGAGGTGAAAACAAAGCATTAACATTTAAGGTAAACGGGAGAGACATATAAACACCTATTATCTGGCTGCTTTGTACAAAGTGAAACTGGTAAACCTGGATAGTTTGCAGCTTCCCCACTTAACTTGTGTGATCTTAGGCAAATATTTAATTTCACAATCCTCCTTTTCTTCATTATCAAGGCATGGAAGCACTTTCAAATATGTGAGTTCAGAATACCAGATGCGCAAATACCTAATGTGTTTGAATTAATAGACTATATTATTGTTGCTTTATGATAATCTGGGCCACAGACAGGGTTCACATGATGACAACTGGCTCGCCTTTTAGCTCACTATAATGGCACTTCCGCCAGTGTGGGAACAGGATTAGGAACAGCTCAAAGCTCATGTTTAAAAACTATCACTTTTAGTATGTACTTCTAGGTGCAGTGCTATAATGTGACATTTTAATATCAAAGCACTCACATGTTAAAGAATACTTTTTTTTTATTTTGAAGAGACTTTATCATAGTGTAATGATTTACGTGACAAACATTTTCAGGGCTCGGCTCCAGTTCGGCTCCCCCTGTTAATTTGTTGGCTCGCCCAACTCTATGGACACATGCCTTTCCCAAGAGACATAGTGAGATGCCCCAGGTGCACATTCTCATCACATTATAATAACAGCAATATGATTTTTTGTAGTTTATTCTCCTCTTTCTGAAAGTAAGTTAAGTAGAACTGCAAGTAGAAAAGACACCCCCACCATAGGGTCAGTGAACAGTTCCAGCTTAGCACAAAAAATTAAACCGTTCTTTGTTCATTGTGCCTTTCATAAACTACAAAATCCAATTAATTAACACAGTTATCCCCTTGCACAGAAAGAAGTTGCATAACGGCCTTTAATCTCCATTAATCATGGCGGGCTCTTAATCACGTGAAACTGCCGGTTTTCTTAACCAATGGCAAACCTCTAAAAAGTAAATCAAAAATTAGAAGAGCAGCTTTTACGCTTTTCCCTCAGTAGCGAAGAAGCTGTTGGCTGCCAAAACGCCCCCTATGAGCAGTTCAGGAGCCCAGGGAGACAGCAGCTCTAGGCCGCAGGCTCGCGCCCGCCGCATCATGGCGACCACGACTCTTACCGCCTACCATTTCGTCGCCTTCCTCTGGTATTTTCTCATTACATGTTTGGTTTCGGCGCTGAAGGCAGACCACCAACCCTCTGGAGTGTTCCTGTACGGTGGGCAGTGGAAATACCTAACCATTCTCAATGTGGTAAGCAGACTGTTCTATATATATGGACGCTGGCGATATTTACTAATTCATAGCGATGATAACGCATATGTAACATAAGTGTCCCATGATTTGATTTACTGTAAAAGTCCTGCGGAGGGGACAATTCGTTTTATATATTTCTTTAACCTCCGAAATTTCATATACATAACTCTTTCTCTACACTAATGTTCACCCACTTCCTTTTGTCAGCTCGTCTAGCTATTCTTCACACACCTGGGGCCCTAAAGGGCAGGGTAGTTACGACTATACCGGTCATATCGAAATATTACTACACATAGGCTGCAGATGAGAAGTAACATGTGGGAACAATGGGGCATATGTACAAGGAAATGGCGCAGCGGCAAACTTTACAGTACGCACTGCCTCATTTAAAAAACGCAGGGATGCGCCGTCCCCTGTGTTTTCCCTAGTGCTGGGGCTAAAATCAGCTGTCTAGCTCCAACACAGACACCCTTGCGCCACAGTGTAAGGGTGCCTGTGTTGCAGGGATGATTGTTTATGTGCAGGAAGGTGCAATGCCCTGCATCATAGTTACAAAGTGGCGTTAAGCCACTTTACATGGCTTAACGTCGCTTTGTAAATATGGTACCCTTTCACGCAGGTATCTGCTTGAATGAGGCGGGAAATGGGTGTTGCTGTGGGTGTTCCACCGCAACATCCATTGCTTTTTGACACTGCCCCAGATTTACATGGATCTGTAAATCTGAGGCAGCGCCAAAAACTAACGCCATGTAAAAGCAGGCATAAGATTGGCGCAACGAGGAGAAATACTTTTATTTCTCCTCATTTTTGCTTTTAGCACACATAGAAAGAGCAAAACGCCATTAATGATTGTTTATTAATGGTGTTTTGCTCTTCCTATGTGTGCTGCACAATGCAGTACACATAGAAAAAGCAAAAATGAGAAATAAAAGTATTTCTACTCATTGCGCCAATCTTACGCCTGCTTTTGCATGGCGTTAGTTTTAGGCGCTACCTCAGATTTACAGATCCTTGTAAATCTGGGGCAGCGTCAAAAAGCAATGAGTGCTGCAATGGAACACCCACAGCAACACCCATTGCACGCCCCTTTCATGCAGATACATGCGTGAAAGGGTACCATATTTACAAAGCGGCGTTAAGCCATGCAAAGTGGCTTAACGCAGCTTTGTAAATATGATGCAGGGCATTGCACCACCGAAATGTCGAAAAAAGTGGTGTTCTGGTGGAGTTCCGGTGGCGCAATCCCCTTGTAAATATGCCCCAATGTTTCTGCAAATGTGCTTAGCACCAACCTTCTGCTGGTGCTCAAAAGCACGTCATTCAAGTACAGTGAAGTGATATTAAGGAATTTCTTGATGTGATTAAAATAGCAAAATCATGTTGAAAGCATGGAAATCTACTTATAACTCATTCAACATTTTAAAAGTACGATTTATCATTTAGGGCCTGCGTGGCACATAAATTGCGGGCATAATTCCACAACAAAAGTTTCTCAAAGTATTGCATCAAGAGTGAGGCAGCAGTGGGGTTTGATGGGCGCATAAGTGGAAGCTTGGAGCACTCTCAGGAAAGGGACAGAACCCATCGGCAAATGCTGATTAGAGTTTACTCATGTGCCTATAGTATAAATGTAATGTGCTTTTTTTTCGTATCGGTTATAATTATCTTAATTTGGAGTAAAATAATCGCAACCCTGCTGTTTTCCCTTGACAAATTTATCCAGTCAAAGTTTCAATAAATTCATCCATGTAAATTTTTGAACAAACAGCAAACTATATTGATGGGGAAGTAGGTTTATTATAAGAGAACATGTACATGTACATCCATGCGACCTGTAGGCAGGCACAGCATAACTGCTTTCAACTGCCCACCAAGCCTAAATTCCAGAGCCCCATGACATAACATTAAAGTGGTAAACCATATAAAATAAGAGAATATGTAACATTTCCCCCTTCCATAAAAAATGAATGGAACATTTAAATATAATAACTTTAAGATTTACTAAGATAGATATAAGTTAGTATCATATCTAAACCTAATTAATACTTAACAAAGATAAGGGACACATTAAATATAATACACTCTGAGAACACTGCAAACACACACAGAATCGTTCAATTTCAATGATCTTGTCTTGATGCGGATATTTAATCTGGCCCTCATTGAAACTCCCATGCCAACATCTGACTTGTTCACAATACATATGTGGGTCAGCCCTATTATTCCCACATCACTTGGGCTAAATACATGTGAATCAACAACAAAAAAATAGTGATGAAGGAACAAATTTCTAAAAGTATTTTACCTCCTGGATTACCTTAATTAATCATAGGTGCTTTCACATACTTCTAGCATATTTATTTAGAGGGTTTCAATCAGTGTTACACTTAACTCTTTCCACATGATTTATGCATTTTGCTTAGTGTCGCACATAACATTTATATACATGGAAAGAAAAAGACATGAAAATTACATATACATATACTTGACTATAAAAAAACATAAAACTACAATTAAAAATATACATCCCATACATATATTCTTTTCACTCCTCTCGTTCCTATTGATTAATCAAGAGTGGCTGTGTTTTCTAATTCCCACACAGTCCACTAGTGGAGGTAGCCTATATGTGGCGCAACTTTGAGGTAACCAATTTTCTCCCCCAGGTATATCAATTTATGAGCCAAAAGTCCTTAATACATTTATATTCAATACAAAAAAGAGAGGGCTCCTCCAATGTAACTGTTGACGCGTTTCAGCTTTGTTATTCCAGCCTCTTCAGGACAAATGAAAGACGAGGTGTCTGTAAGCAAACATATGTAGGAACACTCAAAATAAGGTGACTTCAAATCTGTTCGCCCACATAGACACAAATAGAAAATAAGGGGCCGATTCGCAGAACCAATCTGAGATAAAATCCTAAACTTACTACTTTTGGTATTCACAGAAGGCATTTAGTAGTAGTAAAGTTAGGACTCCTAACTTTACTACTACTAAACTGAGTCAAAATCCTAACTTTACGACTTTCAGTATTCACAAAAGGCATTTAGTAGTAGTGAAGTTAGGATTCCAGTGCATAATATCATCCAATGACTTTCTGTCACTTTTTACATAAAAAACATATATACATATCATCATCAGGACCCACGTTATATAGGATATTATACCATATATCTGTATCTACAACCGTTATCTACCTTATCAAGCCATTTCACTCAATAAGCGTCCACATTTCATCAACATCATTAGACCATTTCTAGCTGTACCGTATCATTCTATTATTCTGGCTTCTGTTTTTTTGAGAAGCATAGCGATGTCCTTGCCACACTGCGAGCCCTGTACAGCAAAAAGGATTGACCATCGTATCTCTTTCTCAGTATGGTTAAAGTTTTTATAATGGTCCACTAATGGGGCCCCTGTAACATCGCATCTTATTCTTGACATATGTTGGATAATTCTAGTTTTCGCTGGTTGAATGGCCCATCCAATATATGTAAGATCACATGGGCATTCTATACAATAGACAACATTTCTAGTATTACAGTTTGAAAATCTCATTAGTCTATGTGTTTTATCATTTATTACAATGGTCTTAGTATCAGAAGTAAAATCACAAGCCGTACAATTCCTGCACCTGTAATGCCCTGTCACAGGTGGTAATTCTAGCATTTCATGTATATTTTTCTTTTTTTGGTGGAGGCTGAGAAGCTTTCACTAAATAGAAAGATTATTGGCTCGCTTAAAAGAAAACAGAGGCTTCGGGATTTGCAAAGGTGTCAACATTCTCCAATTTTTCTGGATGATATTTTTGACCTTATTAGATTTTGGATTATATGTCATCATGCATGTCAACGGATTAGTATCTTGACGTGTTTTTGGTGTAAGAAGAGTTTCTCTCTTTACTTTTAGAAATTTGTTCCTTCATCATTATATTTTTTTGTTGATTAACATCTGACTTGTTAACATCAGACTTGACACTTTTCGAAACTTCTGATTCTACATCATGGCACAATGTTACTTTCCTTACATTCCACTATTTGCCATCGTCAACACAAATCACATTCCACTTGGATTCCATAACCAATTTAGAAGCTGACCACCTGGAATTACCCTTCCTTATACTACCACCGCTGCTCACTCTTACTCAATCCCCCTTCCTAAAGATTCTTTGACTCGTCCTTAATTTCTCATTGTGTTTCCTCACAATACTGTTCTTGATATTTCTTCATTCTGTCAGCCAACACTCGTCCATCTTTTACCAGATGTGAAGTTCTTTCCATCCAGGATGGAACAACAGCTGTACAAACTACTCTCCCTTTCAATAAAAAAGATGGTGTCTCCTGAGTTCCAGAATGTGGAGTTGTTCTATAATTCCATAGTGTGTCCTTCACCTCTCTATTCCAATCTAAACCTTTGCCCAAGGCTATTTGTATGCATTCTCCTTGCACTCGGTTAAATCTTTCAACTAAACCATTCTCACAAGTATTGTCCACCACAGTTTTGTAATAATTGATACCTTCTTTCCTGAGAAAAAAATCAAATTCCTTGGATAAAAACTTAGGTCCATTTATCAGACACAATAACACTTGGACGTCCTTCTCTTCTCAATATTTCTTCACAAAAGAAATGACTCTAGTTGCTTTCACATCCCTAAGAAAATCAACTTCAGACCATTTGGAAAAATAGTACACTACAACAATGGCAAACCTACTTTCTGGACCTACACTGTTGAATGGCCCACAAATATTAATTGGTACCTTCTCCCAAGCCCTGTTGGGAAAAGCAACCAGTACTATGGATGTCCCTGACTCAAAGTGAAATCTGACACTGCACACACAAGGTACACAGTCATGAACAAACCTCTCTAACTGTTTATCCATTCCAGGCTACCAAAAATTGCAATGTGCCTTTCTTTTCATTGCAAATATACACCCATGTCCTTCATGTAATATCTTCAATAGCCTTTGCTGTAATGAACCAGGCACAACTAATTGATCAGTCCTTCTAACAATGCAATTAACTATTGACAATTTCGACCACACAGGTAAAAATTCACTCAAACTGAGTCTATCACCCCAATTGAGAGCTTTGTGACCTGATAACATGCTAAATATCAATTGCATGCTCTTATCTTCTTTTAGAGCATTTCTCCATTCCTCCTCCCAAATGGCCCCTTTACCAGCTTCCTCTACCTCAGCTACCATTCACTCATCATCATCTTCAGGTTCATTGTTACACAATGGTAATTCAAATAAACAACCCACACTGATATTATTAGACCCTAGTACATACTTAATGGTAAACATATACTCTTGCAAACAGTTTAACCATTTCGCTATTAGTCTTGTTGCTCTCCCAGCTCCTCTTGTAGTAAATAAATCAATCAATGCTCTATGATCAATCCTCAATTCAAACTGAGCCCTTCATACATATGTTCTGAAATATTGTACTCCCCACCAACATGCCAACGCTTCATTTTCAATTGTGGAGTACTTGCTTTTAGCACTCTTGAGAGTATGTGATGCAAATGCCACAACCCTCTCAAGCCCCTTCTCCACTTGAATTAACACTGCTCCTAGACCATACCCACTAGCATCTGCCACTATTATAGTTTCCTCATCAGCATTAAAAGGTTTTAACACATTCACAATTGATTCTTTTATATTATCAAATGCTGTCTGCCACAAATCAGACTGGTCATACATAACACCTTCTTCAACAAAGATCTCAACACAAGCACCTTTTCAGAAAAATTACTTACAAACTGGTAGTAGCATTCAGCTAAACCTAAAAAAAAGATCTCAATGGCTCCTTGCTCTTTTGTGGTGGTGCTGTTTTTACAACAGCTTCAATCAATCTCAACTTAGGTTTAATACCTTGCCACAACAATGTATGCCCCAGACCTTAGACCCCTAAGGCATGGTGCATTCTATAACATGTGAGGGCAGATCTGCTTGAGCAGATATGCCTCTGTGATGTCTAGCTCCATTGCTGGATATTGCAAGTGATCAGGAAGCCATTTTAAAGGTATGTACTGGGCACTACAAGTTACCCAGCTACATAATGGCTTCACCGAAAATAATGATGTTTGGTATAAAACAACTTGTCTTAACAATTCCATACTGATGCCAGCATTGTGTTTATGAAGGCATGCACCCAGAGGGCACCTTAGAGGTGTCCCCTGTACCGCTACTAGTCACTTAGGACCTGATTACGACTTTGGCGGTGAGGCGCCGGGTCCTGCTCGCCTCCGCACTGCCAAAGCTGTGGTTGGGCCGCCTGGCAGATTTGGAGTTTCCTCCTGTCTGGTGGGCTTTTTTTGGCGTTCTCACGGCGGTGACTCTAAAAATGGGCACTGCAATAGGAATGCCAAAAACAGTTCCTGCACGGCATGGACAGAGAAGTTCATGCCATGCAGGAACTGGGCTGCATGCACACAGGGGATAATATGTTTTGCCCCCCTGCATGCACCCCAGGGTGCAGAGGCACAAGGGGGCCCTGTAGGGCCCTCTTTGTTTCCTCTCTGCCAGTGTTTTCATGGAGGAAGAACCCTCATGAAAACCATGGCAGAGAGGAAGCTCCTAATATGCTTGGCAGGACCGCAGCAGTCCCGCCAAGCCTATTGATGCCTCCTGACCACTGCAACACTAGGGAACAGCTGTTCTCTGGTGGCTGCTGCAGGGCAATGGCTTTCCAGCTGCCCTAACCGTAATATGGCGGTCGGGAGATCGCCGTGCCCCCACGAGTCTGGCGGTCTGTGGACCACCACTTGTAATTGGCCCCTTAGTGTGTTGGATGACTGATATCGTCCAGCCTGCCACCACAGACGAGTTTCTGTCCCCCTGCAGGTGAGAGCCCACGCTCTCAGAGGCCAGGAGCAATGCCTGCCCCATGGAAGGTGATCACACCTCCTCCAGCAGGATGGCTAGTGAATTTAGCATATCAAGGCCAGAGGCTTCAAAGCCTCTGCCGCCTTTGATATGTGACCAAGGCTTCCACCAGATCTGGGGAATGCCGCACCCGTCCTGAGGCCCATTTGGCACCAGAGCAGGTGGGAAATTAGATATTCAGGAGGTGTGTTTCACTTACAGGCTAGTCACACTATTAGGTGAGCTACCTGAAGTGGACAGCCAGAGAAGAGTTTCAGCATCTTCGTTTTGGTGAAAATAGAGAATTCTGGGTCAGGGTTATACCCACTCCCCACAGAAAGTGGTCATACGGGGGGGGTGTAGTCCCCCCAGTGGTAGGCAGCCCATTAGCTACTATCCTCTATTCCCCTAAATGCCACTAAATTGCATAGAGACAGATTTGATTACCTGGGAACAGAAGAAGGACAAAGAAGAGCCATCACTGTGAGAACTGAGGACCTACACTGAACTTGGCACAAAACCCTGCCTGGCGGCTGGTACCTCAACAATTGCAAAGACCCAACTCGTCCAAAAGCTGTACATCCTCCTTGTTGTTTGCCATCGGACCCACCGAGGGAGCAGCACATTAGTAGAAAGTCCTTGTTGCTCTAGGAGGTCAGCCCTGTCTCTCTGCTGGCGAGTTTTGAGATGCTAGACGGTCCAGGAGCCCCCTGCACCAATACCCTGAATACCAGGGTACCTGCATCAACCAAGGCTTGTTTGTGTTCAACCCGGACACCACTGCTGTGGAAACCGACTTGCACCACAAGGGACTTCAGGACTGATGAGACCCATTATGATAGTGGCCCCACAGTCTTGTTTTTTTTCCCCTTCTGCCCATGAACCTAGAACCATGAGAGCCTCAAACACAAGTGGCCAGCTAGCCAAACACCTCTGCACCCAAGCCCCACAGCCCAGGTTCACAACTTCTGACTGTGTTCCCTTGATCTAGGGATCCTCATGACCTGAATCCCCCCCCCCCTTTGGGTTCTCCCAGACTTGTCCCCAAGTCCCCCTGTACAGCCTCTTTGTTTCAGGTACCATTGACTCTAACGGCGTAGCATTCTTGGCTACCATCCCGACTAGCACCACTGTACCCCGACACCCCAGGGCAGATAAACTCAAATTGCTGGTAGTTCTTTGGACATTGGCCCCTAAGCACCTTGAGTCCAAAAGGGCACCTCCGTACATCGACTGCAAGTATATGTCTGCTGCCCATGTTTTTCCTCTCATAGGATAATTACTGCATTCGAGGCTCATACCTCAAAAACCATTATTTGAACATTTTTACTGTTTTCTTGTAAATTCAATAACTCAGAAAGCACTTACCTGATTCTGAAGATCTTAGTGTCTAAATTCATATAGCCTAAGCTGCTCGAACACACTACCAAACACAAAGCACTTGGGATTATTAAAGTAAGCCCTGTAAACCAATAAGCGTCATCTGGACTTTTTGCATAGTGTGCCCTTACATTGGCACTACTACATAAAAAGCCAGCTTCCTACATTGGTGAATTAGCCGTGTGGTGCAAGACTTTGCATTTGCTGATACCACTTGGTCATTAGGTGATTCCACTAAGAAATCCATTATTGACATTAGTTCAAAAATATTTTTTCACTTTGTCGATTTTTTAATTTTTACTAACGTTTCTAACTGAGAACTGTTAGGGCCTTGTGTTAAGTACCCCATTCCATTACATTAGAATTTAAAAAAACTATACTAGTCAGTTAGCCCTTTAAAAGTCTTTTAGAGTTTTGTTCAGTTTTCCAAAAACTGTGCTAAACATGTCTGCCCATACATTGGCACCACTACATAAAAAGCCAGCTTCCTACAACCCTGTTGTCTTATTTTTTTCTACTCTGTTTTTTGCAGCACATTCACATCCCTTCCATCATTTAAATCAAATTTATTCTGACCTTCGCTGAGCTCCTTGATGTATCAAGATGTGTTTTCAATACTTCTTGCAATACTAGTAGTTTTTTCCATAGATGGATCCTTTAACCCTAATAACTTTTCTTGTATTTCATATTATTCATTCTAATAATCATTTAGTCTCCAATTATTTCTACATGTAAATCCTTAAATTTTCATGAAGCTGCAAAAGGTCTTAATACAGCAACATATTGCTTGATAGATTCGCCTGCTAACTAGGTACGAGAGAAATATTTGTATCTCTCCACCACAATATTTAGTTTCCTCCCAAAATTCTCTTCCAAAGCTTTAATGGCATTAGTATATTCATCCTCAGTTGTTTCAACATCTGATCCATCTTCTCCATTAACACCCCCTTTTCATTAACAAGCATTGTTAAGGTTTACAGAACCTTCTTACCTTCCACTCCTAAACTATGTGTTAACATTACTAGCTTCCTTTTTGCTGCAGACACAGCCCCCCAACGGCTTTTAGATATGTCTCAAAAGACTACCTCCAATCCTCCCAAGCCATAACAGGAAGTCCTGGCTCCTGTGAAAACACTGAAGAAGTGGGTACTGCCTGCACAGCCATTCTATGACAAACACAATAAACTAAATTAAACAAAGTAGTCACCGTAGTCCTTTGATTAAAAAATAAAAGTAGTCATCGATGTCCAAACTTCCAGCAGCCTCCAATCACTCCTCCACTGCTTTACTACTATTCAACTCTGAACCAGTTAGAACACCTCAGTAGCTCTTCAATAGTCCTCCTTCTATGTTTTGTTTTTCGTCACACACATTTTGTCCTCTATCACTATTGACTGCTCTTAACTATGCTTCTCCAATGTGCGTCCTCACCATGAGACAATAATTCTTCACACTCCACAGGTAAGACGTGGTCCAGCTTTCGTAGAGAAGTCACCCTCCCATGACTCGTGATGCCGCTAGCAGTCACCGCCTCACTAATGACATGCACAATGCAGCGTGTGAGCACTTCTCTTGCTCCCATTTTGGGCCAAAGGGGGGGGGCGCAGCACAGACCACAAAAACTCGATATGTGTGAAAAAGGCTGCTTTACTGAAGACAGGTGCACCTCACAAACATTTCCCTTGGCCTTTGCCATACAAAACTAAACCTCACCATACATTTGTTCCCCTACCTTGCCTCCTGCCCCCACCCCTAAGGTTTCTCCTTTTTCCTTTCCTTGCAAATATTTATAAGCCCCCACTCGGTCATTAACTGTTGACACTTTAACCCTGTTACCTCTTACTACTTCCGAAAACATCTACCTAACTAAGTGTAGGAAAGTAGGATCTGCTTCTTATGGTTAATCCCACTTTTTGCTTCCTGTGATACTGTTTTTGACTAATCTGACTGGGATCCTGCTAATCAGGACCCCAGTCTATCTGCTTTCTCCCTAAACTGTTATGTTATGTACTTAGGTACACTCCAGGTTGGATACTGGGGTACCCTTATCAGTCCCTAGTATATGGTACTCATGTAGCCAGGGCATAGGTACCCCAGAGGCCTCCCATGGGCTGAAGCATGTATTATGCCACCCATGAGAGGCCATGCAAAATGGAACTACAGGTCTGCCATTGCAGCCTGTGTAGGTTGGTGCATGCACCACTTACTTAAGATATAGGTTTACTAAATCTAAGGGTCACTACACTTAAAACCTATAAGTCACCCCTATAGCAGGCCTTGACAATCCTGAAGGCAGGGTGCATGGTTCTAAGTGCGAGGGTGCCACTGCATGAGCAGGACACCCCTGCAGCCTACGGAGTCCATTCTCCCGGGTTGTTAATGCTGCAGCCATTTACGACATATAGAGTGGCATTATGTGACCGCGTGATGACCAACTCTAAAAAGGCTGAAAGTAACCCTATTGTGTTTGGTGCCAAACATTGTGGAATCATACCCCCACACCTGTAACCGGAGTGGGAGGTATGATTCCAACTCTCAGAAACGAGCTTTGTGAGGTCCCTGGTGTTCCCGGTACCAGCCTTCTAGTCCCGGGCAGCCAAAAGGGTTGCTGCCGACCAGAGACACATTTCTGCCCTCCTGCTGCTGAGCCAAGCTCGAGCAGGGGAAGGCAGAACAATAGGCATCCTGTCAAAGGGAGGTGTGACCACCTCCCAGACATGATTTAGTGTATTAGGCTTGGGTGGGTGCGCTTGCCAGCGACTGAAAGTCTGCATGAGGGGCACATTTGGAGTCCCTGTGCATAGTCCAGTTCAAACCAGTCATGGGAGCCCTTGGCTCCTGCTCTGGCGCGAAACTGGACAAAGGACATGGGAGTAACTTCCCCACTGTCCAGACCCTCCCCTAGAAGGGACCCCTGAATCTGCCCAACCCACTCCCGTGGGTACAAAAGGGCTTACCTGGCTGTAGGACCCTAGATTCGATGTGGACAAGATTTTGATCAAGAAACCACTGACCTTCGACCGTATGGACACCCTGGACTTTGTTTGGGCCCAACTTTGCCTCCTTCTCCGTCCAAAGCATCCTCTGTGCCCATGCACCATACAGGCTCCATGTAGGAACTGTGGAGCATTAAGGACAACTGAATACATCTCCCTTGGAGTGAAGGAGTCACTCCCCTGCAACCGCAGGCACCACTTCTCAACTGACTGGTCTGCTGCTCCTGAGCTCCTATGGACTCCGAAGGCTCCAGCAACTCAGGCGGTGGGTTTCCAAGTCCCTCAAGGTCTGAGCTGCCCTCTCACCAAGCTTGAGGTCAGAATCCCTCGTGGGGGCTGCATTACCCGTGCCCCTGTGCACCGCATACTTTTGCAAGTGCATATGCTTGTTGGTGTTTCCAAAACAAGTGCACTGGGTTCAGAGTAGCCCCGACCTCTGGCACCATTTTCACCAAAGAACCTTGGCCTCCTCACACCGAGTGCTCCGTGGGCTGTTGCTTTGCAAAACTGCCCACGGTCCCCTCGAGACTCCTGTGCCTCCAGCCTGTGGGTCCTCTCGAGGGTCAACTTTGATTTTTCTGGGCTCCTCTGGTTGCTCCAGGCTTTCCCTGACTCCCCTGTGTTTGGTGAGTCTCCTGGACCTTGCTGGTCTGAACCGTGACCTTCTTCTACCTTCTGCATGGGTTGCTGTTGCCAAGGCTTGTCGGTACTCCAGCCAGACACTGACCCCTCAGTACTCGACATCCTTTGTGGGACAGCTTGTATCCAGCTCCTGGTCATCCTCAACATCTCCTGGTCTCGGTGGCTGAAGAGTCAAGAACCCTCTCAACGCACCTGAAGCACCCGACATCGGTGGGTATTCGTCTATCGTGCTCCTGGCCACTCCTGGGTGACCCAGACTCTGTCCTCTCTGCTTTCAGGTACTCTTCACCAAGAATCCACCTTTGGATTCCGACGGACACTTTTCTTCTTCCCAGCAGTGGCTCTTCTTCAAAGTCCTCCATAGAGATCGACTGCGGTTTCCGACGCCACTTCAGACCTATGCACCCGGCTTCCCTGGGATAGGTAACTCTGGTACTACGGTATCCACGGGTGGGGTGGCTCTCCAACCTCCTAAGTTCCACGGGGTTTCTTCGAAGTCCACTTAGAAGGGTCCTTAAACTTTTAAACTTCAATCGCGACTCTCCCATTGAATTGTATGTAGCACGTGGTCGTGTTCCCACACTACACCTGTCCTCCATGGGGTCCCTACTTACTCACCTGGGGTGGTTCCTTGGGGTCCTAGCGATTCTACATCCTCTACACACTGTCTTGACTCGAGTCGTGGTTCTTATACCACTATTTTAGTATATGGTTTGGTCTCCCCCTGGAGCCCACTGTGTAGTAGTGCTACTTACGATTGTTTCTGTGCTACACTATTGTGTGCTTTGTGAGTATCCTTGTGTAGAGGGTACTGTGTCGTACTTAAAGAGTGTTATATCAATAAATACATATTTTTATAACTACTGTGTGGTTCTCCTTTCATTTAACCAATACTATAAGGTTGCATTCTGGTAAAACAAGCTGCTTAACATTCCTTCAAGACTAAGCCTGAGGGCTGCTCTTCACAGCTACCACTTGGATAGCTTTCGAAGGTTATCTTTGACCTCTTAAATCACCATAAGGGTTGTTTGGATTGGTACAGGGTGCCCACTTTAATTAGTGGACAGCATATACCAGGCCAACTTCTCACACTAAGCACTTCCTATGCTAACTTCTCCTTATTGCCTGCTCCCGGAGTAACTTGTTCCCAACCATGGGCCCGATTCACAGAACTAACTTAAGACAAAATCCTAAACTTACTACCATTTTGGTATTCACAGAAAGCACTTACTCATTTTGGTATTCACAAAAGGCACTTACTTACTCATTTTGTGTAACTTACTCATTTTGAATAACTTACTCATTTTGTGTAACTTACTCATTTTGGTATTTACAGAAGGCACTTACTCATTGATGGGTAAGTGCCTTCTGTGAATACCAAAATGAGAACTTACTCATTTTGAGTAACTTACTCATTTTGTGTAACTTACTCATTTTGGTATTCACAGAAGGTACTTACTCATTGATGAGTAAGTGCCTTCTGTGAATACCAAAATGAGTGAGTTACACAAAATGAGTAAGTTACTCAAAATGAGTAAGTTACACAAAATGAGTAAGTAAGTGCCTTCTGTGAATACCAAAATGAGTAAGTGCTTTCTGTGAATACCAAAATGGTAGTAAGTTTAGGATTTTGTCTTAAGTTAGTTCTGTGAATCGGGCCCTAAAAACCTAACCTGTAAACATATAAAAACTAGTTACTAAACGCCACTGACCCCCCCCAACCTAGGACTTCTTAGGATACCTTTTTATGTCCAATACCCTATCTAGGACCTCCTTAATCTGAATGAGGTACAGCTCCAAACCGAAGCAAGACAAATGCAACCAATCATCCCTGAAAAAATATACTGCTGCGTACCTTAGTTCGGGGTGCTCCACTCTCCCAATACCCTCTTTATCACAAAAAAGTCTCATGTCCCTATTGATTTTCCTCCTAGCGTTATCTATTGCTGCGGCCTATCGGCCCCCTTTACTGTCTCCTAGGAATGAACTCTGACCAGATGATATAACACCCTGGCCACTGCTGCTTAATCTCCAAAAGATCCCTTTTCATTTGTTTCAACAGAGCTAGGACATTACAGACCACTAGGTCATTTTCCCCCAGGAGTGCAATCAAAACATCCAGACAAACGTTGCCCCTGATTAACTTGTTAAAAACCGGAAACAATTTGTGCCATCGCATGCCGCCCTTCCCCTGCCAGGAAACATTAAACAACGATGTGTCCAAACCAAGGCTCAAACCTTTCCCTTTGCTCAATTCATGGCACTCAGCCCATTTAATGAAAGAATGGGCAACTATCCAGATGGACAGCTCCGCCGTTGCTGGCCCCACCACAGCACCTGAAAAGACACATACGTAAGAACATGGAAAACTATGCCTCCCCCAACCCTGACTCCCGCAACTTAATGTATGTTTTAAAACAATCAATGTCCATCGCCCCAAGCGCATTATCCTGTCCTTCTCCCAACCCTGTTTTGCGGCATCCGTTGTTACCCCGATCTGAAATAAGTGTGTACCAAACTCACCCGGGGCCTCCCCTAAAAACAACAAAGCTCTCCGCATCACCAACAGTTGCTGCACCGCTGACACCATGTGGCCTGAGCCCCTGCAAAAAACTTCCCCACTGTCTGGAGCGTGCCACCCTCTCAATGTACCCCCTCTCATTGCACTGGGCATACCTCCCCGTCGCCTGTGGCTCGCTTGGTCTGTTTTGGATTGTTCAATCTTCACTGCAATCCCCCCTTCCCGCAGGTCCATTTTGCTCCACTGCACACCCGGCACGCCTTTCCTACCCAGCTGTTCTGAAACCCAAAAAGCCCCAAAATACATCTAGGACATTAATGTGGACAACAATATTTTCTCCTCATGATTCCAGCAGATCCTCGGAATGACTTCTGGCAGACCTGACAACAAAACCTTAGACACCAGTCTCCTCACTCGCGGCCTAGCCCCCTTCGCTCTGACCCAACCCTCTAGAATGCGTCTGCCCAGTTCACCCGCTGAGGGAGCGTACCCCCACCACAGCTTCCTCATGAAAGCGATCCCTGCCAGCTTGCCTGCAATAGTGACCCTTGAAAAGCCTCTGTCAATCATTGACAGAATAAACTGTACAGCATCCTCTTCCCTTGCCCACCAGTCTGTCCTTTTCTGAGCCCCCCCCCTTCTAGGACTTCCTGCCAGGCTTGTTTATATGCCCTCCGAGTGGATACAGCCAAAGAACCTACCACCAGTTGGAGCATCCTTTCTCTCCTATGGACCACATCCCTGCCGGCACTGGTGTCTTGCATTTGTCCGCCTCCGTGACTAGACCATGGAACCTCTCCCACTGTGAACAAGACAAAGCCTCTGCAATGTCATTGTCCACACCTGGCACATGTCTGGCTTGAAACAAAATATTGTGTTTCAAACAACTGAGTACAAACACCCGCATAAGCTTGAGTACCTGGGCATCCCTTGCAGATTGCTTATTCACCACTTGCACCACTGCCATGTTGTCCACCCTAAAATTAACCTTCCTGTGTGCCAAGTCCTGCACCCACACTGTAACTGCGACTACTAGAGGAAATAGCTCCAAAAAGGCAATGCTCCTCCCCCCTTTCTTCCATTGTTGTGGGCACTCTTCAGCGCACCATCTACCTTGCCAATACAAAACAAAACCCCGAGCTCCTGCTGCATCTGAGTATATGTTTACATCCCACTCCCACTCTTTGGGTGTCGCCATTGGGATGCCATTGAAATCTTCCAGAAATTTGTGCCACATGCGTAAATCCTCTTTTGTCCCTGCGGACAAACGCATGTGATGATGTGGCAACGTAAGGCCAACCAATGACCTTCCCAATCTCCTACAAAAAGTCCTTCCTGCCCGTACTACTCTACATGCGAAGTTGAGATGTCTTAGCAGCACCTGTACCACCCTGACCATCACTTTCCTTCTAGCCAGCATGTCATCTATCAGCATCATCATATGCAGCTTCTTCTCAGTCGGCAGGCATGCCTCCATCGCCCGAGTCCAATTCAATGCCAAGAAATGACAACACCATACTTGGACATGGGGTCTTCTCTGGTGCCAGGGATACTCCCAATCAGCCCATGAGCTCTTGAAAACTTGTCAGCTGTTGCTGACAGTCCATTGAACTGGGTTGGCCCACCAGGAAGAAATCGTCAAGGTAGTGTGTCACCGTCTCTTTACCTGTCTGCCACGAGAAAACCCATTGCAAAAAAGGAGCTGAAACGCTCAATAATGTGCAGGATATCAAACAGTCCATTGGTAGTGCTTAGTCCACAAATATTTGCCCGTCAAACTGTATGCCGAGCAGCTGGAAATCATCGGGGTATACTGGCAGTAAACGGATGGCAGACTTTGTGTCACACTTTGCCATCAGGGCTCCAGTTCCTACCCTCACCACCAATTCTCTGGCCACGTCTACTGATGAATATGAAACTGATGTCAAGTCTTCAGCTATAAAATCATTAACTGAAACCCCCTCCGGCCATGAGAGATGTTGTATTAATCTAAATTGTCTAGAATCTTTCTTGGGTAGCACTCCTATTGGTGAAATTATCAGGTCTCTCATAGGCCAATCTGTGAATGAGCCTGCCAAGCGCCCTTCCTCAACTTCTTTGAACAATTTGTCCCGCACTATTGTCTTGTGTGAATTCGCTGAATCTAAACTGTCTGCCCACCTGGCGGACCGTGGTCCCTCATACCCTAGCCTAAAACCTTCTTTGAACCCAACTCTCAATATTGTGGCCTTTTCCCTGTGGGGTTAGTATGCTAGCCACTGCTCTAAGCATGGTTGTTTAATGGGTGTACAAGCCTTTTCCCATAGTGCCTTGTGCTCCTCTACCTACCCTGCCCCCTGCATTATGCTGTGCACCTTGGCTAAACTACTGCCCCTGTCCGTTGTCTCCTGCCCCATACCATTGCACCAATGAGTGTCTACCTGCACACTTCGAGCACTCGTGCCTGAATTTGCAGTTTTCCCTTGCGTATGATCCTTTGTTAAAGTCCCAGCAAGCCACTTGCATGCCCCCTGTGCCTTTAGCTGCGTATCCCACCCCCCTCTCGGGTGGGGCGGCTCTGAAAGGGGTGGTAAACCAAAGGAAGCCCACTGGCCGTATAAGTTGTTTTCCCAAACTTAACCGCCCCCATTGTCTGTTGATACAAATCTGCATCTATCTCTCCCCACTTTGCCTCTGTATCCCAGGCGAGCCTTGCCCTGAATTCTTCATCATAAAAGGACCATGCGTAGTCCCCCTATGTCACCTGAGCTCTCCTGATCACGTCCATGTATTTAAAAAGGGAGACACACCTTTCCGGGTATTTCTCGCAGTATACGCTAGCAAATATCAAGAAGCCCGCTGACCAATTCTCAATGGTCATGGCTACTTTAGGTCTTTGGGCCAACTTCAGCTCTTCTTCTTTCGAACCCTCTTTCGCCCTTAGCTCTCTATGCAGCAACTTCAGCATGTCTATGTACTCCCCTTTCCAAATCTTTTCTTTGGTAGACAACATGAGGTGCGCTCCCAGTGGCTTCGTCACCCCCATGTTTGGCAACCTCTTGAGCTTCATCTCGTTTCTCTCTTTTGTCTCGTCTGCCTGCACCCCTTTACCATCCTTGTCTCCCCCTGTCGTCTCGTCCTTGCCTGATGCTGTCTCCTGCCCTTCGCTCTGTCTACTTCCTACTTCCCTCCCTTTCTTCTTATCCCGTCCAATTCTTGTGTTTCTGGGCCCACCCCTGTATCCTTCACATATAAACCTTTCAGCAGGAGTACCTCCCCCTCCGTGTCACTTCTCTGTGCATCCGTCCCCACCGGCACTTTAACCTTGAGGTAACTTAAACGGCTTGCCCTTTCTCGCCCTTACCTGGCGTCAAGGTCGGCGTCCTCACTGGATCCCGCCGCCTAACCAGTCGGGCAGGGGGTGGCACCATGCTTTCCTGGGCCGTACGCTGTCTTTTCTTCTCCATCTGTAACACACGAGGCACATTGTTACTACCGCCCGCCCATCCTTCTTGGTCTCCCTCCTCGTCCTCAACAATCTCCCCTTCTTCAGTGCTATCCTCATCGTTATCCAACTGCAAAGGATACTCCCCTATTATCTCATGCACTTGTGCTTTCGCCCTTTCCCGCCTACTGCGAATTAACTCCTCCAGGTCTAAGCCTGGATATCGCTGTGCTGCCACAAGCCCTTCTGACTCACTCCTGGGTTCTTGCCCTGTAACTCGCGCCGTTACCCCCGGGACCGCATCGACCCAACAGGGTTGCTGTACCACCGATCGCATCTCCGTCCACCGTTTTACTGTGTCCTATTCTACCCTCAACATGGTCCGGCTGCCCACCTTTGACAGCGCCATCCCTTCTCCTTGGTAACGCGGAGCGGCATGTGATTCATCCGAGTCTGTTACCTCCTGTGCCTGCTGACCCTGTAATTGAAAAGTAAGGTCCAGCAAACCGGGGTTAATGCCCTCACCTGCTCCTGCCGACCCCGACACCACTGCCAATACCCCCCTTCTTGCCCCACTTCTGAGCTGACCCCTTCTTCCCCTTCACCGTTGCCTGGCTCCGACCGTCTCGCCCATTTCCTCCCAGACCCTGCAGAATGCCCCTCGGCTGGAGCAACCCAGGTCCATCCCCCGGCACATATATACTTTGGCTGGTGGCCTATACCCCTCTCTGGGCCCCTGCCTTGCCCCCTTCCTGCTCCTCCCCGTCACTCCACTCCAGCATTGCTGCCACTATGGCAGATGCTGGTCCCCTTTCCTGTCCTCCCTCCCTGTCCGCTACCCCTTCCTTCTTGTCCCCTCCTTTCCCCCCCAGGAGCTGTGGCTGTCTGCCCCGCGACCAACCCCCTTCTCTGACCAACAAGACTTAAGCCCTGCTGGGGCCCTCTCCAACCCCCCCCAACACCAGGGATGGTGTCTGCCCCCACCCTGTCCCCACCTGCTCTGCCTTGCTGCAGGGCCTCCCCCCACCCCTCCTTTCCATTCATGCTCCCTTCCTCTGTCCCCCAAAGACCTGCTGCTTCCCCCCATTCTTTCCTTTACCCCTCCACCCCATTCCCCTACTCCCCACACCTCCTTTCCTTCAGTTTACCCTCTCCCTTGCCTCTTCCCTTCTATTCCCCCATGCTATAATGCACTTTTTGGCTCCTGCTGGCCCTTCCCAGTCATTTTTTGCCTCCCCGCCTTCACAGTCTGGCTCCCGCCCACCCTCCTCCCTCTCTTCGTGTCGCGCGCGGCCTCAGCTGCGACCGCGACCTCATTATTCTCCTCCTTGCTGGCCCCAACCTCTACCTGAACTAACGTAAGCACGGGACACCGCGTAGCGCCCCAACCCCTTCCTCGCGGTGATCTGACGCGTGCAGACGCTCTTCCCAAGCGGCCGCCTGCACCTACCAACTTTGTGCCTCTGCCCCTCTGGAACCTCGGCGTTTAACAGGCCCACATCGCCGCGGCAACCCCGTCTGCCTCCCGCCGTGCCAGCCGCACCTCCGACTCCACCCACGCAAGATCCATGCGGCCTGCCTCTGCAAGCAGGCGCATGGATTCCGCCACCCTGGGGTCCTCCAACAACGGTAAGGACGCCATTTCTGCCTTCACAAAATTCTTCACCTGAAAAATTCTTCACCTACACCCACGGCCAAGCTGCCCCAGCACCCAAAACCGGCTGCCGTGTCACCTTACTGAAATGGTGACAAAGTGACAAAATGTCCGGTTATAAACCCCCCCCAGCCCAAATGAAGCCCAAAGAGCCCAGCTCTGGGCTGCACCATGGCCCAAAAAACCTCGGGGTGGCAAACCTCCCGGTTGTAGGCCGCCCCCCAAAAGCCCTATTGTGCTGCACTCACACATGCTTTCACCTCATCGCGTGACTGGCTCGCAATCAGTTGCACCGTTGACTCGTGATGCCGTTCGCAAACAAAACGTTCGCATTAAGTCCTCAAAACATCACAGGAATCATTTCCTTATTAAAAATTAGTGATGAGCTGAGGAATCCTCACCAGTTGCTTTCAGCATCGAATATCACTCCAAACTATGGAGACTGCCTGTCGTCAATTTCTACGACCGTTGTCCTCCATTTAGGAACCTTGAAGGGGTCCGCATCTTACTAGGATTGTACACACAATCTGTGGCACCAGTATCCATCCCCTTCACCAGTTTTGAAGAGACAGCACACACTATTGATGAGAAAGAAGGTTTATTATAAGAGAACAAGTACATCCATGTGACCCCTAGGCAGGCACAGCATAACTGGTTCCAACTGCCCACCAAGCCTGCATTCCAGAACCACATGGCATAACATTAGAGGGCCACCCTCCCAAAATAAGGCAATATGTAACACAAATGGCTGAGAAGAAAGCTAAAATCCGTAAATCAGTGCTTCAAAAACCGATTCTGCATGTTATGCCTCATTGCTAACTGAAAAAGGCAGCAGAGGCAGAGGAACACCATCTAGCTTTCAGGGCAATATATATTCAGGGGAGATTGAACTTTCGAGCAGACAGCTTGAGGCAGAATTTTCTGTCTTCATTAAATTATTATCAGTCGGTTAGGAAACTCAATTGTGTTTGTGCGGCCATTTAGATAAAATGGGTGGATCTGTTTGCGTCTCCACAGAACACAATGCTTTCAGAGACAACATGTCCCCAAGCATGGGCGGTGGATGTCCTATCAGCCAGAGGAGCTTCCGTATGCCTTTCCCCAGATTCCCCTCCTTCCGAGTGTGTTTCAGAAGATTCAGGAGGAGAGGTTATTGGTGACTCTGGTGGTCCCATTCTGGCTCTGATCCCCTGGTTTTCTCTTCTACTGTCATTGTCCAATGGCAATTATCTCCACCTACATCTGGAACTTCCCCTCTGCAGTTTCCACTTCAGTCAAAACGTCAGCACCAGTATCTCAGGTTGTCGGCTTGGAGCTTGCGAGGGTAGGTTTGCAAAAACGGGGCTGTTCAGATGTAGTAGCAAAAGATATTCTAGACTTCAAAAGACCCTCCACATTAGCTTCCTATAGGAAACGTTGGAAGTCTTTTCACTCTTGGTTTGTTGCAAAGGGGACGGATCAAATGTCAGTGGATCTGTATGAGATCATTGATTTCTTTTGAAGGAAGGGTTTGTGAAAGGCCTAGAGCCCCTACTTTGTCTTCTCAGTGGTCAGCGGTCAAAGCTCTAAGACTGAATCAAGACTAAGGCAGGATTTCTCCTTAGGCACTCAAGCTCATAAAGAGTTTTAGTTATGGTGACCTGCAATCCTCTCACAAGGTCCAAAAATGGATCTCTCCATTGTGTTGAGGGGTTTACAACAGCAACCCTTTAAACCCCTAGAAGATTCTGATTTGGGGTGGTTATCAGCTAAGACACCCTTCCTAAGTGCCATAACTTCAGCAAAGTGATTGGGTGAAATTAGGTCACTGGTCATTTCTTACCCATATTTATGTTTGTTACTTAATAGGGTGGTTTCTAAATTAAGTTTGTCCCAAATGTGAATTTTTCTCTTTAATTTGCCCCAAGAGATTGTCCTCCTTTCCTTCTTAAGTTTAATACAGAGATTCCATCTTCTCTTGATGTTCATGCAGCCTTGTCTATGTATCTCCAACATACTGAGTGCCAGATTTATCAATATTGCATGCAACGTAGCAAGACAACTTGCTGCACTGTGCTGCATGAAACGGAGAGGGCAGGAATGTGCCATATTTGCTAATACATGGTGCATTCTGCTCTCTGCCTGCCCTGGTGCACAATCTGCTTTCTAGTGCCAATGCAGACACCCTCATAGCATGCTGCAATGGTAACTAAATTTCAGGCAAGATTGTTTTTGTGCAGGAAGGTACACCTTCTTGCACAAAAACAAACCTTAGAGGCATTTTCCTCTTTCTAAGTGAGCTGCAGAATGCACCACACTTAGAAAGAGGAAACAGCAAGAAGAAATAATGTTATTTCTCCTTTTTGCTCCTCCCCTGGGATGGTGTAGCATTTGTACGTATTTCCAAGTTTACCAGTCTCGGTAAATCTGGGAATGCACCAAACTCCATGGCTGGATACATGGGAACACCTGCACTCCACCCAGGAATGCCATCTTAGGGCAGAATAATGCAAGGCAGCGACTTGTGCTGCCTTGTGTTACTCCAGATTTATCAAGCAACATAGGGCCACACTAGGTGCACTTGCATGTAAGTAAGGCTGCGTCATTTGGAACTCTCCAGTGAGTATCAGGAATATACACAATTTAGATTAATAAGTCTAGATATTTTAGTCTAGATATATTACCAAACCTTTATATTTCCTCAACCATTGGGTCAAAGCCATAATTGACATTTCATAGATATGCATAGAGAAACGGAATGTCTGATAAATTATAGATTAATGTTGTGTTTTTATTTGCATCTAGTGATTCATTCTGAGGGCGTTGGAGCATTATTAGTAATCTGATAACAGATGCCATATCCATATTTTTGGTAACTTCTCATCAGTCTTGGAAAGTGGAAAGATGCTATATGTTTGGTTGGATTGGGAGGATTATTCTAAATTACCTTAGATGGTCAATCCAGTCAGTCTTTTCAAGAGAGAGGCTTTTGAAGTTAGGTGTGTGAGTGAGAACCCACTTTTTAGTGTGACTCTTGGAATGGTTCGAATCATTGACCCCTTTGTTAAGATTCACTCCTCTTCTTATTTTTAATGAGTTGTAAACTGCGGAACTGTTACATTCAAATCTTAAGTGTTTTAAAACCAAACAGTGTCTATATCAGGAAGAAGTTATACATTTAGATTTTACATAAAATATTTTTTAATTATGCAAGTGCTGTAGTTCAGAATCTTTGATTAGATATAATGGCAGATGGAGGACTTCATAGAATAAGAATAAAAATAGTTGTCCAAACTTACTGAAATGATTTGTACTTGCAAATGAATGACAACGTTGTAAGAACCTAAGTTCATACACTTTAAAAAAGAAATAAAACTCTACCTATTTTTACATTTTCTTTTCTGTAAAACTTTTCCCTCATTAGTTTTCTTTAGACTGCCTTGTTTGAAATAGGAATAACCTCCTGTTTTTGCATAAGGCCTGTAGTGTTGAAAAAAATTGTGAACAAGATGAGACATCCTGATGCAGTTCTACATATACTTTATCACACATGGATACACCATCATTACCACTCTATGGGGCATATTCACAAGAACGTGCGATAATCATCGCCAAAATAGGACAACGCAACTTCTCATATCGCGGGAAAATAACTCCGTGTCAACGTCTCATTCTCAACACGGCGATAACATGCGATGGTGTCCAGACAACGCGTCAAATGTCTGCGATACAACCACCGCGACGGCGATAAAAAAGGAAACCCGAACGTGAAAAAAGTTGCGATGGGCCCAACCGCGATAGAAAAATCGGCGACAAGCAGCGCCAGGTTTGCAATTCCCAAGTCAGGCGGGAAAAATCACCATAAAAGCTGCACAAAAAAAAAAATACAAAAACATACCAACTGCGAAGCACAATGGAGGTAGCCAGAGCAAGTACAGAGGACAACCCGAACCCCACAAGTCCCACGGAGGACCAGCCTGGGACCTCGGGGTCAGGGAAGGGCAAGGAGAAGAAGAAGAGGAAGACGCGCTTCAGTCCGCAGGAAAACAGGATCCTGATTACGGAGGTGATAGAACACCATCAACACCTGTTCGTCACCTCCACTGTGTCATTGGCAACAAAAAATGGAATATGGCAATCCATCGTGGACAAGGTGAATGCAGTCGGAGTGCTGAGGAGGAGAATGGAAGAGCTCAAGAGGCGCTGGAATGAAGTGAAGCGCAAAACCAAGCTGAAACTCGCAAACAACCGCAAAGCAGCAATGCAGACTCGGGGTGGGAGTCCTGCACCACAGGAGGAGCTGAATGAGATGGAGGAAATGGTGTCCACAGTCATCAGTGTGGAGAAGGTGGCAGGAGTCGGGGCACCGGACACTGCTCAACATGACCTGACACAACAGCAACAGGGCGAGTAACCACCAGGGACTGGGGGGACGGGGGGAGATGGGCACAATGGCACACATGCACAACTAAGTATAGCACACTGCACAACCACAATGACTCTGGATCATGTTCCTGATCTCCTTGCCACACTGCAGCACACATAGAAACAGCAAGTAGGCCCCCGTCCACAATGTGCCCAGAGGGGGCCCTCCCCACACATCACCAATCTCACAACAAACCCACGCACATGTGCTGAACCCAGCAAAGCTGCGGATCCGTGAGCCCCACTGACAATGCAAGTGACACTGCATGATGATGAGAATGTCTGCAGGCCACTCATCATGACATGTTGCATGCCACGACACCGAGGTGGCTGAGTGTGGTCCACATCCGGAAAGGAGCAGGACACACACCGACACATCCACGTGTTATGTTATGTTATGTTAATTAGGTATTTATAAAGCGCACGGCTACTCCCAGGAGTGTCCCGGCGCTGAGCATAAAACCACATAACAGTGACAGAAAAAGGCACCCAAGGCAGAGAAAAGGCCAAGAGCAAGATTATAGTTGGAAAAGCCATGTCTTGAGCTTCTTCCTAAAGATGAGCAGGTCCTGAACCTTTCTAAGGGACAAAGGAAGGTTGTTCCATAGGCGGGAGGCGACCACTTGAAAGGAGCATTCTCCAACCCGGGAGAGTGAAACTTTGGGAACAGGAATCAGCAGCTAGGCCAAAGACCTCAAAGTCCGTTGAGGAGTATAGTGGGGGAATCTATGTCTAAGGTAAGGGGCTCCAATCTGATGAAATCCCTTGAAGACCAAAATCATAGCTTTAAAATGAATTCTTTTCTGAACAGGGAGCCAATGCACAGAGGACAGGAGAGGGGACGTATGAGTCCTGGGACCTGCCCAAAAGAATGGCCCTAGCGGCCGTGTTCTGGATCACCTGTAACCGCGCGAGTAAATAACTGGGAAGTCCCAAGTACAAAGAGTTAACACAATCCAGTCTTGCAATCACCAAAGCTTGGACAATGGTTTTTCTGTGAGGGACGGAAAGCAGGGGAAGAAAGTTCCTCAGCATTCTTAAGACCCCAAAACAAGTCCCGGCTACCGATTGGATTTGCGACTTCATGGAGAGCATGTTATGTTATGTTATGTTAATTCTTTTTATATAGCGCACAGCTGCCTCAGCAAAGAGGCGTCCCGGCGCTGGTAGCAGTGTCAATAAGAAAACATGGGACTAAGCCACAGGAAACAGGTAGGTTTTGGCAGCCTTACGAAAGGACAGCTGGCTATCCAGACAGCGAATCTGCGTAGGCAGGGAATTCCACAGCTTAGCCGCTAAGCAGCGAAAAGATCGTCCTCCAGCTCGGAGATGCTTCACTCGAGGGACCGTAGCCAGATGTTGCCCAGCTGATCGTAGCTGGCGCGTGGGTACGTAAGGTACCAGCAAATTGGATAGGATCTCAGGGGAAGAAAATTTTAAGATTTTAAAAGTCAGACATAGGGTTTTAAATTCGATCCTTTTGGTCATAGGCAGCCAATGTAGGCGACGAATCGCCCCCGTCGCAGAGCAGGTTCTGGGAAGCCTCAGCAGGACTCGGGCTGCTACGTTCTGAACACATTGCAGATGAGTCATTTCTGCCTTATTTGCCCTTAGCAGGAGCGAATTAGCATAGTCCAATCTGGACAGGATGGTCGCCTGTGCTATCATCTGGCGGGTAGATGGGTCAAAGAACCCCAGCAAGGGCCTCAATCCCAGGAGTAGGCCAAAGCAGGTACCTGCTATTTTCTTGGTGTGCTCCTGAAAGCTAAGAGTGGCATCCAGCCAAACCCCAAGATTTTTTACTGCCAACTTGGGGGTGGGAGTGCAACCCAAAGTCTTGGGCCACCAATTCTCACTCCATAGTCCCTTGTCTCTCCCCACCAACAACACCTCGGACTTGTTGGCGTTGAGCTGAAGGCAGTTGGTGGTCATCCACTCCGCGACCGCCGCTAGGCCATTCCAAAATTTGGCTGTGCCCTGCGTAGGGTCGTCGGAGAGGGCCACCACCAACTGCGTATCATCAGCATACGAGACCATGGTAAGACCATTGTCCCTGGCCACCGTGGCTAGGGGTTGGAAGTATAGATTGAAAAGTACGGGGCTGAGGGCAGAGCCCTGAGGAACACCCTGCCCAATGGACTGGGCGCGGAAAAGAAAAGGGCGTCCAGTTTGACTCCAAGGTCCTTTACCATAGTCACCGATTAATAAGGGGGGGACATATCCTGCGGCCACCAGTTGGCCATACCTCGCATGGGTGCGGGCCAAAAAAGATAATCTCAGATTTTTCAGGATTACATTTCAGCTGATTATCTTTCAGCCATGAGAACGTCAGAGAGACAGGAGTTTATTGCATGACGTCAAACTCAGCACCCTTCTCGCAAGTGAACAGCAACTGTGTATCGTCCGCATACGATATGATCTTAGCTCCATGTTGTTCGGCAAGAAGGGCGATAGGGGCCATATAAAGATTGAACAAAGTTGGGCTCAAAATAAAGCCCTGCGGGACCCCAACATTCATGGGAGGAATGGCAGTAGAAAAAGGGGGGGACCATATGGTTTGAAGACGATTACTTAGGAATGACCTGATCCATCTCAAGGCTATGCCGCCGACACCGCCCTCCACCATTCTTTGTACCAGTCTGTCGTGGGGCACGGTGTCAAAAGCAGCGGAAAGGTCCAACAGCACCAAAACCGCGTTGCCTCCCCTGTCAAGCGTGGATTTTATGGTTTCTACAACTTCTAAGAGGGCCGATTCAGTGCTGAATTCGCCCTGAAACCCGATTGACTAGGGTGCAAAAGATGATTAGTCTCAATATAGTCCGTGATGATGGAATTGACAAATTTCTCCAAAATCTTGGAAAAAAAAGGTATCAGAGATATAGGTCGATAGTTACCGGCTACCCCTGGGTCTGCCGTAGGTTTTTTTAATAAAGGAAGAATTCTCGCATGTTTCCAGCAAGGAGGCAAATGTCCCTCCCGCAAGGAGTTGTTTAGAATCTGATTCACAGTGGGATTAATCACCTCTGCAATTACAGACAACACCTTAGCGGGACAAGGGTCGGCAGGAGAGCCTGACTTCAGGGACTTCATTAGGATTAAGGATTGGTCCATGGAAATATCAGGGAACTGCATAAGGGAAAACTCAGAGTTAACAACGGCGCTGGAAGCCTCTAGGTCCGCTGTAAAGGCCGGTGGCTGTATTTCAAAAGAATCCTGTATTTTCCTGATTTTATCGTGGAAAAAAGATGCCATCATGTTGGACCATTCCTGCGTGGGTGTAAACAAGCATCTAATAGCTGCAGGCGAGGAATTTTTTTTAACAATATGCACAAACGTGCACAAACAACCCCTGACGGCAACAAGACATCTGCGGACAAACCATGCCCAAGAGTCCCAACTCCCACCAAGAGCCCAATTTACCCAAGTATGCAACATCTCAGCACTGCATGAGCACAGAAGTCAAAGGCACACCGCCTGAAAGGGAGAAGGCCAAGCAAAGTCTGAGCTGCAGGGGCGACTCTTCCACATTGCAGCACACACACAAGACACAGAGCACATCAACATCGACAACAATGTGGTACAAACTGCAACACATTCAAAACAGAACAGAGGACACAACTGCTGCCACTTGTGTGTAGAAACTGGCCAATCACATTTGGCATAGCAGGAAACTGTTACATGATAATGGACAAGTACAACCCCAAATCCCTGATGGTGCACAAATGTCCACTGTCCCGCCTCAAATAGGCAGCTCCTCCTAAACAGTCACAATGTACATTGTCATGTAGTCTGTTTTGAAACTTGGCCAATGCATGAACATACATGGAACACACTGTTAAACTGCATCTCCCCTTTACATTGCAGAGGGAGAATCATCACCTCCTGCAGAGCAGACCGTACACCTCCTCACTGATGACGAGGAGGACCACCCCACCTTCGACACCGACGCCCTCCAAGAGCTCATGGACAGCTTCCGCACAGCACCCCCAGGAGCAGGTCAGCCCAGTTGCATTGAGGAGACCCCACCCCCTGCACAGACCACACAGCAGGAAGCACCCACCACCCCAGCTGTCCCCACGCCCAACAAATGGCATTTCAACGCCGTGTGTTGGATGGCCAGAAGGAGATGGCTGAGCAGGTGCGGGTGGGGTTTGAACTCATAGCAGCCAAACTAGATGCCATCCATGGGTGACTACGTCCCATCAGGGACCACTTACAGTCCCTAACGGACACCCACAGTCCGCTCCATGGTCTCCAACGAGCCATGGCTGACATTGCTGGAGTCATGACTCAGAGACAAGAACACCTGTTTAGTCAGAGTGGCTCCAGCAATCTCAGCCGGGAGTTGGGACACATGCGGAGGCTCATGGAGGACATGGTGCGGATGGAGGCGGAAAGGATGGCTGCCACGGCTGCACATCAGCGAGATGTAGCTGGGATCTTCCATGCCCTGCAGATCCTCATCATGGCATTGCTGCCACAAGACCTGGCGCAGATGAATGCTGCTGCTCCTACGCCATCCACATCTACGCCCTCTGATGTGTCAGTTCCCCACAGTGCTGCAGCCGAAACACAACCACCCACAGGTGAGGCACATCACACATCAGAGGACGATGATGTGGATGAGACTGCCGTTGTGGTAATGAGGAAGCGGTAGCATTCATCTCCGCCATATGGCCTGTTTCAGCTTGGTTCGGCCCTTTGCATCATCACCCTCCACTGTCCCCCGATACACTCTGCGGCACTCACCCTGGTCCTCGACATGGACTGCCATATTCTGTTTGGTTAACAATGATACAGCAATCAGACTGCGGACTGAACTCTTCCTCTTCCGATGAATTTGTCCTTCTCAATGGACTCTGGCTGGCCCTCCACGGGGCAACAATGTCAAGTGGGGTGTGCATGGCCCTGTACTGCTCCAGCTGCAACACTCCACTGAATGTGAATAGTACATTCAAATTCACACAGGTGTGTCATGTCAATGATCCTTCAAGTATGACAGTATGGACGAATGTAGGGTCACTGATTGCCCCTCACGTCCATTTTGCACATGTTGTGGGGCTTGGGTCACAGGGTGCAACATTGCCGATTGCGGTCCGGGTGGTGCAGACACTACAACGGAGACACACGCATTGGTTACTTCCTTGTCCAGGCCAGAACTGAACCACGCCCAGAGCCCCAGGATCATTGTTCACACCCCTACGCTAAACTGGCATACGCCAGCCCAGCCCACTCCTCTTACGCTCACAGGGGGTGACAACACAGCTACATGTCCCAGGTCTTCCCTGTAGTGATCTGCTGGTCACTGGTCTAGTTGTCAGCATGCCACAGCCACTCCCTGAGGGCTGGTTTACACCCACACCACACCCATCCAGCACAGGCGCCACGGGACATGTGACCCTGCCAAGAAAAGGGGCCCACCACAGCACATCCCCACTGCCGGAGGTGACATGATGGCGTCCGCATCCACGGAGCTCAATCATGAAGGGTCCGTGACTTGCCTTTGCACAGAGTTGGTGCCACCCGATGGCCTGCGGCCGGCACGGGCCTACCGCCACGTGGCGATGACTTGCGTTGCACAGAGATGGTGGCACCCGATGGCCTGCGTCCGGCATGGGCCTACCGCCACTTGGCAATGACTTGCGTTGCACAGAGTTGGTGGCACCCGATGGCCTGCGTCCGGCACAGGCCTACCGCCACGTGGCGATGACTTGCGTTGCACTGAGTTAGGCCCACCTGCAGAGCTGAGCGGGTGTGCAGCCTGCGATGATGCGTTGGCCTCGATACGGTGTCCTGCAGATCAAGACTCAATTTGATTTGTGAGCCCTGCTGGACCGCAGTGTACGCGCAGGCAGCAGTCAGCACACACTTGACTCTGCGGTGCCGCAGGGTGCACTGGGGGCCTGTGGCGCGGAATCCAGCGATCGGCTGAGGAGGTTGCACCGGCACGTGGAGGGCCCTCTTGGAGACACACCGGTGGCGGCAGGTGAGCATTGAGGCCTGGGTGCGCAAGGGCGGGCAGTCATTGCTGGGCGGCGGACCGGTCTGGGGACCAGGGCTGGAGTGCAGCAGGCGCACAGGATCGCGTAGGCACCACCGGTCACGGCGGCGGTCTCGTGGCTGGGGGGGGCGCCACCCTGGCAGACACGACCCTGCATGCGATGACGAGATGTGCGCGGGTTGGCTTGGGACGTAGTCACCTTGTCTCCAGTGTGAATGTGGCTGTTGAATGTGGTCGGGCACATGAGTGTAGGCCTATGGTCACGATGTGGCGGACACAGAGACACACGCAGTAGTTACTGCGGTGGCCATCCCGGAACTGGACCTCGCCCATGGCCCCGGGCTATTCATTCGCGACATACGCTGGCCAAGGCCGCTCTGCTCAGGCTTACAGGGGGGACCACATGGCTACATGTCCAAGGTCTTCCACACTGCCTGGGGTGACCTGTTTGCGTCCACTGTCCACTACACTGCAAACACCAGCAGTAGATGTCCACATGGACATGTCTGTGCTCTGCATACTGCAATCTGTCCAGCACATCTCCGCCACACCTGGCATTGTGCCCTTTCTTATTGCTGGGTCACTTGCCTCCTCTGCACATTCTTGGTTCCCACCTCTCCCCACATTCTGCAATTGTATGGCAGAGGGGCTCTGCCTTTGTGGATGGTTTATCTACATGTCTGGCCCCTGTTACCACGGTTACTTTTGTGGTCGTGTCCGGTAGTTGGGCATGTTGGTTGGCATGTTGTATGTGATTATGTTACATGTGCTCACCCACAGTTGTGAGTTGTGTGATTGTGGAGTTGAGGTGTGTGGTGTGTTCGGTTAGTACTTACCAATGAGCAGTGCAATGCCATAGGTGCGATCCTGGAAGCGCTGGTTGATGATGGACTGTCATAAGATGCATGTATCATGCACGCTGCCTGTGAAGTTGGCGACGCCATTGGTGTACTGTCCACGGTGGTCCACTATTGCCTGCACATTGATGGGATGCCTGTGCTTTCTGTGGCGGTAATTGTGTGCAGGCTCGGCAGGGGGCACAAGTGGCACATGTGTACAGTCAATTGCCCCCGACACGTGCGGTAAGGCAGCTATGGCGTAATTCCCTCGCATGGTCTCCAGCTGTTCATGTACAGCGTGGGGGAAATGAAGGTGCAGGGGTATCAAGATGATACAAACCGTGATGTTTACAGGTATGATGAATCCTGCATAATGAGACCGTAACAGATGTTTGTGTGGTCGTAACCTTCCTTTTCTTTCATGCGGAGGTTACGAGCACACGGACTTCTGTTACAGTATATTTGTACTGGATTCATCATACCTGTATGCATTCCGGTTTGTCCAAGTGCAATACACTGTACCAGATTACGTTTGTGTCTATGAGGACGCTTGACCATTGTCACCATTTCTCCAACAGGTTTCTGACTACTGTTTCGGGATATGGAATGGTATTGGGGAGTTCACGCAGCATTTGCAGTTTATTGGATCCACACGTTTCCCTGGTGAAGTTCCCCGTTGGGAATGGAATGCGTTGGCCGAGCTTTTCGTCTTGTTGTTTCTGTATTTGTAATAAAGTTCTGTTTTTCCACTACCGTTGGCTACTGGACTTCATGACCTGGGGGGGGGGGGGTCCGGGGGGTGGTTGAGGTGGGTGTTGTGGCCCTCTTGGGTCTCCAGACTGCATGTTCATTGTCTCCAGGGCATCTGTTGGTCTTCAGATGTGGCTCTAGGCTGGGCTCCCTTTCATACTGCAGGTTGTCGTCCTGCTTAACACCAGTAGAAGGCAGGTGTTGAATCCCTGCTGCTAACGCGCCTTATCGCCTGTTTTTGGATCGCATCGCCGATCTGGCTGGTCGTTGAGAATATCTTGAAGTGGTGTTTTCGTGTGTTTTTGCACGGGAACGCCTACTCTGCATATCATTAGCGTTAGTTGTTGCTCTCATCCGTGGCGATGTGTTTTGCGGCAGCTATCGCAGGAATACTGGCGATGTCGGCAGTTTGCACCAGCTTGTGAATAGGGCGATAAATCTATTGCCACTTTTGCGGTGCTAAAGTGCTGATAAATCAGCGATAAGTCCTTGAGAATATGCCCCTATCTTTTTATGTTTGTAGACACCAGATATGACCCCGTAGTCTTTAACTTTACTGTCCACATATATACACTTCACTCACACATTCTACTGCTTCAGTTCATAATCACACCAATTAACATTAAATACTCCACTCAACAAATTCAGCATTGAACACAAACTAGACTCATTATTAGCTCCAGTTATACACTCAACATCTATCGAGTTAATAGACGCTTAACTCACAGGCCCTACTGATATGACCAATTCACATACCCAGGACTCCCAGTCAATTTTTACTCCAAACCTCAAACCCTTTATTAAACTTCACTACAATCAGCACATTCTCCATGGAGCATACATATTCATAACCATAACCGCAAAACTCTCCGCCCCTTCATGTTGTTATGTTCCATTGAAGGTGTCAAAGCTTTTCATGAACAAATCAAAAGGGTTGAGATGCAGGGCTGTGTGCTTCTCATAAAAAGATGGACCTTGTTCAATCAAAGGAAACTTTCGTGGGACAAAATTCAAAGTTAAAAACATAAAGGTCTATTTCATTTTAAGAATTATTACAGAAGGCAAAAGGTAGTTAGTTTGCCAAATCAAAGCTGCATCAAAAATGCATAAGACAAATGAAATTGCGAGATGATCCACATATGGTTATATTAGAAAGCAGATATATTGCCAGAATCAAACTATAATTTAGCAAGATGACTAACATAAATGTGCTCTGTAAAAAAGTCAAGGAAAGTGTAAGTATAAATTAATAAGCATAATGACAGAGACTGAAGTTTGAAAGGCAAGAAAAGTCTAAGTATACACCAATAGACAGACAAACATAGATTCTGCAAAGTTCAGAAATAAGGAAAAGTCTGGCACATCTCCCAAAAAGGCACATTTTATCAGTTTCAGGCACTGAAAACCATACACTCGGCATGGTGAGATCTGACATAATAGGGCTGTACTAATAATGTTGCATTCACATAAACCAATAGCATTTAAAAAAATACGTTGGACCTAAATGTGATTGCAATCTTTATTAGCATCATTACGATAAAGTGCTGTAGATGTTGGAGTTTCTCTTTAAAAAAAACATTTTTAAATAGAATAATCTATTTTATAACATATATATGTTGTCTCGATATATATGTATTTGTTGTATATTAAAATGAAAAATGTTAATACTTACTGCCCTTTTGTTTGGTAAAACTTTGAGTTTCTTCCGCTAAAAGTTGTTGAACAGGTGATCATCTTAGATTGGTGTTAAAAATTCCTCTGCTTTTTTTGAATCTTTGGTTATAATGTAGGTCACAAAGTCTACTGAGCTAAAAGGGTTGAAGCCAGGTGGAGGGCCAAGGGACGGGGTTTAACTCTTAACTGTTGCTGAGTGTTACGTTTCTCTTCTGCAGCGGCAGATATACAATAATAACAATATCTAGCAAGTGACAATAAATATTTACATGACTTGGTTGGACAACTATGCTATTTTTAGTTTATAAGCACTCCTGAGCCTGTAGATTTCCAAAAATTCCTTCAACATAGTAAATGTTCTTTTTATTAAGTATCACTTGGTCAGTAGAGCTAGAAAATCAATTTTAAGTGTGAGGCTGATTATTACAAAGCCTCTGTGCAACAGAGAAGTTGTCTACTAACCCAAAGAAGAACTTTTAAATCAACACATTGTGATAAGGCATCAGAATCTATTACATAAATGTTGACCAAGTTCTCCTTGTGACATGTAAAAAAAATATTTTAATCAACAGGGTTTCTCCAAGGTTTGCAATTGTATGAGATAGCAAAATAACTTTAGGGTGTAGCTAATAAACTCTGGAAGCAATACAGGCAAAATAAAGAGACAAGAAAAGTTTGCCATACTTTTGAGTGAACCTATTGTTCACTCAAAAGTTCAATATATTTTGGTGATATATTCAGAATAGACAGTGTTCTACAAGGCGCTAAGTGCAGGTTATGATTATATGGTGCACAGAGGTGAAAAAAGTTTTCAAAGTGTATATCAGTACACAGGGTCTGATTTCATTAAAAAATGCAGTGGAAACATTCTCTACTTCCAACCAAACAGTAATTTTAGGGTCTAAATCACCAGTGCTGGTGTTTCAAGCCCTTCATACTTTGAGGGTCTTCATCAGAGCAAGAGTAATTATGACTGAGGACATGAACGAGTGGCCCAGAGGCTCAAAAAATTCAGTGGAGATGATATACGGAATGTTTGCCACATGCAAGTTATGTAATTATTCAGTGGTAGAGCACGAAACAAACAGAATGAATCTAGCCGCAGAGAATACCGAGATGGGATACATGATATGATCAGGGCACACCAAGAGATTGTGTCCCTTAGCAGAGATAGTCATTCCACCTCTCTGCTAGAGGCACAGACATATTGTCCAGGTTTTCTGGGGTAATTAGATCACTCTTGTTGCTGTAACAGCTATGTACAAAAGTCTAACATGTACGTGTGACATCTTTAAATCATCCATTTAGAACTGAATTTGACATTGCCTAAAATATTTGGCAGTCACCTGCCCTGAGCACATAAGCTAATGACTGAGAACAAATGTTGGGAATTCCAAACAGTTCATTGAGGGTGCTGGATCCGGCCCTTTTTGCAGGGTTAACCCTAAACGTTTTGCCTTCTTCCTACTATCTTTTTCTGACCTGTTTTTGTTGGTTCTAGGATGCTGGGCATTTTACCACTGCTAATTAGTGCTAAAGTGCATATGCTCTCTCTGTACATTGTATTTATGATTTGTTGATCCACGATTGGCATAGTTGATTCACTGGTGAGTCCCTAGTAAAGTGTACTGTGTGTCCCAAGGACCTCTAAATCCAATACTACTAGTGGGCCTGCAGCACTGGTTGTGCCACCCACCTGAGTAACCCTGCAAGCATGTCTTAGACATGCCACCGCAGTGTCGGTGTGCGCAGTTTTAAACTGCCTTGTCGACCTGGCAAGTGCATCCATTTGCCAGGCCAAAATTTCCCTTTTTCTACATGTAAGGCATCCCTAAGGTAAGCCCAAGGTAGTCCCATGGGCAGGATGTAGTGGATTGTAAAGGTAGGACATGTACTGGTGTGTTTTACATGTCCTGATAGTGAAATACTGCCAATTTCGTTTTTCACTATTGTGAGGGCTATCTCTCCCATATTGTATCATTGGAGCTGCCTTGTAACATCTTACAAGTGTACATTTCAATTGGTAAGAGATAGAGATTTGGAGTTTGGGCTCCCTGAACTCAGAATTTAAAAATACATATTTTAGTGAGGTTGGTTTTTACATTGTGTGGTTGAAAAGCCACATTAAGAAAGTGGGCATTTTCTTGCTTTACCATCCTATGCTCCTGCCCGCCTATGGAATCCATGTCTGGTTTAGACTGACAGTTGGGCTGTCTGTGCTCACTCCAGACAGCCACACAAAGGGAGCTGTGGTGTGCTCTGCATATCCTGATTGCCCATCAACAGGCTGATGGACCTTCCTGAGCTAGAGTGGTGGGAGTAGTTGTCACTGACACCTGAATAGGGTTGTGCCTGTCCACCCACATATGCTGTCTCCACCCCCTGTAGTGTGTCTGGAGCCAGGTCAGAGCAAGGCAGGATCTAAGCACTACAAATACTGTCCTGTGAAGTATGCCTACTTCAAAGGCAGAAAGGAGTATAAGTATTAGACCTGTAACCCCACATATTTAGAGTGCTTCTGGACTGAGGACTCTGCCAAGAAGAAGAGCTGTCAGGAGGAGTTCTGCTCCCTTGCTATGTTGCTATGCTGGATTGGCCTGCAGTTGCTGCTTCTATCTGTGAGCAGTGAAAAAACTGGACTTTACTGTTTTGATTCTGCTTTCCAAGTTTCTCCAAGGGCTTATGTTTGCTTGCCTCCTTTTAAGAAGTCTCAGGGACACAAAGACTTTACCTACAGCACCTGAACTAGCGGCTGGGAGTTCTGACCTTCCAGGTGGTGCCAATTCCAGTTCTGGGCCATTGGAGGTGTTTGCTGGGCTGTAACTTCAAGAAAAGGATTCCTGATGCCGTCACAGACACTGCTGCCTGCACGGACGCTGTGGTCACCGTTTGCTGGGAGAGCGCACCACAGACCTCGATGACACCACAGCCCTGGTCTCACTGATGACGACGCGTCTCGCTGACATCAATGCCGCTGCCTTCAACATGGCCGTGGGCACCGCCTCGTTGCACCAACTTTGACCGCACCGCAACGTTGGTCTCAATGCCGCCTAAGTGCCATCACCAACTCCACTGCTTGCACCACAGCCATGGTCACTGCCTCTCTGCACCACCCTCGACGACACAACAGCCTTGGGCTGCTAACGACAGCACCATCAACTCCAAGGCCAGAGCTCCAGTATCAACGCCACACCGCTGCCTGCACCGGAGCCACAGACACTGCATCATAATGAGCACGATGCACTGCCCACAACAACACCGCAGCCCCGGCTCTGCCAGCGCTTCTGATTTCGACTGCATGGAGATCAACCTGCAACGCGTGTGTCTTCAAGGACTCACTGAATTCTGCAGCGACATGCCGCATCAAAGCCTCGTGACTCCAGCGACGCCTCACCTTTCCACTTCACCGCAAGGTCCTCGAGGCCTCTTCAACTCCAAGGTAATGTTTTTGAGCCTTCCCGACACCGTAACCGGCTCTCGACTTCATCGAGGTTAGACTGAACTGTTGGATTTGCTGGTCACTACGCCATGATAGCCCTGGTTGGTGCTCTCAATTTCAAGGAAATGTATTTTTGCTTTTTTCTTTGAAAATTCATGTCTTCGCTTGTGTATGTTGGATTTTTGTCATTTTGGCCTTGTTTTGATTGGATAAATATTGACTATTTTTCTAAACTGGTGTGGTGTCCATTCGTAGTGTTTCACTGTGTTGCTGTGTGTTTATGTACAAATGCTACACACATTGCTTCTGAGCTAAGCCTGACTGCTCGTGCCAAGCTACCTAGGGGGTGAGCAGGGGTTATCTTAGCTGTGCAATCCCCCTACCCTGACTAGAAGGAAAGGGCCTTGCTTGGACAGGGTGCATACCCCTACCAACTAGAGACCCCCATTTCTAACAGAGGGGATATTCCTTGTGGGAATGATCAACCACCCATGCATTCCTATTGTCATATGAACTTAGCAGGGTTGGAGGGGAGCTATTAATAATATTACTTACAGCAATTTCAAACAATGGCACTGAATCCTGACAGATCTAGTGTCCCAATTTGGCTACTGATAAATATTCAGAAAAATATTCAGAAAAATAATATGAAATAAATGTTAACTAATACCTACTGTACACTCAGGGGCAGATATACAAGCCCCTTACGCCACTTTTGCGTGGCCGTTGCGTCACTTTTGTGATGCAGCGGCGGCGCAAATCATGCGCCATGCTGCGGGGGATTTACAACGTGACGCATCTAGGGAGATTCGTCACGTTGTAAAGCCCTGCGCCACATGAAACCTGCGTCAGGTTTCATGTGGGCGTGCCGGCGCAGGGGGCGTTCCTGCGCAAGGAAGCCCCGTAAAGTGACGCAGTGAAATCTACAAGATTTCACGGAGTCACTTTTGCGTCCCTGCTGCGTCAAATCCTTACGCCTGCTTCAAGCAGGCGTAAGGAGTGACGCAGCATGTTAGGTATAGGGCACCCCTGAGCTGTACTGGAGTTACGTCGCACTTGCGACACGACTCCAGTACTGCGCCACCCTTCCGCCGACAGATGCGTCACGCATCTGTTAATCCTAGCGCCATGATGCGCCGCATTGTAAATGCGGCGCATCTGTGATGGCGCAAGGGTAAACTTGCGTCACGCATCTTCCCTGGCGCATCCCTGCTGATTTGCAGGGATGCGCTAGGGAACGTAAATCTGCCCCTCAATGTGTTAAAACTCTTCAATGTCAATTGTTTTACATATGATACTGGTGGGACTCCAACTAACTGACCCTGAAAGGAGCATCCAATATTGTTCATAGCAGCATAAATTGCATGGACAATAAAAACATTAAGGAACAGAGGCACCATTAGCAAAGTTTCCTGGCAATAAACAATACAGCACAGTCGTGCAGAAGAGAGCTGCTACTACTTTTTTTCAGACAATTTTTAAAGCCAGAATATTCCAGGAAATATCCCAGGCCATTCTGATAGCTCTGCCAGCAAACCCACTTGCTAGCACTTTTTTGCCAATCCTACAGAATCTGTTTTCTTTCCCTTAATTGAATAGAGTTTCAAATGACTATGACCTGCACCCACTCCGACCAACCATGCCTGCAACCTTGGCATCATCCTGGACAGTAAGCTCATCATGAAAAGACAGATCAACGCAGTGTCATCTGCCTGCTTCCTCACCCTTCGCATGCTCTGCAAGATTGTCAAGTGGCACCCCATTGACACCAGACATACTGTCACACAAGCCCTGGGCACCAGCCGACTGGACAATAGCAATGTGCTGTATGTAGGAATCACCTTATACCTCCTAATGAGCCTGCAAACAATACAGAACTCAGCAGCCAGACTCATTCTTGACCTCCCTAAAATGACCCACCTCAAGAAGCCCCACTGGCTCGCCATTCAAAAGAGATGCCAGTTCAAGATGTGGATCTACACCTTCAAATTCCTCCAGAGCCAGGGACCAGTGTACATCAACCACCGACTGAACTTACACCTTCCCACCAGACACCTGCGCTCCGCTTCCCTTTGCCTCGCCCACACCCACCGCATCCGCTGAAGCAACAGTGGAGGATGCTCCTTCTCTTACCTAGCTGCTAAGTCCTGGAACAACCTTTACCTATGGACCTCATCCTCTCTGATGGAATTCAGTAAAGGACTGAAGATCTGGCTGTTCTACTGAGCCCCCTGCAGCAGCACTCTCAGCACCTGGATACTCTCACGGGGGATTAGCCGCTCTATATAATTCAGATTGATTGAAAGTACTGCATTGCTAATCGGAAGCCCTGTTAGGAGCTACAACTTTTAGAGAGAGGTTGAATGGGAGAAATACTCTGGCCCCTGACAGTCGATACAAAATTGTTCATGGTATGAAATATCTTTTCAAGAACTAATTAACCCATGCTGTTAAGGGTTAGCCTGAGCTTGGAACACCCTGGATCATCCGTTTTGCCACATGTAATGCAATTTTCAAAGCAGAGTCTAAAGAGACATTTACAAAAGTTACTTCTTCCTTGTTCTAATCAAAGAAAAAGGTTATCAATTCTAGGACAGTGATGGTAATTGAGTGCCAACTCATAAAATCCAGCAAATTTCAGTAGTAATGAACTGTGGATAAAGTGCTTAATGTGGAATATAGATTTTGATTTCTTCAATGGGATCAGCAAGACCTGGTCCGTTTAGGGTTGAAAGGACACAAAGATGTATTTATTTACAAGTTATTTATTCCGATAGGATGTGTGGCATTAAATACAGTATGAGGCAGTTTTGGGGTTACATTGTTTAGTAAATGTGAAAGTCACTGAGTGGGGGAAGGTCCCTGGCTCTAGAAAGGGCTGTTTTCTACTGTTATACTTGAGGGCAGACTGCAGAAGCATTTGACCTCCTGCATCTCAAATGTACAGATATGGATAAAGTAAACGAAACTGAAGCTCAGTGTACAAGAAACTGACTTTCTAATCGTTCACGCCCAACACTTGAGTTGCATTGGCATGTTGTCCAAATTTGTCACCAAAGCTATACTTTTGGTCTCGTTCTGGGACTCGTATTTTGACTTAATATCCACATCAAAACTAGACAAAGGTACCAAGTGCCAGTTGAGGATGAAAAGAAACACTAAACATTTCTTCCCATTAAAGTTCTAAAAATTCTAAAAGCGTCAGCGCCCAGACGGATTAGCAGACCCCCCCCAGTGCCTTGAACCCTCATGGGTTAGTAGACACGCCTTGCCAATCCCTGATTGATTGACTAATTGATAGATTAATCCAAATCTATGGTTATCTCCAGCCTTCATTATGGAAATGTGCTACTCACTAGGGGGCTTATTTATGGGATTTTTGTGTAGGGCAACACAGCAAAGCACCTTGCTGCACTGCCCTATTCCAAAGTTAAAGGGCAGGAATGCTCTGTATTTAAGTAATATGGTGCATTCCTGTCCTTTCTTCCTGTGCAGGAGCCATTCCTGTCCTTTCTCCCTGTGCTGGCGCCATTTTGGCAGCCTAGCGCCATCTTAGACACCCTTGCATCATGGTGCAAGGGTGCCTCAATTACATGCAGGATTGTGTTTGCGCAGGAAGTGGCACAATCTCGCACAAAAACAATCCTAAGAGGCGTTTTCCTCCTATGTGTGCTGCAGAATGCACCCCTGGATTCAAGCTAGCCTGGCTGATGAAGGGTGATGCCCTGAAACCGGTCCCATGATGCTTGTTTCCGGTCCTTGGAGGACCTGGCTTGGCAGTTCGGGCTGGACTGTTCCCACAGGGAACAGGGTCAAGACTGTTTTGCATATGGCTGGGTCCAAACTGGGGTGGTGTGGTGAGCAAAAGAATGATGGATTTAACCCAGATCCTTGTGACTGGGGGTGAATGTATGCATTGTCCAGCATTCTGTCCATCAAATGTTTCTTTTGCATATGTCGCCCTAAGTGGGAAGGGTATGCCCAGATGTGGGTCCCGTGCTCACTACACCACTGGATTCAAGCTAGCCTGGCTGATGAAGGGTGATGCCCTGAAACCGGTCCCAGGATGCTTGTTTCCGGTCCAGGGAGGGCCTGGCTTGGCAGTTCGAGCTGGATTGTTCCCACAAGGAACAGGGTCAAGACTGATTTGCATAAGGCTGGGTCCAAACTGGGGTATTGTGGTGAGCAAAAGAATGATGGATTTATCCCAAATCCTTGTGACTGGGTGTGAATGTTTGCATTGGCCAGCACTCCGTCCATCAATTGTTTCTTTTGCATATGTCCCCCTAAGTGGGAAGGGTATGCCCAGACGTGGGTCCTGTGCTCACTACACCACTGGATTCAAGCTAGCCTGGCTGATGAAGGGTGATGCCCTGAAACCTGTCAAAGCACAACACTTGGGCACCCTCCCGAATACCTTTCTTCTAAATTGACCAGTTCATGGAAGAAACAAATCTATCCTCTCACTATACAACAATGTGCTGATTTGCTGGTATTGACCACATGATCTGGAACTTATACCAACCCACGTTCGCCTGGTGCTCTCTCTAAAAGACTTCAAGCTCAACTAAAAAGCCGCACATGTTCTCCACACTAGCTCTGACCATGATATGTCTCTGAGAACAAATCTCCATTAACCAACTTTGCTGGCATCTCACAATACACCTTACCTGTGTAATGTATATTGTATTGTTTTAATGCTTCCACTAGCAAGTGTTTATCTCATACCTATGTTAAGCATTTCACAGAGCATTTATTAATGTTTGTACTGGCTCTTTTTTCATGTGTCTGTAGGCCATGCTGCCAGTACATAATTACCGCTCTCACTCACCCTTTTTATACGTATCAATGTGTTTTACCCAGTGACCTTATTCATCTGTCTTATTCTATGACATACCACTCAATCACTTACTCACTTACTGACTCACTCACTTAAACACTAACCTCACTTGCATCATCTCACTGACTAGCATGAACCTCACTATCCTCCATACTCACATTCATATCTGGCACCCACTGTGCAAACCTCACCCACCTTAATCACCCTCTTAATCATGCACTCATTCACTTACCAACTTTTGGGAAAGGTAAAAGACTTACTAATCACTTAATTTATGATGTTATTTACTTTCATAAAAGAAGCAAATAATGCCGTTAGAGACAATAAGTAAAGCTAACATAACACTAACATGACACTCACTCTCCTTACTTATTCAAAAAATCAAAATCCACATCTAATTCTGCTCCTTCCTCACTCATTCATCTTCCTATCCATCTGTTTCTACATCACTTAGATGTATTACTAGTGTTAATATATAGTTTATTAGTCAAGTAAAACCATAAACACGACTCAATCATACAATGCAGAACAATTAAAAAAGAATACAAAAGAATCTAAAACATTTGTCATACATCGACTTCAGCTATTGGACATCTTGTGCATTACTAATTCACTCCCTGGTCTTTTTGGCAATACAGAGACGAGACTGTGAGTAAAAAGGTGCATCAAAATCCTTGCAGGCATCACTGACATGCCTAAGCGCATTGCTCAAAGGAGGCCGCACAATGACGGCAGAAATTGGATTATTATTTGGAGTGAGTGGCTACCCATCTCAAGGAATAATCACAGCCTATTTCAGGGTAAACCTCAAAGTCACTAAATTAACCTAAGCTCAACCTCCTGGTAGCTATGGCACAGAGCAGACAAGCTCAACTTAGGGCAATGTTTAAAGTTTTTATGCAGTACCACAACAGTAATAAAGTCAAAATCCATACGAATAAAAATCGCAACCCAAATTAATAAACTAGAGTAAAATTTAATAAACAAAATGGCACCGTAATGACAAAAATCCAATAGGGGAACTGAAGATGTGATTTTAACATTTTTTAAGTAGGAATAGCACCAAGAAGCATAAGGTCAATGGTCGCTGTAAACTGTGACCTAGGTGGAAGATGAAGCTGACAACAATGGAGAACAGGTTATATACACAAACCAGGTTCATCCTGGTCAAAGATTTTACCTTCTGACTTTAGTCCTGTAAGTCCCAATCCACCACAGGAGTGCACTTCTAAAGCCCCCCAGGACCTCAGGGGAGGCACTCAGAGACTCAGTGTGTCAGGCAGAGGCCAATAGCAGAGTCCAGTCCAGGTCCAGTTGCCACTAGTCAGCTGAGCAGTTTCAAGAAAGGCTTCTTGTAGTGTGTTGTATACTTGTAGTTTGAGAGAGAGATCAGTCTTATGACACTGGAAGTCTACTCTTGTACCTTCTTGTCTGGGTACAAGAGGGATCAGGTCAAGTCCTCTTCTGTTCTTCCTCCAGTCCTGGAGTTTTCCAAATGGGGGCCTGGAGGTGCCACATTTAAGCCTGGCATGAGCTAGTGGGTGGGAATGACTTCTTAGCATACTCTAACCAATGAGGCAAAGGATGACGGGGCGAACCCCATCCACTTTGGGCATTTTCAAGATGATGAAAATCTTCGGCCACACCAAACGTGGGATGTGAGGGCTGGGAGTATGTGGAGGTAGTGTACAATGGTAATCCTAGTGTCCTTCCACATCTAACACTAAAATCCAGTTTGGGGTAGCCACTGTATACCCGCAATAAACCCAGAGACAGAAGTTTGATAGAACAAAAGAAGGGTTTTTCAGCAACCAGCCAAGGGATATTCAAGAACTGTTTTGGCATCCCGTTTCCTTTCCTGTCAAATGCTCCTCCATGTTATATGTAAAACCCAGTGACAAAAGTGTGGTAGAACACAAGAATTACCTTGGCATTCTGTCCAGCATATAGGCTAAAAATCTTGGGGGTGACCCCCCAGAGAAGGCAGATTTCTTTTTTTTTGATAATCAAATTTTATTGTTTTGTTAAAACTCTCACAACAAATCAGCCAACACACGAAGGACAGGGAATTGATTACATTGCCACAGTTAAAATCTCCCACAGTGCCACTCCACATAAGACTTACATCGCCACAGTTAATAAGGAACCAAATCAGTCTGGCCCGCCCATAGCACCCACCCATTTCCCCCACACCCTTTGATATTTCTTGGGGCACCCTCTTGCCGCATAAAGAGTTTTTTCCTGGGTCGCACACCAATCCACCCCCCTCTGCCACCGCCCAATCTCCGGCGGATCCGGACATGCCCATGCCGCCGCTATGTCTCGCTTAGCCACTATCATGGCTGTGTTGTAAAATAACGTGTCACTCCTGGATCCATCCAACCCATTTGTGATTCCCAGTATTGAGTGCCTTGGGTCATGAGGAACCTCCCATCCCAGGACCGCCGTAAGCTCCTCCTCGATGGCCCCCAAAATCGTGCCAGCCGGGGGCATGACCAGACCATATGAAAGAAGTCAGCCATGGCCGATTTACATCTCGCGCAGGATGCATCGGGGCGTAAGTTTGCTCTGTACAGACGCTGAGGAGTGAGATATGCTGCATGCAAGTAGTAGAGTTGGATCAATTTGAGACTAGCCGAAGTGGTGATTATCCTGGGGGCCATTAGGGCGTCCCGCCAATCCTCCTCGTCGAGGGGACCAACCCATTCCACCCACTGGTCCCTCAACATGTCTAGGGAGGTGGGAGTGTTATTGATTAGGGTGCGGTATATGCGTGAAAGGCCCCCTTGCCTAGATCTCCCAACATTATCTGCGCCTCTGTGGGGCTGTGGTCTGGGAGCCTCGTTCCATCCGGAATGTGTATCTGAAGGGCGTGTCGCAACTGCAAATATTTGTAGAATTGGGAAGGTTGCATGGAGTATTGGGTCTGGAGCTCCTGGAAGAAATATGTCCCCTAATTGCGTGATGCCAATGAGGTCCCATGGTTTAAACCCCTGCAACCCACTAACCTCCCTGAGCCAATCCCCCTGCCATAGGGGAGTACACCGAGTTAGTTTACGCGTCCACCCAGTGTGGCGCAACGAGGCCCGCCAGGCCAGGAACACGGAACGGGTCGCCTCGGGTAATCGGGACGGGACGGGTCGTCCATATAGCATTGCTTGGATTGCCGGCAGTCCCAGCTTACTCAGCTCAAGCCGATATGCTGGATCGGACCAGCCCCCGTTAAACCAGTCGTGAACCACCAGGAGGCGTGCAGCCAGAAAGTAAAGATATAGGTGTGTCATTCCCATGCCCCCGTCGAAGGAGGGGATCCGGCAAGTAGACAAGGCTAGGCGAGCCCTTCCCCCGCTCCAGAGGAACTTGGTGGTGATACTGTCCAGTTCCCGGAACCAGGTTCTGGGGAAGCAGAAGGGGTATTTTGAAGGACGTAGAGAAATCTGGGGAGTATCAGCATTTTAAACAAGGCGACCCTCCCCAGAGGGTTGAGAGGAAGCGTCTTCCATTTAGCGAGGTCTTCTTTGACTTTCTTAACTAGTGGAGCGACATTAAGCGCCCATCCCAGTTCAGGCAAGAGGGTGATCCATATCCCCAGGTATTTAAAGGATTGGCGCCGAAGCGGTATAGAGGATTGCCAATCGAAGCACTCCCTAGAGAGGTGCAGCGGGATCAGGACTGACTTCCCGGGGTTCAGCCGGAGCCCAGAGGCCTGTCCGAAGTAGTCTAGGGTCTGGAGGCAGTGTGGCCCCGACGAAGCTGGATCGGCCAGGAAAATCAGGACATCGTCCGCATAAAGCGCGATCTTATCCGCTTCTGTATTGGGCCATTTCCACCCACTGATACGGTCCTCCGCCCTCACCAGCGAGGCCAGGGGCTCCATGGCCAGGGCGAACAGCAGTGGTGAGAGGGGACACCCCTGTCTAGTACCTCTGCTGATAGGGAAGGCCTCTGACAGCGCGCCATTGACTAACACCCTTGCTCGCGGGTGGGCGTAAAGGACCTGAACCATGGTCCGGAATTTGGTCCCCAATCCCATCTCGGCCATCACATCCTGCAAGTATTCCCAATTCACCGAATCGAACGCTTTTTCAAAATCTATTGATAGGAGGGCCAAATATGGGGTGAGCAAGTGTCGGTGGGCTAGGGCCAGTTACAGTCTACAGAGACAGTGCCGGGTCCCACGTTGGGGCATGAAACCACATTGGTCCGGGTGGACCAAGGAAGCCAAATAGGGCTTTAAACGTTGGGCCAGAATTGCAGCATACATTTTCACCTCCGTATTCAGGAGGGAGATAGGGCGGTAATCCGCACAGCGACGCGAGGAGGCTGGGATTTCGGGAGAACCACGATAGTGGTGATGTCCGTTTCAGTCGGGAAAGAACCTCTTTCCACTGCTTCCTGGAACAAATCGGCCAGCCGGGGCACTAGAATTTCGCGATATGCCGCGTAATACTCTTGTGGAAGGCCATCTGGGCCCGGTGTCTTGCCCGAGGATGTATTAGAAATCGCTTCCTCGATTTCTTTAACAGAGATAGGCCGTTCCAAATCCTTTCGGGCGGTTTCTTCTAAGCAAGGAAGCCGCACTTTACCATGCGCCAGGAGGCCGGCGAGCGAGAGGTCAGAGGCACGTGCTGTATATAGACCCCGATAATAGGAGGCGAAGGTGTTGGCCATCATCATAGGGGTGCAGTGCACCGTTCCGACTTCATCTATCACCTCCGGGATGATGCAGTTCGCCTTGGGGTAGGTGGCTAGCCTATGCAGGATCGTACCGTTCTTGTCGCCCCAGCCGTAAATCCGTGCCACCGATGACCTCCACAAGAGCTTGGCGGCGTCCAGCGATAGTTGTTTGATCTCGTTCCGGAGGTGAGCGAGGCGCCGGGCCTGGGCGGCATCGTTGGACAGGGATACCGTTTGCTCTAGGCGAAGCGCTTGCGCCTCCCTCGAGGAAATTTCTTGCAGCTGCGCTTGCCTTTTGCTCCTGAGCTGTCCCTTCGCGACCCCCCGGATGGTTGTCTTACCTGCCTCCCACAGGGTACCTGGAGAGGCCACGGAACCCTCGTTGGTGAGGAAGTAGTGCCCGAGTTCCGTCCCCACTGCCTTCTTAAATCCTTTGTCCTGGAGGAACCATGCGTTCATTCTCCATGTTTGGCGGGCGGACGGAGGGGTGTGCCTCTACTCAGAAGCACCGGGGAGTGGTCCGAGATCCCACGCGGAAGGATGCGAACATCAACGATCTGCGAGCATTCAGGTGCCGAGACAAAAATCGCATCTATACGCGCCTGCGTGTGGTGTGCTGCCGAGGTGTGAGTGAATTGCTGTGTGCGGGGGTGCCATGTACGCCACGCATCACAGAGGCCCAACGATTCCGACCAGTTCCGAAGTTGCCTCGCTTGTGCCGTGTGGGAAACCGAAGGAGGACCTGTGGTGTCAATGGCCGGGGCTGAGACTGCGTTGAAGTCACCTCCTACAATCAAGGTGCCCAGAGGCATAGTGGTCACCAGAGCTGCGGTGTGGGTGAGAGTAGATGTTAACATCGAAGGGGGGGCATAGGCAGACACCAAATTGATAGGGAAGCCGGCGAGTGTGCCACGAACTGAAACAAATGATCCCTGTGGGTCATGGGTCACCTGGGAAGCGACAAAGGGTAGCGTACGCCTCATAAGAATTGCCACCCCCCGGGAGCCCCTGGTGAAGCCGGAGTGCCATATTCTGTCGTAACCATAGCGTGCCAGAAAGGGACACTGGTTCCCGAGGAGATGTGTTTCGTGGAGCATGAGGATGTCTATGTGAAGGCGTTGTGCATAGCGCAGGACCCCTGTGCGTTTATGTCGGTGAAGAAGGCCATTAACATTCCACGATAACACGTGGAGGGAGGCCTCAAGTGTATCGCTAACAGTCATATCCGAGGGCAGTGATCTGTGAATGGACCATTTGACAGGGGTGTGCACGGGTATGTGGGAGCCTGCGAATGTGTGGAAAGATGCTAGTGACAGGGTCACTCCCCTCCTTTGTATGGGGACCCTGTGTCATTCCATGGGTGCTGATACAAACAATCAACCAAATATTAACATAACAAAAGAAACTTTCCCAAACCTCCCCGCCCCCCCCACCCCCACCCTACACTTCAAGAACAGAAGCATCTGTCGACCCCCCATATGAACAATACCAAACTAAAACGTTCGTGTTGGAAGCGTGGAGGACCCCTCCATATGTTCGGATAGGTAGCAAATCGGCAACATTAGTAGGTGGTAGATGGAAAAGTCTGCCCGTGGCATGGAGCCCCAGGCGGCAGCACACCACCCCAGCGTTCAGTGATAGTTTGACAAGCCCACCAGGCTCTCAAATAGTCGGAGTACGAGAGAGGTCTGAGTCTGGTTTGGGCGAGCACATCCGGGATGGCGACGAAGGCTGCACCGGAAGATCTTCTGTGGAGCGGTGCCTGCTGCGTGGCGGGGACCCCGACTGGCTGGAGGAGTCCCGGGACCTCCGAGCCGCCACGCTCAAGGATCTAGGTGCTATTCGGGACTGGCGTCTTCTACGAGATTGCGTACGGCGCCGACGCCGGTGCTCCATCGACCCCGGCCCCCGGGACTGAGAGCCTCCGGGCCCCGGAAGAGGGGTCTGTCCCTGCCGGATAGGGCGTTCCTCCGTCAGCCAAGTCCAGGCTGTTTGAGGTGAGTCGAAGAAGTGGGTTTGTCCTTGAAAGATGACTCGCAGACGTGCCGGGAATTGGAGTTGGTACTGGAGACCGAGGGCTCGTAGCTTTTGTTTAACGTTAATGTATGAGCGTCGGAGTTCCTGCACCTCCCTAGTGTAGTCTGGGAAGACCATGATGGTATGGTTTTGAAACTTGAGTGGCCCTGTATCCCGTGCGGCCCGCAGGATAGCGTCCCGGTCCTTGAAGCTGAGGATTTTCAGGATGATGGGGCGAGGCGGAGCACCCGGGGAGGCCTGGGCGCCAGGGACCTATGGGCTCTCTCTACCACAAACCACGACGATAGGGTGTCTTTAGGCATCCAGGCTGTAAACCAGTCTTCGACGAAGGTGGCCGTCTGTCCCTTCTCGACCCCCTCCGGAAACCCCACCAGGCGAAGATTGTTGCGGCGGGCGCGCTTTTCAGCATCTTCGGCCCGTCGGTGAAGCTCCTTGGTGTGAGCGTTGAGATGGGCCACTTGTTCCTTTAGTTGGGAGATGTCATCCTCTGCGGTGGAGATACGGGATTCGGCTTCGGTCAGCCTCGCAGTAGCGTTACGGAGGTCCTGCCGGAGGAGGGACACGTCCACCTTAACCTCCCCAATCTTCCCCTCAATGGATGCTTGGGAGGCACTGATGGCCTGAAGGATAGTATCCAAGTCCCTGTCTGGGGGAGGAGGGAGGCCCCCTACAGCTCCCCCAGGGGGGTCCTGCTCCGAGGTAGTAAACCGGTCCATTTTCGTCTGTGTGGGAGCCGGTGTGGCCTTGGAGGCCCTGTCTCTCCACATGACCTGTATTAATTTTGATCGCTGGGCGGACGATAAGAGGTCGACACAGGGAGGGACGCAAGCCAGCCCAGGGGCCCCGCCAGGAGGTCGGGACCCCGCCGTATCACCCGAGGGTCGAGCTGTCACTCGGGGCCCAACCAAATCGCCCCGGATTACCACCCGATAAGATGGCCGTTGGCGGTGACCCCAGGAGGCCCCGTCCCGTCAATGCTCCACCTCGGGCCCCCGATCCCACAGACCCAGGCCCCGTCCGTCGAACGGGGGGGGGGGCACGCACACCCGGACCCAAGGAGATGTGCCACAGCGGGGGAGCTGAGGGGGGGAGCCCTCGATTGCGTCCTCTCACTCGCCCTGCCGCCCGACACGACAGCCGATCACCCTCTTCACACTCAGGTGGGGGATGGGGACATCTTCAGGCCTGGGCAAGAAGCTAGCAGTGCATGCCACGAATGACCCAGAAACAGGGGCCCAGCTCCGCCCGCGGGGCAGGGCCCACCGCAGGCTCCCCCGTCCCTCACCAGGCCCTCACCGTCCGCAGTCCTGGCTTCGCTGACCCGGGATCAGCCCCTGATGGTAGGAGGCACACATCCACCCGGGATAGAAAGGGAGGGGGGGCTTTGGGGGGGCACCAACAGTAATATCCCCAACTCCGCTGCCCGATCCGGCAGCCGGTCCCCCGCCCCACTCACCGGATGATGCAGGTACCCCCAGGAGCGCTGCTCAGTAATTCCGGGCCAAGGACGACAGGAACAGGCCACCAACGCAGGCCTCAGCTCGTGGCTGCCAATCCGGGCAGGGGGGAACGCGTTTGGCAGCGTCACTGCCCGACCCGGCAGTCGGTCCCAACAGGATCTGCGGTAGGGGCCCCAGCCCAGGGCCGAACCCAGCCGTCCTCGCTATGCCTCACCTCCCGCCAGCCGCGCCGCTGACCGATCGGGGGAAGGACGCGGGGTAGGATCCGCGATGCCGCTCACTTCGAGCCTGTGGGCGGGCGGGACCGCAGTGCTCACCAGAGCCGTCCCTGCCCGCCAGTCTGCAAGACATCGGCCACCAGCAGGGCACCGCCGCCACCGGGAGAGTAGGCCGCCGCAGGCCGCCGTCCGCACCAGCCACACCAGTCCCTCACCGAGGCTCCGGGTTCCAGAAAAGGATGCCACCGCACCGGGGGGGCTCCCCCACACAGGCAGAGCTCGCGGCAGAGTGCCGATATGGGCAGGAGTCGAGGCGGATGACGGAGGGGTCCGGAGCACTCTTAGAGTGCGACCGCCATCTTGACGCCTCAGGCCACGCCGCCCAGATTTCTTACAAGTTGAATGCTATTAGTGTTTAGGATGCAGAGGAAGTAATTTTTGTCTCATCTATTGAGGAAGGGTGGAGATAGTAATGGTGCAGATAAGATAACATCCTCACAACTTTAGCCTGTGTACCTTGAGCTTATAAACAGTCTCAAATCATAACGAGCGTAGTATGGATCTATACACGTCTCATCATAAGACTACTATTAGCCTCATTCTCTCTCCCTCGGAGTTAAATTCTGGTGCAAACAGTAGATTGATATCCAATCAGGATTCCAAATTTTGCAGTACTAACTGCACTTGTTGTTTTTTTCCTACAGGCTTTATGATTGATGAAACCTGGCAAAGTTTGTGTAAATTTAGTGAATTGATACTGACTAACGCATTTGTAGGTGTGATTTTTGTATTCATGTCCTTCCTTGTGGCCCTTCTAAATTTCGTCTTTCCTCCGCCCATATTGTAGTAGATATTTCCAATTTTCCTGTCACTTTCAGCTACCAATCTAACATATACACCAAAAAAAGAAAATGTACTTTTGTGAAGTTCTCCATAATCGTGGCCAAGAACTATGCACATAGGGACAGGTGTAGGAGGAGAATTACATTTAGCATTGAAACTACAGGAGTGCTATGCCACATACTCATAAATGTCTTTGGTTGATTGGGCACAGAATGTTTGGTCTGAAATCACAAATGCTCACTTACCTGGTGAATGTAGACATGGTCTTTGTGCTAACATTCCAGTGGTCAACCAGTTTGTAGGCTTATCACGCAGAGTACAAATTGTGCATCACAGGACAGTGTTAACTTGCAAATAAAACATTATTATGCATTTGTAACATGAACTTTTACGACCTTCTGATTACTTAGTCATTTTAAAAGAATGGATGACCTTATCTCACTGTATTCATTGTCACTGTTTAGCTTTTGCAGACGGTTTTCTATGGAATCTCTCTCCTGGCTGATCTTTTGGAACCAATCAGCAAACTGAGAGTTGTGAAGTTCATTACATCATGCAAAGACCTTCTTTTTTCTGTCTTGGCTTTTCCAGTGGCCATGGTGAGTTTGTGTGTCCTGTCTTTTATTGCACAGTGCTTTATGTCTAATAACTATGTAATGGAACTGGCACACTTCACATCAGTTAGAGCAAGGAATAGCCCCTCCTTGCACAAATAAACATGCCAACAGTACATATGTTGCCTTGTAGGATTATTCCGGTGATTTCCAGTAATACATGAATACAAACAGAATAGTCCATAAATTTCCAGATTCCAGCAAGTGCTCATATACTGTACAGCCAACATGTATTTCGTCTGATGCAGATTTATTCAAGGTTGTAATATGTATACAATGCATAATATAAATAAATCCATGCAACACCAATATCATAATATAATTGCACTGTCACCAGGTATCTTTCCATTCCAGTCAATAAATACAAATAGCCTCACTGAATACTGTGCTCCCATAGGAATTCCAAATGTGTATACTTAGGTAGAACAAAAAAGTACAAGTAAATAACAGACACCTCAACCATGTAACTAAGAATACCAAACACCACACCAGTGTAGATTAAACTGAGCTACCATATGGAGTGCATGTTTATAATCAAATGTTATAGCAGCAAACACCCGTATGTTCAGGTGCATCTACAGTCAGTGTGTGATTCCAATAAGCATAGTGTAATACCTTATGTTTCTCACTTGGTAGTCCCTAGGATATTATACGTAAGAACGATGTGCCATAAAAACCTGTATACCAAAATATTAAGAGAATAAAGTATCAACCATATTGAAAAAGAAGGTACATGAGGGCTCATCACAGGCAATAATTAATAGTGCTTACCCAATAGTAAGTAGCAAGGGATCTAATAAAGTATAATTCAATAGTCTTTCACATGAGTGTAAGTTCGCCCTACCATAGTCAAGAAAAAATTGTCTGTTTTAAGTATCACACTGTGAAGCAAAAAAACACCCAAAAGAGGGGGAAGTTGCCGCCTGCCTCAGATACAATAAAGCGGAAATATCTTGCTTATAGCGAAAATGTTTTAAATCATAGGGATGGATCGAGATTTCAAGTTAACACCACAGATTGCTACATGTACTTTTCCAATTTATTTAATGTTAATTTAAATATAGTAGCAAAAATATAATATAAATAACTTATAACCACTGTGGATATAATACAAACATATATAGTAATACATACATCTCTTTCTTCTCTCACTCCTCACCATTCATTCAAATTCAGTCTCACCTAAAGACAGCTCTCATCCATACCACAACTGTACTCATTCCACTTGCATACTAAAAATCTAAGCAAACCAACTTTTATGAGCGTGAACAGAAATAAAGGCAATATGTCAGACCTTACAGTCCTAGGTAGATCTATTAATAAAGGGATTCTCTTTAGATCGTTGGAAAAACCCATTCAATGCATCATACAATTCATGTCAACAGTAATGCTTAACATAGTTACCGTTCTTTGCTTAATTTTTTAACATTGATGTAAGAATTGCCATGTATTTCAAAAACAAAAATGCTCAAATGTTGCTGTTACGTCATGTGCCTATGTGTAAGTATCAGACTGGCCCATAAGCCATGATAAGCTAAAATGAGAGAAAATATAATGGTTTATCTACCTGCCAGAGAATGTCACATTATCGTACCATGTGTGAATGAACTAACCTTACAAGCAAAGTGTAGATCCCGACCGGCTGAGGTGTGCCATGTGCGGAGTTGAAGGATGCTAAAGTAGCATGTTCCTCTGAAACAAAAAACAGACTATCAAATGAGTGAGGGCGTACCCTGAAAAGACACCACCATATTGGTGCAGTGTCAGTAAATGGAAGTAATATAGCTAAGTGGCCAAATAACGTTATAACCTATCACATCCTAGTATCGAACACCACATTTAATGTCCATTATTACCCATTACATGGCCATACAACTTGAAGGCAAAATTACAAAAAAATTGATAGAAATAAATAATGTATTATTTGGGCACCAAGGCAGAAACTATGGTGCAATTAGGCAAAGTGCTAGAAAGTGGACTTCATAAAGATTAGTGCTTGGTGTTTTAAAGAGCCACCACCACAACGCAAAGAGCCTAGGTTGAATGTTTCACATATACAACATTGTTATGATGATAGACCATATTCGATAATAGTGATTCAGCAACTCATGTCATAATATACACAGATCCAGCCCCTTAATAGACTAATACAGTGTATCAATATTGTGCCCGTCTGCCATATTACCGTACCACCATCTTGTACAATATCCTCACAAATATTTGTTAAATTAATAAAATTAAATGAAAAATCCATTAAGTAATCAGGCATGATTTCATACAGTCATAAAAAATGACAGTAAAATACATGGTAACAATCACCAACCATTCACATCGCTATCCCAGATTTGTCATAAATAAGGGTACAGCGTGTTGTTAAATCTATTCGGATAAGAACACTTGTAATTCCCTATCCTTATTCAGTCCCATGTCGACTGCTTTCAGCAGAATAATCCAAGTAGATTCCATTCTGCTCAAAACAAGTATTCAATTTCCACCTGTTCGGCTAGATTTCAACCAAGACATAGCACGAAATTTCAGGATAGGATTCTCATGTTTGGTATGACTGAAATTGTACTGTTGAGCAAATGGATAATTTGAGTCATTGTTCCTGATGGCCCTTAGATGTTCCTGTTTCCTTTCTTTTAAAGGGTGAATACTGCTTCCAACATATTTAAAATTGCAGTGACATATAATTTAATATACCACAAAATGGGTATTCCAATTTACAAAGTGGGCCAAAACAAATTGTTTGTTAGTGTTATATGAGAATGTAATAGTTGTATCCAGTGCATATTGACAAAGATTACATCGACCACATCTGTAAAAGCCCTTAGTTAATGTTGACAATCAAGTGTTCCCCACACCAGTAGTACCTAACTATTGTTTTTTGGGTGCAACCTGTCACATAATCTTCTGCCCCTGCTGTGTGTTAAAGCAGGTTAATTAGGTAACATGTTAGAGAGAGTGTTATCCATGGTCAACAAGTGCCAGTGTTTGCGCAGAATGTTATACACTGACAAACTCTGTCTACTGTATGGTGTTATTAGAGAAATTCTATCCTTTTGGTGCCCTTTTTTCCTCTTAGTCCTGAGAAGTGTGCTACTTTCCCTATTGTAAATTGTATGTTTAGCTGCTGTTAAGACTTTTCTAGGGTATCCCCTTATCTTAAAATTACATTCCGACTTATCCAGTTCTAGGGCACAAATTACATCACTGCTACAGTTACGCCTCAAATGAGTCATTTCTCCAAAAGGAGTAGCTCTTGTTTGTGAGGGTGAGTTTGCATTAGTGGCATGTAAGACTGAATTACATGCTGTAGGTTTCCTAAAATTTCTAGACCCCTTATTTTCACACTCCACGTATAACTCCACGCTTAGAAAGTGTTAGACCTGACAGCATAGTGTGCTATTCCCCCAATTTTTCCCCTGCCTGCCTCCATTTTTCTGACCTGGGTGTTGCTGTCTTTAGGACTCTGCACACTTTACTACTGCTAAACAGCGCTAAAGTGCTTGTGCTCTCTCCCCTAAACATGGTACTCCCCTGAACATGGTAATATTGGTTTATCCCTAATTGGCATGTTTAATTTACTTATAAGTCGCTAGTAAAGTCCACTACATGTGCCCTGGGCCTGTAAATTCAATACTACTAGTGGGCTTGCAGCACAGATTGTGCCACCCACATAAGTAGCCCCTTCACCATGTCTCAGGACTGCCATTACAGGGCCTGCATGTGCAGTTTACTGCCACTTCAACTTGGTATTTAAAGCTACTTGCCAAGCCTTAAACTCCCCTTACTTTACACCTAAGCCACCCCTACGTTAGGCCTTAGATCACTCTAAGGGCAGGGTACTGTGTAAGTAAAATGTTGGACATGTGCCCTTAAGTTTTACATGTCATGGTAGTGACAAACAACTCAATTTGTTTTCACTACTGTGAGGCGTACGCCTCTCATAGAGCAAAATTGGAAATTACTTAACACTCTTTTAAGCTGTAATTCCTGATCAGAAAGGAGTAGTTACCTCATGTTTTACATATTTGGAATGGTAACAATAAATCCTCTTTACTGGTAAAGTTGAATTTAACATTAATATTTTAGAAATGCCACTTTTAGAAAGTGAAATAATGTCAACTTATGAAACCAACCCAATAGCCCTAAGAATAAATGTGGTTATATGCACTCAAATGACTGTGGTTCACTTGGGATAGCATTAACCACAAGGAGTGATGCTATATAAATTAATTAAAGCACACACATAGTAAATCCCTAATATGATACCCGCCCATTCGGGCGACAAATTTTGTATCCCCATAGCAAGCCAAGCTGTCCCAGCCAGAATGAAAGCCTCAGAGAGGGTGTGGCCCTCTTTACACCAATGTACCACTTGAGGGGGAACCAAGACATGTTAAAGAGGGATAATATCCTGAAACTGGTCAACGCACTACCAGGGTCATCTCAAATAATCTTAATTGCATTGATTTGCTCAGCATAAGCTTTCTCCTACAGTGGGATAACCAGGGAAAGGAGCAGACATTAACACTCTGGAGCAGAAAAGCAACAGCAGACCATCTAATCAAGCATGCTAAAGATCTGGCTACCTGGGGCGTAGTAGTCGATAAGCCACCTGTCGAGCCATACCCCTATGTTCGAGATAGGCATAGAAAGGTACCAAAATCTGAACAACAAAGAGAAGCCAGATTACCAGCCAATCCTAAACAGAGCATCTGGCTCTGCACATCCCCTCCCATCCAAACCATTACCAGTCAGGTATCCACCCAAAATAAAATAAAATCAAAATAGAGCTTATAAAACACACAGATACTCCAACTGCAGGTATATAGACCTTCAACCCTAAATGTGAGTGTGAGGGGACTCAAACTAAAACTAAAAGGCTACATTGAAAAGTCAGGTTTTCAGGCTACGTTTAAAAGAGCCTGCATCCTTAATAGGTCACAGCTGCAGGAGGAGAGCATTTCAGCTAGCAGCGGCTAGCACACAAAAGGAGGATCCTCCCCTTTTCTTCCTCCTAGTCTTAGGCACCACAGCCAGCAGTGCGCCAGCGAACATAGGGTTCTGGAGGGCAGTTAGTGAAACGGGTGCTTAGATAAATATTTAGGACCTAGTCCATAGAAAGCTCTGTGGGCAATCATCAGTCCCTTAAACTTTACTCTTGCCCGAATAGGCAGCCAATGTAACACCTTAAGAAGGGTCTGAACAGAAACGTTTCTCTGAATATTAAGCAGGAGCCTAGCTGCAGCATTCTGCACCAACTGGAGTCTCTTGAGTAGCTATAAAGGGAGGCCTCAGTAGAGTGCATTGGCATAGTCCAGCCGAGATGTTATAAGGACATGGACTACCATCTTCTCACAAGAGGACGGAAGAAGAAACACAAACTTTCTCAGGAATAGCAGGAGGCCAAAGCAAGTCCCAACTGTGCTCTTCACTTGCGGTTTGAAGGACAGATTACTAGCAAACTTCCGTCCGAGGTTCTTCACTACCATAGTGGGCATTGGGGGTAAATTGAGCTGCTCATAATTCAATTTTTCTGCTACCTTACCCTGGATGGAATCCCAATGGCAGTGCTGGGTGACCAAGCAGCTACTTATAGGGAACACAGAGCTCCCCTCATCCTGTGTCTGACCATATCCAGGAAATATGTTGGAACATAATGGGTCTAAGCAAGAAGTTGAAAGACAAAGATTGGGTCGCATATATGAAGCTACAGAATATATGCTGCCTGAAAGAAACTTGGGCAGTGGAAACTAGATTTAGAAGTGCGTGTGTCCTTTAATACACCTGCCATAGGCCAGACTAGAGGAAGGTGAAAGAGTGGCCTGCAGATCTTGGTCAGAGCCTCCTGCACTCTAAACATTAAATTATCATTCTTCCCCATAGGTAACAACATTCAATATCTGAAAACGGAAAAAGGTAAAGGAGCGATAGATCTTATTAACATCTATTTACCACTGTTTGGGAAGACTGAAGCCTCAGCGCTCCTAAAATTGTTGGATTCATTACTATCGTCCTTAAGGCATGAAAGTACAGTCACCTATCCCTCCCCTAACAAGCAGGCAGGAAAGATACTATGCTGGGACTTAAACACTAAACTCACTCCAGCCTTGTGGGCCCAAGAAGTAATGGATGAAGGTCATTCCTCGGGCTCCTCTCTACCTCATGCAATGAGTATAGGTCATCAAAAAAGGCGGAACAAGTTACAACGACTATTCTTAATAAGGGTTTAAGACCTCTGAATGGTTGTACCATCTCCAACAATCCCCCAAGAACAATCTTTTGGGTGGGGAAGCGTGATTTACTACATCATAATTAATATGGTGGTCTGGAATCAGGTAATTGATATGTGGGTTGAAGAGAGAATAGAGAGCAACCATGACCATCTCCCTCTTGTGCTTGACCTTGCAGAATCCTACTACGAGAACTGTCATCAGGCAGAAAGTGTGTATGTGTGTAAACTTACCCTAATTGGAAACAGGGAAAAACTATCCAGAGGACCCATTCAGTGGGAAACAATAGATTTTTCAACTAACCTGCAGTGGAATGCACTTCTCACAATGCTGAGCATGAAGGCCAAAGACCATGGCCCTACGACGATTGAATCTTTCAAACTATTCCTTAAAATTACCAAGCAATTATTATTAGATCATAAAGCTACGGGGGGCATGGAACTGCAAGATTCCTGCTATGACTGGTACGATAAAGAATGCGCTGAAAAGAAGAAAGAGCTCACCGTCACCCTAGGAAACAGAAGGACAACATTGGGGGGGAGGGGGGCAAGCTGCAGCTAATGGAAGCTCCAAGGACTTACAAACATCTCATTTCATATAAGAAGAAAAATCAGTGCACCAAGGCATGAATAGCCTTGCAACAAGTAATTAACATGAAAGACATAAAATGTTCTGTTAAATCATAGGTTGGAGGTGCACAGGTCCATGCGAGAATTTGGAGGCCAATATAAGCCCTCTAAGATGGTTGGAGCATTTTACCTCACTATACCAAGTGCCCATGGAGGATGACCTGGGAAGAGAAAAATAGACTCACAGGAATCCATTCAGAACCATCCTGAAACTGCGGCTCTTCTGCGTAACCATCTCCACGGAGATATCACATTTAGTGAAATGGAACTAGTCCAGGCCATCCAACATCAAAAGCTGGGAAAAGCCCCAGGCCTTGACCAGGTCCAAACAGATGTGTTCAAAAGGAACCTGAACGAGTGGCTGGGTCCTTCGACAGTTGCCTTTAATGCTATCCTATTGGAAGACATGGTTCCTGATTCCTGGAAGTCATTTATAATAGTGGCTATCCACAAAAAAGGGCCGGAGGACGATCCTTCTAACTACCGCCCAATTTCATTACTGGACGGAGTAGGTAAAAGCTTTGGTAAGCTGTTGCTTGCCCACCTGGAGATGTGGATGGAGGACAATTGCATAATGTCTCACCTTCAAGCTGGCCAGAGCACAATCGATCAAGTCTCACGGCTACACATGATCTGCTTGAAGTACGTCATGCTACGGAATTCACTACTCTTCCTGGTCTTCATAAATCTAAAGACCGCTTTTGACAGCGTGGACCTGTCTACATTATGGCACATCCTGGATGACCATGCTGTCCACAAATACCTATTGAGCCTTCTAATTAGCCTTCACACCAGAAACACAGCAGCTGTGAAATATGGCCTCAATGGTGAGGGCATGACCATGTTTCGAATTCACTCAGGGGACAGGCAGGGCTCATAAGTAACCACAAGAGTAAATCTAAAAACTGTCTTTAGCCTAGTTGTAATTTTTTCAATTGGGCTAAGGTTTCCAATTTTTTTTAATTAACTGCTAGGTCCTTGGGTAAGTCCCTGAAACTAAGTGGTTAAAAATATAAAAGTCTTTTACTATAGTTAGGACAAAGTATTCTTGTTTAGGTTTTACTTCCTCTCCAAAAAGGTCCGAACATTTAGTAGAAATAATGAGTGGTACAGAGAACCAGGATCAGGAGCTCGACCTGACCCCTTATATGGACATGACCTATGCCCACTTAAGGGCTATCTGTGAAGGATATGGTATCAAAACTGGCTCTCATGCTAGCATAGATAAACTTGGAAGGCTTTTGGCAGAGTTTGAGAGAGAAAACCCAGAGGTAGTTGCCGCCTCCTTTGAGGATGAGAATACTACTGAAGATCAATCTGAGGAGGTGGCTGAGTCCCCCAACTCAGAAATAGATGAGGTTCCTTCAGATGAGGAATTCATTCTAGAAAGGTTGGCTAGGAGGTTGAACCTAGACGCCAACACTCCTGGACATAGAAAGACAAAGAAAAGAGATGGGCCTAGCACCTATCTCTGGTGGCAGCAACTTTGTAAATAGGGAGAGAGAAGATTCATTCGACTCAATGCTCCCCAAAGGGAGTTTCTCTAAATACTCAGAGGGTGAAGACATCACCAAATGGTTCATTGCTTTTGAGAGAGCCTGCCTAGCTAGAAGAGTAGCTAGAAATAATTGGACTCCTCTCTTGCGTGAACTATTCTCAGGGGAAATGCAGGGATAGACTCCTGACATTGAAAGAGAAAGAGGCTGAGTCCAATGACCTCATGAAGGATACCTTGATTGAGGGTTTTGGAAAAAATCGAATTCACAGAGACTCAAAAAATCAAGAGTCAGTCCTCGGTTGATTTTGTGGACTTTTCAGTGGAAACACTGGGTGGCTGGCTAGAAGGTAACACTGTGCATGATTATGATGGGATTTATAATTTAATACTGAAAGAACATATGTTAAGTAATTGTGTGCAGGAAAGGTTGCATCAATACCTAGTGGACATGGGGCCAGTCTCTCCCCAAGAGTTGGGGAAGAAGACTGACCATTGGGTAAGAACCAGAGTGTCCAAAACTAGACATGGTGAGGGTGACCAATAGAAAGAGGCCAAAAAGACCCCCCACCCACCCCAGAAAAGAAGGTGGATCACTTTGAAACAGACAAAAGTAAGGAGTCCCTTTAGGGCCCCAAAAACCTGTCAATGAGGGCAGGCCTAATGACACCTCACAAAATAAAGGTGGGTACAAAGGTAAGAACTGCGACCCCAAGAAGACTTGCTGCCTTAACTTCAACAAGACAGGGCACCTAGTTAGGGAACCCTGTTGTCCTAAAAACAAACCCACTGGCACACCTGCAGGGTTTGCTAGTGTAGCTTTAGAGGTTAACTCCTCAGATCAGGGGTAACCCTAGCCTTTAACTTGGAAGTGGACCCAAAAGGTGAGCTGAAGATTCCAGTGAGGAGTAAACACTTCCACCACCTACTGTTTAATGGAATCCCAGCCACTGCTCTGAGTGATACTTGTGCCAGTCACACTATTATGCATGACAGGGTGGTTCTCTCCAACTAGTATATCCCAGGCGAAACAAAAAGAGTAAGGGTCTTCCCAGGGGTGATCATTAATATGCCTGTGGCTGTAGTGCCCCTAGAAATAGCTGATTCACTTAGCCTGAGAAGGGTGGTAGTTAGTAAAGACCTTCCCCTTGAAGGTTGGTCTGAGTCAAACACAGGTACCGGTCCAGTGCCAGTCCTCACCCAAGGATTCTTGTGGGGGGGAGAGCCTGAACCTGAAACTAGTGCAGGTAAGCCCTAAAAGAAAAAGAAGAAGAGAAAGCGTAGGAAAGGTGGCCAACTGTTAGCCACAGCTCCAGTGAGCCAAGGACATTCTAGTCCAGAACTCCATAGATGGCACTGGTGAAATCTTACCTGCTTCACAAAAAGTCCTGACTAGTCAGGCAGATGTTCAGCTTTAGATGGTGGCTCCTCAGCTGACAGAAAAGAAGGTGAAAGAAGGGTGGTTGCTGCAGGAGGTAGTAACCCCCACTCTAAAGCAGCAGACAGGCAACCTGAACCCCAAGAAACCTGTAAGTTGGCTCCTTCACCTGTCAGTGAAGAGCTAAGGGTGTGGTTCTCGGCACTGACAGCTGTCAGTGGCCTCTGCAGGGTGCTAGCCTTTATAACGGCACCATCCTCGGCATGGTGGTCTGACCCCATGTCAAATAGTAAGGTAGGCCCCCTGACCCTGTTGGTCATGGTGGGGTTACTTAAGCTGTGGGTAACCTCTTTGGGTAAGCTGGGTGCTGCCCTGGCTAAGTTAGAATTAGCAGAAGTGGACACCTCTGATCCAAAACTAAAAAGATTAGGTAAAGACACTAAAGAGATAGACCAAGGGCATTTTAATTTGGGTCCTGAAACTGTTGAGGTATGCCAGCTCCCCAGAGGGAGTGGTCTGGACAGTAGGATGTAAGGCAGAGTAGGCCCTGCAACACTCCAACCAGTTCATTTACTCTTCTTCACCTGACAGACTAGGAAGACTCTCCCAGGCTTGGATGAGTCTCCTGGCCTGTGGGCTGCGGGGGGAGGGGGCTTGTGTGAGAAACTGGGTGTCTGTCGCAGTCCCCCCATTTGCCTGGTTTTTGGTGCAACTTTGACTGAGGTGTCTGGGGGCCCTGCTAACCAGGCTCCCAGTACCAGTGTTCTTTCCCTAAAAATATTCCACAATTGGCACCACTTCAGCTACCCCTTTAAGTCCCTAGTAAATGGTACCCTTGGTACCAGGGACATGGGTATTAAAGAGGGTCCACCAGGGCTGCAGCAGAAATTGTGCCACCCCAGAGACCCCTGACCAAGGTCATGCAAAGTGCCATTTCAGTCTGAGTGTCTTGGTGCAGAGAAAACTGAAGAGTTGACATGGCACAGGGAGAACCTGGCTTGGCAGTTCAGGTTGGCCGGTTTCCATGAGGAACAGGGTCAAGACTGAGCAAAAGAACGATGGATAAAACCCAGATCTTTGTGACTGAGGGTGAATGTTTGCATTGTTCAGACTTCCGTCCATCATTTGTTCCTTTTGCTTTTGTCCCCCTAAGTGGGAAGGGTATGCCCAGACATGGGTCCTTGTTCACTGCGCCACTGAATTTAAGCTAGCCTGGCTGATGAGGGGTGATGCCCTGAAACCGGTCACAGGGTGCTTGTTTCTGGTCCAGGGAGGACCTGGCTTGGCAGTTCGATCTGGACTGTTCCCATGAGGAACAGCATCAAGACTGATTTGCATATAGCTGGGTCCAAACTGAGATGTCGTGGTGAGCAAAAGAACAATGGATTAAACCCAGATCTTTGTGACTGGGGGTGAATGTTTGCATTCTTCAGCATTCCGTCCATCATTTGTTCCTTTTGCTTTTGTCTCCCTAAGTGAGAAGGGTATGCCCAAATGTGGGTCCTGTGCTCACTGCACCACTGGATTCAAGCTAGCCCGGCTGATGAGGGGTGATGCCCTGAAACTGGTCCCAGGATGCTTGTTTCTGGTCCAGGGAGGACCTGGCTTGGCAGTTCTGGCTGGACTGTTCCCATGAGGAACAGGGCCAAGACTGATTTGTATATGGCTGGGTCCAAACTGGGGTGGCGTGGTGAGCAAAAGAACGATGGATTAAACTCAGATCTTTGTGACTGGGGGTGAATGTTTGCATTGTTCAGCATTCCGTCCATCATTTGTTTCTTTTGCTTTTGTCACCCTAAGTGAGAAGGGTATGCCCAAATGTGGGTCCTGTGCTCACTGCACCACTGGATTCAAGCTAGCCCGGCTGATGAGGGGTGATGCCCTGAAACTGGTCCCAGGATGCTTGTTTCTGGTCCAGGGAGGACCTGGCTTGGCAGTTCTGGCTGGACTGTTCCCATGAGGAACAGGATCAAGACTGATTTGCATATGGCTGGGTCCAAACTGGGGTGGCGTGGTGAGCAAAAGAACGATGGATTAAACCCAGATCTTTGTGACTGGGGGTGAATGTTTGCATTGTTCAGCATTCCGTCCATCATTTGTTCCTTTTGCTTTTGTCACCCTAAGTGGGAAGGGTATTCCCAGACGTGGGTCCTGTGCTCACTGCGCCACTGAATTCAAGCTAGCCTGGCTGATGAGGGGTGATGCCCCGAAACTGGTTCCAGGGTGCTTGTTCCGGCCCAAGGAGGACCTGGCTTGGCAGTTCGGACTGGACTGTTCCTATGAGGAACAGAGTCAAGACTGATTTGCGTATGGCTGGGTCCAAACTGGGGTGGAGTGTTGAGCAAAAGTACGATGGATTAAACCCAGATCTTTGTAACTGGGGGTGAATGTTTGCATTGTTCAGCATTCCGTCCATTATTTGTTCCTTTTGGCATTGTATGTTTTCATCATTGTATGGCTTTGCTGTAAAGCTGAAACAATAAATTTGATTATGATACCAATGATCATAAAAGATTGGTTAAATATTACAAATTGTTTATTGTCAGTCAAAGAATGAATTTATTTAAACATAATTTGAGAGCAACACAAAAAAGGACTGATATAAGCTATAAAGAGTAATAGGCTGCCATTAATTCAGCAAAAGACAACAATTAGTTAAATTTGACAGCAAATCAAATTTGATTACAAAATGAAACAAATAATCAGTTCAGAAGTACATATTATTTAAGCGCAGGTCAACGTTTTCAGCCCAAAGGTAAACTTGATCAGGGCCAGCATCATGACAAAATGTCACAAAACAGTAAAGGTATTTGTATAATTCATAATCGTACAAAAAAAGGGAAAAAAGGGAAAAAGGTATAATTTAACAAAAACTTCTTCATAAATCATAAAAGAAAAAATGTGCGGGTGAAAGGAAAGATGCAACGGCTGATAAAAATGGAGAAGTATAAAATACCATCACCAAGTGTATAGGCTTACTAAAGGATTATGAAAAAAATTAAAAACGCGACTTGGACAAAAAGTAAAGGCCACAGAGTAGTCCTAGAGCACATAAGTTCTTTGGCGCACGCAAAAGCTCACCCGGTGCAACTCAACCAGGAGATTCACAAACATGACTTACAAAGTAAGGTCAATTTGGGAACCCACGATGTCTGCAATGGAATACACAAAGAGGGATGTACCAAGAATACAATCCAATTGAAACACACCTAATTGATTGCAAGTATATTGAATTAGTATTTCCAAAAAGGTATTCAGACAAAATATCGAGTGTTGTTTAGTTTGTAAAGGTATAGGGTGGGAAGTTATTTAAGTAATAATACATTCAAAATTATTTATTCATCTATTAAAAATTGTTTAATTTATCCTGTAATATGTTAATTGTGTTATGCTTTTTAATTTCAATTACATTTGAATTGTTGGCTGTTATGCTTGTGAGACTGTAGCGTAGCATTTTAATTAAATTAATATTATTTGCATACATTGATAATAATTTTGTAATTTGTTTAATTTTTTGTTAGAATTTAGACTTATATTTGTTTAATTTTAATATTTTAATGTTTTGCTATTTAATAGAGTTGTTAAAAATATGGTATTTGTTTGAAGTGACAACACTTTCCCTACTGTTGCAGACTGGAATGGGAATAGTAAATGTTACTCAATCGCCTGCACAAAGGAAATTCTGCCAGGGTGCGATGAGGCTCGCAAGGCCAACTCACAAACCCAAACTCTGTTACCAAGGGTGTCTGCCAAGGCCGTGTTTTGGCCCCAACACTTTTCTCACTGTTCATTAACAGTGTGGTACAATTTCTTAGTGTGAAACCAGCAGATGCTCCTATGCTAGGCGGGGAAAAGGTAGGCACTTTTCTGTTCGCAGATGATACCCTGCTTGTATCCAAAACACCTGGAGGGCTTCAACAGTTGCTAATTATGTTCCAAGAAGTCTGCGATACTAAAGGCTTAACAATCAATACAACAAAAACCAAATTTATGGCCCTGAACCCTCACAAATCCTTCGTGGGCTGCCCGAGGCTTGGAGGCATTCAGCTTGAACGGGTCAGTACTTAGATTTAAAGATAGCAGAAGACTTGTCCTGGAAAACCCACATTAGCAAGATGGTTCTGAAGCATAAACAGCTGTCTGGGGTCCTAGGGAGAGAGCATCGATTGTCTCATAGCAAACCAATTGGCCCTGCACTTCAGGTATACAATGCTAAAGTGGTGAGCTCTGTGACGTATGGCGCAGAACTATGGGGCCTGGATCGTGTAGAGGAGCTAAGTATCCTTGATTTTAAGTTCTTAAGAGGCTTAGGGATGCTATCCCAGAGTACTCCCCTTCTTCTCCTCATGTTAGATTTGGGCAGACACTCGCTTGCCTATAAAATAAGATTACGCCCTTTGTTATTTTGGTTTAAGATCACGACAACCCCTGAATTACTGCTGTATGCTCGTGCTTTAGAGGCTGTAAAATGTAGGGACACAGCCAATAAATTCAGCTGGCTGAGAGGAGTCAAGAATCTGCTTATAGCTAACGGGATGGGGGAGGCATGGGAAGTCAACGATTCCACCTTGCTCCCCCGGAAATGTGACGTGAAGAACATCTACTGGGGGTGGGTGTTCCAGTAGGAACTGAACAGGGCTCAGGGAAAGCTTACTCTGGATTTTATGGCTCACTAATTAAACCGTTCCCTGGAAGGTTATGTTGATTTTATAGAACACCCAGGGGATAGGAAACTATATACCCAGTTCAGGTTTGGTACACTGCCTCGGGAATGTTTTTACTTGTAATTGGAATTGTAGGAACAAAGCTATCCTTAGTTGCCCGGGTTGTAAAATCCATCAAGAAACCCTACTCCACGTAATGTTCGCTTGTCCATTGTATACCATGCCAAGAAAAAATTGGCATACCCCAATTTGCAAGATAATGGAAGCAGATAACTATCGGATTGCAATGAGAATCCTGAAGACAGACGCTAGGCCACTATTTGCTTGTGCGGTGGCAAACTGTTTGGGTCAAATGTGGAGTATTAGGGGCAGGGTCCAGAGGACGATTAATAAGTGAAGTTTTTCCTAGGCCATAATACTGTTAAAATTCTCTTGTAGATGGTGTCCTCCTGGGGCTGTTTATATGGAAATTTTGCACACTGGCACTTTGATGTTACTACTGCAGATCCACTACTGTTTTACTGCATCTGATGAATTTATATTTGACACATTTTTATTATGGTCTTGCTGTTTTTAAAGTATCTATTTGGTCCATTTTTATATGGTTTCTACTGATCGCCGTTGGAACAAAGGAATTGATGTGGATAACTAATGACCTTTCAATTACATTATTGATTACATTCAACTGTAAATATTTTATTTTATGATATGTAATGATATTAACCTAGTATTGCTACTACCCATCTTCCAATGTGTTGCAAGGTTGATGTATAAAATTTCTTGGCCTGTACGACTGCCAGGAGACAATCCAACAATGGCAGAATCCCTTTCACCACTGCTGCACTTTTGTATGCCCAAAATAGGCCTGGTTTAAGATCTGCACTTTATTGTACCATTTTAATACCATTTCTGTACTGTAAGTGAACTTTTATGACTTGAAGTCGAAATAAAGTATATATGATGATGATAGTAAATTTTCCCCTTCCTGAGTCCAATGCTTACCCTACTGTTGCATCGATTGTCGTGGGAATAGTCATTTTGACCCCTCCTGAGTCCTACGCTTTTCCTACTGTTGCACCGACTGGAGTGGTAAAGTATATTTCCCCCTCCTGAGTCCAATGCTTTCTCTACTGTTGCACAGACTGGAGTGGGAATAGTAAATTTTAGCCCTCCTGAGTCCATCACTTTACCTACGGTTGCACTGACTGGAGTTGGAGTAGTAAATTTTACCCCTCCTAAGTTTAATGCTTTCTCTACTGTTGTATAAATTGGAGTGGGAATAGTATATTTATTATTTATATAGTTACATTTTTTTATGAGTATTGTGTAAATATATATTATTATTATGGGCGTGATTATGACTTTGGTGGTGTGGCGCCGGGTCTGCCCCACCGCCACCCCGCCAAAGCCGTGGTCAGACCACCCACCAGATTAGGAGCTTCCACCTGTCTGGTGGGCTGGTTTTTGGCGTTCCCATGGCAGTCCCTCAGAAAATGGGCACTGAAATGGGAAGGTCAAAAACAGTTCCTGCTTGAAAAGTCCATGCCATGCAGGAACTGGGGTGCATATACACAGGGAGGCCCCCTTTGTTTCCTCTACACCACGGTGTTCATGGAGTAGGAACCTCCATGACACCACTGGCGGAGAGGAAACTCGTAATATGCTTGGCGGTACAGCGGCGGTCCCGCCAAGCATATTTTGCCTCCTGACTGGCGGAACAGCGGTTCCCTGGCGGCTGCGGCGAGCAATAGCGGTCCGACCACCCTAATCATAATAGGGCAGTTGGGAGACCGCCACGCCCCCACGAGTATGGTGGTCCGTGGACCTCAATATTAAATTTATGTAATTTTTAAGATATTTTTAGTAAAACGTATTTTTGATTATTGTTTACTTTTTATGTATAATAAAATTGGAAATATTTTAAAAATGTTTACAGTTTATTTGTTGCACTTTAAATTGTTTATGTGTATGTAAATATATATATATGTGTATATATATATATATATATATATATATATATATTCACTGAAAAAACCATAGGTTTCATGGACGTTATAGTTAGTTGGACATTTTACTCGTACAAAACCAGAGAAATTCGGCTGTTATAGTTAGTTGAGCTAACTATAACTCGCGCCCCGCAACGCACTGCTGATGACGTCACATATTACATCATTCATGATATGGTCAGTGACATCACTGATGACATCTCAAATGACATCACTGATGACATCATCCAGTGATTGTGTGTTTCTGTAAAGATTAAATATGTTTTATATATATATATGCCAAGGTGTATTGAAGTATGAGTGGGTGTATGAGTGTCTGAATAGATGATTTAGAGTGACTGAATAAGTGAGTGATTAAACGTCTTACTGAATGCATGGGTTAGTGAGTAAACTGTGTAGATGTCTGTATCAGTCTGTCAGTTGGTGTGTAAGCGGCTCCATGGGTTGGTGAGTAGCTACATGAGTGTCTATATGGGTTATTGATTGGTTGTCTGAGTATCTATATGGGTGCCTGAGTGTCTGTGTGGGTGGGTGGGGTGTGTGTGACTCTGTGCATAGATGTGTGAGTGGGTAATTCACTGGGTGTATGTGTTCAAGAGTGCATCTGTGAAGGGCTGTATAGGTGGGTGAGTGTGTGTATGGGTATGTGTGTGAATGAATGGATGTCTCAGTGGTACATATGTGAGTAACTACATATGTGAAAGGCAGTATATGTGAGTGTTGGAGTATATAAATGACTATATGTGAGAGTGAATGATTGTGAGAGTAGCTGTATGGATGAGTGTGCTTGTATAAGAGAATAAGTATGTGTTAGTATCTGTATGAATAAGTGAGGTGGTGTGTGTAACTGTATAGGTGAGTAAATGGCAGTGTGATTGATTCTTTGCATGACTGACTAGGTGTTTTTGTAACTCTATGGATGAGTGGCGGTATGTGAGTGTCTGTATAGGTGTATGAGTGCAAATGATAGTGTTGTATTGATGAGTGACTGCATGTATGAGTGACTGTATGGGTGAATGAGTGGACATGTGTGTAGACCTAGGAATCAGTGAGTGGGTATGTAGTAACTGGTATTGGTGTGTCTATGGTTTTGAAAATGGTAGTCTGTATTTTAGAGTGGGTGTATCAACGGTTATATTAGGGTGTGAGGAGGTGCATCAGATTATCACGTGGATGATGTCATCAGTGATGTCATCAGTGATGTCACTGACCATGTCATGAATGATGTAATATGTGACGTCATCAGCAGTGCATTGCGGGGCGCGAGTTATAGTTAGCTCAACTAACTATAACGGCCAAATTTCTCTGGTTTTGTACGAGTGAAATGTCCAACTAACTATAACGTCCCTGAAACCTGTGGTTTTTTCAGTGAATTTCAAAGGTTTTTTAAATGCTAATTTCTAACTATAACATCCCTGAAACCTAAGGTTTTTTCAGTGAATTTCAAAGGTTTTTTTAAATGCTAATTTCTTAGTATAATGTCCCAAAAATATTTTTTCTTATTTTTCTAATTCTTATTAAAATAATGTATTATTTTCTAATTTCTAAAAAATAAATAAACATTTTTATTTATTTATTTTTTATAAAAAAGTGGATTCGCGAACCGATCGTGTACCTGTCTCGGTCGGTGCGCGAATCCAAGCTGCCATATTGGTAAAGTCGTGTAGGTTGCGCACTTTGTAAGCGATGGGTGCGCGAATTACGACCCCGCGTAACATTACGTACGTAGTTGCAGAGCTCGCGCTGGCTGCGCGAATCCCCCGCAAAATTTTAAGTTTTAAAACTATATATATATAACTTTAATATGTATATTAAAGCAAGAGATTATTTAATGTATTTATAAAAATTATATATTTGTAACTAGACTAAAGATAAATTATTCTTAAATATATTTTTCGAATTTGCGATGGGTGCACGCTGGGTGCGTGCGCGGTGCGCGAATCCATTTGACTTTTAAAAAAAGAATTTCATTGGTTAAGAACCTTTTCATTCTAGAAGTTACAAGACCCCACCCAATTTTGTCATTCCTTCAAGAACCTTGTAAGGAGACACACCTGTTGTGTTTTTCTCTATCTTCTTGATTTTTTTGGTGTTTTTTTTAGAAATCTACCAAAGATGGCATCTTCAAATGCACCGGATAACATCCATCAAGAAGATGATGACTTGGAGGAACCCCCACGAAAAAAAAGAGAGTATTGTCTGGGCCTTCTTTTTTTTGCCTGGAGGGTGAAAAAAAAGTAAATGCTCGAAAGGTCACCTGCAGCATTTGCCATCATGTTTTATCTCGGGGCTGCCAGAAGAAGTACTCCTGTGGTACTTCTTCTATGTTGAAATATCTTCAGACGATCCATCCTCGGCAGCTGGCACGAGAGCAAAGGAAAAGAGAGCTGGAAGAACAAGCGCAGCAGGATGACCAGCAAGCAGGACAAGCACTTCCTCTGGTCCTGGATCGTTAAACAGAAGACCAGATATAAGGGCCGAATTTGCTGGTCTAGAACAGTTGTGCATCAAATGCAAAAAGATTCTGTGTTATGGTGAGCAGTCCATCGACGCCATAGTTTTTGCTGCTCGAAGCCACCATTGTTAATTTTTTTTGTTTTGCAATGTTCTTTAAATTGCAAACATTTTGACAACAGTTCTGTCACTTTATTCTGTTCATTTTTTTTTTTTTAAAACACCCCAAAAATTCAAAAAAGAGTTAGAAAAACACAAAAAAATATAAAACGAAAAAGAAGAAAAAAAACGTTTCTTGTTAGAACCACCTATTCAGTTAAAAAAAGAGAAATTTGTATGTGTTGTATGAAGAAGTGTATGGATAATATCTGCATGATTACATGGTTGCATGGGTACTGCCTGGATGAGTGGAGAACTGCAAGGATTGTGCCTGAGTGATTGCAAGAGTGCATGGGTAGTGCCTCAGTGATTTTATGAGTGCATGGGTAGTGCCTGGCTGATTTTATAAGTGCTTAAGTAGTGGCGGAGTGATTGGATGAGTGCTTGGGTACTAACTGGGTGATTGGAGGATTGCATGGGTAGTGCATGGGTTATTGCATGAGTGCATGGGTAATGCCTGGGTGATTGCATGAGTGCATAGGTAGTGCTTGGGTGATTGGAAGAGTGCATGGGTAGTGCCTGGGTAATTGCATGAGTGTGTGGGTAGTGCCTGGGTGATTGCATGAGTGCATGGGTAATGCCTGGGTTATTGCATGAGTGCATGCGTAGTGCCTAGGTGATTGGAGGAGTGCATGGCTACTAGCTGGGTAATTGAAGGAGTGAATGAGTAGTGTCTGAGTGATTAGAGGAGTGCATGGGTAGTGCATGGGTGATTGGAGCAGTGCATGGGTAGTGCCTGGTGCTTGCATGAGTGCATGGGTAATGCCTGGGTGATTGCATGAGTGCATGCATAGTGCCTGGGTGATTGGAGGAGTGCATGGCTACTGGCTGAATAATTGAAGAAGTGAATGAGTGGTGTCTGGGTGATTAGAGGAGTGCTTGGGTGATTGGAGCAGTGCATGGGTAGTGCCTGGGTTATTGCATGAGTGGATGAATAGTACCTGAGTGATTGCAGAAGTGCATGGGTAGTACCTGGGTGATTTTCTAAGTGCTTTGTTAATGGCTGAGTAATTGCATGAGTGCAGAGGTAATGTATGGGTGATTGGAAGAGTGCTTGGGTAATGCTTGACTGATTGCATTAGTTTATGGGTAATGCCAGGATGATTGCATTACTGCAAGGGCAGTGACTGGATAATTGGAGGAGTACAAGGATAGTACATGGTGATTTTATAAGTGCATGGGTAGTTAGTGGGTGGTTGGAGGAGTGCATGGCTACTGGCTGGGTAATTGAAGGAGTAAATGAGTACTGTGTGGGTGATTAGAGGAGTGCATGGGTAGTGCACGGGTGATTGGAGCAGTGCATGGGTAGTGCCTGGGTTATTGCATGAGTGGATGAGTAGTGCCTGGGTGATTGCCGGAGTACATGGCTAGTGCCTGGATGATTTTGTAACCGCATGGGTGTTGCTTGGGTGATTGTGTAAGTGCATGGGCAATGCCTGGGTAATTACATGAGTTTATTGGTAATGCCTGGGTGATTGCATGAATGCATGGTTCGTGTCTTGGTGTTTGCATAAGTGCATGGGTACTGCCTGGGTGTTTGGAGGAGTGTAAAGATAGTGTATGGTGATTTTATAAGTGCATGAGTAGTGACTGGGTGATTGGATGAGTGCATGTCTACTGGCTGGGTAATTGAAGGAGTAAATGAGTACTGTCTGGGTGATTAGAGGAGTGCATGGGTAGTAGACATGTGATTGGAGTAGTGCATGGGTAGTGCCTGGGTTACTGCATGAGTGGATGAGTAGTGCCTAGGTGATTGTAAGACTACATGGGTACTGCCTGGATGATTTTGTAACTGCATGAGTATTGCTTGGGTGATTTTGTAAGTGCATGGGTAATTCCTGGGTAATTACATGAGTTTATTGGTAATGCCTGGATGATTGCATGAATGCATGGTTAGTGTCTTGGTGATTGCATAAGTGTATGGGTACTGCCTGGGAATTTGGAGGAGTGTAAAGATAGTGTATGGTGATCTTATAAGTGCATGAGTAGTGACTGCGTGATTGTTGGAGTGCATGGGTAGTGCCTGAGTAATCGAAGGAGCGAATGAGTAGTGTCTAGGTGATTAGAGGAGTGCATGGGTAGTATCTGGGTTATTCCATGAGTGGATGAGTACTGCCTGAATGATTGCAGAAGTGCATCGGTACTGCCTGGGTGATTTTGTTAGTGGATAGGTATTGTTTGGATGATTTTGTAGGTGTATAGGTAATGCCTGGGCGATTGCATGAGTGCATGGTTACTGCTTGGGTGATTCCATCAGTGCAAGACTAATGTGTAGACGATTGAAGGAGTGCATAGGTAATACTTGGGTGATTGCAAGACTCTAGAAGTAATGTCTGGATAATTGCAGGAGTGTATGGGTACTGCCAGACTGATTAAAGGCGTGAATTAGTAATGCCTGGGTGATTTTATAAGTACATAGGTTATGCTTCAGTGATTGAAGGAGTGCATGAGTACTGCTGAAGTGATTTGAGAAATGAGATGATTGAGTTTGAAAAATGAATAACTTCAATAAAAGTGATTGTAAACATTAATTCCGATTATTTTGCTTATTTCATTATTCCATCTTACCTTCTGTATTGAAGTAGATATCAATCTCATTGAAATTGTTTTACAGATGTTTGATTGTAAAGTAAATTTAAAATATTTTCAAAGTTTACTTTTACTTTCAGTCAGTCAATAAAACTTTATTTCGGCAACTCGGCCATAAAAGTGCACACAGTATAAACCAAGTCTACCAAATTACAATTGCACAATATAAGAAAAAACATCCTCATATATACAGATGTCCATTAGGGACCAGAGAATTTCCAGACTGCTATAGAATAAAACACGATACATCATAAAATACATTTAAAAAAAAGCTACTAATAAAAACGATCCATTGCAATAAAAGCTGGAAACTACAATTTTACAATAAACAGACTATCGGACTACTGAGTTTTAATGCAGTGGCCTATTCCCCAGAATAGTTATTTTGAACAGCCCGCCGGGTGAGCCACATACTGTTTAAAAAACGGGATACAGCAAATACAATTGATGGACGTGTATCATACTTTAAAACTCTGTATGCCTCTATGCAGCGCACGAAACCCAGATTTTTACAAAGTTGGATTAACCAACACTTGCGCTGCTTCCAATAGGCAGGACAGAGAAACAAAACATGTATTTCAGACTCTTCCTTGTAATTACAAGCAGGGCATTCCCTCGTTTGCTCTTTTACCCATTTGCTTGTGTATGCAAATAGAGGGAGGGTCCCTAGTCTGAATTGTATATACAATTTCCTGGCCAATGGGGGTTGTATAAAATCCAGGAAGTGTTCCTTGCTGTACACATCTTTTACTAACAGAAACTCCGCTGTTAAACGTCCATGTGTGGAACTTTCTTGTAATGATCTCAATTTTACTGTTCTATATTGTCTAACAAGTTCCGACCTGGAGGTCATAACACATGACGTTTCACGATTTCTCCAGAGCTCCGGTTTGCTTAATTCAAATATAAGATCCTTTATGTGGCAGAGCCAGGGAATTTTCTGTATAGGGCAGTAGGACAAAATCTCGTTTAGCTCAGCCCTATATACAGACAACTCTGGGGTCACCCAGAGCCGCTGCCAAAAAGTAAGCGGTCTCAAGGCTATCTCTTCGTCGAGTGGCCTAATGCCCAAATCCATACGAACGGGAACGAGGGGAGTACTACGTGGAAGGCCTATAAGCTGCCTCATAAAGTTGTTCTCCACCTTCACTAAGTTAGTGGCTGAGCAATGCCCCCACAACTCCACCCCGTATAAAGCAGCCCCCCTTGCTTGTGCAGTGTAAATTTCCACCGCGGGGGCTGTGGGTTTGAGGGCTGATGTTCTATGTAACTTCAATATGCCACCCGCGGTCTGAGATAGCCTGAGCCCTGCTTTAGCCAACTGAGGCTCCCAATTAAAATGCTCTGATAAAGTAACGCCCAGATAGTCAAATGTCTGCACTCTTTCCAAAGGGGTGCCATGTAATATAGGATTTGGACGTTTCATTTTGGGAGGGTTAAAGACCATAATTTTGGTCTTCGCTAAATTTATCTCCAGCCCTCGCAATTTGCAGAAGTCAGCAAAACCATCCAGAGTCCGCTGGATACCCATTGTTGTTTTTGAAAGTAGCAGGGTATCATCAGCGAACATTAATGCGGGGACCTTCCCCGAGGCAAGCTTAGGGGCATCAATATCCTTTATGATTATTAATTGGTCAATCAGCCCGTTAATAAAAAGGCAAAATAGGGTGGGGGCTAAGACACATCCCTGTCAAACTCCATTGAGAACGGGGAAGCGAGAGGTGAGTTCTCCAAATTTTCCGCATCGAACTTGAGCGAAATTGTCTGTATGGAGCCTCACAATGATTTGGAGGAGGTGTGCAGGAATCCCATAGTCACTTAAGACCTTCCAAAGCTTCTCCCGTGGGACCATATCGAATGCCGACTTCAGATCAACAAATATTAGATAGAGGCTGCCACCCTCTAGAGTCACCGTTTTCCAGAAAAGTAGTTGTAATCTAAATAACTGGTCTACGGTTGACATGTTTGATCTGAAGCCGGCTTGGTATGGACTTAGTATTTGTTCTTGTTCCAGCCAGTCCAAAAGACGGTCCAAAAGCACCTGGCCAAAGAGTTTTTGGGAGATGTCAATAAGGCTAATTGGCCTATAGTTAGAGGGCGTGAGGGGGCAGCCTTTTTTGAATATGGGCACTATCTCAGCCCCACGCCATGTATCCGGGGGGTCCATGCCCTTAGCAATAGCATTAAATAAAGCACAAAGGTAAGGGACCCAGATCTTAGGTTCTTCCCGAAAAAGGTCACCCGGTAGTTTGTCTAGACCAGGCGCTTTATTGTAGTGGAGCTTATTAATAGCATTTCCCACTTCACTCGGACTGATCTCCATGTCCCCCTCCCATGATATCTCTGGGACTGTTCTGCTGGTATCACTAGTGTCTGTCCCATCTTCCCTCAGTGCGTATAGTGACCCAAAATGTAACTCCCATACTTCGGGTGCTATATTCGGCTCAATGGCTGGTCTCCCCTCCCTGTCATCCGCGCTCACTATAGCCCAAAATGATTTCATATCTTTCTCCATTAGGGCTAGCCTAAGGTTTTCCCATCTCACAGCTTCCCAGTTTGTTTTGCCCTGCTGAATGGTCTTTTTGTACTTGGCCCTGGCGGGTTTAATTCGCAGTCCATCCCTCTCTTTCACTGCCGCCATAAGTTCCCGCTTTGCCTTGCGGCAATCACCATTGAACCAGGCGCATTTGTTACAGGTTCTTTCCCTACGACGCTCAACCGGGAAGAAGACGTCCGCCAATTTCCGGGTTAGGTCTGCGTGGATTTTCCCTGCTTTATCCGGTTCAAGAATAGGGCCTTCCGCCTGCGCAAGCTCCCACATCTTAATTAGCATTGGAATTGATAGCTGGTATATTTTGGCCAGCTTTCGGGGACAAGGCTGAATACGGCCCCATCTGACTCTTCTTCTATTGTTTGTTGTTACTAGTGCACTGGTTGCGCTGGTGGAGACGTTAGGCAAGTTACCAATACCCAAATCCCAAGGTTTTAGGATCAGGCTCAGGGCATCATGATCACTATCCTGCCTCTGCGTAATGTAGAAGTCAAGGACCTTATCCCAGAATCTTGATTCTACCATGATGTAGTCGAGTAGCGAGGATTGACCTGCTCTATTGAATGTGGGCTGTCCCGGCCGATCTGATTTGGTCCGCCCATTACATGCCCTTAGCGATAAAGCTAGGGTAAGTGCATTAAGTTGCAATGCCAAAGGTGACCAAACTTTGATGGGAGTGATCTGAGGTTCGGGTATGGACCAGTATAGATCCTCTTCCAGGGGGTCAGAGTGGGTTGGGTCGGTGAGGGGTTCAAAGTGACAATTAAAGTCTCCCCCTACAATCAACCAAATTCCTGGGTCCAGCGTCAGTAAAAACTGTCCTAGATGGTCAATAGTGGTCGATTCTTGGCTGTTATTGACCGGCCGGGAATTTACATTAATTAAGGCAATTTTTGTCTTTGTGGGAAAAGAGAGGAGTACAAACTGTATATCGTTGGAAAGTGTTGTCATCGGGTCTGCTCTACAACCAAGGTGAGTACCCACCCAAATGGATAGGCCGCCTCAGGGTCTCCCCCTGCTCCCCTTAATTGCCAGATTATTAAATGAAGCATAACCCACCCTCTGCAGGTCCTCTGTCGCCCAAGTCTCTTGAAAGAAACAAATATCATATTTGTCGACAAAGTCACCCCAGTCGGGGCAGGGAAGTTTGTTTTTGAGCCCCGCCAAGTTCCATGATAAAATCTTCAACCCTTTGCCTTGTCCTATTTCTCCATTCGCACCCACACTAGCACTGACTCTAGAAAGTGGAGGGTCATCTGGGAAAGCCATACAATACCCTGTGGCTACCTTTCTATTTTCGTCATCTCTGATTGCGTCACCCAGTGGCACGGGAGGAGTGATGTTGGGGGCCTCAAGTAATTGTCTCCTTGCTCCAGATGGAACAGGCTGCTGAAAGTAGCCTGATCTGACACCACTTGGTGTTCGATTCAGATTACACCCTACTCTGCCCGTAAGGACTTGCCCTGCCATTTCGGGGTTCCCTGCCTGGTTTGATCCTTCCCCCAGTCAGTCTACCTCCTCCAAAATGTCATATCTATTATGCACCGGCACTTCAAATGGAGAAAGCCTGTCGGGGGCAGCCCATCTGCCCTCATGAAACGGGCCAGGACCCTTGGCTGACATTAGTGATGGTATATAGCTTCTTTGGCATAGTTGCTGTTGGGGATAAAAAAAGGCCAGCGGACGCAGACTCATTCCTGTGGGGACATTGTGGCAATTGGGGATAGTCTGGAATAGATTAACAACGCTGTCAGGGTTGTTGAAATTAATAACTATACAATCGCCTGGTTCGTTTTTCCGACAGTTCCCTACCCACCCTACTCTACGCACCGTTATAATCTCGCCTGCTCTTGCATAGTCGTAATGCCTGTACCTGGCAAGCCAGAACAGTCATTTATTCCTCAACTCAAGATGGGATTCTCTTACATTGGGTTCAATTGGCGGCACGCCTGTCAGTATAGCTACATACGGTGAGCAGGCCGGAGGAAGGTTTATACTAGGCAATTTTAAATTAGTCTTAACGTACAACTCTTCTCCATGTACTTGTACTATTTGCCTGCTCCCACTTCTATTAGTAGCTTGTTCTGGGAGTCTATAAACATCTTGGTGCCTATGGGGGACAGATCCATTTTTAACTCCCGGCTCATCACTGTCTTTCCCACTTCTCTTTTCCCTGATTGTGTTCTGGTGCCCTGTGTCGTGGGAAACAGAGGGGGCCTCATTCGCACACATCGGCAATCCTGTTGGCAGTGGTAAACCCCTGGTGTCCGACTGGCACCCTCTATTGATCCCCTTTCCGGGCCTACCAGAAATATGGTTCTGCGTGACATTTGATCTTGCTTCCCCTACCACCACCACTTTCTCCAGTTTGTCTAGGCGGCCAATAAGGGGAGCTAGCTCTTCTTTAATAATAGCCCTTAGATTGTTCTGTAGGTCTACCAACAAATTCACTGCCCAAACCGGATAAGACTTGTCTGGATCGACTACCAGAGAACCGTCTGGAGTCGATACATAGTCTTCGCCCCCCTCCAAATTGACTGTTACCCTCGCAGCACTTCTTCTTTTTGGGACCAGCCTTAGTAATTAGTTTGCACTTTGCATTCCTAGGGATACTAGTAGTGTTTTTACTCTAACGCGCTGCTTTCTTAGGTGGAACCACCAAAGGGGGAGACAGGTAATGAACATCTGGCTGTGTTTGTGTTGTTCCTGGCAGCATGATCGTATCGGTTGGCGGAATAAATAGATCAGGAGTGAGTGATAGCCGCCTTTCATTTAGCTCAATTTCAGTATTCACCACCCCTATAGCCCTCTGTAACATTTTATCTATAGATGTTTGGGGCAGTGGGGATACTCTTGGGATTTTGGCTCTCGATAGACAAGCCCTCTTCCCCATTGTGAAACCTCTTTTCACTCACACACCCCGGGGCAGTTCTCCCTTTAGCTCAACGACCCTCGTGGAACTCCGAACAATCAACCAGCTCTCTGTGACTATTAATGCGATATAGTCCACTGTCACTTTTTGGACTCCTTCACACACAATTTTATTGTTTAATATGGCCAGATAATCCTTCTGTGGAGGGTCTGTAAGCTGAGACAGTTAGTGAGAACTTGGTTGTTGATTTAGTCTTACCCACTGGTATTGCTGGACTCCAAGGCAAATCGACCAGGGGGATAGCCCTGCCCTGCCTCTTACTGTCGCTGACGGGCGCAGGACGGGCCCGGGCACGTCCCGCGCGCGTCCTGCGCGCGTCCCGCGCCACGGGGGTCGAGGCGGCGCTTTAAAGCGCGGTGGTCACGCCTCCCCCTGCAGCAGCTGTGGGCTCTTGGCGCTGGTGTTGCACCCTGGGACTTCAAGTCCCACCAGGGTGTTGTTGTAATCTCCGGGGCTGTAGGGCCACACGAAGCACCACAGGATATGGCCCCAGAGAGTGCAGGAGCAGTATGTGCTGACAACGAGTCTCGCGCCGCGGGGGTCGAGGCGGCGCTTTAAAGCGCGGTGGTCTCGCCTACCCCTGCAGCAGCTGTGGGCTCTTGGCGCTGGTGTTGCACCCTGGGACTTCAAGTCCCACCAGGGTGTTGTTGTAATCTCCGTGGCTGTAGGGCCACACGAAGCACCGCAGGATATGGCCCCAGAGAGTGCAGGAGCAGTATGTGCTGACAACGTGTCAGTATGCTAGGTACTGGTTTGAAATACTCTCTTAAAGAGGGTGTAAAGTCTGCAGTTGCCTTCTTTTTGTTCTTGAGTTTAGACTTTGCTTTGGCTAGTTTACTAGCTTTGTTGGATTCTTGGTTTTTGGTATTCGAGGCCTCACAGCTGGTGGTAACCTTGTACTCTAAAACCTCGGTACTGGCTGCCTTGGAGTGATCTGGTGAGTTTTTGCCTATACTTCTTAAGGCATACCGTGGTCAAATTTTCGTGGCTGCTAGTTGCCCTTTTTTCCCTTGAGGGCTCTTCTCCAACAGACCTCCCAGACTCCCCAGCTCCCCCCTGTCAGCTCTTACCGCCGTGATCTTTCCCAGCGCCTCCGTTTGATCTTCACTTCCCAGTGCAGTAGTGGTGTATTGTGGGATATCGAGTTTCTCCCTTCTGCCTCCTCTACCCCTGCCGCTGTGAATGGGGAGTCTCGCCGTCGCCTTTCGCCCACGGCGCACCCCCAGAGCTGCTCTTGACCACAGGGGGGTCTGCACACCCTGGCTCTCCTCCAGCTTCTTGCGCGTGGCTGCCAGCACCGGCGATACTGGGTTAGGAAGAGATTTCCTCGCTCTCCATAGATGAAATTATTTACGCCTCCCAGTTTCAGAGCTGACTGCCACCACTGTGAGCTCCCTACGTTTAAGAGGAAGGTAAGGTTTCTACCTAGTATGCCGAATGCTGTTCTGCCGTATCTCTTCCCAGCTATCCTGACCCTGGCCACGGTAGGGCGGCGGCGGCCCCCTTGCGCACTCCTAGTGCAGGCCTCGAGGCGCTGTGAGCAGCTGGAACCTGCTCCTCTTACTTTCTGTAAAAGAGAAGAAAAAATACAATTATTGCAAATAATATTATAGGTTTAAGAACACAACATAATTTTACAATTACATAACATATTATGGTTCTCTTTTTTGCTGTTTTCAGATTCTATTGAATTTCACCATACACAGTGATTTCAATGTTGATCATCATATAACAGCGGGCAAAAAAATAGAATCAATAAGATTGTAAAAAAAAAACAAATCTGTGTTCAAAATATTTACAACAAACTCAACTATCTGTTTACATTTTTCAAAAGTAAATACTCTCATTTACATTGCATATAATACAAAGATCAAATATATGAACTACTTCTTTCAAACACAATTTTCCAAATGCAATATCAAAGAACAGAAACGATAATTCAAACACTAATTGTTGACATCTTCCCAATAGGCCGAATGATGTTTCCGAAATCATTTGCATTGAAAATATCCAAAATAAACTCGTTAATTCATGTTTACATCTTCCCAATAGGCCGAATTATGTTTTCAAAACTTTGGCACTAAAAATATCAGATATGAATTTGGTAATTTGTAAGGCAACCGACATTTGAATTCCAAATGGGCATCATTACAATGTGTCCATACTTTATTGCATCTCAAATACACAGTATACTGTCCAGATGTTGTACTAGGTCCATCATGGAAAATAATAGCCACTGCTTTAAAAGTTCTTCCTGAAACTGAGACTTGACTTGCCACAAAAATTTTAATTTTGGTTTCCAATTTTCTTCCATCTGCTCTACAAGGTTGTAGCATTAAAATGACATATTGTCCAAATCTTTCTATAAATAATGTTGACAACATTTCTGATTTGCAGTGAGTACATTACATATCTTGATTAGCTGATTTTACTAATTTGATAAAAGACACTGTTTTGCTATCTGGTATTGTCAAATATATGAATCGTTCAGTGTCTATTTCAGTGGTAGAAGAAAATGAACAGTCTTCACATTTATGATCCCATCTGTAACGTAGTCCAAACAGATTTTCAATTTGTATTCCTTCACCTTCCAATACTGCAAGCATAAACATAAGAAATTCTTGAGCATGTTGTTGTACATTAAGTGTAAATTGTGAAGAACCAGAACATATATCCAAAAGATGCTGAATGCCAGAAGCAGTATGGATTTAAGTTTTATCAGTTTTCAATTTTTCAAAAATGTAATGCAACAAAGAACAAAATCTTTTTTCCCGATTTTCCATAATTTGATGATGAAGATTTTCTAGAAAAAACACGATGTTCACAATTACATTAGCATAGCAGTTGATACCTGAACTATTTTCTAACTGGTATTCTACAATATCATCAGCAGTGTCCATTTTCATTTTCTTTGCAGCCTCAACATTCTCTTGAATTGTTTTCTTCTTTCCAACTTCACTAGAGTGTTTCTCATATGTTCGTTTTGGACATACTACATGCTTTTAATATATGGGATATTCACCTAAGTTAGGAGCATACAGTCTTCTTAACCGATTATACTCTCTTACACAGTTTGCATCTGCACTAACCTTTTTCTCATCAAAATCAATCAAATACAATCCAGATAATGTTCTTACTCGAGACAATGCAACATATGCCATACCCTCTTTAAAAACTGTACTTCCAATGTTTACCAAAGCACTGTCTACACTTAAACTTTGAGATTTATGAATGGTCACCGCATATGCTAAAGAAAGAGGAAACTGTTTTCTACGAACATACAAGTCTTTAACAAGCAAAAAACAAACAGCACAACGTCCAATCTGTTTTACCTCTTCAATCTGATCAAATTTAATCTTCAAGAATTCAATTACATCTCTGTTTGGATAATTAACAAAATCAACAACTTTTCCCATTGCTCCATTTACTAAACCTTTTTCTACATCCAAATTACGCCGTAAAATTACCCGACAGTTTTCACATACATATAAATTCTTTTCTAAACCAGCAGTCTTAGATATAGACTTTTCCAAAGAATCCAATTTTGATTTTAATTTTTCTGAGAGAATAATAGTAATTCCTTTGTGTTCAATTTTATCAATGGCTTCCATTTTCATTATTTGTTGTTTTTCCAGCTTCAAAAGTTCTTGATTGAATATAGAACACTCTTGCAGTGTTGGCATTAGGCAAATTATAGACTTCTATTCTTCAATTTGTTTGTACATTATTTCAGGACCAACATTTTCATTTGGAAACAATTTTGTAAGTAGCCGACTTTGTAAAGCTTCTTTACCATGTTTTGTCAAAACACCAATTCTTATATCTTGAAGAATGCTTCCATAATGTTCATCACTTGCTTGTCGCATATTCTTAATAAGTTCTTTATATTCAAAATGAGACCAAATGTTGACATTTCCAATACTTCCCAAAGATTTCCTAGTGTCTTCATGCACAAGTTTTTTAAAAACTGGTTGCCCTTTTACAGGAGTAAGTTGTAGTAGGTCGCCAAATACAATTACATGTTTTCCTCCAAATAAGACATCATAATCTGTTTTTAAAATCTGCTGCATTCTTAAATGTACAAAGGCAAGCATTAAGTTTGAGACCATGCTAACCTCATCAATGATCAGAAGTTTCATTTTCTTTAGTACTCTTGAAACTTCATAACAAGCTTCTCCAGATAGCTTGTGATATTCCAACTTATTTTCTTGTTCAACTGGTAGCATCAGTAAACGATGTAATGTAATCCCTTTAATGTTGTGTGCTGCTAACCCAGTTGGAGTGGTTACAACACAAGATAAATGTGATTCAGTGGTTTTCTGTAGATAACTGGTCAAAACTTTAATTAAGAAACTTTTTCCTGTACCAGCTTGACCACTGATATACATTCGAATAGGTTTAAATGATGTGCAGTTGCATTCTTTTTTTCATGAAGTAAACCATGCTCTATCTGTTGTGTAACTTGCTGATATATTTCTTTCTGTTCAATATTTAGTTGTTCTTCCAAGTTTCCCAACTCCATAATATCCTGTTGTGCTTGTTGCATTGCCGTTTCTACTTCACTTATGGCTATTGCTGCTTCATTTTTAAGAATTGGTTGTCCTAGTGGATCTTGACTCAGTGCAGCAGAACTTTGACTATCTTGAGAACTGTCTCTAGCAATTTCAGCTGCAATAGTAGTTTCTTGTTCAATCTCTTCATTCAACATTTGTAGGTAATTTGGAAAAACTGTGCATTCAATGCTATCTTTACAAGCATTAAAAGAAACTTCATAGCACTCAAAATCTCCAAGTAATTCCATTTCAGTACGCCAAGGCTTGAAGAGTTGCAGAAGTGCTAAATAGAAAAATTCCCTTTTATCTGCAGTATCACAACTGAGTTTCCTGTGATTAATTAGATTTCCTTTGGCATGTTTTACCAAACATCCATCACATCCAATTACTGCATATTTTTCTTCATTTATATTTTCTGTAACATTTCTCTTAAAGCTGTAATATTGCAGTACTTCATAGAGACATATGTTTTCCAGATGTGGACTTCTTTTAGGATAGTACGTATCCAACATGTTTGTTTTAACAATATCTGTACTTTCCGGTTCATTTAATGCTAAGTATTCAATTTCTTGTACAGATTTCAATACTCGATTTCGTGTTGCAGCAAGACCTAGACTTACCCAAATGATTCCTCTTGACTTTGAATATAAACTAGTAGATGTCAACCAATCCGAACATTCGTAGGATCCAATCTCTCGATGGGAACGCATCTTCAAACTAAAGCTGTACAATTTGTTACTAAGAGTCTTCTCTTTTGAAATTTCTTCCCACATTTCTTTCAACTCCGTCTTTTCAGATTTTGTTATATATGATGTAACATAACGAGCAACAGCAATAGAGCTATCTGCAACATACTGGATATCCATATTTGCATTCCACATCGTCAAAATTATTGGATTGTAATCATTAATATACTTTGAATGTTCACTTCTTTTTATGTTGTAAGTATTCTTTGGAGATGTTCGAGTTATAGTATGCCTCACTGCTGACATAAAGCTGTTCACTTTTCCTTTGGAAATTACTGGACGTGGGAATCCAAAACGATATTTCGAATAAAAATTTTCCTTTCACTTGTATTTCCGTCGACAATATTTGCCACATCGATGAGTTTGAAACCGTAAAACTTGTTGTCTTAAGGTATTTTCTCATTCTGTTTTTGGAATACCACAGGTAATATAGTCTTCAATGAAAGATAAAACAGTCTCATCAGAATCGTTTCCAAATTCAGGTGCATCCTTGATCCATAATAGCATATGTATATGAGGAGCCCCTCTGGCTTGGTACTCCTTTCTCCAAAAGAAATCAATAACTTCTCCAAGAGGTGGGTTATTTTTATTGCAGATAAAAGACATCATAGCTTGAAACCTAGGATTAAAATATCTGCACACATTTACAGGATCTAAGGAGCACAGTTCTCTAGCTGTCTTCAATTCAATGTTCTTAATATTTGAATTTGTTTCTCGTAGAAATTCAAGTAAATCGTCCCATGCGTATTCAGCACAGCTTAGCGTAACAAACCACGTAGGGGTTCCTTAACATACATTTAAGTTCTCCATGCCAACGATACCAATACTCATTAGTACCACGTTGACACGCCATCAAATTAATCAATTGAGATTCTAAATTATCGTCTCTTTGTTGTACTTTGTCCATGAATTCCTTTGCAGAAACATGTGTAAGATGAACTCCTTTTTAATATGTGGTTCACTGCATATGAAAGTCCAGACAAGTCACTTTAAAAAAAAAGATGAAATATATATGGAATACATTGTCTAAATCTTGGATCTTCTGAGTACAGTCTTGTTGTACGACATTCTGAAGCTGGAATCTGCACAGGTCGTTCATCATATCGTCCACCTTTTCCAGTGGGGAAGAGCTGTGGAAAACAACAGGCTTCTAAACTTCTTTCCCAAACACTCATAGGAGTTCCCTCCACTTTCTTCATTTGGAATAATTCAATTGTATTTCCAATCACTTCTTTTGAATGTAGAGGATGTATACTATAATGTTCATAAATTTGTTCACTTCTGGAGATGCCCACTTTTTCGATTTGGCCAGTAGAAATTTCTCTATCATTTCCTACAAAAATTTCTTGTTCTTCCAGATATACATTTTTATAATAAATATTATTTTTCATAAGATATAACGTAGCCTTTTGAACTTTGTTGATATCTACTAACTCTTGCCATATTTTGCGACTCTTTGTTGGAACACCATTAACTAGAATAACTACAGGTTCAGTTTCTTCTCTCTCTACACCAATAGTTTCAATATTTTTTTTTAACCTAATGGTAAATACACAACTCTTCCTTTTAATCCCCTTTGTAAATCTGAGGGAGGCAACTTACCTGTTTTAGGCTCCATACGAACTATAGCCTGAAACGGGTATACAGATTGAATAAGAATAGACTCATATGTATTTAAATCCACCAGTTCCGGGGGAACAGCTACCAACTCTAGGTTATTATGTACAGCTCTAGCTGGCATTTTGTTCTCTTCTAATTTGCTGTAACAATATTTACAAATACGTTGATCACTACCCAACTCAAAACAATCTTTCACCAACAACTAAGCACCAAATTGCTGCCACTTATCATTGTTTTCCTTTTCACTTTTTAAATACATATCAACATTCCTAGTTTGACTTCTATAGTGACTACGTCGACAACAAATACAAACATAGTTTGATTTTTCACAACAAATTACCTTAAACTTTGTAATTTCTTCTACAAACTTCTCAGTCGTACTATCTTCCCCCTCTTCTTCAACACCTACACTTATCAAACTCTCAGTTTCTCTACACTCCCCTTCAGGACCAAAGAAACAAAACTCTATATCATCACAAACTTTTTTTACATCCAATAGTGAACCATGTAAAAGAGCAGTGTTTATTTCACTTAAAAATAATGCAGGACTTTTTACAAAGTACAATCTTCTTACTAACTTCCGCATTGCAGAATGATGTATGCTAACATTCTCAAATGATGAAAAGTACTTCTACACACTTTTCTACAAAGACAAGCCAGAGAATGACCCTGCAAACCAGTATTTTTTCTCACTTTACAAGGATCTAGTCCTTGCAACATCTTAATCTTCTGTTTAATACTTTTGTTAGTATACTGTCGTAAGAACTTTCGAAAAATATCAATGGATTCCTGTCGTATACTACAAATACTACTACAATCCCACGTATACACTGGAGCTTGTGAAAATCTCCCTTGAACTTCTTCAGCTATCACTTCTTCCACATTTCTAGGAACCATCTTTTCTTTTTCAATTGCACAACCATTCTTAACCTCATAAGCACGACCACTGGTATCAACTGCGTGAACTAATGTATTGTTTTGGAAATAGCTCTTTTCATTAAAAAAAGGTTCTGAACTAGAAGTGTGCTTCCATTCTCCCAAAAATATTTTACAAAAGTTAGTTCTGTTAATCAGTCTTTTCCTTTTACTTTTTTCCTTCATAGAATGCATTGGTTTATCCAATGTTCGCATTCTTTTCAAAACTAATATGAACAATCTTCTTTTCAATTCAAAAGCCTTTTCGACTATACTTTCAATCTGTTGTTTCTTTTTATAAAATGCAGATCTTCTTTTATATTTCTTGCAATCTTTCAATAAATTTTGTAGTACTCTACTTTTATACATACGTTTCCTAATATCCTTAAATTGTTTCATCCTTCTATCAACATAGATTGTTTTCTCATTTCCTGAATTTCCATTAACTTGTCCTTTTTTCATTTAATTCTTCTTGGTTCTACAACTATTCTTTCTATTTTCAGCATTTTCAAAATCCTTTACAGTCCTTAAAAGTCTTTTAATAAATTCTTTTGTTATCTTACCACAAGATTTTTTCATCAATGTCACATGTTGTACTTCATCTAATTTCTGCTTTTGTGTCTGCTTTAAATAGTTCTGTTTTCTTTGTTCTTTTTCTTTTGCGCTTTTCTTGTCATGCTGAATGTTTCTTAATAATAATGGAGAATATCCCCCCCCAAAAAAAATAATAATAATTTAATATTATTAAAATGATTATATACAAATATTCTTATATATTACTAAACACCTTCTATTTAAAAGCTACAAACAAATGCATATATGGTTTTCGGAATATGGTAGCACTTATACCTCAGCTGCAAAATAAGGGAAAAGGGGTGCACAAACAGAGAAGAGGAGTGCAGAAAGAAGCAAAAGATGTACACAAAGAAAAAAAAGAAGTACACAAAAAAGGAACAGAGGTGCAGAAAGAGTCAATAGGAGTGCAGAAAGAGGCAAGAGGAAGCAAAAATTTGGAAGAGAGGAGCAGGAACAAGCCAGAGCAGTGCACAAAGAACCAACAGACGTGCACAAAGAGAGAACACGTAGGAAGACTGAGGCAACAGAGGTGTAGAAAGAGGGAACAGGGCTGCAGAAAAAAGCAAGAGTGATCCAAAAACTGAGAACAAAAGAGGAGTAAAAAGCTATAGCAGTGCAAAAAGAACCAACAAAGGTGCACAAAGAGTCAATAGAGGTACAAAAAAAGGTAAGTGAAATATAAAACAAACCAAAACAGGTGCAGAAAGAAATAAAAAAATTACAGAAAGAAACAAGGAACAGAGGTGTACAAACAAGCATTAGTAATGTAAAAAGACGTAAAAGGAGTACAGAAAGAAGCGAGAGATGCAGTAAGATACAAAAAAAATACTGAAGGAAGAAACAGAGGTGCAGAGTCCATCCGTACTACCTAAGTTATTGAAAGAGTGCATTAGTAATGCCTGGATGATTGCATAACTGCAGAGGTAATGTGTGGGAAATTAGCAAAGTGTATCAGTACAGTGCGGGTGATTACATTAGTGCAAGAGAAATGTGTGAGAGGTTGTATGAGTGCATGGATAAGTGTATAAATAGCACCTAAAGGCATAGATGAGTCATTGAGTACTGCCTAGGTGAATAGATGAATGCAACAGAAAGGCATGGCTGATTCTACGACTGCAAGGGTAGTGTGTAGGTAATTACATGACTGCATAGGAACAGCCTGCATGATTGCATAACTGTAGGGGTAGTACATAACTAGACCCTGAGTAATTCCTTGCCTGCAAGGGTAATATCTGGGGGATTACTGAAGTACATAGCAAGTGAGTGGGTGATTTTATAAGTTCATGAGTACCGCCTGGGTGATTACTGAACTACTAAGATACTGCCTGAGTGATTACAGGAGTGCAAAGGTAGTGACTGGGTGATTTTAAAAGTACATGACTACTGGCTGAGTGATTACATAAGTACAAGCAAAGTGCGTATGTGATTGAAAGAGTACAAGGGGATTAAAGGACTACATAGACAACACCTCACTGATTGAATGACTACACGGATAAGGTCTAGGGATTTACATGACTACATACCAAGTGACTGGGTGATTTTAAAAGTGCATGGGTACTTCTTGGGTGATTGCAGGACTACTGAGGTAGAGCCTGAGTAAATAAAAGAGTGCGAAAGTAGTGCCTGGGTGATTGCATAACAGCATGACTACTGGCTGAGTGATTACATGAGTAGAAAGGTAGTGCCTCCATGATTCAAGGAGTGCAGCAGTAGTGCCTGGGTGATTATATAACTACATGAGTTATACCTTAGTGATTGCATAACTGCATAGATAGTGCCTAAATGATTGCATCACTGCAGCAGTAATGCCTGAGTGATTACAGCACTGCATATGTAATGCCTGCATCATTGTAAGACTGCATGGCGAGTACTTGGGTGTTTTTATAAGTGCATGAGAGTTGGGCCTAGCCAAATATAAAGCCGCACACTATTACATAACTCAACTATAAGTGTATCCATATTGTTAAAAGCACGCATACATATGTCTCTACTTTATCAAATCATCATCATATCTAAAAGAAGTATGTATACAATATTTCTGAAATATAGTGAAACCTAGAAACTGACACGTAATAGATCTCACTAAGTAATTTCAAAACTCAATGGGTACTCCTTGGGTGATTGTATGAGTGCAAGGGTAGTCACTGGGTAAGTACAGGACAAGATGAAAAGTGACTGGCTAATTTCCTGAGTGCAAACATACACATTGAGTGCATGGATGAGTATATAAATAGAACCTGAAGTGATCGATGAGTCATTGAGTACTGCCTAGGTGAATAGATGAATGCAACAGAAGGGCATGGCTGATACTACGACTGCAAGGGTAGTGTGTAGGTTATTGCATGACTGCATAGGTACAGCCTGCATCATTGCATGACTGTAGGGAAACTACATAGCTAGACCTTGGATGATTACATGCCTGCAAGGGTAATATCTGGTGGATTACTGAAGTACATATTAAGTGAGTGGGTGATTTTATAAGTTCATGAGTACCGCCTGGGTGATTACTGAACTACTAAGATACTGCCTGACTGATTACAGGAGTGCAAAGGTAGTGACTGGGTGATTTTAAAAGTACATGAGTACTGGCTGAATGATTACATAAGTACAAGAAAAATGCGTAGGTGATTGAAAGAGTACAAGGGGATTAAAGGACTACATGGGTAACACCTCGGCGATTGCATGACTGCAGGGATAATGTCTGGGGATTTACATGACTACATAGCAAGTGACTGGGTGATTTTATAAGTGCATGTGTACTTCTTGGGTGATTGCAGGGCTACTGAGGTAGAGCCTGAGTAAATAAAAGACTGCAAAAGTAGTGCCTGGGTGATTTCATAACAGCATGACTACTGGCTAAGTGATTACATGAGTAGAAAGGTAGTGCCTCCGTGATTCAAGGAGTGCAACAGTAGTGCCTGGGTGATTATATAACTACATGAGTTATACCTTAGTGATTGCATAACTGCATAGATAGTGCCTAAATGATTGCATCAGTGCAGCAGTAATGCCTGAGTGATTACAGCACTTCATATGTAGTGCCTGCATCATTGTAAGAGTGCATGACGAGTACTTGGGTGTTTTTATAACTGCATGAGAGTTGGGCCTAGCCAAATATAAAGCAGCAGACTATTACATGACTCAACTATAAGACTGTCCATATTCTTAAAAGCACACATACATATGTCTCTACCTTTTCAAATCATCATGATATCTAAAAGATATATGTATACAATATTTCTGAAATATAGTAAAACCTAGAAACTGTGACATGTACTAGATCTGCCTGAGTGATTCCAAAACTCCATGGGTAGTGCTTGGGTGATTGTATGAGTGCAAAGGTAGTCACTGGATAATTGCAGGAGAAGATGGATAGTGACTAGCTAATTGCATGAGTGCAAACATACACATTGACTGGATGGATAAGTGTATAAATAGCACCTGAAGGGATCGATGAGTCATTGAGTACTTCCTAGGTGAATAAATGAATGCAACAGAAGGGCAAGGCTGATTCTACGACTGCAAGGGTAGTGTGTATGTGATTACATGACTGCATAGGTACAGCCTGCATCATTGCATGACTGAAGGGAAACTACATAACTAGACCCTGGATGATTACATGCCTGCAAGGGTAATATCTGGTGGATTACTGAAGTAGATAGCAAGTGAGTGGGTGATTTTATAAGTTCATGAGTACCGCCTGTGTGCTTACTGAACTACTAAGATACTGCCTGACTGATTACAGGAGTGCAAAGGTAGTGACTGGGTGATTTTAAAAGTACATGAGTACTGGCTGAATGATTACACAAGTACAAGAAAAATGCGTATGTGATTGAAAGAGTACAAGGGGATTAAAGAACTACATGGGTAACAACTCGGCGATTGCATGACTGCAGGGATAATGTCTGGGGATTTACATGACTACATAGCAAGTGACTGGGTGATTTTATAAGTGCATGTGTACTTCTTGGGTGATTGCAGGACTGCTAAGGTAGAGCCTGAGTAAATTAAAGATTGGAAAAGTAGTGCCTGGGTGATTTCATAACAGCATGACTACTGGCTGAGTGATTACATGAGTAGAAAGGTAGTGCCTCCGTGAATCACGGAGTGCAACAGTAGTGCCTGGGTGATTATATAACTACATGAGTTATACCTTAGTGATTGCATAACTGCATAGAAAGTGCCTAAATGATTGCATCAGTGCAGCAGTAATGCCTGATTGATTACAGCACTTCATATGTAGTGCCTGCATCATTGTAAGAGTGCATGACGAGAACTTGGGTGTTTTTATAACTGCATGAGAGTTGGGCCTAGCCAAATATAAAGCAGCAGACTATTACATGACTCAACTATAAGACTGTCCATATTTTTAATAGCACGCATACATATGTCTCTACCTTTTCAAATCATCATGATATCTAAAAGAAATATGTATACAATATTTCTGAAATATAGTAAAACCTAGAAACTGAGACATGTACTAAATCTGCCTGAGTGATTCCAAAACTTCATGGGTAGTGCTTGGGTGATTGTATGAGTGCAAGGGTAGTCACTGGATAATTGCAGGAGAAGATGGATAGTGACTAGCTAATTGCATGAGTGCAAACATACACATTGTCTGCATGGATAAGTGTATAAATAGCACCTGAAGGGATCGATGAGTCATTGAGTACTGCCTAGGTGAATAGATGAATGCAACAGAAGGGCATGGCTGATTCTACGACTGCAAGGGTAGTGTGTAGGTTATTACATGACTGCATAGGTACAGCCTGCATGATTGCATGACTGTATGGAAAGTACATAACTAGACCCTGGATAATTACATGCCTGCAAGGGTAATATGTGGTGGATTACTGAAGTACATAGCAAGTGAGTGGGTGATTTTATAAGTTCATGAGTACCACCTGGGTGATTACAGAACTACTAAGATACTGCCTGACTGATTACAGGAGTGCAAAGGTAGTGACTGGGTGATTTTAAAAGCACATGAGTACTGGCTGAATGATTACATAAGTACAAGAAAAGTGCGTATGTGATTGTAAGAGTACATGGGGATTAAAGGACTACATGGGTAACACGTCGGCGATTGCATGACTGCAGGGATAATGTCTGGGGATTTACATGACTAGATAGCAACTGACTGGATGATTTTATAAGTGCATGGGTACTTCTTGGCTGATTACAGGACTACTGAGGTACAATCTACCCAAACACAAATAAGGAATTCTTCACATATCTTTAGTAAAAGTCTCACCATATTACTAAAAGCATACATAAATATATCTGTATCATAACACTATCCAAACCTTAAAAATTCTAACAAAAAACTTACAATTTCAACCAAACATCTAAAATTATGCGGCATCTTTCAACTATACCTTGCTACAGACTAGAAAGAAATAAGCCTAATTAATAACACCTTATGTGAGCATCTTTCAAACCACACTTTTGTGCTACATCTTCACCATTCTATCTAAAATTATGCGGCATCATTCAACTATACCTTTGTACAGACTAGAAAAAAGAAGCCTAATTAATAACACCTTATATGAGCATCTTTCAAAGCACACTTTTGTGCTGCATCTTCACCATTCTATCTAAAATTATGCGGCATCATTCAACTATACCTTTCCACAGACTAGTAAAAAGAAGCCTAATTAATAACACCTTATATGAGCATCTTTGAAACCACACTTTTGTGCTTCATCTTCACTTTTCTATCTAAAATTATGCAGCATCATTCAACTATACCTTTGTAGAGACTAGTAAAAAGAAGCCTAATTAATAACACCTTATATGAGCATCTTTGAAACCACACTTTTGTGCTGCATCTTCACCATTCTATCTAAAATTATGCGGCATCATTCAACTATACCTATCTACAGACTAGTAAAAAGAAGCCTAATTAAAAACACCTTATATGAGCATCTTTGAAACCACACTTTTGTGCTTCATCTTCACTTTTCTATCTAAAATTAGGCGGCATCATTCAACCATACCTTTGTACAGACTAGAAAAAAGAAGCCTAATTAATAACACCTTATATGAGCATCTTTGAAACCACACTTTTGTGCTGCATCTTCACCATTCTATCTAAAATTATGCGGCATCATTCAACTATACCTTTCTACAGATTGGAAAAAAGAAGCCTAATTAATAACACCTTATATGAGCATCTTTGAAACCACACATTTGTTCTGCATCTTCACCATTCTTTCTAAAATTATGCGGCATCATTCAACTATACCTTTCTACAGACTAGAAGAAAGAAGCCTAATTAATAATACCTTATGTGAGCATCTTTCAAACCACACTTTTGTGCTGCATGTTCACCATTCTACTAGTACTCACACTCTTGACCCTACCACATAAAAAGCAACAACAGCTCTTTGTTATACATCATACACCTTAAAATGTATAAGACATATGAAAATACATATACAAGTAGAAACATACTAGAGACAGAAGTCCATGCTCACCTTAAAACTTGACAGACTCCACCTCCAAATTTAAACCAACAACTAAAATGATGCGGTATACTACAAATATACATATCCAGACAGTAAAACAAACTACCATAATCACTAATCCATCTTGCAAAATACACATATTAGTATACTGTATCTTTTTTAAACAACATTTAAGTACAATAAAATAAACTACAATACACATCTCTACATTTAATAATATATTTCAAGCAACACAGTTTTTGAATAATTTTAAAAGTTTAAAAATAAACCTCACAAATGTATAACTCACCTTCCAAATAGATTTGTTGAATTTAAAATATCACAAACTCTTAAAGGATTTTCTTTTGCACACAATCAATATAATGCACCAGTCTCAGCAAGGTAAAACCAGTAATGGCAAAGTTTCCCTCTCTTTCTCCACACAAATACATGGAAGTAACAAATCACATTGCTTCCTAAATTATTTCAAATTGTAAAACACATTTCTATTGGTTACACATATTAACCCTTAGCAACTGACTTCTAAAAGTGCCCAAACCGTTTCTACATTTTTTTTAGAAGTCGCGACTCCACCGATCACCACCGCGATGGAGCTGCGAATTCATACGGGAGTTCAAAAATATATTACAATTAAATTTACCACTATTTTTTAATAACACCCCACTTCTAAAGATAGTTCTGACTTGGGAAATGTCACTGTAATAACATATTACTTATATATAAATTACAAATTCACATCTTAAGTCCACAGTTAAGTTTCAACCCTACCCCCATTCTGCTTAATGCCAGTTTCCATAGTAACAGTTCATGGAACACTCAACTTAACTGACAGGTCACAAGTTCACCATATTTTCAAGTTCACCACACAATGTTGCAAATGCAAACAGCAGGTGTGGTTGACTTTGCAAAATATGACCTTATCCTTTCTATTGTACCTGTCAAATATTTTTTACTAACCAATAAGAAACATGCTTTTTTTAAAAAGTAAAATGCACCCTATTTTTGAATGTACAATGTTCTTAAACAGCCAATCAATTCTCTACTTTTTTAAAAACAGCATCTTGTCCACCATTTTACATACCTCTCATTCTACCAACTGACTACCTCAGCTACAGACATCTTTTCATTACTTCCAGACACCCCTTCAAGACGCTTACAGTGTGGATTGTTGGACGCAGCTATGTTTTCTGGTGCAAAAGGTATGCTGAACGCAGAAGTATTGACAAAAGATCTAGCTTTACAAAATGTGGATATTAAATGGATTGCACAGAGAGGATTAAAGTGGCACCAATTGATGCCTTTGGTTAAAACCTTTTTGCATCTCCAACCCCCTGACCTCATGATTGTGCACTGCAGAGGCAATGACCGAGGCACATTGACTGGGGTAGGTCTAGAAATGCTAATGAAGGACACCTTTGCACAATTGATGTTGCTTTTACCCCAAACTGTCTTTGTTTACTCTAACATATGCCAAAGACAGAAATGGAAGTGGTCAAATCAATTCTGTCCACAGATTGAGATGCTAGAAAGAATGTCAATAAAGCTGTTTCTGCTTACCTCAGAGACCATAGGATGGGCTCCATATATAACAACAATCTACGTTTTGATATGGATGGCATCTACAGAAGTGATGGAGTACACTTCACAGATCAGGGAAACAGAGTCTTTCTCAACAACCTAAAGCTCTGCATCGGCACTTACATGTAGCTACAACAAACTCAGAATGAAAACAGGGACTCTTTTTAGAGCCACCCTATAGCTTAATACTGATTATAATATTTTTTTACACATACATTTTTTTTGGGGGGGGATTCGCGCACCGAGCGCGAATTCACAAAACAAAAGCACAAACTCAATGCACTACAACACAACACACTTTTCAACTTTATTATTTTTTAATTTTATATATTTTTAACAACTCTATCAATTGTAATCTTGTCATTAACTTCAATCACAGTACATTTTTAAAACAACTTCACAAATACAACACTACCTTCTACATTATATTCTACTTAATTATTTATTTAAGGTGGATTCGCGAAGCCAACGCGACGTTACACGGGGGGCCGCGCTGAGAGCCGCGCTGGAGTCGCGACTCCAAACTCGAAACAAAAAGAAAATTATCCCCTTTAATTATTTCGTATTCGCCCCGGGGACCCCATCCCCCAGGTCCTGCCACCATTTTATCTATAATAAAAAAAAAAGACGGGGGACCACGTGGCCCCCTTCCTCAGGCCAATACTGGCCCCGGGGACTCCATCCCCTGGGGCCTAGCCTCTTCTTTAAAAAAAATTAATTAGAGGAGGGGGCCGTGTGCCCCCCTCCCGGGCCACTTCTGGCCCCGGGGACCCCATCCTCCGGGGCCGGCCCTTACCATTGGGGACTGTGGGGGGAGCCCCAATGCCCCCACGGTCCCGCCAGCTCCCCGCCTCCTGCGGGAGCCGGCATTGCTTTTGAGCAAGGGGAGCTTCTGACATGCAGCTCCCCTTGCTCAAAAGCAATTCTGCTTTGCTTCGTTGAAGCAAGAGAAGGTTTCCTGCTCTCGCTTCAACGAAGCAAAGCAAGTTTGCTATGACAGGGCGGGAGCCATGCTCATGCCCTGTCATAGCAAACAGCAATGTCCCGGGGTGGGCACCCCGGGACATTGCAGGAGCCGGCCCTGGGGCTTGGCGGTCCCCAGGGCCATCAATGGCTCGAGGAGGGGGGCCGCGCACCCCCCTCCCTAAATTTGCTTAGCCCCGGGGAGGTGGTGGTCCCCGGGGCTTGGGGGGGCCAGCGAGGCCCCCGCCTTATGATTACAAATGCCCCAGGGAGGTGGCGGTCCCTGGGGCAGCGTGGCGGGGTTACGACCCCCACACGCATTTAATCAACAAGCCCCGGGGAGGTGGTGGTCCCTGGGGCTGCGGGGGGGTCGCGTGCCTCCCGCATTCAAATAACTAAGCCCCCGGGGAGGTGGCGGGCCCCCGCAAATTAATTTGGCATTGCCCCCGGGACCTGGCCCACCCCGGGGCTTATAAAAAACAAAGCATGGGAGTCCGCGCTTCGTTTTTTTAAATGTTCTCGTCCGGATTCGCGCACCCAGGACGACTTCAGACATTTTTTCTTTTTTTTAAATGCTTTTTTTGGGCCTGGGGGTCCTTCTGGGACCCCCTGAGCAGGCCTAGGGGGTCAGAGTGTTTCTACCCTGCCCCCTTTTCTTGTTTTTCAACCTTTTTTCCACTCTTTTCTTGTGACGTGGTTACCGAGTCACAAGATGGCTGCCAACACTTCCTGGTTTGGAGTGTTGGCAACCAATCCGAAGTCAGCTCGTACTCGGGAGGAGTCACGACTCCTCGGTGCTCAGATATCGATATTTTTCTTTTTTTAATTTCTCAGGAACTACTGAACGGATTTACACCATTTAAAAAAAGGTCTCTTTCTGAACCAAGGGATACCTTTTTGCCAAATTTGGTGTAATTCCGTTCAGCAGTTCGGGCTGTAACCTGTTTCAAAATTCCTACGGAAATTAACATGGGGAAAACATGTTTTGGGACCCCCCTTTTTTCTCGGCCCCCGCTTGACGAATCACCCCGAAACTTTCAAGACAGGAGCTGACCTGAGTGAAAAGTTAGTTTGGAAAATTTCGTGAAGATTCGTCTAAACGGCGCCAAAGATATTGGCAAAAGAAAAAACGCTTTTTGAATAGAAATGAGGTCCTAACTATAACTACCTACTGGCGACCGCTAGTAGGTAATATATATATATATATATTTAATATATATATATACATATATATATATATATATATATATATATATATATATATATCATGCTCCGGCCTGGAATCCTTTTACAAGAGGCACTCGAATGCTGACACCGGCCCCAAGCACTGCCCGCCTCACAGGTATGGAAGCATGTCCTTTCTGATACCTTTCACAGCTCCACAAAACTCGAGCCTGACGCGTTTCGAAATTAATTCTTTTTCAAAGGCTTGTAGTGCAGAGAAGAACCACGTACACCACCACACTGCTGCTCGGCATTTCCCTTTATTGCGCGCCCCCTATAGGCTGCTTTACATAAGCCTGCGCACTTAATGCTGGGAGTTGCAGTTCAGGTAAGGTACGTGCAATATTCGGCTGAATGTTTAAAACTCACAAAAGAGCCTCAGTCAGGAATTGCATCCTCATCCTTTGCCAGTCATTCCACATATCGAAGATGCTGAATGTCATCCCCGGTGGCCCCCAGTCCTTCAGGGGTGGTGCACTCTCGGCGGCAAGGGCACCGCCTATACATCATGCTCCGGCCTGAATCCTTTTACAAGAGGCACTCGAATGCTGACACGGGCCCCAAGCACTGCCCGCCTCACAGGTATGGAAGCATGTCCTTTCTGATACCTTTCACAGCTCCACAAAACTCGAGCCTGACGCTGCTTGAAATTAATTCTTTTTCAAAGGCTTGTAGTGCAGAGAAGAACCACGCACACCACCACACTGCTTACCTGAACTGCAACTCCCAGCATTAAGTGCGCAGGCTTATGTAAAGCAGCCCATAGGGGGCGAGCAATAAAGGGAAATGCCGAGCAGCAGTGTGGTGGTGTGCGTGGTTCTTCTCTGCACTACAAGCCTTTGAAAAAGAATTAATTTCGAAACGCATTAGGCTCGAGTTTTGTGGAGCTGTGAAAGGTATCAGAAAGGACATGCTTCCATACCTGTGAGGCGGGCAGTGCTTGGGGCCCGTGTCAGCATTCGAGTGCCTCTTGTAAAAGGATTCCAGGCCGGAGCATGATATATATATATATATATATATATCAATCCAAAAAACTTTTGTCGATCCACAAAAAGCCAACTCGAGCCCAAATCCATAAAGCATGAAATTATTTATTTAAACATGTAACAAGCAAAACGCCCGACGCGTTTCGGTGCAGCCGCACCTTGGTCACGGGTCAAAGGACTGTTTCTCAAATCAAAATATATATAGTGCACAATCAATGAAATAAATGTAGGACTACTTATCCCAATGTCACGTTACTTATGGAAAAAGTGGCATCCATTTTGAAATGGTCTTTTACAATGCATCTATAGCCCAAACAACCACTTATCTTCATATGACTGAGAGATAATGTGATAAATATATTGAATACTTGGACAGTTAATGTTTATAGAATGCATGACGAACATCATTCAAATATCAAAATAAGAATATCACATGATGTTAAATAATGCCCCAGTGGGCCAATAACAAATAAAACGCAAAATTTCATCATTTCAATCGTTATAAAATTCGCCATGATTATTCTCATACAATTCTGCCCCAGTGGGCCTTATTAAAAATTGTTCATCCATTTTATCGCGACTTTGGCAGATTACTGCCTCATTAAGCCAATGTCATATATCTTATACTGTCCCACACACATCTTTTCAGCCAACATTTAATATTTCAATGTGGTATCGAAAAGCTCTGATGCATTTCTTCAACCCGACAAGCTTGATAATTCCGTCTCCTACAAAAGATTAAAAATGGTGCAATCAATACTTGAAAAAATGTGAATTAAAAACACAAACATAGCTTACGATTTACTAATCACTATCCATAGAATGGAACAGACCTGGTTCACTTAACATTATAGTAAAACATATTAACCCAAATGGACCCACATCTCCTCATCCTTGTTCAATCCCTTCGGGTGTACTGTACCATATTTAATAATTATTTTGGATTCCAGACATCTAAGTTCCCTCACTCTGTTCCCGCCTCTCTCTGATTTAGGAATTCTGTCTAGGGCGCAGAAACGTAAGAGATTCGTGTTTTTATTGTGGAACTCTTTAAAATGTCTGGCAACAGGGTATTGTCTGTCCTCATTGACAATTGCCCTGACATGCTCCAAAATACGTTTCTTAACTTGATGGATAGTACTTCCTATGTATATTAGTGAACAGGGACAGCTTAGTGCATAAACACAGTGATCAGATTTACAAGTGAGATGTTTAGTTATGACAAAGGGTTTCTGATCTTTGGACAATTTAATATCTTTACGCTTAGTACTGTTTCTGCAGGCTTTACATGAATTGCACGGAAAAAGCCTTGTATAGGACTAAGGTCCTTGTCATCTTGTAGTGTATTACTGCACAATATATCTTTCAATGCAGTGCATTTCCTGTACGTTATTTTAGGTTGGCCACCTACATATTTTCTCAGTGTTGCATCAGTATTTAGCACCGTGCCAATATTTACTCAGACACTTCCTGATCTCCCATAATTGATTATTGAACGAGGTTATAAATCTTAAGGGTTCTTCCCCACTTGCGTCTGTAATCTTTGCTTGTAATGTTTCTGCTCTATTGATGGTCATTACTTTACTACATGCTTGATTAACAGTTTTCATTGAATAACCTCTTTCCAAAAATCTAACTTTCATGTTTAGCAGCTCAAGTTGGAAGGTCTGCTCAGAGCTACAGTTTCTTTTCGCTCTTAAGAGCTCACCATAAGGTATGCTGTTAATCAAGTTCTTTGGGTGACAGCTTTTGGCATGAAGCAGACTGTTTCCAGCGGTCGATTTTCTGAACAGTCTGCTTATCAATTTGTCACCTTGTACACTAATTTCTACATCCAGGAATTCAATGCTTTCCTGATGTACTGTACTGGTAAACTTTAGATTGCATTTATTGTTATTTAATGCCACTACAAATTGCGCTGATCTTCTTCTGTTCCCTTCCAAATGCAGAACACATCATCTATATACCTTACCCAGAGGATCACGTTCTGGGTAAAGGCCGTGATGTTACTGGCCACCTGCTCCTCCCACCAGCCGAGGTAAAGACCTGCATAGCTGGGGGCGACGCAGGTTCCCATCGCAGTCCCCCGGGTTTGGCAATAGATGACATGGTCAAACAGAAAGTAGTTATTGGATAAGCATGTATTCATCATAGTGAGCAACATTTCTGTATGCTTTAGATAAGATAGATCTCGTTGTTTCAAAAAGTGACTATTGGCCTCCATTCCCAAGGTGTGTGGTATACATGTGTATAGGCTATTGACGTCAAGCGTCATGAGTATCATATCATTTGCCCAATTCACTTTTTCAATCACATTTAAAAGGTCCCTGGTGTCTTGAATATAAGACGGAAGTGCCTGTACATATGGGCGTAGAAAATAATCAATGTATTTCGATGTATTTTCGTATGTACTTCCTATTGAGGACACAATGGGATGCCCTGGTGGAATTTGGTTATCCTTATGTATCTTTGGCAGTAAGTACAATACCGGCAGCTTTGGGTGTTCGCAATTAAGGTATTTATACTCGTCATCTGATAGCAGTTTCTCATTTTTCCATTGTAACAATTGGGATTTGAAAACCTCATTACTCTTTTCGTAACCCATTCTGTTACTCACTGGGTAGTTTTTAACATCCCCCAATTGCCGCATGCCTTCATCTAGATACATCTGCCTCGGCCAAATAATGACATTCCCACCCTTGTCGGATTTTTTTATGACTATAGTTCTATTCTCTTGCAGTTCTTTAACTGCTGTATATTGTTTACGGGTGAGATTGCCGCGTGTGTTCCTTACACATTTTTCTAATTTCTTGAATTCTGAGATCACTCCTTTCTCAAATACCTCAATGGCCTCGTTATGTATCTGGGGCAGAAATCTCGATTTTGGCTTAAAATGACTACCACTAGTACAATCAACATCTAGCATTTCCTCAGTTAAAAACTCTGAAAAATTATCAATGCATTCATCGCCACTTTCCAATGCCTTCATAGTTTTTAAAAGGTCCATATCGCCAATAGATAAATTTGTATGGCTGCTGGCGATCGATGGTGTAACATTTTTACTTTTCGTTTCAAACCATTTTTTCAACTTTAATTTTCTAATAAAGTGAAACAAGTCAATTCTCCCTTCTGTATAATTGAACTTGCTGGTAGGGCAAAATGTCAATCCTAACGATAAAACATCTATTTGATCAAGAGTTAACTGAATGTTAGATAGATTTACCACTGTAAGGATGTCCTTCATTTTGTAGTCGTCTTGCCCCTTGTTGTCATTCCCACGTAGGCATCTAGTACTCCTTGCTTCTTTGCGCCTCTTCTGTTTCCTCCTCTGGCGCCTCGACCTCGATTTGGCATGTCTTGCGGTCCTGGGCTTGCTGTACCCTGTCGACCTTGGGCCATCAATGAAAACTCCTTTAAAATTTTGGATTTTACTCCCTTATTTTCTTGTGGATCTAAGGTGGATCTTGCTCCTTCTTCTGACCCTGTGTTGGTATCAGGATTCACTTTCTCCACCATAGCATCATCCGGCAAATTGCTTACAATCACTATTGGTGATTGTTCAGGGGTTCCCCCCTTCGTTTGATTGAGTTCCCTCAGATGGTCGAATTTCCGGCCGAAGGTAAAAATTTGGCCCAGTTCATAATCGAGTTGATCTCGATGAAATGTTCTTTGTTTTTTAAATTTAATTTCTTCCTTGGCTTTTTCCAGCCTTAATGTCAGTTTCTTCATTTCTGCTTCGAATTCGCTGTCAGAGTACATTGTTTTGAGTTGAGTAGTGAGTTTATCAATTTCTTCAGCTAACTTAGCCGTATCCTTCAATGCATATTTGACTAGTAATTTCAGCATAACAGTCGAACATTGGTGGTTATTTGAAACCCATTCCTCGATTAGATCAGGATCACTGAATGTAGGTGTTATGAAAATGCGCAAACCACGAGGTACTCGTCCGCAATCCACATATTTTTGAAGAGCAGTGGCTTCCCACCACTTCACCTGCTCCATATTGGCGCTTTTCCAAAGTTTATCCAAAAGTTCCCTTTTGCTAAAAGAGTCCTTGGCTATAATGTTGCCAGATCTGTCTGTATCCGTGATTGTTTTGTTTAGCGGGACAAACAGCAGTTCTGCCGCTTCCCTCCTCAAAGTCTCCCTGCTTGCCAAAATCATGTTTTCCAGAATTCGCGGGAAAAGGTGTAATTCAATCCCCGGTTTGGCACATTCAAACCGATCACGCTTAATCCTCAGCTGCAGCTCCACAACGTAGCTGCGCTGGTTCCGCCTGCTACCGGGTTACTGGAATACCTTTTACCGGACTGGAATTGGCTCTCCTCTCCTCCCCATCCTCTGCTGATGCACAGCTGTCCTCCGACTGCCACGGATCCGCCGATTCTATGGGAGGTGCCGAGAGTTGTCCACTCGTCCGTTTTCCGGTGCCTTGACCTCAGGTGCGGGCAGAGAGATTTTTCCAAAAAAGCAATCCAACCACTGAAGTCGCGGGTCTCTCTGCCGCTTTGCGGCGGGCTCGAGTGAGGTCGCGAACCTCTAATGCAATCCCAAAAACTTTTGTCGATCCACAAAAAGCCAACTCGAGCCCAAATCCATAAAGCATGAAATTATTTATTTAAACATGTAACAAGCAAAACGCCCGACGCGTTTCGGTGCAGCCGCACCTTGGTCACGGGTCAAAGGACTGTTTGTCAAATCAAAATACATATAGTGCACACTCAACGAAATAAATGTAGGACTACTTATCCCAATGTCACGTTACTTATGGAAAAAGTGGCATCCATTTTGAAATGGTCTTTTACAATGCAGCTATAGGCCAAACAACCACTTAACTTCATATGACTGAGAGATAATGTGATAAATATATTGAATACTTGGACAGTTAATGTTTATAGAATGCATGACGAACATCATTCAAATATCAAAATAAGAATATCACATGATGTTAAATAATGCCCCAGTGGACTAATAATGAAAAAACTGAAAATGTCATCATTTCAATCGTTAGAAAATTCGCCATGATTGTTCTCATACAATTCTGCCCCAGTGGGCCTTATTAAAAATTGTACATCCATTTTATTGCGACTTTGGCAGATTACTGCCTCATTAAGCCAATGTCATATATTTTATACTGTCCCACACACATCTTTTCAGCCAACATTTAATATTTCAATGTGGTATCGAAAAGCTCTGATGCATTTCTTCAACCCGACAAGTTGATAATTCCGTCTCCTACAAAAGATAAAAAATTGGTGCAATCAATTCTTGAAAAAATGTGAATTAAAAACACAAACATAGCTTACGATTTACTAATCACTATCCATAGAGTGGAACAGACCTGGTTCACTTAACATTATAGTAAAACATATTAACCCAAATGGACCCACATCTCCTCATCCTTGTTCAATCCCTTCGGGTGTACTGTACCATATTTAATACTTATTTTGGATTCCAGACATCTAAGTTCCCCCACTCTGTTCCCGCCTCTCTCTGATTTAGGAATTCTGTCTAGGGCACAGAAACGTAAGAGATTCGTGTTTTTATTGTGGAACTCTTTAAAATGTCTGGCAACAGGGTATTGTCTGTCCTCATTGACAATTGCCCTGACATGCTCCAAAATATGTTTCTTAACTTGATGGATAGTACTTCCTATGTATATTAATGAACAGGGACAACTTAGTGCATAAACACAGTGATCAGATTTACAAGTGAGAGACCCGCGACTTCAGTGGTTGGATTGAAATATATATATATATATTAACGCTCCAAGTTGCCCACAGAAGAGAACAGCACTCGAACACGGTTGAAAGGTGGCAAACCTTTTATTTACAGGGTACAAGCAGGATCTGGTGGCAGTTTCAATCAGACAGTCACTGGTGCGAGAGCCTGACGCGTTTCGAAAAATTTCTTCCTCAGAGGCAGTCGCTGAGTGAATGCGTGCACCTGGTCTCTTCTCATAGCGCTGACACGCCCCTGATGGGCCTGTCCAATGACAGCTCTGCACTATGGGAATTGTAGTCCAGGTAATATCAACCTTACATGGTGGCACTAATTTCTGTCCCAAATTCAAAGCCCTGGATGGGCTACCGCCAGCAGTGTCCGCTTTTAATCCCACAGCCATGTTCCATACCGGCTCAACATATTCTAAGCCGCTCGACCCCCATGGTTCCGTGGTGGTGCTCCTTCGGCGGCTGGGCAGCCGCCCAATATTAACGCTCCAAGTTGCCCACAGAAGAGAACAGCACTCGAACACGGTTGAAATGTGGCAAACCTTTTGTTTACAGGGTACAAGCAGGCTCTGGTGGCAGTTTCAATCAGACAGTCACTGGTGCGAGAGCCTGACGCGTTTCGAAAAATGTCTTCCTCAGAGGCAGTCGCTGAGTGAATGCGTGCACCTGGTCTCTTTTCATAGCGCTGACACGCCCCTGATGGGCCTGTCCAATGACAGCTCTGCACTATGGGAATCGTAGTCCAGGTAATATCAACCTTACATGGTGGCACTAATTTCTGTCCCAAATTCAAAGCCCTGGATGGGCCACCGCCAGCAGTGTCCGCTTTTAATCCCACAGCCGTGTTCCATACCGGCTCAGCATATTCTAAGCCGCTCGGCCCCCATGATTCCGGGGTGGTGCTCGTTCGGCGGCTGGGCAGCCGCCCAATATTAACGCTCCAAGTTGCCCACAGAAGAGAACAGCACTCGAACACGGTTGAAAGGTGGCAAACCTTTTATTTACAGGGTACAAGCAGGCTCTGGTGGCAGTTTCAATCAGACAGTCACTGGTGCGAGAGCCTGACGCGTTTCGAAAAATTTCTTCCTCAGAGGCAGTCGCTGAGTGAATGCGTGCACCTGGTCTCTTTTCATAGCGCTGACACGCCCCTAATGGGCCTGTCCAATGACAGATCTGCACTATGGGAATCGTAGTCCAGCTAATATCAACCTTACATGGTGGCACTAATTTCTGTCCAAAATTCAAAGCCCTGGATGGGCCACCGCCAGCAGTGTCCACTTTTAATCCCACAGCCGTGTTCCATACCGGCTCAGCATGTCTCCAACAGGTGGGAACCTTGGAGCTTTGATTTATACGCGGCCTCCCAGCCGCGGGAGATGCACCACCCGGAAATTTGGGGCCACGGAGCTCCGAATCACGTCGTCTTAATGTGGAGGCATCCATGGAGGATTGACAAGCCGGATGTGCGAGTGGAGGCCCATTGGTGGGCTTGTAACGTTTCAGACAGTGGCACATAACTAAGACACACACTACAAGACCCACAAACCAACGCAGACTCATTTGAGTCGCCCATTGGAGGGCTCATATTATTAAGTGGGAGGTGTGGCCTTTATGCCAAAATGACTGTCGTGGCTCTGAAGAGTGCAATGAGCACGAAACGCGTCAGGCGTGAATCGACAGGCATGCTGTAAACTGGATCCGCCCGCCGATCCGGCTTTTACCTCATGAAGGTTGCTGCAGTGGATGTCAGAGAGCGTCTCCAACAGGTGGGAACCTTGGAGCTTTGATTTATACGCGGCCTCCCAGCCGCGGGAGATGCACCACCCGGAAATTTGGGGCCACGGAGCTCCTAATCACGGAGTCTTAATGTGGAGGCATCCATGGAGGATTGACAAGCCGGATGTGCGAGTGGAGGCCCATTGGTGGGCTTGTAACATTTCAGACAGTGGCACATAACTAAGACACACACTACAAGACCCACAAACCAACGCAGACTCATTTGAGTCACCCATTGGAGGGCTCATATTATTAAGTGGGAGGTGTGGCCTTTATGCCAAAATGACTGTCGTGCCTCTGAAGAGTGCAATGAGCACGAAACACGTCAGGCGTGAATCGACAGGCATGCTGTAAACTGGATCCGCCCGCCGATCCGGCTTTTACCTCATGAAGGTTGCTGCAGTGGATGTCAGAGTGCGTCTCCAACAGGTGGGAACCTTGGAGCTTTGATTTATACGCGGCCTCCCAGCCGCGGGAGATGCACCACCTGGAAATTTGGGGCCACGGAGCTCCGAATCACGGAGTAATAATGTGGAGGCATCCATGGAGGATTGACAAGCCGGATGTGCGAGTGGAGGCCCATTGGTGGGCTTGTAACGTTTCAGACAGTGGCACATAACTAAGACACACACTACAAGACCCACAAACCAACGCAGACTCATTTGAGTCACCCATTGGAGGTCTCATCTTATTAAGTGGGAGGTGTGGCCTTTATGCCAAAATGACTGTCGCGCCTCTGAAGAGTGCAATGAGCACGACACGTGTCAGGCGTGAATCGACAGGCATGCTGTAAACTGGATCCGCCCACCGATCCGGCTTTTACCTCATGAAGGTTGCTGCAGTGGATGTCAGAGTGCGTCTCCAACAGGTGGGAACCTTGGAGCTTTGATTAATACGCGGCCTCCCAGCCACGGGAGATGCACCACCCGGAAATTTGGGGCCACGAAGCTCCGAATCACGGAGTCTTAATGTGGAGGCATCCATGGAGGATTGACAAGCCGGATGTGCGAGTGGAGGCCCATTGGTGGGCTTGTAACGTTTCAGACAGTGGCACATAACTAAGACACACACTACAAGACCCACAAACCAACGCAGACTCATTTGAGTCGCCCATTGGAGGGCTCATATTATTAAGTGGGAGGTGTGGCCTTTATGCCAAAATGACTGTCGCGCCTCTGAAGAGTGCAATGAGCACGAAACGCGTCAGGCGTGAATCGACAGGCATGCTGTAAACTGGATCCGCCCGCCGATACGGCTTTTACCTCATGAAGGTTGCTGCAGTGGATGTCAGAGAGCGTCTCCAACAGGTGGGAACCTTGGAGCTTTGATTTATACGCAGCCTCCCAGCCGCGGGAGATGCACCACCCGGAAATTTGGGGCCACGGAGCTCCGAATCACGGAGTCTTAATGTGGAGGCATCCATGGAGGATTGACAAGCCGGATGTGCGAGTGGAGGCCCATTGGTGGGCTTGTAACGTTTCAGACAGTGGCACATAACTAAGACACACACTACAAGACCCACAAACCAACGCAGACTCATTTGAGTCACCCATTGGAGGGCTCATATTATTAAGTGGGAGGTGTGGCCTTTATGCCAAAATGACTGTCGCGCCTCTGAAGAGTGCAATGAGCACGAAACACATCAGGCGTGAATCGACAGGCATGCTGTAAACTGGATCCGCCCGCCGATCCGGCTTTTACCTCATGAAGGTTGCTGCAGTGGATGTCAGAGTGCGTCTCCAACAGGTGGGAACCTTGGAGCTTTGATTTATACGCGGCCTCCCAGCCGCGGGAGATGCACCACCCGGAAATTTGGGGCCACGGAGTAATAATGTGAAGGCATCCATGGAGGATTGACAAGCCGGATGTGCGAGTGGAGGCCCATTGGTGGGCTTGTAACATTTCAGACAGTGGCACATAACTAAGACACACACTACAAGACCCACAAACCAATGCAGACTCATTTGAGTCGCCCATTGGAGGGCTCATATTATTAAGTGGGAGGTGTGGCCTTTATGCCAAAATGACTGTCGCGCCTCTGAAGAGTGCAATGAGCACGAAACGCGTCAGGCGTGAATCGACAGGCATGCTGTAAACTGGATCCGCCCGCCGATCCGGCTTTTACCTCATGAAGGTTGCTGCAGTGGATGTCAGAGTGCGTCTCCAACAGGTGGTAACCTTGGAGCTTTGATTAATACACGGCCTCCCAGCCGCGGGAGATGCACCACCCGGAAATTTGGGGCCACGGAGCTCCGAATCACGGAGTCTTAATGTGGAGGCATCCATGGAGGATTGACAAGCCGGATGTGCGAGTGGAGGCCCATTGGTGGGCTTGTAACGTTTCAGACAGTGGCACATAACTAAGACACACACTACAAGACCCACAAACCAACGCAGACTCATTTGAGTCGCCCATTGGAGGGCTCATATTATTAAGTGGGAGATGTGGCCTTTATGCCAAAATGACTGTCGCGCCTCTGAAGAGTGCAATGAGCACGAAACGCGTCAGGCGTGAATCGACAGGCATGCTGTAAACTGGATCCGCCCGCCGATCCGGCTTTTACTTCATGAAGGTTGCTGCAGTGGATGTCAGAGTGCGTCTCCAACAGGTGGGAACCTTGGAGGTTTGATTTATACGCGGCCTCCCAGCCGCGGGAGATGCACCACCCGGAAATTTGGGGCCACGGAGCTCCGAATTACGGAGTCTTAATGTGGAGGCATCCATGGAGGATTCACAAGCCGGATGTGCGAGTGGAGGCCCATTGATGAGCTTGTAACGTTTCAGACAGTGGCACATAACTAAGACACACACTACAAGACCCACAAACCAACGCAGACTCATTTGAGTCGCCCATTGGAGGGCTCATATTATTAAGTGGGAGGTGTGGCCTTTATGCCAAAATGACTGTTGCGCATTTGAAGAGTGCAATGAGCACGAAATGCGTCAGGCGTAAATCGACAGGCATGCTGTAAACTGGATCCGCCCGCCGATCCGGCGTTTACCTCATGAAGGTTGCTGCAGTGGATGTCAGAGTGCATCTCCAACAGGTGGGAACCTTGGAGCTTTGATTTATACGCGGCCTCCCAGCCGCGGGAGATGCACCACCCGGAAATTTGGGGCCACGGAGCTCCGAATCACGGAGTCTTAATGTGGAGGCATTCATGGAGGATTGACAAGCCGGATGTGCGAGTGGAGGCCCATTGGTGGGCTTGTAACGTTTCAGACAGTGGCACATAACTAAGACACACACTACAAGACCCACAAACCAACGCAGACTCATTTGAGTCGCCCATTGGAGGGCTCATATTATTAAGTGGGAGGTGTGGCCTTTATGTCAAAATGACTGTCGTGCCTCTGAAGAGTGCAATGAGCACGAAACGCGTCAGGAGTGAATCGACAGGCATGCTGTAAACTGCATCCGCCCGCCGTTCCGGCTTTTACCTCATGAAGGTCGCTGCAGTGGATGTCAGAGAGCGTCTCCAACAGGTGGGAACCTTGGAGCTTTGATTTATACGCGGCCTCCCAGCCGCGGGAGATGCACCACCCGGAAATTTGGGGCCACGGAGCTCCGAATCACGGAGTCTTAATGTGGAGGCATCCATGGAGGATTGACAAGCCAGATGTGCGAGTGGAGGCCCATTGGTGGCTTGTAACATTTCAGACAGTGGCACATAACTAAGACACACACTACAAGACCCACAAACCAACGCAGACTCATTTGAGTCACCCATTGGAGGGCTCATATTATTAAGTGGGAGGTGTGGCCTTTATGCCAAAATGACTGTCGCGCCTCTGAAGAGTACAATGAGCACGAAACATGTCAGGCGTGAATCGACAGGCATGCCGTAAACTGGATCCGCCAGCCGATCCGGCTTTTACCTCATGAAGGTTGCTGCAGTGGATGTCAGAGTGCGTCTCCAACAGGTGGGAACCTTGGAGCTTTGATTTATACGCGGCCTCCCAGCCGCGGGAGATGCACCACCCGGAAATTTGGGGCCACGGAGCTCCGAATCACGGAGTCTTAATGTGGAGGCATCCATGGAGGATTGACAAGCCGGATGTGCGAGTGGAGGCCCATTGGTGGGCTTGTAACGTTTCAGACAGTGGCACATAACTAAGACACACACTACAAGACCCACAAATCAACGCAGACTCATTTGAGTCGCCCATTGGAGGGCTCATATTATTAAGTGGGAGGTGTGGCCTTTATGCCAAAATGACTGTCGCACCTCTGAAGAGTGCAATGAGCACGAAACGCGTCAGGCGTGAATCGACAGGCATGCTGTAAACTGGATCCGCCCGCCGATCCGGCTTTTACCTCATGAAGGTTGCTGCAGTGGATGTCAGAGTGCGTCTCCAACAGGTGGGAACCTTGGAGCTTTTATTAATACGCGGCCTCCCAGCCGCAGGAGATGCACCACCCGGAACTTTGGGGCCACGGAGCTCCGAATCACGGAGTCTTAATGTGGAGGCATCCATGGAGGATTGACAAGCCGGATGTGCGAGTGGAGGCCCATTGGTGGGCTTGTAACATTTCAGACAGTGGCACATAACTAAGACACACACTACAAGACCCACAAACCAACGCAGACTCATTTGAGTCGCCCATTGGAGGGCTCATATTATTAAGTGGGAGGTGTGGCCTTTATGCCAAAATGACTGTCGCGCCTCTGAAGAGTGCAATGAGCACGAAACGCGTCAGGCGTGAATCGACAGGCATGCTGTAAACTGGATCCGCCCGCCGATTCAGCTTTTACCTCATGAAGGTTGCTGCAGTGGATGTCAGAGTGCGTCTCCAACAGATGGGAACCTTGGAGCTTTGATTTATACGCGGCCTCCCAGCCGCGGGAGATGCATCACCCGGAAATTTGGGGCCACGGAGCTCCGAATCACAGAGTCTTAATGTGGAGGCATCCATGGAGGATTGACAAGCCGGATGTGCGAGTGGAGGCCCATTGGTGGGCTTGTAACGTTTCAGACAGTGGCACATAACTAAGACACACACTACAAGACCCAGAAACCAACGCAGACTCATTTGAGACGCCCATTGGAGGGCTCATATTATTAAGTGGGAGGTGTGGCCTTTATGCCAAAATGACTGTCGCGCCTCTGAAGAGTGCAATGAGCACGAAACGCGTCATTCGTGAATCGACAGGCATGCTGTAAACTGGATCCGCCCGCCGATCCGGCTTTTACCTCATGAAGGTTGCTGCAGTGGATGTCAGGGTGCGTCTCCAACAGGTGGGAACCTTGGAGCTTTGATTTATACGCAGCCTCCCAGCCGCGGGAGATGCACCACCCGGAAATTTGGGGCCACGGAGCTCCGAATCACGGAGTAATAATGTGGAGGCATCCATGGAGGATTGACAAGCCGGATGTGCGAGTGGAGGCCCATTGGTGGGCTTGTAACGTTTCAGACAGTGGCACATAACTAAGACACACACTACAAGACCCACAAACCAACGCAGACTCATTTGAGTCGCCCATTGGAGGGCTCATATTATTAAGTGGGAGGTGTGGCCTTTATGTCAAAATGACTGTCGTGCCTCTGAAGAGTGCAATGAGCACGAAACGCATCAGGAGTGAATCGACAGGCATGCTGTAAACTGGATCCGCCCGCCGTTCTGGCTTTTACCTCATGAAGGTCGCTGCAGTGGATGTCAGAGAGCGTCTCCAACAGGTGGGAACCTTGGAGCTTTGATTTATACGCGGCCTCCCAGCCGCGGGAGATGCACCACCCGGAAATTTGGGGCCACGGAGCTCCGAATCACGGAGTCTTAATGTGGAGGCATCCATGGAGGATTGACAAGCCGGATGTGCGAGTGGAGGCCAATTGGTGGCTTGTAACGTTTCAGACAGTGGCACATAACTAAGACACACACTACAAGACCCACAAACCAACGCAGACTCATTTGAGTCACCCATTGGAGGGCTCATATTATTAAGTGGGAGGTGTGGCCTTTATGCCAAAATGACTGTCGCGCCTCTGAAGAGTACAATGAGCACGAAACACGTCAGGCGTGAATCGACAGGCATGCCGTAAACTGGATCCGCCCGCCGATCCGGCTTTTACCTCATGAAGGTTGCTGCAGTGGATGTCAGAGTGCGTCTCCAACAGGTGGGAACCTTGGAGCTTTGATTTATACGCGGCCTCCCAGCCGCGGGAGATGCACCACCCGTAAATTTGGGGCCATGGAGCTCCGAATCACGGAGTCTTAATGTGGAGGCATCCATGGAGGATTGACAAGCCGGATGTGCGAGTGGAGGCCCATTGGTGGGCTTGTAACGTTTCAGACAGTGGCACATAACTAAGACACACACTACAAGACGCACAAACCAACGCAGACTCATTTGAGTCGCCCATTGGAGGGCTCATATTATTAAGTGGGAGGTGAGGCCTTTATGCCAAAATGACTGTCGCACCTCTGAAGAGTGCAATCAGCACGAAACGCGTCAGGCGTGAATCGACAGGCATGCTGTAAACTGGATCCGCCCGCCGATCCAGCTTTTACCTCATGAAGGTTGCTGCAGTGGATGTCAGAGTGCGTCTCCAACAGGTGGGAACCTTGGAGCTTTTATTAATACGCGGCCTCCCAGCCGCGGGAGATGCACCACCCGGAAATTTGGGGCCACGGAGCTCCGAATCACCTAGTCTTAATGTGGAGGCATCCATGGAGGATTGACAAGCCGGATGTGCGAGTGGAGGCCCATTGGTGGGCTTGTAACGTTTCAGACAGTGGCACATAACTAAGACACACACTACAAGACCCACAAACCAACGCAGACTCATTTGAGTCGCCCATTGGAGGGCTCATATTATTAAGTGGGAGGTGCGGCCTTTATGCCAAAATGACTGTCGCGCCTCTGAAGAGTGCAATGAGCACGAAACGCGTCAGGCGTGAATCGACAGGCATGCTGTAAACTGGATCCGCCCGCCGATCCAGCTTTTACCTCATGAAGGTTGCTGCAGTGGATGTCAGAGTGCGTCTCCAACAGATGGGAACCTTGGAGCTTTGATTTATACGCAGCCTCCCAGCCGCGGGAGATGCATCACCCGGAAATTTGGGGCCACGGAGCTCCGAATCACAGAGTCTTAATGTGGAGGAATCCATGGAGGATTGACAAGCAGGATGTGTGAGTGGAGGCCTATTGGTGGGCTTGTAACATTTCAGACAGTGGCACATAACTAAGACACACACTACAAGACCCACAAACCAACGCAGACTCATTTGAGTCGCCCATTGGAGGGCTCATATTATTAAGTGGGAGGTGTGGCCTTTATGCCAAAATGACTGTCGCACCTCTGAAGAGTGCAATGAGCACGAAACGCGTCAGGCGTGAATCGACAGGCATGCTGTAAACTGGATCCGCCCACCGATCCGGCTTTTACCTCATGAAGGTTGCTGCAGTGGATGTCAGAGTGCGTCTCCAACAGGTGGGAACCTTGGAGCTTTGATTAATACGCGGCCTCCCAGCCGCGGGAGATGCACCACCCGGAAATTTGGGGCCACGGAGCTCCGAATCACGGAGTCTTAATGTGGAGGCATCCATGGAGGATTGACAAGCCGGATGTGCGAGTGGAGGCCCATTGGTGGGCTTGTAACGTTTCAGACAGTGGCACATAACTAAGACACACACTACAAGACCCACACACCAACGCAGACTCATTTGAGTCGCCCATTGGAGGGCTCATATTATTAAGTGGGAGGTGTGGCCTTTATGCCAAAATGACTGTGGCGCCTCTGAAGAGTGCAATGAGCACGAAACGCGTCAGACGTGAATCGACAGGCATGCTGTAAACTGGATCCGCCCGCCGATCCGGCTTTTACCTCATGAAGGTTGCTGCAGTGGATATCAGAGTGCGTCTCCAACAGGTGGGAACCTTGGAGCTTTGATTTATACGCAGCCTCCCAGCCGCGGTAGATGCACCACCCGGAAATTTGGGGCCACGGAGCTCCGAATCACGGAGTCTTAATGTGGAGGCATCCATGGAGGATTGACAAGCCGGATGTGCGAGTGGAGGCCCATTGGTGGGCTTGTAACGTTTCAGACAGTGGCACATAACTAAGACACACACTACAAGACCCACAAACCAACGCAGACTCATTTGAGTCGCCCATTGAAGGGCTCATATTATTAAGTGGGAGGTGTGGCCTTTATGCCAAAATGACTGTCGTGGCTCTGAAGAGTGCAATGAGCACGAAACGCTTCAGGCGTGAATCGACAGGCATGCTGTAAACTGGATCCGCCCGCCGATCCGGCTTTTACCTCATGAAGGTTGCTGCAGTGGATGTCAGAGAGCGTCTCCAACAGGTGGGAACCTTGGAGCTTTGATTTATACGCGGCCTCCCAGCCGCGGGAGATGCACCACCCGGAAATTTGGGGCCACGGAGCTCCGAATCACGGAGTCTTAATGTGGAGGCATCCATGGAGGATTGACAAGCCGGATGTGCGAGTGGAGGCCCATTGGTGGGCTTGTAACGTTTCAGACAGTGTCACATAACTAAGACACACACTACAAGACCCACAAACCAACGCAGACTCATTTGAGTCACCCATTGGAGGGCTCATATTATTAAGTGGGAGGTGTGGCCTTTATGCCAAAATGACTGTCGCGCCTCTAAAGAGTGCAATGAGCACGAAACACGTCAGGCGTGAATCGACAGGCATGCTGTAAACTGGATCCGCCCGCCGATCCGGCTTTTACCTCATGAAGGTTGCTGCAGTGGATGTCAGAGTGCGTCTCCAACAGGTGGGAACCTTGGAGCTTTGATTTATACGCGGCCTCCCAGCCGCGGGAGATGCACCACCCGGAAATTTGGGGCCACGGAGCTCCGAATCACGGAGTCTTAATGTGGAGGCATCCATGGAGGATTGACAAGCCGGATGTGCGAGTGGAGGCCCATTGGTGGGCTTGTAACGTTTCAGACAGTGGCACATAACTAAGACACACACTACAAGACCCACAAACCAACGCAGACTCATTTGAGTCGCCCATTGGAGGGCTCATATTATTAAGTGGGAGGTGTGGCCTTTATGTCAAAATGACTGTCGTGCCTCTGAAGAGTGCAATGAGCACGAAACGCGTCAGGCGTGAATCGACAGGCATGCTGTAAACTGCATCCGCCCGCCGTTCCGGCTTTTACCTCATGAAGGTTGCTGCAGTGGATGTCAGAGAGCGTCTCCAACAGGTGGGAACCTTGGAGCTTTGATTTATACGCGGCCTCCCAGCCGCGGGAGATGCACCACCCGGAAATTTGGGGCCACGGAGCTCCGAATCACGGAGTCTTAATGTGGAGGCATCCATGGAGGATTGACAAGCCGGATGTGCGAGTGGAGGCCCATTGGTGGGCTTGTAACGTTTCAGACAGTGGCACATAACTAAGACACACACTACAAGACCCACAAACCAACGCAGACTCATTTGAGTCACCCATTGGAGGGCTCATATTATTAAGTGGGAGGTGTGGCCTTTATGCCAAAATGACTGTCGCGCCTCTGAAGAGTACAATGAGCACGAAACACGTCAGGCGTGAATCGACAGGCATGCCGTAAACTGGATCCGCCCGCCGATCCGGCTTTTACCTCATGAAGGTTGCTGCAGTGGATGTCAGAGTGCGTCTCCAACAGGTGGGAACCTTGGAGCTTTGATTTATACGCGGCCTCCCAGCCGCGGGAGATGCACCACCCGGAAATTTGGGGCCACGGAGCTCCGAATCACGGAGTCTTAATGTGGAGGCATCCATGGAGGATTGACAAGCCGGATGTGCGAGTGGAGGCCCATTGGTGGGCTTGTAACGTTTCAGACAGTGGCACATAACTAAGACACACACTACAAGACCCACAAACCAACGCAGACTCATTTGAGTCGCCCATTGGAGGAGCTCATATTATTAAGTGGGAGGTGTGGCCTTTATGCCAAAATGACTGTCGCACCTCTGAAGAGTGCAATGAGCACGAAACGCGTCAGGCGTGAATCGACAGGCATGCTGTAAACTGGATCCGCCCGCCGATCCGGCTTTTACCTCATGAAGGTTGCTGCAGTGGATGTCAGAGTGCGTCTCCAACAGGTGGGAACCTTGGAGCTTTGATTAATACGCGGCCTCCCAGCCGCGGGAGATGCACCACCCGGAAATTTGGGGCCACGGAGCTCCGAATCACGGAGTCTTAATGTGGAGGCATCCATGGAGGATTGACAAGCCGGATGTGCGAGTGGAGGCCCATTGGTGGGCTTGTAACGTTTCAGACAGTGGCACATAACTAAGACACACACTACAAGACCCACAAACCAACGCAGACTCATTTGAGTCGCCCATTGGAGGGCTCATATTATTAAGTGGGAGGTGTGGCCTTTATGCCAAAATGACTGTCGCGCCTCTGAAGAGTGCAATGAGCACGAAACGCGTCAGGCGTGAATCGACAGGCATGCTGTAAACTGGATCCGCCCGCCGATCCGGCTTTTACCTCATGAAGGTTGCTGCAGTGGATGTCAGAGTGCGTCTCCAACAGATGGGAACCTTGGAGCTTTGATTTATACGCGGCCTCCCAGCCGCGGGAGATGCATCACCCGGAAATTTGGGGCCACGGAGCTCCGAATCACAGAGTCTTAATGTGGAGGCATCCATGGAGGATTGACAAGCCGGATGTGCGAGTGGAGGCCCATTGGTGGGCTTGTAACGTTTCAGACAGTGGCACATAACTAAGACACACACTACAAGACCCAGAAACCAACGCAGACTCATTTGAGACGCCCATTGGAGGGCTCATATTATTAAGTGGGAGGTGTGGCCTTTATGCCAAAATGACTGTCGCGCCTCTGAAGAGTGCAATGAGCACGAAACGCGTCATTCGTGAATCGACAGGCATGCTGTAAACTGGATCCGCCCGCCGATCCGGCTTTTACCTCATGAAGGTTGCTGCAGTGGATGTCAGGGTGCGTCTCCAACAGGTGGGAACCTTGGAGCTTTGATTTATACGCAGCCTCCCAGCCGCGGGAGATGCACCACCCGGAAATTTGGGGCCACGGAGCTCCGAATCACGGAGTAATAATGTGGAGGCATCCATGGAGGATTGACAAGCCGGATGTGCGAGTGGAGGCCCATTGGTGGGCTTGTAACGTTTCAGACAGTGGCACATAACTAAGACACACACTACAAGACCCACAAACCAACGCAGACTCATTTGAGTCGCCCATTGGAGGGCTCATATTATTAAGTGGGAGGTGTGGCCTTTATGTCAAAATGACTGTCGTGCCTCTGAAGAGTGCAATGAGCACGAAACGCATCAGGAGTGAATCGACAGGCATGCTGTAAACTGGATCCGCCCGCCGTTCTGGCTTTTACCTCATGAAGGTCGCTGCAGTGGATGTCAGAGAGCGTCTCCAACAGGTGGGAACCTTGGAGCTTTGATTTATACGCGGCCTCCCAGCCGCGGGAGATGCACCACCCGGAAATTTGGGGCCACGGAGCTCCGAATCACGGAGTCTTAATGTGGAGGCATCCATGGAGGATTGACAAGCCGGATGTGCGAGTGGAGGCCAATTGGTGGCTTGTAACGTTTCAGACAGTGGCACATAACTAAGACACACACTACAAGACCCACAAACCAACGCAGACTCATTTGAGTCACCCATTGGAGGGCTCATATTATTAAGTGGGAGGTGTGGCCTTTATGCCAAAATGACTGTCGCGCCTCTGAAGAGTACAATGAGCACGAAACACGTCAGGCGTGAATCGACAGGCATGCCGTAAACTGGATCCGCCCGCCGATCCGCCTTTTACCTCATGAAGGTTGCTGCAGTGGATGTCAGAGTGCGTCTCCAACAGGTGGGAACCTTGGAGCTTTGATTTATACGCGGCCTCCCAGCCGCGGGAGATGCACCACCCGGAAATTTGGGGCCACGGAGCTCCGAATCACCTAGTCTTAATGTGGAGGCATCCATGGAGGATTGACAAGCCGGATGTGCGAGTGGAGGCCCATTGGTGGGCTTGTAACGTTTCAGACAGTGGCACATAACTAAGACACACACTACAAGACCCACAAACCAACGCAGACTCATTTGAGTCGCCCATTGGAGGGCTCATATTATTAAGTGGGAGGTGTGGCCTTTATGCCAAAATGACTGTCGCGCCTCTGAAGAGTGCAATGAGCACGAAACGCGTCAGGCGTGAATCGACAGGCATGCTGTAAACTGGATCCGCCCGCCGATCCGGCTTTTACCTCATGAAGGTTGCTGCAGTGGATGTCAGAGTGCGTCTCCAACAGGTGGGAACCTTGGAGCTTTGATTTATACGCGGCCTCCCAGCCGCGGGAGATGCATCACCCGGAAATTTGGGGCCACGGAGCTCCGAATCACAGAGTCTTAATGTGGAGGCATCCATGGAGGATTGACAAGCCGGATGTGCGAGTGGAGGCCCATTGGTGGGCTTGTAACATTTCAGACAGTGGCACATAACTAAGACACACACTACAAGACCCACAAACCAACGCAGACTCATTTGAGTCGCCCATTGGAGGGCTCATATTATTAAGTGGGAGGTGTGGCCTTTATGCCAAAATGACTGTCGCGCCTCTGAAGAGTGCAATGAGCACGAAACGCGTCAGTCGTGAATCGACAGGCATGCTGTAAACTGGATCCGCCCGCCGATCCGGCTTTTACCTCATGAAGGTTGCTGCAGTGGATGTCAGAGTGCGTCTCCAACAGGTGGGAACCTTGGAGCTTTGATTTATACGCAGCCTCCCAGCCGCGGGAGATGCACCACCCGGAAATTTGGGGCCACGGAGCTCCGAATCACGGAGTCATAATGTGGAGGCATCCATGGAGGATTGACAAGCCGGATGTGCGAGTGGAGGCCCATTGGTGGGCTTGTAACGTTTCAGACAGTGGCACATAACTAAGACACACACTACAAGACCCACAAACCAACGCAGACTCATTTGAGTCGCCCATTGGAGGGCTCATATTATTAAGTGGGAGGTGTGGCCTTTATGCCAAAATGACTGTCGCACCTCTGAAGAGTGCAATGAGCACGAAACGCGTCAGGCGTGAATCGACTGGCATGCTGTAAACTGGATCCGCCCACCGATCCGGCTTTTACCTCATGAAGGTTGCTGCAGTGGATGTCAGAGTGCGTCTCCAACAGGTGGGAACCTTGGACCTTTGATTAATACGCGGCCTCCCAGCCGCGGGAGATGCACCACCCGGAAATTTGGGGCCACGGAGCTCCGAATCACGGAGTCTTAATGTGGAGGCATCCATGGAGGATTGACAAGCCGGATGTGCGAGTGGAGGCCCATTGGTGGGCTTGTAACGTTTCAGACAGTGGCACATAACTAAGACACACACTACAAGACCCACACACCAACGCAGACTCATTTGAGTCGCCCATTGGAGGGCTCATATTATTAAGTGGGAGGTGTGGCCTTTATGCCAAAATGACTGTGGCGCCTCTGAAGAGTGCAATGAGCACGAAACGCGTCAGGCGTGAATCGACAGGCATGCTGTAAACTGGATCCGCCCGCCGATCCGGCTTTTACCTCATGAAGGTTGCTGCAGTGGATATCAGAGTGCGTCTCCAACAGGTGGGAACCTTGGAGCTTTGATTTATACGCAGCCTCCCAGCCGCGGTAGATGCACCACCCGGAAATTTGGGGCCACGGAGCTCCGAATCACGGAGTCTTAATGTGGAGGCATCCATGGAGGATTGACAAGCCGGATGTGCGAGTGGAGGCCCATTGGTGGGCTTGTAACGTTTCAGACAGTGTCACATAACTAAGACACACACTACAAGACCCACAAACCAACGCAGACTCATTTGAGTCACCCATTGGAGGGCTCATATTATTAAGTGGGAGGTGTGGCCTTTATGCCAAAATGACTGTCGCGCCTCTAAAGAGTGCAATGAGCACGAAACACGTCAGGCGTGAATCGACAGGCATGCTGTAAACTGGATCCGCCCGCCGATCCGGCTTTTACCTCATGAAGGTTGCTGCAGTGGATGTCAGAGTGCGTCTCCAACAGGTGGGAACCTTGGAGCTTTGATTTATACGCGGCCTCCCAGCCGCGGGAGATGCACCACCCGGAAATTTGGGGCCACGGAGCTCCGAATCACGGAGTCATAATGTGGAGGCATCCATGGAGGATTGACAAGCCGGATGTGCGAGTGGAGGCCCATTGGTGGGCTTGTAACGTTTCAGACAGTGGCACATAACTAAGACACACACTACAAGACCCACAAACCAACGCAGACTCATTTGAGTCGCCCATTGGAGGGCTCATATTATTAAGTGGGAGGTGTGGCCTTTATGCCAAAATGACTGTCGCGCCTCTGAAGAGTGCAATGAGCACGAAACGCATCAGGCGTGAATCGACAGGCATGCTGTAAACTGGATCCGCCCGCCGATCCGGCTTTTACCTCATGAAGGTTGCTGCAGTGGATGTCAGAGTGCGTCTCCAACAGGTGGGAACCTTGGAGCTTTGATTAATACGCGGCCTCCCAGCCGCGGGAGATGCACCACCCGGAAATTTGGGGCCACGGAGCTCCGAATCACGGAGTCTTAATGTGGAGGCATCCATGGAGGATTGACAAGCCGGATGTGCGAGTGGAGGCCCATTGGTGGGCTTGTAACGTTTCAGACAGTGGCACATAACTAAGACACACACTACAAGACCCACAAACCAACGCAGACTCATTTGAGTCGCCCATTGGAGGGCTCATATTATTAAGTGGGAGGTGTGGCCTTTATGCCAAAATGACTGTCGCGCCTCTGAAGAGTGCAATGAGCACGAAACGCGTCAGGCGTGAATCGACAGGCATGCTGTAAACTGGATCCGCCCGCCGATCTGGCTTTTACCTCATGAAGGTTGCTGCAGTGGATGTCAGAGTGCGTCTCCAACAGGTGGGAACCTTGGAGCTTTGATTTATACGCGGCCTCCCAGCCGCGGGAGATGCACCACCCGGAAATTTGGGGCCACGGAGCTCCGAATCACGGAGTCTTAATGTGGAGGCATCCATGGAGGATTGACAAGCCGGATGTGCGAGTGGAGGCCCATTGGTGGGCTTGTAACGTTTCAGACAGTGGCACATAACTAAGACACACACTACAAGACCCACAAACCAACGCAGACTCATTTGAGTCGCCCATTGGAGGGCTCATATTATTAAGTGGGAGGTGTGGCCTTTATGCCAAAATGACTGTCGCGCCTCTGAAGAGTGCAATGAGCACGAAACGCGTCAGGCGTGAATCGACAGGCATGCTGTAAACTGGATCCGCCCGCCGATCCGGCTTTTACCTCATGAAGGTTGCTGCAGTGGATGTCAGAGTGCGTCTCCAACAGGTGGGAACCTTGGAGCTTTGATTTATACGCGGCCTCCCAGCCGCGGGAGATGCACCACCCGGAAATTTGGGGCCACGGAGCTCGAATCACGGAGTCTTAATGTGGAGGCATCCATGGAGGATTCACAAGCCGGATGTGCGAGTGGAGGCCCATTGGTGGGCTTGTAACGTTTCAGACAGTGGCACATAACTAAGACACACACTACAAGACCCACAAACCAACGCAGACTCATTTGAGTCGCCCATTGGAGGGCTCATATTATTAAGTGGGAGGTGTGGCCTTTATGCCAAAATGACTGTTGCGCCTCTGAAGAGTGCAATGAGCACGAAACGCGTCAGGCGTGAATCGACAGGCATGCTGTAAACTGGATCCGCCCGCCGATCCGGCGTTTACCTCATGAAGGTTGCTGCAGTGGATGTCAGAGTGCGTCTCCAACAGGTGGGAACCTTGGAGCTTTGATTTATACGCGGCCTCCCAGCCGCGGGAGATGCACCACCCGGAAATTTGGGGCCACGGAGCTCCGAATCACGGAGTCTTAATGTGGAGGCATCCATGGAGGATTGACAAGCCGGATGTGCGAGTGGAGGCCCACTGGTGGGCTTGTAACGTTTCAGACAGTGGCACATAACTAAGACACACACTACAAGACCCACAAACCAACGCAGACTCATTTGAGTCGCCCATTGGAGGAGCTCATATTATTAAGTGGGAGGTGTGGCCTTTATGCCAAAATGACTGTCGCGCCTCTGAAGAGTGCAATGAGCACGAAACGCGTCAGGCGTGAATCGACAGGCATGCTGTAAACTGGATCCGCCCGCCGATCCGGCTTTTACCTCATGAAGGTTGCTGCAGTGGATGTCAGAGTGCGTCTCCAACAGGTGGGAACCTTGGAGCTTTGATTTATACGCGTCCTCCTAGCCGCGGGAGATGCACCACCCGGAAATTTGGGGCCACGGAGCTCCGAATCACGGAGTCTTAATGTGGAGGCATCCATGGAGGATTCACAAGCCGGATGTGTGAGTGGAGGCCCATTGGTGGGCTTGTAACGTTTCAGACAGTGGCACATAACTAAGACACACACTACAAGACCCACAAACCAACGAAGACTCATTTGAGTCGCCCATTGGAGGGCTCATATTATTAAGTGGGAGGTGTGGCCTTTATGCCAAAATGACTGTTGCGCCTCTGAAGAGTGCAATGAGCACGAAATGCGTCAGGCGTGAATCGACAGGCATGCTGTAAACTGGATCCGCCCGCCGATCCGGCGTTTACCTCATGAAGGTTGCTGCAGTGGATGTCAGAGTGCATCTCCAACAGGTGGGAACCTTGGAGCTTTGATTTATACGCGGCCTCCCAGCCGTGGGAGATGCACCACCCGGAAATTTGGGGCCACGGAGCTCCGAATCACGGAGTCTTAATGTGGAGGCATTCATGGAGGATTGACAAGCCGGATGTGCGAGTGGAGGCCCACTGGTGGGCTTGTAACGTTTCAGACAGTGGCACATAACTAAGACACACACTACAAGACCCACAAACCAACGCAGACTCATTTGAGTCGCCCATTGGAGGGCTCATATTATTAAGTGGGAGGTGTGGCCTTTATGTCAAAATGACTGTCGTGCCTCTGAAGAGTGCAATGAGCACGAAACTCGTCAGGCGTGAATCGACAGGCATGCTGTAAACTGGATCCGCCCGCCGTTCCGGCTTTTACCTCATGAAGGTCGCTGCAGTGGATGTTAGAGAGCGTCTCCAACAGGTGGGAACCTTGGAGCTTTGATTTATACGCGGCCTCCCAGCCGCGGGAGATGCACCACCCGGAAATTTGGGGCCACGGAGCTCCGAATCACGGAGTCTTAATGTGGAGGCATCCATGGAGGATTGACAAGCCGGATGTGCGAGTGGAGGCCCATTGGTGGGCTTGTAACGTTTCAGACAGTGGCACATAACTAAGACACACACTACAAGACCCACAAACCAACGCAGACTCATTTGAGTCACCCATTGGAGGGCTCATATTATTAAGTGGGAGGTGTGGCCTTTATGCCAAATTGACTGTCGCACCTCTGAAGAGTACAATGAGCACGAAACACGTCAGGCGTGAATCGACAGGCATGCCGTAAACTGGATCCGCCCGCCGATCCGGCTTTTACCTCATGAAGGTTGCTGCAGTGGATGTCAGAGTGCGTCTCCAACAGGTGGGAACCTTGGAGCTTTTATTTATACGTGGCCTCCCAGCCGCGGGAGATGCACCACCCGGACATTTGGGGCCACGGAGCTCCGAATCACGGAGTCTTAATGTGGAGGCATCCATGGAGGATTGACAAGCCGGATGTGCGAGTGGAGGCCCATTGGTGGGCTTGTAACGTTTCAGACAGTGGCACATAACTAAGACACACACTACAAGACCCACAAACCAACGCAGACTCATTTGAGTCGCCCATTGGAGGGCTCATATTATTAAGTGGGAGGTGTGGCCTTTATGCCAAAATGACTGTCGCGCCTCTGAAGAGTGCAATGAGCACGAAACGCGTCAGGCGTGAATCGACAGGCATGCTGTAAACTGGATCCGCCCGCCGATCCGGCTTTTACCTCATGAAGGTTGCTGCAGTGGATGTCAGAGTGCGTCTCCAACAGGTGGGAACCTTGGAGCTTTGATTTATACGCGGCCTCCCAGCCGCGGGAGATGCACCACCCGGAAATTTGGGGCCACGGAGCTCCGAATCACGGAGTCTTAATGTGGAGGCATCCATGGAGGATTGACAAGCCGGATGTGCGAGTGGAGGCCCATTGGTGGGCTTGTAACGTTTCAGACAGTGGCACATAACTAAGACACACACTACAAGACCCACAAACCAACGCAGACTCATTTGAGTCGCCCATTGGAGGGCTCATATTATTAAGTGGGAGGTGTGGCCTTTATGCCAAAATGACTGTCGCGCCTCTGAAGAGTGCAATGAGCACGAAACGCGTCAGGCGTGAATCGACAGGCATGCTGTAAACTGGATCCGCCCGCCGATCCGGCTTTTACCTCATGAAGGTTGCTGCAGTGGATGTCAGAGTGCGTCTCCAACAGGTGGGAACCTTGGAGCTTTGATTTATACGCGGCCTCCCAGCCGCGGGAGATGCATCACCCGGAAATTTGGGGCCACGGAGCTCCGAATCACAGAGTCTTAATGTGGAGGCATCCATGGAGGATTGACAAGCCGGATGTGCGAGTGGAGGCCCATTGGTGGGCTTGTAACGTTTCAGACAGTGGCACATAACTAAGACACACACTACAAGACCCACAAACCAACGCAGACTCATTTGAGTCGCCCATTGGAGGGCTCATATTATTAAGTGGGAGGTGTGGCCTTTATGCCAAAATGACTGTCGCGCCTCTGAAGAGTGCAATGAGCACGAAACGCGTCAGGCGTGAATCGACAGGCATGCTGTAAACTGGATCCGCCCGCCGATCCGGCTTTTACCTCATGAAGGTTGCTGCAGTGGATGTCAGAGTGCGTCTCCAACAGGTGGGAACCTTGGAGCTTTGATTTATACGCGGCCTCCCAGCCGCGGGAGATGCACCACCCGGAAATTTGGGGCCACGGAGCTCCGAATCACGGAGTCTTAATGTGGAGGCATCCATGGAGGATTGACAAGCCGGATGTGCGAGTGGAGGCCCATTGGTGGGCTTGTAACGTTTCAGACAGTGGCACATAACTAAGACACACACTACAAGACCCACAAACCAACGCAGACTCATTTGAGTCGCCCATTGGAGGGCTCATATTATTAAGTGGGAGGTGTGGCCTTTATGCCAAAATGACTGTCGCGCCTCTGAAGAGTGCAATGAGCACGAAACACGTCAGGCGTGAATCGACAGGCATGCTGTAAACTGGATCCGCCCGCCGATCCGGCTTTTACCTCATGAAGGTTGCTGCAGTGGATGTCAGAGTGCGTCTCCAACAGGTGGGAACCTTGGAGCTTTGATTTATACGCGGCCTCCCAGCCGCGGGAGATGCACCACCCGGAAATTTGGGGCCACGGAGCTCCGAATCACGGAGTCTTAATGTGGAGGCATCCATGGAGGATTGACAAGCCGGATGTGCGAGTGGAGGCCCATTGGTGGGCTTGTAACGTTTCAGACAGTGGCACATAACTAAGACACACACTACAAGACCCACAAACCAACGCAGACTCATTTGAGTCGCCCATTGGAGGGCTCATATTATTAAGTGGGAGGTGTGGCCTTTATGCCAAAATGACTGTCGCACCTCTGAAGAGTGCAATGAGCACGAAACGCGTCAGGCGTGAATCGACAGGCATGCTGTAAACTGGATCCGCCCGCCGATCCGGCTTTTACCTCATGAAGGTTGCTGCAGTGGATGTCAGAGTGCGTCTCCAACAGGTGGGAACCTTGGAGCTTTGATTAATACGCGGCCTCCCAGCCGCGGGAGATGCACCACCCGGAAATTTGGGGCCACGGAGCTCCGAATCACGGAGTCTTAATGTGGAGGCATCCATGGAGGATTGACAAGCCGGATGTGCGAGTGGAGGCCCATTGGTGGGCTTGTAACGTTTCAGACAGTGGCACATAACTAAGACACACACTACAAGACCCACAAACCAACGCAGACTCATTTGAGTCGCCCATTGGAGGGCTCATATTATTAAGTGGGAGGTGTGGCCTTTATGCCAAAATGACTGTCGCGCCTCTGAAGAGTGCAATGAGCACGAAACGCGTCAGGCGTGAATCGACAGGCATGCTGTAAACTGGATCCGCCCGCCGATCCGGCTTTTACCTCATGAAGGTTGCTGCAGTGGATGTCAGAGTGCGTCTCCAACAGGTGGGAACCTTGGAGCTTTGATTTATACGCAGCCTCCCAGCCGCGGGAGATGCACCACCCGGAAATTTGGGGCCACGGAGCTCCGAATCACGGAGTCTTAATGTGGAGGCATCCATGGAGGATTGACAAGCCGGATGTGCGAGTGGAGGCCCATTGGTGGGCTTGTAACGTTTCAGACAGTGGCACATAACTAAGACACACACTACAAGACCCACAAACCAACGCAGACTCATTTGAGTCGCCCATTGGAGGGCTCATATTATTAAGTGGGAGGTGTGGCCTTTATGCCAAAATGACTGTCGCGCCTCTGAAGAGTGCAATGAGCACGAAACGCGTCAGGCGTGAATCGACAGGCATGCTGTAAACTGGATCCGCCCGCCGATCCGGCTTTTACCTCATGAAGGTTGCTGCAGTGGATGTCAGAGTGCGTCTCCAACAGGTGGGAACCTTGGAGCTTTGATTTATACGCAGCCTCCCAGCCGCGGTAGATGCACCACCCGGAAATTTGGGGCCACGGAGCTCCGAATCACGGAGTCTTAATGTGGAGGCATCCATGGAGGATTGACAAGCCGGATGTGCGAGTGGAGGCCCATTGGTGGGCTTGTAACGTTTCAGACAGTGGCACATAACTAAGACACACACTACAAGACCCACAAACCAACGCAGACTCATTTGAGTCGCCCATTGGAGGGCTCATATTATTAAGTGGGAGGTGTGGCCTTTATGCCAAAATGACTGTCGCGCCTCTGAAGAGTGCAATGAGCACGAAACGCGTCAGGCGTGAATCGACAGGCATGCTGTAAACTGGATCCGCCCGCCGATCCGGCTTTTACCTCATGAAGGTTGCTGCAGTGGATGTCAGAGTGCGTCTCCAACAGGTGGGAACCTTGGAGCTTTGATTTATACGCGGCCTCCCAGCCGCGGGAGATGCACCACCCGGAAATTTGGGGCCACGGAGCTCCGAATCACGGAGTCTTAATGTGGAGGCATCCATGGAGGATTGACAAGCCGGATGTGCGAGTGGAGGCCCATTGGTGGGCTTGTAACGTTTCAGACAGTGGCACATAACTAAGACACACACTACAAGACCCACAAACCAACGCAGACTCATTTGAGTCACCCATTGGAGGGCTCATATTATTAAGTGGGAGGTGTGGCCTTTATGCCAAAATGACTGTCGCGCCTCTGAAGAGTGCAATGAGCACGAAACACGTCAGGCGTGAATCGACAGGCATGCTGTAAACTGGATCCGCCCGCCGATCCGGCTTTTACCTCATGAAGGTTGCTGCAGTGGATGTCAGAGTGCGTCTCCAACAGGTGGGAACCTTGGAGCTTTGATTTATACGCGGCCTCCCAGCCGCGGGAGATGCACCACCCGGAAATTTGGGGCCACGGAGCTCCGAATCACGGAGTCTTAATGTGGAGGCATCCATGGAGGATTGACAAGCCGGATGTGCGAGTGGAGGCCCATTGGTGGGCTTGTAACGTTTCAGACAGTGGCACATAACTAAGACACACACTACAAGACCCACAAACCAACGCAGACTCATTTGAGTCGCCCATTGGAGGGCTCATATTATTAAGTGGGAGGTGTGGCCTTTATGCCAAAATGACTGTCGCGCCTCTGAAGAGTGCAATGAGCACGAAACGCGTCAGGCGTGAATCGACAGGCATGCTGTAAACTGGATCCGCCCGCCGATCCGGCTTTTACCTCATGAAGGTTGCTGCAGTGGATGTCAGAGTGCGTCTCCAACAGGTGGGAACCTTGGAGCTTTGATTTATACGCGGCCTCCCAGCCGCGGGAGATGCACCACCCGGAAATTTGGGGCCACGGAGCTCCGAATCACGGAGTCTTAATGTGGAGGCATCCATGGAGGATTGACAAGCCGGATGTGCGAGTGGAGGCCCATTGGTGGGCTTGTAACGTTTCAGACAGTGGCACATAACTAAGACACACACTACAAGACCCACAAACCAACGCAGACTCATTTGAGTCGCCCATTGGAGGGCTCATATTATTAAGTGGGAGGTGTGGCCTTTATGCCAAAATGACTGTCGCGCCTCTGAAGAGTGCAATGAGCACGAAACGCGTCAGGCGTGAATCGACAGGCATGCTGTAAACTGGATCCGCCCGCCGATCCGGCTTTTACCTCATGAAGGTTGCTGCAGTGGATGTCAGAGTGCGTCTCCAACAGGTGGGAACCTTGGAGCTTTGATTTATACGCGGCCTCCCAGCCGCGGGAGATGCACCACCCGGAAATTTGGGGCCACGGAGCTCCGAATCACGGAGTCTTAATGTGGAGGCATCCATGGAGGATTGACAAGCCGGATGTGCGAGTGGAGGCCCATTGGTGGGCTTGTAACGTTTCAGACAGTGGCACATAACTAAGACACACACTACAAGACCCACAAACCAACGCAGACTCATTTGAGTCGCCCATTGGAGGGCTCATATTATTAAGTGGGAGGTGTGGCCTTTATGCCAAAATGACTGTCGCGCCTCTGAAGAGTGCAATGAGCACGAAACGCGTCAGGCGTGAATCGACAGGCATGCTGTAAACTGGATCCGCCCGCCGATCCGGCTTTTACCTCATGAAGGTTGCTGCAGTGGATGTCAGAGTGCGTCTCCAACAGGTGGGAACCTTGGAGCTTTGATTTATACGCGTCCTCCCAGCCGCGGGAGATGCACCACCCGGAAATTTGGGGCCACGGAGCTCCGAATCACGGAGTCTTAATGTGGAGGCATCCATGGAGGATTCACAAGCCGGATGTGCGAGTGGAGGCCCATTGGTGGGCTTGTAACGTTTCAGACAGTGGCACATAACTAAGACACACACTACAAGACCCACAAACCAACGCAGACTCATTTGAGTCGCCCATTGGAGGGCTCATATTATTAAGTGGGAGGTGTGGCCTTTATGCCAAAATGACTGTTGCGCCTCTGAAGAGTGCAATGAGCACGAAACGCGTCAGGCGTGAATCGACAGGCATGCTGTAAACTGGATCCGCCCGCCGATCCGGCGTTTACCTCATGAAGGTTGCTGCAGTGGATGTCAGAGTGCATCTCCAACAGGTGGGAACCTTGGAGCTTTGATTTATACGCGGCCTCCCAGCCGTGGGAGATGCACCACCCGGAAATTTGGGGCCACGGAGCTCCGAATCACGGAGTCTTAATGTGGAGGCATTCATGGAGGATTGACAAGCCGGATGTGCGAGTGGAGGCCCACTGGTGGGCTTGTAACGTTTCAGACAGTGGCACATAACTAAGACACACACTACAAGACCCACAAACCAACGCAGACTCATTTGAGTCGCCCATTGGAGGGCTCATATTATTAAGTGGGAGGTGTGGCCTTTATGTCAAAATGACTGTCGTGCCTCTGAAGAGTGCAATGAGCACGAAACTCGTCAGGCGTGAATCGACAGGCATGCTGTAAACTGGATCCGCCCGCCGTTCCGGCTTTTACCTCATGAAGGTCGCTGCAGTGGATGTTAGAGAGCGTCTCCAACAGGTGGGAACCTTGGAGCTTTGATTTATACGCGGCCTCCCAGCCGCGGGAGATGCACCACCCGGAAATTTGGGGCCACGGAGCTCCGAATCACGGAGTCTTAATGTGGAGGCATCCATGGAGGATTGACAAGCCGGATGTGCGAGTGGAGGCCCATTGGTGGGCTTGTAACGTTTCAGACAGTGGCACATAACTAAGACACACACTACAAGACCCACAAACCAACGCAGACTCATTTGAGTCACCCATTGGAGGGCTCATATTATTAAGTGGGAGGTGTGGCCTTTATGCCAAAATGACTGTCGCACCTCTGAAGAGTGCAATGAGCACGAAACACGTCAGGCGTGAATCGACAGGCATGCCGTAAACTGGATCCGCCCGCCGATCCGGCTTTTACCTCATGAAGGTTGCTGCAGTGGATGTCAGAGTGCGTCTCCAACAGGTGGGAACCTTGGAGCTTTGATTTATACGTGGCCTCCCAGCCGCGGGAGATGCACCACCCGGACATTTGGGGCCACGGAGCTCCGAATCACGGAGTCTTAATGTGGAGGCATCCATGGAGGATTGACAAGCCGGATGTGCGAGTGGAGGCCCATTGGTGGGCTTGTAACGTTTCAGACAGTGGCACATAACTAAGACACACACTACAAGACCCACAAACCAACGCAGACTCATTTGAGTCGCCCATTGGAGGGCTCATATTATTAAGTGGGAGGTGTGGCCTTTATGCCAAAATGACTGTCGCACCTCTGAAGAGTGCAATGAGCACGAAACGCGTCAGGCGTGAATCGACAGGCATGCTGTAAACTGGATCCGCCCGCCGATCCGGCTTTTACCTCATGAAGGTTGCTGCAGTGGATGTCAGAGTGCGTCTCCAACAGGTGGGAACCTTGGAGCTTTGATTATATACGCGGCCTCCCAGCCGCGGGAGATGCACCACCCGGAAATTTGGGGCCACGGAGCTCCGAATCACGGAGTCTTAATGTGGAGGCATCCATGGAGGATTGACAAGCCGGATGTGCGAGTGGAGGCCCATTGGTGGGCTTGTAACGTTTCAGACAGTGGCACATAACTAAGACACACACTACAAGACCCACAAACCAACGCAGACTCATTTGAGTCGCCCATTGGAGGGCTCATATTATTAAGTGGGAGGTGTGGCCTTTATGCCAAAATGACTGTCGCGCCTCTGAAGAGTGCAATGAGCACGAAACGCGTCAGGCGTGAATCGACAGGCATGCTGTAAACTGGATCCGCCCGCCGATCCGGCTTTTACCTCATGAAGGTTGCTGCAGTGGATGTCAGAGTGCGTCTCCAACAGATGGGAACCTTGGAGCTTTGATTTATACGCGGCCTCCCAGCCGCGGGAGATGCATCACCCGGAAATTTGGGGCCACGGAGCTCCGAATCACAGAGTCTTAATGTGGAGGCATCCATGGAGGATTGACAAGCCGGATGTGTGAGTGGAGGCCCATTGGTGGGCTTGTAACGTTTCAGACAGTGGCACATAACTAAGACACACACTACAAGACCCACAAACCAACGCAGACTCATTTGAGTCGCCCATTGGAGGGCTCATATTATTAAGTGGGAGGTGTGGCCTTTATGCCAAAATGACTGTCGCGCCTCTGAAGAGTGCAATGAGCACGAAACGCGTCATTCGTGAATCGACAGGCATGCTGTAAACTGGATCCGCCCGCCGATCCGGATTTTACCTCATGAAGGTTGCTGCAGTGGATGTCAGAGTGCGACTCCAACAGGTGGGAACCTTGGAGCTTTGATTTATACGCGGCCTCCCAGCCGCGGGAGATGCACCACCCGGAAATTTGGGGCCACGGAGCTCCGAATCACGGAGTCTTAATGTGGAGGCATCCATGGAGGATTGACAAGCCGGATGTGCGAGTGGAGGCCCATTGGTGGGCTTGTAACATTTCAGACAGTGGCACATAACTAAGACACACACTACAAGACCCACAAACCAACGCAGACTCATTTGAGTCGCCCATTGGAGGGCTCATATTATTAAGTGGGAGGTGTGGCCTTTATGCCAAAATGACTGTCGCGCCTCTGAAGAGTACAATGAGCACGAAACATGTCAGGCGTGAATCGACAGGCATGCCGTAAACTGGATCCGCCCGCCGATCCGGCTTTTACCTCATGAAGGTTGCTGCAGTGGATGTCAGAGTGCGTCTCCAACAGGTGGGAACCTTGGAGCTTTGATTTATACGCGGCCTCCCAGCCGCGGGAGATGCACCACCCGGAAATTTGGGGCCACGGAGCTCCGAATCACGGAGTCTTAATGTGGAGGCATCCATGGAGGATTGACAAGCCGGATGTGCGAGTGGAGGCCCATTGGTGGGCTTGTAACGTTTCAGACAGTGGCACATAACTAAGACACACACTACAAGACCCACAAACCAACGCAGACTCATTTGAGTCGCCCATTGGAGGGCTCATATTATTAAGTGGGAGGTGTGGCCTTTATGCCAAAATGACTGTCGCACCTCTGAAGAGTGCAATGAGCACGAAACGCGTCAGGCGTGAATCGACAGGCATGCTGTAAACTGGATCCGCCCGCCGATCCGGCTTTTACCTCATGAAGGTTGCTGCAGTGGATGTCAGAGTGCGTCTCCAACAGGTGGGAACCTTGGAGCTTTGATTAATACGCGGCCTCCCAGCCGCGGGAGATGCACCACCCGGAAATTTGGGGCCACGGAGCTCCGAATCACGGAGTCTTAATGTGGAGGCATCCATGGAGGATTGACAAGCCGGATGTGCGAGTGGAGGCCCATTGGTGGGCTTGTAACATTTCAGACAGTGGCACATAACTAAGACACACACTACAAGACCCACAAACCAACGCAGACTCATTTGAGTCGCCCATTGGAGGGCTCATATTATTAAGTGGGAGGTGTGGCCTTTATGCCAAAATGACTGTCGCGCCTCTGAAGAGTGCAATGAGCACGAAAGCGCGTCAGGCGTGAATCGACAGGCATGCTGTAAACTGGATCCGCCCGCCGATCCAGCTTTTACCTCATGAAGGTTGCTGCAGTGGATGTCAGAGTGCGTCTCCAACAGATGGGAACCTTGGAGCTTTGATTTATACGCGGCCTCCCAGCCGCGGGAGATGCATCACCCGGAAATTTGGGGCCACGGAGCTCCGAATCACAGAGTCTTAATGTGGAGGCATCCATGGAGGATTGACAAGCCGGATGTGCGAGTGGAGGCCCATTGGTGGGCTTGTAACGTTTCAGACAGTGGCACATAACTAAGACACACACTACAAGACCCAGAAACCAACGCAGACTCATTTGAGTCGCCCATTGGAGGGCTCATATTATTAAGTGGGAGGTGTGGCCTTTATGCCAAAATGACTGTCGCGCCTCTGAAGAGTGCAATGAGCACGAAACGCGTCATTCGTGAATCGACAGGCATGCTGTAAACTGGATCCGCCCGCCGATCCGGCTTTTACCTCATGAAGGTTGCTGCAGTGGATGTCAGGGTGCGTCTCCAACAGGTGGGAACCTTGGAGCTTTGATTTATACGCAGCCTCCCAGCCGCGGGAGATGCACCACCCGGAAATTTGGGGCCACGGAGCTCCGAATCACGGAGTCATAATGTGGAGGCATCCATGGAGGATTGACAAGCCGGATGTGCGAGTGGAGGCCCATTGGTGGGCTTGTAACGTTTCAGACAGTGGCACATAACTAAGACACACACTACAAGACCCACAAACCAACGCAGACTCATTTGAGTCGCCCATTGGAGGGCTCATATTATTAAGTGGGAGGTGTGGCCTTTATGTCAAAATGACTGTCGTGCCTCTGAAGAGTGCAATGAGCACGAAACGCATCAGGAGTGAATCGACAGGCATGCTGTAAACTGGATCCGCCCGCCGTTCTGGCTTTTACCTCATGAAGGTCGCTGCAGTGGATGTCAGAGAGCGTCTCCAACAGGTGGGAACCTTGGAGCTTTGATTTATACGCGGCCTCCCAGCCGCGGGAGATGCACCACCCGGAAATTTGGGGCCACGGAGCTCCGAATCACGGAGTCTTAATGTGGAGGCATCCATGGAGGATTGACAAGCCGGATGTGCGAGTGGAGGCCAATTGGTGGTCTTGTAACGTTTCAGACAGTGGCACATAACTAAGACACACACTACAAGACCCACAAACCAACGCAGACTCATTTGAGTCACCCATTGGAGGGCTCATATTATTAAGTGGGAGGTGTGGCCTTTATGCCAAAATGACTGTCGCGCCTCTGAAGAGTACAATGAGCACGAAACACGTCAGGCGTGAATCGACAGGCATGCCGTAAACTGGATCCGCCCGCCGATCCGGCTTTTACCTCATGAAGGTTGCTGCAGTGGATGTCAGAGTGCGTCTCCAACAGGTGGGAACCTTGGAGCTTTGATTTATACGCGGCCTCCCAGCCGCGGGAGATGCACCACCCGTAAATTTGGGGCCATGGAGCTCCGAATCACGGAGTCTTAATGTGGAGGCATCCATGGAGGATTGACAAGCCGGATGTGCGAGTGGAGGCCCATTGGTGGGCTTGTAACGTTTCAGACAGTGGCACATAACTAAGACACACACTACAAGACGCACAAACCAACGCAGACTCATTTGAGTCGCCCATTGGAGGGCTCATATTATTAAGTGGGAGGTGTGGCCTTTATGCCAAAATGACTGTCGCACCTCTGAAGAGTGCAATGAGCACGAAACGCATCAGGCGTGAATCGACAGGCATGCTGTAAACTGGATCCGCCCGCCGATCCGGCTTTTACCTCATGAAGGTTGCTGCAGTGGATGTCAGAGTGCGTCTCCAACAGGTGGGAACCTTGGAGCTTTGATTTATACGCGTCCTCCTAGCCGCGGGAGATGCACCACCCGGAAATTTGGGGCCACGGAGCTCCGAATCACGGAGTCTTAATGTGGAGGCATCCATGGAGGATTGACAAGCCGGATGTGCGAGTGGAGGCCCATTGGTGGGCTTGTAACGTTTCAGACAGTGGCACATAACTAAGACACACACTACAAGACCCACAAACCAACGCAGACTCATTTGAGTCGCCCATTGGAGGGCTCATATTATTAAGTGGGAGGTGTGGCCTTTATGCCAAAATGACTGTCGCGCCTCTGAAGAGTGCAATGAGCACGAAACGCGTCAGGCGTGAATCGACAGGCATGCTGTAAACTGGATCCGCCCGCCGATCCGGCGTTTACCTCATGAAGGTTGCTGCAGTGGATGTCAGAGTGCGTCTCCAACAGGTGGGAACCTTGGAGCTTTGATTTATACGCGGCCTCCCAGCCGCGGGAGATGCACCACCCGGAAATTTGGGGCCACGGAGCTCCGAATCACGGAGTCTTAATGTGGAGGCATCCATGGAGGATTGACAAGCCGGATGTGCGAGTGGAGGCCCATTGGTGGGCTTGTAACGTTTCAGACAGTGGCACATAACTAAGACACACACTACAAGACCCACAAACCAACGCAGACTCATTTGAGTCACCCATTGGAGGGCTCATATTATTAAGTGGGAGGTGTGGCCTTTATGCCAAAATGACTGTCGCGCCTCTGAAGAGTGCAATGAGCACGAAACACGTCAGGCGTGAATCGACAGGCATGCTGTAAACTGGATCCGCCCGCCGATCCGGCTTTTACCTCATGAAGGTTGCTGCAGTGGATGTCAGAGTGCGTCTCCAACAGGTGGGAACCTTGGAGCTTTGATTTATACGTGGCCTCCCAGCCGCGGGAGATGCACCACCCGGACATTTGGGGCCACGGAGCTCCGAATCACGGAGTCTTAATGTGGAGGCATCCATGGAGGATTGACAAGCCGGATGTGCGAGTGGAGGCCCATTGGTGGGCTTGTAACGTTTCAGACAGTGGCACATAACTAAGACACACACTACAAGACCCACAAACCAACGCAGACTCATTTGAGTCGCCCATTGGAGGGCTCATATTATTAAGTGGGAGGTGTGGCCTTTATGCCAAAATGACTGTCGCACCTCTGAAGAGTGCAATGAGCACGAAACGCGTCAGGCGTGAATCGACAGGCATGCTGTAAACTGGATCCGCCCGCCGATCCGGCTTTTACCTCATGAAGGTTGCTGCAGTGGATGTCAGAGTGCGTCTCCAACAGGTGGGAACCTTGGAGCTTTGATTAATACGCGGCCTCCCAGCCGCGGGAGATGCACCACCCGGAAATTTGGGGCCACGGAGCTCCGAATCACGGAGTCTTAATGTGGAGGCATCCATGGAGGATTGACAAGCCGGATGTGCGAGTGGAGGCCCATTGGTGGGCTTGTAACGTTTCAGACAGTGGCACATAACTAAGACACACACTACAAGACCCACAAACCAACGCAGACTCATTTGAGTCGCCCATTGGAGGGCTCATATTATTAAGTGGGAGGTGTGGCCTTTATGCCAAAATGACTGTCGCGCCTCTGAAGAGTGCAATGAGCACGAAACGCGTCAGGCGTGAATCGACAGGCATGCTGTAAACTGGATCCGCCCGCCGATCCGGCTTTTACCTCATGAAGGTTGCTGCAGTGGATGTCAGAGTGCGTCTCCAACAGGTGGGAACCTTGGAGCTTTGATTTATACGCGGCCTCCCAGCCGCGGGAGATGCACCACCCGGAAATTTGGGGCCACGGAGCTCCGAATCACGGAGTCTTAATGTGGAGGCATCCATGGAGGATTGACAAGCCGGATGTGCGAGTGGAGGCCCATTGGTGGGCTTGTAACGTTTCAGACAGTGGCACATAACTAAGACACACACTACAAGACCCACAAACCAACGCAGACTCATTTGAGTCGCCCATTGGAGGGCTCATATTATTAAGTGGGAGGTGTGGCCTTTATGCCAAAATGACTGTCGCGCCTCTGAAGAGTGCAATGAGCACGAAACGCGTCAGGCGTGAATCGACAGGCATGCTGTAAACTGGATCCGCCCGCCGATCCGGCTTTTACCTCATGAAGGTTGCTGCAGTGGATGTCAGAGTGCGTCTCCAACAGGTGGGAACCTTGGAGCTTTGATTTATACGCGGCCTCCCAGCCGCGGGAGATGCACCACCCGGAAATTTGGGGCCACGGAGCTCCGAATCACGGAGTCTTAATGTGGAGGCATCCATGGAGGATTGACAAGCCGGATGTGCGAGTGGAGGCCCATTGGTGGGCTTGTAACGTTTCAGACAGTGGCACATAACTAAGACACACACTACAAGACCCACAAACCAACGCAGACTCATTTGAGTCGCCCATTGGAGGGCTCATATTATTAAGTGGGAGGTGTGGCCTTTATGCCAAAATGACTGTCGCGCCTCTGAAGAGTACAATGAGCACGAAACACGTCAGGCGTGAATCGACAGGCATGCTGTAAACTGGATCCGCCCGCCGATCCGGCTTTTACCTCATGAAGGTTGCTGCAGTGGATGTCAGAGTGCGTCTCCAACAGGTGGGAACCTTGGAGCTTTGATTTATACGCGGCCTCCCAGCCGCGGGAGATGCACCACCCGGAAATTTGGGGCCACGGAGCTCCGAATCACGGAGTCTTAATGTGGAGGCATCCATGGAGGATTGACAAGCCGGATGTGCGAGTGGAGGCCCATTGGTGGGCTTGTAACGTTTCAGACAGTGGCACATAACTAAGACACACACTACAAGACCCACAAACCAACGCAGACTCATTTGAGTCGCCCATTGGAGGGCTCATATTATTAAGTGGGAGGTGTGGCCTTTATGCCAAAATGACTGTCGCACCTCTGAAGAGTGCAATGAGCACGAAACGCGTCAGGCGTGAATCGACAGGCATGCTGTAAACTGGATCCGCCCGCCGATCCGGCTTTTACCTCATGAAGGTTGCTGCAGTGGATGTCAGAGTGCGTCTCCAACAGGTGGGAACCTTGGAGCTTTGATTAATACGCGGCCTCCCAGCCGCGGGAGATGCACCACCCGGAAATTTGGGGCCACGGAGCTCCGAATCACGGAGTCTTAATGTGGAGGCATCCATGGAGGATTGACAAGCCGGATGTGCGAGTGGAGGCCCATTGGTGGGCTTGTAACATTTCAGACAGTGGCACATAACTAAGACACACACTACAAGACCCACAAACCAACGCAGACTCATTTGAGTCGCCCATTGGAGGGCTCATATTATTAAGTGGGAGGTGTGGCCTTTATGCCAAAATGACTGTCGCGCCTCTGAAGAGTGCAATGAGCACGAAAGGCGTCAGGCGTGAATCGACAGGCATGCTGTAAACTGGATCCGCCCGCCGATCCAGCTTTTACCTCATGAAGGTTGCTGCAGTGGATGTCAGAGTGCGTCTCCAACAGATGGGAACCTTGGAGCTTTGATTTATACGCGGCCTCCCAGCCGCGGGAGATGCATCACCCGGAAATTTGGGGCCACGGAGCTCCGAATCACAGAGTCTTAATGTGGAGGCATCCATGGAGGATTGACAAGCCGGATGTGCGAGTGGAGGCCCATTGGTGGGCTTGTAACGTTTCAGACAGTGGCACATAACTAAGACACACAATACAAGACCCAGAAACCAACGCAGACGCATTTGAGACGCCCATTGGAGGGCTCATATTATTAAGTGGGAGGTGTGGCCTTTATGCCAAAATGACTGTCGCGCCTCTGAAGAGTGCAATGAGCACGAAACGCGTCATTCGTGAATCGACAGGCATGCTGTAAACTGGATCCGCCCGCCGATCCGGCTTTTACCTCATGAAGGTTGCTGCAGTGGATGTCAGGGTGCGTCTCCAACAGGTGGGAACCTTGGAGCTTTGATTTATACGCAGCCTCCCAGCCGCGGGAGATGCACCACCCGGAAATTTGGGGCCACGGAGCTCCGAATCACGGAGTCATAATGTGGAGGCATCCATGGAGGATTGACAAGCCGGATGTGCGAGTGGAGGCCCATTGGTGGGCTTGTAACGTTTCAGACAGTGGCACATAACTAAGACACACACTACAAGACCCACAAACCAACGCAGACTCATTTGAGTCGCCCATTGGAGGGCTCATATTATTAAGTGGGAGGTGTGGCCTTTATGTCAAAATGACTGTCGTGCCTCTGAAGAGTGCAATGAGCACGAAACGCGTCAGGAGTGAATCGACAGGCATGCTGTAAACTGGATCCGCCCGCCGTTCTGGCTTTTACCTCATGAAGGTCGCTGCAGTGGATGTCAGAGAGCGTCTCCAACAGGTGGGAACCTTGGAGCTTTGATTTATACGCGGCCTCCCAGCCGCGGGAGATGCACCACCCGGAAATTTGGGGCCACGGAGCTCCGAATCACGGAGTCTTAATGTGGAGGCATCCATGGAGGATTGACAAGCCGGATGTGCGAGTGGAGGCCAATTGGTGTGCTTGTAACGTTTCAGACAGTGGCACATAACTAAGACACACACTACAAGACCCACAAACCAACGCAGACTCATTTGAGTCACCCATTGGAGGGCTCATATTATTAAGTGGGAGGTGTGGCCTTTATGCCAAAATGACTGTCGCGCCTCTGAAGAGTACAATGAGCACGAAACACGTCAGGCGTGAATCGACAGGCATGCCGTAAACTGGATCCGCCCGCCGATCCGGCTTTTACCTCATGAAGGTTGCTGCAGTGGATGTCAGAGTGCGTCTCCAACAGGTGGGAACCTTGGAGCTTTGATTTATACGCGGCCTCCCAGCCGCGGGAGATGCACCACCCGTAAATTTGGGGCCACGGAGCTCCGAATCACGGAGTCTTAATGTGGAGGCATCCATGGAGGATTGACAAGCCGGATGTGCGAGTGGAGGCCCATTGGTGGGCTTGTAACGTTTCAGACAGTGGCACATAACTAAGACACACACTACAAGACGCACAAACCAACGCAGACTCATTTGAGTCGCCCATTGGAGGGCTCATATTATTAAGTGGGAGGTGTGGCCTTTATGCCAAAATGACTGTCGCACCTCTGAAGAGTGCAATGAGCACGAAACGCGTCAGGCGTGAATCGACAGGCATGCTGTAAACTGGATCCGCCCGCCGATCCGGCTTTTACCTCATGAAGGTTGCTGCAGTGGATGTCAGAGTGCGTCTCCAACAGGTGGGAACCTTGGAGCTTTTATTAATACGCGGCCTCCCAGCCGCGGGAGATGCACCACCCGGAAATTTGGGGCCACGGAGCTCCGAATCACCGAGTCTTAATGTGGAGGCATCCATGGAGGATTGACAAGCCGGATGTGCGAGTGGAGGCCCATTGGTGGGCTTGTAACGTTTCAGACAGTGGCACATAACTAAGACACACACTACAAGACCCACAAACCAACGCAGACTCATTTGAGTCGCCCATTGGAGGGCTCATATTATTAAGTGGGAGGTGTGGCCTTTATGCCAAAATGACTGTCGCGCCTCTGAAGAGTGCAATGAGCACGAAACGCGTCAGGCGTGAATCGACAGGCATGCTGTAAACTGGATCCGCCCGCCGATCCAGCTTTTACCTCATGAAGGTTGCTGCAGTGGATGTCAGAGTGCGTCTCCAACAGATGGGAACCTTGGAGCTTTGATTTATACGCAGCCTCCCAGCCGCGGGAGATGCATCACCCGGAAATTTGGGGCCACGGAGCTCCGAATCACAGAGTCTTAATGTGGAGGCATCCATGGAGGATTGACAAGCAGGATGTGCGAGTGGAGGCCCATTGGTGGGCTTGTAACGTTTCAGACAGTGGCACATAACTAAGACACACACTACAAGACCCACAAACCAACGCAGACTCATTTGAGTCGCCCATTGGAGGGCTCATATTATTAAGTGGGAGGTGTGGCCTTTATGCCAAAATGACTGTCGCGCCTCTGAAGAGTGCAATGAGCACGAAACGCGTCATTCGTGAATCGACAGGCATGCTGTAAACTGGATCCGCCCGCCGATCCGGCTTTTACCTCATGAAGGTTGCTGCAGTGGATGTCAGAGTGCGTCTCCAACAGGTGGGAACCTTGGAGCTTTGATTTATACGCAGCCTCCCAGCCGCGGGAGATGCACCACCCGGAAATTTGGGGCCACGTACTCCGAATCACGGAGTAATAATGTGGAGGCATCCATGGAGGATTGACAAGCCGGATGTGCGAGTGGAGGCCCATTGGTGGGCTTGTAACGTTTCAGACAGTGGCACATAACTAAGACACACACTACAAGACCCACAAACCATTGCAGACTCATTTGAGTCACCCATTGGAGGGCTCATATTATTAAGTGGGAGGTGTGGCCTTTATGCCAAAATGACTGTCGCACCTCTGAAGAGTGCAATGAGCACGAAACGCGTCAGGCGTGAATCGACTGGCATGCTGTAAACTGGATCCGCCCACCGATCCGGCTTTTACCTCATGAAGGTTGCTGCAGTGGATGTCAGAGTGCGTCTCCAACAGGTGGGAACCTTGGACCTTTGATTAATACGCGGCCTCCCAGCCGCGGGAGATGCACCACCCGGAAATTTGGGGCCACGGAGCTCCGAATCACGGAGTCTTAATGTGGAGGCATCCATGGAGGATTGACAAGCCGGATGTGCGAGTGGAGGCCCATTGGTGGGCTTGTAACGTTTCAGACAGTGGCACATAACTAAGACACACACTACAAGACCCACACACCAACGCAGACTCATTTGAGTCGCCCAGTGGAGGGCTCATATTATTAAGTGGGAGGTGTGGCCTTTATGCCAAAATGACTGTGGCGCCTCTGAAGAGTGCAATGAGCACGAAACGCGTCAGACGTGAATCGACAGGCATGCTGTAAACTGGATCCGCCCGCCGATCCGGCTTTTACCTCATGAAGGTTGCTGCAGTGGATATCAGAGTGCGTCTCCAACAGGTGGGAACCTTGGAGCTTTGATTTATACGCAGCCTCCCAGCCGCGGTAGATGCACCACCCGGAAATTTGGGGCCACGGAGCTCCGAATCACGGAGTCTTAATGTGGAGGCATCCATGGAGGATTGACAAGCCGGATGTGCGAGTGGAGGCCCATTGGTGGGCTTGTAACGTTTCAGACAGTGGCACATAACTAAGACACACACTACAAGACCCACAAACCAACGCAGACTCATTTGAGTCGCCCATTGAAGGGCTCATATTATTAAGTGGGAGGTGTGGCCTTTATGCCAAAATGACTGTCGTGGCTCTGAAGAGTGCAATGAGCACGAAACGCTTCAGGCGTGAATCGACAGGCATGCTGTAAACTGGATCCGCCCGCCGATCCGGCTTTTACCTCATGAAGGTTGCTGCAGTGGATGTCAGAGAGCGTCTCCAACAGGTGGGAACCTTGGAGCTTTGATTTATACGCGGCCTCCCAGCCGCGGGAGATGCACCACCCGGAAATTTGGGGCCACGGAGCTCCGAATCACGGAGTCTTAATGTGGAGGCATCCATGGAGGATTGACAAGCCGGATGTGCGAGTGGAGGCCCATTGGTGGGCTTGTAATGTTTCAGACAGTGTCACATAACTAAGACACACACTACAAGACCCACAAACCAACGCAGACTCATTTGAGTCACCCATTGGAGGGCTCATATTATTAAGTGGGAGGTGTGGCCTTTATGCCAAAATGACTGTCGCGCCTCTAAAGAGTGCAATGAGCACGAAACACGTCAGGCGTGAATCGACAGGCATGCTGTAAACTGGATCCGCCCGCCGATCCGGCTTTTATCTCATGAAGGTTGCTGCAGTGGATGTCAGAGTGCGTCTCCAACAGGTGGGAACCTTGGAGCTTTGATTTATACGCGGCCTCCCAGCCGCGGGAGATGCACCACCCGGAAATTTGGGGCCACGGAGCTCCGAATCACGGAGTAATAATGTGGAGGCATCCATGGAGGATTGACAAGCCGGATGTGCGAGTGGAGGCCCATTGGTGGGCTTGTAACGTTTCAGACAGTGGCACATAACTAAGACACACACTACAAGACCCACAAACCAACGCAGACTCATTTGAGTCGCCCATTGGAGGGCTCATATTATTAAGTGGGAGGTGTGGCCTTTATGCCAAAATGACTGTCGCGCCTCTGAAGAGTGCAATGAGCACGAAACGCATCAGGCGTGAATCGACAGGCATACTGTAAACTGGATCCGCCCGCCGATCCGGCTTTTACCTCATGAAGGTTGCTGCAGTGGATGTCAGAGTGCGTCTCCAACAGGTGGGAACCTTGGAGCTTTGATTAATACGCGGCCTCCCAGCCGCGGGAGATGCACCACCCGGAAATTTGGGGCCACGGAGCTCCGAATCACGGAGTCTTAATGTGGAGGCATCCATGGAGGATTGACAAGCCGGATGTGCGAGTGGAGGCCCATTGGTGGGCTTGTAACGTTTCAGACAGTGGCACATAACTAAGACACACACTACAAGACCCACAAACCAACGCAGACTCATTTGAGTCGCCCATTGGAGGGCTCATATTATTAAGTGGGAGGTGTGGCCTTTATGCCAAAATGACTGTCGCGCCTCTGAAGAGTGCAATGAGCACGAAACGCGTCAGGCGTGAATCGACAGGCATGCTGTAAACTGGATCCGCCCGCCGATCTGGCTTTTACCTCATGAAGGTTGCTGCAGTGGATGTCAGAGTGCGTCTCCAACAGGTGGGAACCTTGGAGCTTTGATTTATACGCGGCCTCCCAGCCGCGGGAGATGCACCACCCGGAAATTTGGGGCCACGGAGCTCCGAATCACGGAGTCTTAATGTGGAGGCATCCATGGAGGATTCACAAGCCGGATGTGCGAGTGGAGGCCCATTGGTGGGCTTGTAACGTTTCAGACAGTGGCACATAACTAAGACACACACTACAAGACCCACAAACCAACGCAGACTCATTTGAGTCGCCCATTGGAGGGCTCATATTATTAAGTGGGAGGTGTGGCCTTTATGCCAAAATGACTGTCGCGCCTCTGAAGAGTGCAATGAGCACGAAACGCGTCAGGCGTGAATCGACAGGCATGCTGTAAACTGGATCCGCCCGCCGATCCGGCTTTTACCTCATGAAGGTTGCTGCAGTGGATGTCAGAGTGCGTCTCCAACAGGTGGGAACCTTGGAGCTTTGATTTATACGCGTCCTCCTAGCCGCGGGAGATGCACCACCCGGAAATTTGGGGCCACGGAGCTCCGAATCACGGAGTCTTAATGTGGAGGCATCCATGGAGGATTCACAAGCCGGATGTGTGAGTGGAGGCCCATTGGTGGGCTTGTAACGTTTCAGACAGTGGCACATAACTAAGACACACACTACAAGACCCACAAACCAACGAAGACTCATTTGAGTCGCCCATTGGAGGGCTCATATTATTAAGTGGGAGGTGTGGCCTTTATGCCAAAATGACTGTTGCGCCTCTGAAGAGTGCAATGAGCACGAAATGCGTCAGGCGTGAATCGACAGGCATGCTGTAAACTGGATCCGCCCGCCGATCCGGCGTTTACCTCATGAAGGTTGCTGCAGTGGATGTCAGAGTGCATCTCCAACAGGTGGGAACCTTGGAGCTTTGATTTATACGCGGCCTCCCAGCCGTGGGAGATGCACCACCCGGAAATTTGGGGCCACGGAGCTCCGAATCACGGAGTCTTAATGTGGAGGCATTCATGGAGGATTGACAAGCCGGATGTGCGAGTGGAGGCCCACTGGTGGGCTTGTAACGTTTCAGACAGTGGCACATAACTAAGACACACACTACAAGACCCACAAACCAACGCAGACTCATTTGAGTCGCCCATTGGAGGGCTCATATTATTAAGTGGGAGGTGTGGCCTTTATGTCAAAATGACTGTCGTGCCTCTGAAGAGTGCAATGAGCACGAAACTCGTCAGGCGTGAATCGACAGGCATGCTGTAAACTGGATCCGCCCGCCGTTCCGGCTTTTACCTCATGAAGGTCGCTGCAGTGGATGTTAGAGAGCGTCTCCAACAGGTGGGAACCTTGGAGCTTTGATTTATACGCGGCCTCCCAGCCGCGGGAGATGCACCACCCGGAAATTTGGGGCCACGGAGCTCCGAATCACGGAGTCTTAATGTGGAGGCATCCATGGAGGATTGACAAGCCGGATGTGCGAGTGGAGGCCCATTGGTGGCTTGTAACGTTTCAGACAGTGGCACATAACTAAGACACACACTACAAGACCCACAAACCAACGCAGACTCATTTGAGTCACCCATTGGAGGGCTCATATTATTAAGTGGGAGGTGTGGCCTTTATGCCAAATTGACTGTCGCGCCTCTGAAGAGTACAATGAGCACGAAACACGTCAGGCGTGAATCGACAGGCATGCCGTAAACTGGATCTGCCCGCCGATCCGGCTTTTACCTCATGAAGGTTGCTGCAGTGGATGTCAGAGTGCGTCTCCAACAGGTGGGAACCTTGGAGCTTTGATTTATACGTGGCCTCCCAGCCGCGGGAGATGCACCACCCGGACATTTGGGGCCACGGAGCTCCGAATCACGGAGTCTTAATGTGGAGGCATCCATGGAGGATTGACAACCGGATGTGCGAGTGGAGGCCCATTGGTGGGCTTGTAACGTTTCAGACAGTGGCACATAACTAAGACACACACTACAAGACCCACAAACCAACGCAGACTCATTTGAGTCGCCCATTGGAGGGCTCATATTATTAAGTGGGAGGTGTGGCCTTTATGCCAAAATGACTGTTGCGCCTCTGAAGAGTGCAATGAGCACGAAACGCGTCATTCGTGAATCGACAGGCATGTTGTAAACTGGATCCGCCCGCCGATCCGGCTTTTACCTCATGAAAGTTGCTGCAGTGGATGTCAGAGTGCGTCTCCAACAGGTGGGAACCTTGGAGCTTTGATTTATACGCGGCCTCCCAGCCGCGGGAGATGCACCACCCGGAAATTTGGGGCCACGGAGCTCCGAATCATGGAGTCTTAATGTGGAGGCATCCATGGAGGATTGACAAGCCGGATGTGCGAGTGGAGGCCCATTGGTGGGCTTGTAACGTTTCAGACAGTGGCACATAACTAAGACACACACTACAAGACCCACAAACCAACGCAGACTCATTTGAGTCGCCCATTGGAGGGCTCATATTATTAAGTGGGAGGTGTGGCCTTTATGGCAAAATGACTGTCGCGCCTCTGAAGAGTGCAATGAGCACGAAACGCGTCAGGCGTGAATTGACAGGCATGCTGTAAACTGGATCCGCCCGCCGATCCGGCTTTTACCTCATGAAGGTTGCTGCAGTGGATGTCAGAGTGTGTCTCCAACAGGTGGGAACCTTGGAGCTTTGATATATATTTATATATATATATATATATATATATATATATATATATATATATATATATATATATATATGTGTGTGTGTATATTATCTACTGGCGGTCGCCAGTAGATAGTTATAGTTAGGACCTATTTTCCATAGGAAATTCACAACATTCTATTTCCAATAACTTTGGCGCCGGTTGACGAATCTTCGCGAAATTTTCAAAACTTGTGGGGCGCTCCGGTCTGCTCCTATCCTGAAAGTTTCAAGGTGATTCGGCAAGCGGGGTCCGAGGAAAAAGGGGGGTCCCAAAACGTGTTTTCCCCATGCAATTTTCCATAGGAACCTTTAGTCGCAGCTACAGCCCGAACTGCTGAACGGAATTACACCAAATTTGGCAAAAAGGTAGCCCTTGGTTCAGAGTCGTGCCTTTTGGTTAAATGGTGTAAATCCGTTCAGTAGTTCCTGAGAAAATCAAAAGTAAAATCACATATATATCTGGGCGGAGCCTAACCACACATGTCATTGTGAGATCTGATTGGCTGTCAGCACTTCATCCTGGAATTGCTGGCAGCCATCTTGGGACCAATATACATGATAGTACCCCATTGAAATGCATTGTAGTGAATCAAAGATTTTGAGGGTTACCAAAAGGAGAACTATAAAGGGTGATAACAGACTTTAGTTACATTGGAATTCATTTGTTGATGGTATCATACTAATTTCAGGAATTGTGGTGTGTTCTAATGTGATTTTACCCTGTGAAAAACCTTCTGCTGGGATATCATGAATCATGTTTGAGAGAAAACTATTTTCACATGCTTGTCCCATAGAGTTTTGGAAGGTGCTCCAGAAGCTAAAATGAGAGCATATTTTCTGTAAATTCACATTATCTTTCTCAGTCATGTGAGAATGAAGTCTGACATTCTCAGTAAAACATGTACATCCAACAAGGGCAGAGACTGTCAGTTGATTCCTTTGTGTTCTACTGCAGCTTCCCAGAGTGTTCTAAAGAACAACTAGAGTGCTAACAGCCTTACTTATGACAAAAGTATGGCACACCTGAAGCCATCTTGATTGGAATAAACTGGTAACACTTAAAACATTTAATTTAAAAGGAACAAAATGATGGGGTTCATTTTGTCATAGAAATTATGGTTAGTGCTGTAGAAAGAAAAATTAGGACATGTTTCAAGTGTGATCTCAAATATCTTCCTGTTATATTTCAACAGGAGCAGCCTGCCAGTTGATGCCTTTGTGTTCTACTGCAGCTTCCCAGAGTGTTCTAAAGAACAACTAGAGCGCTAACAGCCTTACCTATGACAAAAGTATGGCACACCTGAAGCCATCTTGATTGGAATAAACCGGTAACACTTAAAACATTTAATTTAACCCCTTCCGTGCTCATGACGAGCTCAGCTCGTCATGCTGCGCGGTAGCGCTGTGCGCATGACGAGCTGAGCTCGTCACGACCCCACCCGCGATCAGAATGTCCAGCACACGAGCGGAATTCCGATCGCGGTCAAGGGGTTAAAAAGGAACAAAATGAGGGGGTTCTTTTTGAAATAGAAATTATGGTTAGTGCTGCAGAAAGAAAAATTAGGGCATGTTTTAAGTGAGATCTCAAATCCTCTTCTATTTCATTAGAAAATTCTGACATGCAGACTGAAACAATCACTTTCAATACCAGCAGCAGACTTCCAGTTAATTCCCTGGTGAGCAGTAGCTTTACTACAGTGATCTAATGAGCAAATAGAGTGCTAACATTCTGAATTTATGGCAAATGTGAGACACATCTGAATGCCTTCTTGATGGAATCAAAGTAAAAAACTGAAAGCATTTCCTACTGAGGAGACTGCAGTAAATGAGGAAATTAGGAAACTTCATAACAAAGAAGTCTTCCAAGATGGCCACCAGAGAAAAAAGAGCCCAAATGTAGCACAAATATTACCCAGATGTAGCCCACATATAGCCCAATGACAAAAGTGTGCAGAACACTTTTTATTTTTAGTTTTTTTGCAGTTTTATGTAGTGCAGACTGGTCAGGTATTGGAGCGTTGCATCTTAAAACATGACCCCCTACACTACAAAAACACCACTGCACTACCCTAAACCCTAAAACACTACCCCCAGCACGACCCCCTACACTACACAAGCACCACTGCACTATCCTAAACCCTAAAACACTACCCCAGCATGACCCCCTACACTACACAAACACCACTGCACTACCCTAAACCCTAAAACACTACCCCCAGCACGACCCCCTACACTACCCAAACACCACTGCACTAACCTAAATCCTAAAACACTACCCCCAGCACGACCCCCTACACTACCCAAACACCACTGCACTACCCTAAAACATGACCCCCTACACTACACAAACACCACTGCACTACCCTAAACCCTAAAACACTACCCCCAGCATGACCCCCTACACTACACAATCACCACTGCACTACCCTAAACCCTAAAACACTACCCCCAGCATGACCCCCTACACTACACAAACACCACTGCACTAGCCTAAACCCTAAAACACTACCCCCAGCACGACCCCCTACACTACCCAAACACCACTGCACTAACCTAAATCCTAAAACACTACCCCCAGCACGACCCCCTACACTACCCAAACACCACTGCACTACCCTAAAACATGACCCCCTACACTACACAAACACCACTGCACTACCCTAAACCCTAAAACACTACCTCCAGCATGACCCCCTACACTACACAAGCACCACTGCACTACCCTAAACCCTAAATCACTACCCCCAGCATGACCCCCTACACTGCCCGAACACCACTGTACTGCCCTAAACCCTGAAACACCAGCCCCTGCACAACCCCCTTCACTGCCCGAACACCACTGCACTGCCCTAAACCCTGAAACAGCACCCCCAGCACGACCCCCTACACTGCCCGAACACCACTGCACTGCCCTAAACCCTGAAACACCACCCCCTTCACGACCCCCTACACTGCCCGAACACCACTGCACTGCCCTAAACCCTGAAACACCACCCCCAGCACGACCCCCTACACTGCCCCGAACACCACTGCACTGCCTTAAACCCTGAAACACTACCCCCAGCAAGACCCCCTACACTGCCTGAACACCACTGCACTGCCCTAAACCCTGAAACATCACCCCCAGCAAGACCCCCTACACTGCCCAAACACCACTGCCCTAAACCCTGAAACACCACCCCCAGCACGACCCCCTACACTGCCCGAACACCACTGCACTGCCCTAAACCCTGAAACACCACCCCCAGCACGACCCCTTACACTGCCCCTACACCACTGCTCTGCCCAAAACCCTAAAACACCAGCCCCAGCACGACCCCCTACACTGCCCGAACAACACTGCACTGCCCTAAACCCTGAAACACCAGCCCCAGCACAACCCCCTACACTGCCCGAACACCACTGCACTGCCCTAAACCCTCAAACACCAGCCCCAGCACGACCCCCTACACTGCCGAAACACCACTGCACTACCCTAAACCCTGAAACACCACCCCCAGCACGACCCCCTACACTGCCCGAGCACCACTGCACTACACCCTGAAACACCAGCCCCAGCACGACCCCCTACACTGCCCGAACACCATTGCACTGCCCTAAACCCTGAAACTCCAGCCCCAGCACGACCGCCTACAATGCCCGAACACCACTGCACTGCCCTAAACCCTGAAACACCAGCCCCAGCACGACCCCCTACACTGCCCGAACACCACTGCACTGCCCTAAACCCTGAAACACCAGCCCCAGCACGACCCCCTACACTGCCCGAACACCACTGCACTGCCCTAAACCCTGAAACACCAGCCCCAGCACGACCCCCTACACTGCCCGAAGACCACTGCACTGCCCTAAACCCTGAAACACCACCCCATGCACGACCCCCTACACTGCCCAAACACCACTGCACTGCCCTAAACCCTGAAACACCACCCCCAGCCGGACCCCCTACACTGCCCGAACACCACTGCACTGCCCTAAACCCTGAAACACCACCCCCTGCATGACCCCCTACACTGCACAAACACCACTGCACTGCCCTAAACCCTGAAACACTACCCCCAGCAAGACCCCCTACACTGCCCGAACACCACTGCATTGCCCTAAACCCTGAAACACCATCCCATGCACAACCCCCTATACTGCCCAAACACCACTGCACTGCCCTAAACCCTGAAACACCACCCCCAGCATGACCCCCTACACTGCCCGAACACTACTGCACTGCCCTAAACCCTGAAACACCATCCCCAGCATGACCCCCTACACTGCACGAACACCACTGCACTGCCCTAAACCCTGAAACACTACCCCCAGCAAGACCCCCTACACTGCCCGAACACCACTGCACTGCCCTAAACCCTGAAACATCACCCCCAGCAAAGACCCCCTACACTGCCCGAACACCACTGCCCTAAACCCTGAAACACCACCCCCAGCAAGACCCCCTACACTGCCTCAACACCACTGCACTGCCCTAAACCCTGAAACACCAGCCCCAGTACGACCCCCTACACTGCCCGAACACCACTGCACTGCCCTACCCCCTGAAACACCCCCCCCTGCACGACCCCCTACACTGCCCGAACACCACTGCACTGCCCTAAACCCTGAAACACCACCCCCAGCACGACCCCCTACACTGCCCGAACACCACTGCACTGCCCTAAACCCTGAAACACCACCCCCTGCACGGCCCCCTACACTGCCCTAGCACTACTGCACTGCCCTAAACCCTGAAACACCTCCCCCAGCACTGTAGGAGAGTAGGATCTGCTTCACATGGGTACCCCCACTTTTTGCTGATGCTTCACTGTTTTTCGACATTAGTCTGGCTGGGGCCCTGCTAATCAGAACCCCAGCCTAGCTGCTTCCTCTCTAAAATGGTTTCCATGTGCCTTAGGCACATCACTGATTGGGATCTGGAGTGCCCTTATAAGTCCCTAGTATATGGTATACTATGTACCAAGGGCATAGGTACCTCAGAGGCCTGCCAGGGGCTGCAGCATGTATTATGCCACCCCTGGAAGGCCATCCAAACTGACACCACAGGTCTGCTACTGCAGCCTGGGTAAGGTGGTGCATGCACCCCTTACTGTGATATAGGTTACCTATATCACTAAATACATACACACATATAAACCTATAAGTCACTCCTAAGGCAGGCCTTATCAATCCTAAAGGCAGAGTGCATGGTTCCTATGTGAGAGGGTGCTCCTGCATGAGCAGGGCCCCTCTGCAGCGTTCGGAGACCCTCTCTGATGCTGTTTGTAGTGCAGCCTGACCATATACTCTTAAGCGCATTATAACCTCGCGGTAAAATGCTAACTTTGGAATGGCTGCACCTAAACATGTCGTGTTTGGTGTCAAACATCTTGGAATACTACCCCCCGCCAATTCTGGCGGCGGGGGTAGCATTCCACCCTTCTAGAGGGAAAGACATGTTAACTCTAACTAGCCCGGTAACTGCTTTGCAAAGCCCTGGCATCACAAAATGGATGCTGCTGCCACAGACACGAGTCTGGCCTCCTGCTGCTGGACGAAACTCCGGCAGGGGAGGCCTGGACAATAGGTTTCCTGTCCCAGGGAGGTGTGACCACCTCCCCAGACAGGATAATGTGTATTGGGGCTGGGCGGGAGCACCATCTGTGTGCTTTGAAGTCCTGCACTGGGGGCACATTTGGTGTCCCTGTGCATTTCCCAGTTCAAACCGGATCAGGGGCTTCCAGCCCCTGCTTTGGCGCGAACTGGACAAAGGGAAAGGGGTGTAGCCACCCCTCTGCCCTGACCCACCCATAGGTGGGGCCACAGAGTAGTCCAACCCCTATCCTTAGTATAAGTATAGGAACCCAGTCCTTAGGACTTTAGATTATCCCTGGACGAAACTCTGAAACTGAATCCTGGACCTTCGACGCTCTACTCACGATTAGAGGACAGAAGAATCTCCCTTGGGGTCAAGGAGTGACTCCCCTGCTTGGCAGGCACCAAAGAAGCATCTGTCCGGTTCGCATTTCTGAAGCTCCCGTCGGACGCCGAAGTCATCGCATCCCCAGAGGTGGATTTTCAGACTTCCCCGAGGCTACCCTGAGTCCCCAGCAAAGCTGAGGCCCGTGGCTATCGTGGGTGACTTGAGACCGTGACCCCGGGACACCAAGCACATTTGCAAGTGCATCCTCTTCTGGGTCTTCCAAGAAGTCGTGCTTTGGGCTCCGAGTAGCCCTAGCCTCCAGCACCACCTGCACCGAAGATCACTGGCCGCCACTCCACGAGTGTCCTGTAAGCCAGATCCACGTGCGGCGTCACGAGGCTCCTTCGCGGTTGCTAGCCCGTTGGCTAGTAGCCCTTAACGAAGGCCAATCTTTTTCTAACTTGGCATCCTGGTTGCTCCAGGCCTGCCCTCACTTATCTTTGCTGGGTGAGTTCCCCAGACCTTGCTGGTCTGCACCATCGACGATCTTCCTCTGCATCGAGACTTGTCGTTGCCAAGGCTTGTTGGGTCCAATCCGATCGCCGACACCTCAGCACTCGACAAACATCGTGTACCAGCCCGAATCCTGCTCCTGGTCACTGACAATGCCTCCTGGACCTCGTGGCTGAAGAGACAAGACGACCGTCAACGCACCTGAAGCACTCGACATCGGTGGGCATCTGTCCATCGCCTTCCTGGTCACTGGCTAGTGACCCAGACTCTGTCCCCTCTGCTTTCAGGTTCTTCAGAACTCCGATCCACTCTTGGATCCACCCGGACACTTTTCACTTGGTCGCCAGCAGCACTTTGCAGCAGATCGCTATTCAAATCGACGACGAAACCCGACCCCGAAAGGCACCTATGCACCCGGCTTCCCTGGGTGAGGTAACACGAGTACTCCGGTGCTCCCGTGGGTAGGGACTCTTCAAAGTCCTAGATCTCAAAGGGTTTGGTCCAAGTCCTCTTTTAAGTGTCCCTTTTCTCTAATTTCCCGATCACGACTTTCTCCATAGAAGTCAACGGCGTATCGCGGTTGTGTATTTACACTGCACGCGTCTCCCGTGGGTCCCCTGTGTCACTACCTTGGGTGGTTCCTTGTGGTCCAAGCACTTCTAGAGGCTCTAGGCCTAGTGTCTAGTTCAGTCGTGGTTCGCATACCACTTTATTGGTATATGGTTTGGTACGCCCCTAGGGCCCAAACGTGTATTTGTGCTATTACTGTGTTTAAATAACTTCTAACTTATGTATTTCGAACTCTAGCCTCATAAAGAGACTAGAGGGGTGTGTTTAGCAATAAATACATATATTTTGAATATATACCTGGTGTGGTGCTCTTTCATTTGGTCACTCAAGAGATTATAGACTGGTAAAACAAGCTGCTTTACATTCCTTCAAGACTTAGCCTGAAGGCTGCTCTCCATAGCTACCACTAGGATAGCTTTCAATAAAGGTTGTCTTTAACCTATCTCCAATAAGGGGTTGTTTGGACTGGTGCAAGGTGCCCACTATAATTAGTGGACAGCATATGCCAGGCCAACTTCTCACATTGGTGTGCAGCGTGTGGGATTCCAGCTTGCTATTGTTTTACCAGATAATCTCAATTGAATTGATCAACTGAAAACCACTAAAGGTACCTAAGGTACATATAATTTAAGCTTAGAATACAGTAAGTTCTACTGAACTTAGAGTTGTGTGTTAAGGGATAGCACAACCCTTTCTACAACTCAAGAGAGTTTAGTAGGCCACACTAGAGTAGGTAGTGCATACACCACACCACACTAGTAATGTCTTTAAGGGTAGGATCTAAAGAATCCTTGCAGGAAGCAATTGAGCTTCCACCCTCCAAGTATGATACACTCCCATTCTTGGAATTGAGAGCTTTATGCAACTTGAGAAAATTAAGGACAGGCCAAAGCCCCACCACCCAACACCTCAAGGAGTTGTTGGTGGCTTATGACCTTAGTAAGCCCTTGGGGACTGAAGGGGTAGGAGCTGAGGGTGGGGCAGATGATGAGGATGGGACCAGGGGTACCAGTACCCCCAGCCCCCCTCTGAAACTGGCCAGGAGGGCGACAATGGCCCTGACCTGGATAATCCAACCCCTCCTGAGGAAGATGAAGAGGAGGATCAGAATGATGCCCCCTTTGTCCCCCCAGGAAGGATTGTGAGTGTGCCCAGAAGGTCTAGATCTTCTTCTCAGGAGTCTAACCACTCTGGCACCTCAATAGGGAGCTCTGTCTCATCTCATAGGAGGGAATCCTCTCATGAGAGAAGAAAGAGGCTGGTTCTATATGAGGAGGCTCAGCTTGAACTCAAAAAGAAGCAACTAGCCGTAGACAGGGAGTCCCTAGATCTCTTTAGAGAGAGAAGAAAGTTGGGACTAGAGTCCCATGGTGGCAGCCATATCCCTAGAGATAGGGAAAGGTCCTATGACCATAGGAACCTGAGCAAGATTGTCCCTCCCTATCAGAATGGGGATGACATCCACAAGTGGATAACTGCTCTAGAAAGGGCCTGTAAGGTACAGAAGGTCCCTCAGGAGCAGTGGGCAGCAATCTTGTGGCTCTCCTTTGCTGACAAAGGTAGAGATAAGCTCCTCACTGTTAGAGAGGAGGATGCTGATAATTACAAGGTCTTGAAGAGTGCTCTTATTGATGGGTTTGGCCTAACCACTGAACAGTACAGGTTGAAGTTCAGAGATACCCAAAAAGCACAGACTCAAGACTGGGTAGACTATGTGGATTGTTCTGCCAAGGCTCTGGAAGGCTGGTTGATGGGCAGTAAGGTGTGTGACTTCTCAGGATTGTACAATCTGATAATGAGGGAGCAGATTCTTAATAACTGTCAAAATCAGCTGTTGCATCAATACCTGGTAGACTCTGATCTGACCTCTCCCCAAGAATTGGGAAAGAAGGCAGACAAATGGGTCAGAACCAGGGTGAAGCAGAAGGTACAGAACCAAGGTGGGGAAACCAAGAAGCAAGATGCTAAGAACTCTGACAAGGGTGGGGAGAAGGGTAAAGATCAAAAGTCTTCATCAGGCCCCCAAAATCTTCTTCTGGTGGGGATTCACAGTCTACCAAAGGGAAAGGCCAAAGAAAACCATGGTGCAAGGTCTGTAAGCAAAAGACCCACTGGACCAGTGATTGCACCAAGTCCAAAGACTCCAGTCCAGCACCCACCAATGCCCCTAAGGCACCTGTTCCCCCTAGTACAGTTGGTGGGAGTGCTCCAGCCAAGGGTTTAGTAGGGTTCACCCTGGGTACTGAGTTGGGCTCTGACCTAGTCAGAGAACTGACTCAGGCTGTGTTAGTCTGTGATGGAGGCATGGATGTGACCTCCACTGTGAGTCCCAGTAATCTGGGCAAGTACAGACAACAGCCTTTAATCAATGGACGTGAGGCTTTGGCATTTAGGGACACAGGGGCAAGTGTCACAATGGTGACACAAGACCTTGTGAATCTTGGGCAAGTTATACTTGGTGAGATGTACCAAGTGACCAATGCTAGCAATGTCAGAACAGACCATACTCTGGCAGTTGTTAACTTCTCCTGGGGAGGGGTAACTGGCCTTAAAAAGGTTGTGGTAAGTGCAAACCTACCAGTCGAATGCTTGCTTGGCAATGACTTAGAGACTTCTGCTTGGGCAGAAGTGGAGCTCAGGACCCATGCAGAAATGCTGGGGATCCCTGCAGATGTGTTTGCTGTGACCAGGTCACAAGCCAAAATGTCTAGCACTGAACAGGCCTTGGATTCTGGAAGAATGGACCAAGTGCCTTCCAAGAGGAGGAGTAGTAGGGTTAAGGCAGGGCCTTCCCCTTGGCTCAGGAGGAAGATCAGTCCCTTGAGGGGGATGATCTCAGCCCTGAAGAAGGAACTGTCCCAGAGGAACTGGAACCTGACCAGGTTGAGTTCTTGGGGACAGGGGGACCTTCTAGGGCAGATCTGAGCCAGGAGCAGCAGAGCTGCCCCTCCCTTGAACCCCTCAGACAGCAAGCTGCTGCTGAGGCTGCTGGGAAAGCTAGTGGTCCCCATACAGTGTATTGGGATGATGGACTCCTGTACTCAGAGAGTAGAGACCCCAAGCCTGGTGCTACCAGGAGGTTGGTTATACCTCTGAAGTTCAGGGGCTTCCTATTGACCCTAGCCCATGATATTCCCTTAGCAGGTCACCTGGGCCAGAACAAGACTTGGGACAGAATTGTCCCTCACTTTCACTGGCCCCACATGTCTGAAGACAGCAAGGAGTTTTGTCGCTCCTGTGTAACCTGCCAAGCCAGTGGCAAGGCAGGTGGCACTACAAAGGCCCCCTGATACCACTACCTGTGGTGGGGGTGCCCTTTGAAAGGGTAGGGATTGACATTGTTGGTCCCATGGATCCCCAAACAGCCTCTGGGCACAGGTTTATCCTGGTGGTAGTGGATCATGCCACCAGGTACCCAGAAGCTATTCCCCTCAGGACCACTACAGCACCTGTGGTGGCAAGGGTCCTCCTGGGAATCTTCTCAAGAGTGGGCTTTCCTAAGGAGGTAGTCTCAGACAGGGGTGCTAACTTCATGTCTGGGTACTTAAAAGCAATGTGGAAGGAGTGTGGAGTGACTTATAAGTTCACCACACCCTATCACCCACAATGCAATGGTTTAGTTGAGAGATTCAACAAAACCTTGAAGGGCATGATTAAAGGGCTCCCAGAAAAGCTTAGGCGTAGATGGGACATACTCTTGCCCTGCCTTTTATTCGCATATAGGGAGGTGCCTCAGAAGGGGGTTGGTTACAGCCCTTTTGAACTTCTGTTTGGCCACCCTGTGAGGGGTCCACTGTGCTTGGTGAAGGAAGGATGGGAGTTACCTCTCAAGCCCCCAAAGCAAGATATAGTGGACTATGTACTTGGTCTCCGCTCCAGGATGGCTGAGTACATGAAAAAGGCAACCAAAAACCTTGAGGCTAGCCAGGAACTTCAAAAGGCCTGGCATGACCAAAAGGCTGTTCTGACTGTTTACCAGCCAGGACAGAAGGTGTGGGTGTTGGAGCCAGTGGCCCCAGCAGCTCTCCAAGACAAATGGAGTGGACCCCACACTATTGTTGAGCAGAAGGGTGAGGTCACTTACTTAGTAGACCTAGGAACACCCAGGAGTCCCCACAGGGTTCTCCATGTCAACAGGTTAAAACCATATGTGGACAGGGCAGACATGGGCTTGCTCATGGCTACTGAGGAAGGGCAGGAGGAAGAGAGTGACCCACTCCCTGACCTGCTCTCACAGAACCCTGACGATGGATCAGTTGATGGTGTAGCCTTGGCAGGCAGCCTCACTACCCAGCAGCAAACTGATTGTAGACAGGTTCTCAATCAGTTTAGACATATGTTTTCACTGACACCCAGTCAGACCACCTGGTGCACTCATGAAGTGGACACTGGGGACAGTCTGCCTATTAAAAACAAGATTTATAGGCAACCTGACCATGTCAGGGACTGTATCAGGACTGAAGTCCAGAAAATGTTGGAGTTGGGAGTTATTGAACCCTCAGATAGCCCTTGGGCTAGTCCAGTGGTCCTTGTGCCAAAACCTCACACCAGTGGTGGAAAAAGAGAGATGAGGTTTTGTGTGGACTACAGGGGTCTCAATGCAGTCACTAGGACTGATGCCCATCCAATACCAAGGGCAGATGAGCTCATAGATACTTTGGCCTCAGCCAAATATCTCAGCACATTTGACTTGACAGCTGGCTACTGGCAGATCAGACTAGCTGATACTGCAAAGCCCAAAACAGCATTCTCAACCCCTAGTGGGCATTATCAATTTGTGGTGATGCCCTTTGGTCTGAAGAATGCACCTGCCACTTTCCAGAGGTTGGTGAATACAGTTCTCACAGGTCTGGAAGCCTATAGTGCAGCATATCTAGATGATATTGCTGTCTTTAGCTCCACCTGGGAGGATCACCTGGTCCACCTCAGGAATGTTTTACAGGCCCTGCAAAAGGCAGGCCTGACTATCAAGGCCACTAAGTGCCAGATAGGGCAGAGTCAGGTTGTGTACCTGGGCCACCTTGTGGGTGGAGGCCAGGTTCAACCTTTGCAGAGCAAGATCCAGACCATCATGGACTGGACTGCTCCCATTACCCAGAGGAGCCTTCTTAGGCCTGACTGGGTACTATAGGAGATTTGTCAAGGGGTATGGATCAATAGTGACACCCCTGAATGACTTAACTTCTAAGAAAATGCCCAAAAAGGTTCAGTGGACAGTTAGCTGTCAAAAGGCATTTGATGACCTGAAGCAGGCCATGTGCACTGCTCCCATTCTACAGAGTCCTGATTACTCCAAGAAGTTCATTGTTCAAACTGATGCATCTGAATTGGGGGTAGGGGCTGTACTGGTCACAATTGAATGAAGAAGGTCAGGATCAGCCAGTAGCTTTTATTAGCAGAAGGCTGACCCCTAGAGAGAAACGTTGGTCAGCCATAGAGAGGGAGGCCTTTGCTGTGGTCTGGGCTCTGAAGAAGTTGAGGCCATACTTGTTTGGTACACACTTCCTGGTTCAGACAGACCATAAGCCCCTCTTATGGCTAAAACAAATGAAGGGTGAAAACCTCAAACTGCTTAGGTGGTCCATTTCCCTACAGGGGATGGACTTTACAGTGGAACATAGCCCTGGGAGTAACCATGCCAATGCAGATGGACTCTCTAGGTATTTCCACTTAGAACATGAAGACTTAACTGGGCAAGGTTAGTTTAATGTCCCTACGTTTGGGGGGGTTGTGTAGGAGAGTAGGATCTGCTTCACATGGGTACCCCCACTTTTTGCTGATGCTTCACTGTTTTTCGACATTAGTCTGGCTGGGGCCCTGCTAATCAGAACCCCAGCCTAGCTGCTTCCTCTCTAAAATGGTTTCCATGTGCCTTAGGCACATCACTGATTGGGCTCTGGAGTGCCCTTATAAGTCCCTAGTATATGGTATACTATGTACCAAGGGCATAGGTACCTCAGAGGCCTGCCAGGGGCTGCAGCATGTATTATGCCATCCCTGGAAGGCCATCCAAACTGACACCACAGGTCTGCTACTGCAGCCTGGGTAAGGTGGTGCATGCACCCCTTACTGTGATATAGGTTACCTATATCACTAAATACATACACACATATAAACCTATAAGTCACTCCTAAGGCAGGCCTTATCAATCCTAAAGGCAGAGTGCATGGTTCCTATGTGAGAGGGTGCCCCTGCATGAGCAGGGCCCCTCTGCAGCGTTCGGAGACCCTCTCTGATGCTGTTTGTAGTGCAGCCTGACCATATACTCTTAAGCGCATTATAACCTCGCGGTAAAATGCTAACTTTGGAATGGCTGCACCTAAACATGTCGTGTTTGGTGTCAAACATCTTGGAATACTACCCCCCCGCCTATTCTGGCGGCGGGGGTAGCATTCCACCCTTCTAGAGGGAAAGACATGTTAACTCTAACTAGCCCGGTAACTGCTTTCCAAAGCCCTGGCATCACAAAATGGATGCTGCTGCCACAGACACGAGTCTGGCCTCCTGCTGCTGGACGAAACTCCGGCAGGGGAGGCCTGGACAATAGGTTTCCTGTCCCAGGGAGGTGTGACCACCTCCCCAGACAGGATAATGTGTATTGGGGCTGGGCGGGAGCACCATCTGTGTGCTTTGAAGTCCTGCACTGGGGGCACATTTGGTGTCCCTGTGCATACCCCAGTTCAAACCGGATCAGGGGCTTCCAGCCCCTGCTTTGGCGCGAACTGGACAAAGGGAAAGGGGTGTAGCCACCCCTCTGCCCTGACCCACCCATAGGTGGGGCCACAGAGTAGTCCAACCCCTATCCTTAGTATAAGTATAGGAACCCAGTCCTTAGGACTTTAGATTATCCCTGGACGAAACTCTGAAACTGAATCCTGGACCTTCGACGCTCTACTCACGATTAGAGGACAGAAGAATCTCCCTTGGGGTCAAGGAGTGACTCCCCTGCTTGGCAGGCACCAAAGAAGCATCTGTCCGGTTCGCATTTCTGAAGCTCCCGTCGGACACCAAAGTCATCGCATCCCCAGAGGTGGATTCTCAGACTTCCCCGAGGCTACCCTGAGTCCCCAGCAAAGCTGAGGCCCGTGGCTATCGTGGGTGACTTGAGACCGTGACCCCGGGACACCAAGCACATTTGCAAGTGCATCCTCTTCTGGGTCTCCCAAGAAGTCGTGCTTTGGGCTCCGAGTAGCCCTAGCCTCCAGCACCACATGCACCGAAGATCACTGGCCCCCACTCCACGAGTGTCCTGTAAGCCAGATCCACGTGCGGCGTCACGAGGCTCCTTCGCGGTCGCTAGCCCGTTGGCTAGTAGCCCTTAACGAAGGCCAATCTTTTTTCTAACTTGGCATCCTGGTTGCTCCTGGCCTGCCCTCACTTACCCTTGCTGGGTGAGTTCCCCAGACCTTGCTGGTCTGCACCATCGACGATCTTCCTCTGCATTGAGACTTGCCGTTGCCAAGGCTTGTTGGGTCCAATCCGGTCGCCGACACCTCAGCACTCGACAGACATTGTGTACCACCCCGAATCCTGCTCCTGGTCACTGACAACGCCTCCTGGACCTCGTGGCTGAAGAGACAAGACAACCATCAACGCACCTGAAGCACTCGACATCGGTGGGCATCTGTCCATTGCCTTCCTGGTCACTGGCTAGTGACCCAGACTCTGTCCCCTCTGCTTTCAGGTTCTTCAGAACTCCGATCCACTCTTGGATCCACCCGGACACTTTTCACTTGGTCGCCAGCAGCACTTTGCAGCAGATCGCCATTCAAATCGACGACGAAACCCGACCCCGAAAGGCACCTATGCACCCGGCTTCCCTGGGTGAGGTAACACGAGTACTCCGGTGCTCCCGTGGGTAGGGACTCTTCAAAGTCCTAGATCTCAAAGGGTTTGGTCCAAGTCCTCTTTTAAGTGTCCCTTTTCTCTAATTTCCCGATCACGACTTTCTCCATAGAAGTCAACGGCGTATCGCGGTTGTGTATTTACACTGCACGCGTCTCCCGTGGGTCCCCTGTGTCACTACCTTGGGTGGTTCCTTGTGGTCCAAGCACTTCTAGAGGCTCTAGGCCTAGTGTCTAGTTCAGTCGTGGTTCGCATACCACTTTATTGGTATATGGTTTGGTACGCCCCTAGGGCCCAAACGTGTATTTGTGCTATTACTGTGTTTAAATAACTTCTAACTTATGTACTTCGAACTCTAGCCTCATAAAGAGACTAGAGGGGTGTGTTTAGCAATAAATACATATATTTTGAATATATACCTGGTGTGGTGCTGTTTCATTTGGTCACTCAAGAGATTATAGACTGGTAAAACAAGCTGCTTTACATTCCTTCAAGACTTAGCCTGAAGGCTGCTCTCCATAGCTACCACTAGGATAGCTTTCAATAAAGGTTGTCTTTAACCTATCTCCAATAAGGGGTTGTTTGGACTGGTGCAAGGTGCCCACTATAATTAGTGGACAGCATATGCCAGGCCAACTTCTCACAAGCACAACCCCTATACTGCACGAACACCACTGCACTGCCCTAAACCCTGAAACACTACCCCCAGCAAGACCCCCTACACTGCCCGAACACCACTGCCCTAAACCCTGAAACACCACCCCTAGCAAGCCCCCTACACTGCCCGAACACCACTGCACTGCCCTAAGACCTGAAACACCACCCCCAGCACGAACCCCTACACTGCCCGAACACCACTGCTCTGCCCAAAACCCTGAAACACCAGCCTCAGCACGACCCCCTACACTGCCCGAACACCACTGCACTGCCCTAAACCCTGAAACACCAGCCCCAGCACGACCCCCTACACTGCCCGAACACCACTGCACTGCCCTAAACCCTGAAACACCACCCCCAGCACGACCCCCTACACTGCCCGAACACCACTGCACTGCCCTAAACCCTGAAACACCAGCCCCAGCACAACCCCGTACACTGCCCGAACACCACTGCACTGCCCTAAACCCTGAAACACCAGCCCCAGCACAACCACCTACACTGCCCAAACACCACTGCACTGCCCTAAACCCTGAAACACCAGCCCCAGCACGACCCCCTACACTGCCCGAACACCACTGCACTGCCCTAAACCCTCAAACACCAGCCCCAGCACCACCCCCTACACTGCCCGAACACCACTGCACTACCCTAAACCCTGAAACACCAGCCCCAGCAAGACCCACTACACTGCCCGAACACCACTGCACTGCCCTAAACCCTGAAACACCAGCCCCAGCAAGACCCCCTACACTGCCCGAACACCACTGCACTGCCCTAAACCCTGAAACACCACCCCCAGCAAGACCCGCTACACTGCCCGAACACCACTGTACTAAACCCTGAAACACCCCCCCCAGCAAGACCACCTACACTGGCTGAACACCACTGCACTGCCCTAAACCCAGAAACACCACCCCCTGCACGACCCCCTACACTGCCCAAACACCACTGCACTTCCCTAAACCCTGAAACACTACCCCCAGCAAGACCCCCTACATTGCCCGAACACCACTGCACTGCCCTAAACCCTGAAACAACAAAAAACAATGTCTCAACTGGAGGATAATTAAAAGAGGTCAATTTAAACCAGTGAAATAAATCACAAAGAGAAAGGGGGACAAGGGAAGGGAGACCACAACGTAAGAGTAGAGTGAAGTAAATTAAACTATAATTCCGTAAGTAGTTTAATAAGCACTACAGTACATCATTATACAATGACCATGACACACAACGTGAGCACTGGGCGTGCTAGTGAAGGGGGACGGCGCAGTGACATAAGTGTGCAAAAAACAGCGTGAACGGCGAAAATAAGTAAATTAAATTAAAGGTGGTCAAAAATTGCAGAATATATACAGTTTATATATACAAGATAGTCAGAAAATTAAATTTGACCACAATAACGCCTGTGTTCTAGGCTGGATAGTCGACGGCGTTTCAACCTGAATGATTGCAGGTCATCATCAGGACAATGGTCATTAATTTGACGGTAGTGCTCTAGTAAAAAGAGCGAAGTGGACGTGAGGCATCACGGAGGGATCACAATCTGCGATTTCTTCAGGGTGGCTTGTGAAGTCCAAGTTGTAGGTCCAGAAGCGCGATGGCAAAGTAAGGGGGGGGGAGGAAGGAATCCAATATCAGCCCGGATGGTGGGCGGTGAGGATAATTTTATTTGTTAAACTTAGTCAGGGCGGTCTCCAATGTGTCCGCAGCGCAATGGAGGGGGGAATGAATCACCGTGCCAGAGGAGGGCGAGTAAAGCGTATGCCAGGCCAACTTCTCACAAGCACAACCCCCTATACTGCACGAACACCACTGCACTGCCCTAAACCCTGAAACATCACCCCCAGCAAGACCCCCTACACTGCCTGAACACCACTGCCCTAAACCCTGAAACACCACCCCCAGCAAGACCCCCTACACTGCCCGAACACCACTGCACTGCCCTAAACCCTGAAACACCACCTCCAGCACAACCCCCTACACTGCCTGAACACCATTGCTCTGCCCTAAACCCTGAAACACTAGCCCCGGCACGACCCCCTACACTGCCCGAACACCACTGCACTGCCCTAAACCCTGAAACACCACCACCAGCATGACCCCCTTCACTGACCGAACACCACTGCACTGCCCTAAACCCTGAAACACCAGCCCCAGCAAGACCCCCTACACTGCCCGAACACCACTGCACTGCCCTAGACTTTGAAACACCAGCCCCAGCAAGACCCCCTACACTGCCCGAACACCACTGCACTGCCCTAAACCCTGAAACATCACCCCCAGCACGACCCCCTACACTGCCCAAACACCACTGCACTGCCCTAAACACTGAAACACCAGCCCCTGCACGACCCCCTACACTGCCCGAACACCTCTGCACTGCCCTAAATCCTGAAACACCACCCCCTGCACCACCCCCTACACTGCCCGAACACCACTGCACTGCCCTAAACCCTGAAACACCACCTCCTACACTGCCCGAACACCATTGCACTGCCCTAAACCCTGAAACACCACCCCCAGCACGACCCCCTACACTGCCCGAACACCCCTGCACTGCCCTAAACCCTGAAACACCACAACCCTGCATGACCCCCTACACTGCCCGAACACCACTGCACTGCCCTAAACCCTGAAACACCACCCCCGCACGACCCCCTACACTGCCCGAACACCACTGCACTGCCCAAAATCCTGAAACACCACCCCCAGCAAGACCCCCTTCACTGCCCGAACACCACTGCACTGCCCCAAACCCTGAAACACCACCCCCAGCACGACCCCCTACACTGCCCGAACACCACTGCCTAAACCCTGAAACACCACCCCCTGCACGACCCCTACACTGCCCGAACACCACTCCACTGCCCTAAACCCTGAAACACCACCCCCTGCACGACCCCCTACACTGCCCGAACACCACTGCACTGCCCTAAACCCTGAAACACCACCCCCAGCATGACCCCCTACACTGCCCAAACACCACTGCCCTAAACCCTAAAACACGACCCCCTACACTGCCCGAACACCACTGCACTGCCCTAAACCCTAAAACACTACCCCCAGCACAGCCCCCTACACTACCCGAAAACCACTGCACTACCCTAAACCCTAAAATACTCCCCCAGCACGACCCCCTACACTACCCGAACACGACTGCACTGCCCTAAACCCTCAAACACTCCCCCAGCACGACCCCCTACACTGCCTGAACACCACTGCACTGCCCTAAACCCTAAAACACTCCCCCAGCACGACCCCCACACTACCCGAACACCACTGCACTGCCCTAAACCCTAAAACACTCCCCCAGCACGACCCCCTACACTACCCAAACACCACTGCACTGCCCTAAACCCTAAAACACTACCCCCCGCATGACCCCCTACACTAGCCAAACAACAATGCACTACCCTAAACCCTAAAACACTACCCCCGCACGACCCCCTACACTACCCAAAGACCACTGCACTACACTAAACCCTAAAACACTACCCCCCGCACGACTCCCTATACTACCCAAAGACCACTGCACTACCCTAAACCCTAAAACATGACCTCCTACACTGCACAAACACCACTGCACTACCCTAAACCCTAAAACACTACCCCCAGCACGACCCCCTACACTACACAAACACCACTGCACTACCCTAAACCGTAAAACACTACCCCCTACACTACACAAACACCACTGCACTACCCTAAACCCTAAAAAACTACCCCAGCACGAACCCCTACACTACCCAAACACCACTGCACTACCCTAAACCCTTAAACACTACCCCCAGCACTACCCCCTACACTACCCAAACACCACTGCACTACCCTAAACCCTAAAACACTACCCCCAGTAGTACCCCCTACACTACTCAAACACCATTGCACTACCCTAAACCCTAAAACACTACCCCCAGCAGTACCCCCTACACTACCCAAACACCACTGCACTACCCTAAACCCTAAACCACTTCCCCCAGAACGACCCCCTACACTACCCAAACACCACTGCACTACCCTAAACCCTAAAACACTACCCCCAGCACTACCCCCTACACTACCCAAACACCACTGCACAACCCTAAACCCTAAAACACTCCCCCAGCACGACTCCCTACACTACCCAAACACCACTGCACTACCCTAAACCCTAAATCTACCCCGAGCATGACCCCCTACACTACCCAAACACCACTGCACTACCCAAAACCCTAAAACACTACCCCCAGCACGACCCCTACACTACCCAAACACCACTGCACTACCCTAAACCCTAAAACACTCCCCCAGCATGACTCCCTACACTATCCAAACACCACTGCACTACCCTAAATCTACCCCCAGCATGACCCCCTACACTACACAAACACCACTGCACTACCCTAAACCCTAAAACACTACCCCCAGCACGACCCCCTTCATTACCTAAACACAACTGCACAATTTGTTACAGGCGTTGCAACGCAGGCCTGTGGTGCTTACTGGAAGTACCTGGTGGGCTAGTTGGGCCCCAGGGACCCTCAGGATTCAAGGTGACCTAACCCCCCAACTTAAAACGCGCCACGGGGCGCGTTTGCACATTGGTGAAAGGAGGCGGCGGGGCCTCAGGTGACATGTGCGCAAACACGCCCTGTGGTGCGTTTTAAGTTGGGGAATTAATTCCCCTTGAATCCTGAGGGACCCTGGGGGCCAACTAGCCCACCAGGTACCTTCAGTAAGCACAACAGAGTTGCGTTGCAGAGAGGTGAAAAAAGGTGCGTGGCCTCGGAACGCCTCTCTGCAACTCAGCTCTGTGGTCCTAACTGTAGGTACCTGGAGGGCTAGTTGGGCCCCAGGGACCCTCAGGATTCAAGGGGACTTGATCCCGCAACTTAAAACGCACCACGGGGCGCGTTTGCACACGTCACCTCAGGCCCCCTCTCCCTTCTCCACTGTGCAAACGTGCCCTGTAGCGCATTTTAAGAGGTAGTTTTAATCCCCCTGCCCTATTATGTACTAGGGACTTACAGAGGAGGTCATGCTAATCACAGGGGTACCCCAACGCATAGTGTTCCCTAGTGTATGTAGGTGTTTTCACTGTATTCTAAGTGTCTTTTAGCATAGCACTGGCTCTGGTTAGTCAGAGTCAGTTACCACCAGTACCCGTCTGAAAAAGTTGTGGGCACAGGATGATTTTGCAACAAGGCCTCTTTCTGCTCCTCTGTTGGTTCTTTCTGCACATCTTCTGCTTCTTACTGCACTTTTCTTCATCTTTGTGGACTTCTGTTGCTTCTTTCTGCATTTCTTTTGCTTCTTTCTGTGCGTTTTTTCTTCTTTCTTCACATGTCCTACATCTGTAGGCATAGTTAGAAACTAGCATTTAAAAAACCTTTGAAATTCACTTAAAAAATCATAGGTTTCAGGCACGTTATAGTTAGAAATTAGCATTTAAAAAACCTTTGAAATTCACTGAAAAAACCATAGGTTTCAGACACGTTATAGTTAGAAATTAGCATTTAAAAAACCTTTGAAATTCACTGAAAAAACCATAGGTTTTAGGGACAGTTATAGTTAGTTGGACATTTCACTCGTACAAAACCATAGAAATTCCCCGTTATAGTTAGTTCAGCTAACTATAACTCGCGCCCCGCAATGCACTGCTGATGACGTCACATATTACATCACTCATGACATGGTCAGTGACATCACTGATGACATCACTGATGACATCTCAAATGACATCACTGATGACATCATCCATGTGATAATTTCATGCATCTTCTCACACCCTAATATAACTTTTGATACACCCACTCTAAATTACAGACTGCCATTCTCAAAACCATACACACTCCAATACCAATAACTACATACCCACTCACTGATTCTTAGGTCTACACACACACATCTACTCACTCACCCGTACAGTCACTCATACTTACAGTCACTCAGTACAGGACTATCATATGCACTCATACACCTATATAAACACTCACACACCGCCACTCATCCATAGAGGTACTCACACACCTAGTCAGTCATGCAAAAAATTAATCACACACCCATTTACTCACCTATACAGTTATACACACACCAGCTCACTTACTCATACAAATACTAGCACATTCTTATGCTCTTATACAATAACTGATACAAGCACACACGCATCCATACAGCCACTCTCACAATCACACACTCTCACTTATAGCCATTTACATACTCTAACACACATATATACTGCCTTTTACATATGTAGTTACTCGCACATGTACCACTGAGATATAGATTCACTCACTAACACACCCATACACACACTCACCCACCCAAGCAGTCCATCACAGATGCACTCTTGAAATCATGCACCCAGTGAATCACCCACTCACACATCTATGTACAGAGTCACACATACCCCACCCACACAAACACTCAGGCAGCCATACAGATACTCAGAGAACCAATCAATAACCCATATAGACACTCATGTAGCTATTCGCAAATCCATGCATCCACTTACACACCAACAAACAGACGGATACAGACATTCACACAGTTTAGTCACTAACCCATGCATTCAGTAAGATACGTTTAATCACTCACTTGTAGAGTCAGTCACGCACGTACTAAATCATCCATTCAGACACTTATACACCCACTCATTCTGCAATACGCCTTTCCCTATATATATTAAACATATTTAAGCTTTACAGAAACACACAGTCACTGGATGATGTCATCAGTGATGTCATCAGTGATGTCATTTGAGATGTCATCAGTGATGTCACTGACCATGTCATGAGTGATGTAATATGTGACGTCATCAGCAGTGCATTGCGGGGGCGCGAGTTATAGTTAGCTGAACTAACTATAACGGGGGAATTTCTATGGTTTTGTACGAGTGAAATGTCCAACTAACTATAACTGTCCCTAAAACCTATGGTTTTTTCAGTGAATTTCAAAGGTTTTTTAAATGCTAATTTCTAACTATAACGTGTCTGAAACCTATGGTTTTTTCAGTGAATATATATATATATATATATTATCTACTGGCGGTCGCCAGTAGATAGTTATAGTTACAACCTATTATCCATAGGAAATCCGCGACATTCTATTTGAGATAACTCTCTTGCCGGTTGACGTATCTTCGCGAAATTTTCAAACTTTGTGGCCCGCTCCGGTCCGCTCCTTCCCTGAAAGTCTCGGGGAGATTCGTCAAACGGGGGCCGAGAAAAAAGGGGGGTCCCAAAACGCGTTTTCCCCATGCATTTTCCCATAGGAAACTTTAGACACGGCTACAGCCCGAACTGCTGAACGGAATTACACCAAATTTGGCAAAGAGGTAGTTCTTGGTTCAGAAAGAACCCTTTTGTTAAATGGTGTAAATCCGTTCAGTAGTTGCTGAGAAAATGAAAAGTAAAAAAGATAGTGATATCTATGGCCGAGTAGGGTCCGCGTACACTCCCGATCACGAGCTGCATGTTAATTGGCTGTCAGCTGGCTGTCAACATTCCGATTCAGGAAAATGTTGGCAGCCATTTTGTCCCTCGGTAGAACCGAGGGACAGAAACAAGTGCGCAAAGCGCACAAAGGGGGCAGGGTAGAAACACCCTGACCCCCTAGGATTGCTCCACAAGGACCCCCTGGGCAAAAAAAAAAAATTTTTTTTTTAAAAAATCGGCAGGATGCGCTCAGGGTGCGCGAATCCTGCCGAAAAAAAAAAAAATCGAAGCGCGGTCTCCCGCGCTTCGATTGTATTTTGCCCCCGGGTGGCCCAAGCCCCGGGGGCATGGTGGGGGGGGTTAATTTTATGTGTGGGGGGCCTCGCGGCTCCCGTCCTGTCATTGCAAACTGCTTTGGATATTGGAAGAGAGAGCAGGGAAACCTGCTCTCTCTTCCAATATCCAAAGCACATTGCTTTTCCACATGGGGAGCTGCATCTTAGCAGCTCCCCATGTGGAAAGGAATGCCGGCTCCCAAGGGACGCGGGGAGCCGGCGGGACTGTGGGGGGATTGGGGACCCCCACAGTCCCCAACGAGAGGGCCAGCCCCGGGGGATGGGGTCCCCGGGGCAAGTAGTGGCCCGGGAAGGGGGCCACGCGGCCCCCCTCCCCAAAGTTTTCAAAAATAAGAAAAAGAAAAAAAAAAGGGTATAGCCGGCCCCGGGGGATGGGGTCCCCGGGGCCTTAAAATGGCCAGAGGAGGGGAGCCACGCAGCCCCCCTCAAAATAATAAAAATAAATATAGAGGCCATGTCCCGGGGGATGGGGTCCCCGGGGCCAATACAGGCCCAGGGAAGGGGGGCCACGCGGCCCCCTTCCCGTTTTTTTTTATTTTGTAATTTAAAAAAAGGGGTAAGGCCCTGGGGGATGGGGTCCCCAGGGCCCAAAAACAGAAAAAAGGAAGGGGGGCCACCCAGCCCCCATTCAGGGGACAAATTTTTTTTTTTTTTTTTTAAACGATCGGGCCCGCAGGCCTTGCCCCCTTCCTTCACCACTCTGCAAACGCGCCCCCTGGCGCGTTTGCAGAGGGGGAACGAATTTTCCTTGAATACTGGGGGTCCCTGGGGGCCAACTAGCCCACCAGGAACCTCCAGTATGCGCCAGGGGGCTGCCTTGCAGAGAGGTGTACAGAGGCCACGCCCCTTTTTACACCTCTCTGCAACGCAGCTCTGTGGCGCTTTTGGAGGTATATGGTGGGCTAGTTGGACTCCGGGGACCCTCAGGATTCAAGGGGACTTAATCCCCCAACTTAAAACGCGCCACGGGGCGCGTTTGCACAGTGGTGAAGGGAGGGGGCGGGGCTTCAGGTGACATGTGTGCAAACAGGCCCCGTGGCGCGTTTTAAGATGGGGAATTAAATCCCCTTCAATCCTGAGGGTCTCTGGGGGCCAACTAGCCCAACAGGTACATCCAGACAGCGCCACAGAGCTGCGTTGCAGAGAGGTGTAAAAGGGGTGTGGCCTCTCTACACGTCTCTGCAACGCAGCCCCCTGACGCATATTGGAGGTTCCTGGTGGGCTAGTTGGCCCCTAGGGACCCTCAGGATTCAAGGGGACTTAATCCCCCAACTTAAAACGCGCCACGGGGCGCGTTTGCACAGATGTCACCTCAGGCCCCGCCCCTCCCTTCACCATTGTGCAAATATTCTTCTAAAATCATCCGAAATACGAATTCCTATTTACTCACCTGTTATAAGGAGAGACCTCAGTGCTGCATCTTTCAGCCCAGTACTGGTCCTGAAAAGTAATTTTAACCGTACTTACCAGTAACTTGAATTTCCTTCCATAGGATATCATTGCCTGCTTTTTGCTGAAAAAGTTTCTAAGTGTTGATTTTTGAAACATACAAATATTCCTCTAAAATCAGCCGAAATACGAATTCCGATTTACTCACCTGTTATAAGGAGAGACCTCAGTGCTGTATCTTTCAGCCCAGTACTGGTCCTGAAAAGTAATTTTAACCGTACTTACCAGTAACTTGAATTTCCTTCCATAGGCTAACATTGACTGGTTTCACTTGGAAATTCTTCTAAGTGTGGAGTTTTGGAACTTTAAAATATTCCTCTAAAATCAGCCGAAATACGAATTCCGATTTACTCACCTGTTATCAGGAGAGACCTCAGTGCTGCATCTTTCAGCCCAGTACTGATCCTCAAAAGTAATTTTAACCGTACTTACCAGTAACTTGAATTTCCTTCCATAGGATATCATTGCCTGCTTTTTGCTGAAAAAGTTTCTAAGTGTTGATTTTTGAAACATACAAATATTCCTCTAAAATCAGCCGAAATCCGAATTCTGATTTACTCACCTGTTATCAGGAGAGACCTCAGTGCTGCATCTTTCAGCCCAGTACTGGTCCTGAAAAGAAATTTTAACCGTACTTACCGGTAACTTGAATTTCCTTCATAGGCTAACATTGACTGGTTTCACTTGGAAATTCTTCTAAGTGTGGAGTTTTGGAACTTTATAATATTCCTCTAAAATCAACCAAAGTACGAATTCCAATTTACACACCTGTTATCAGGAGAGACCTCAGTGCTGCATCTTTCAGCCCAGTACTGATCCTGAAAAGTAATTTTAACCGTACTTACCAGTAACTTGAATTTCCTTCCATAGGATATCATTGCCTGCTTTTTGCTGAAAAAGTTTCTAAGTGTTGATTTTTGAAACATACAAATATTCCTCTAAAATCAGCCGAAATCCGAATTCTGATTTACTCACCTGTTATCAGGAGAGACCTCAGTGCTGCATCTTTCAGCCCAGTACTGGTCCTGAAAAGTAATTTTAACCGTACTTACCAGTAACTTGAATTTCCTTCCATAGGCTAACATTGACTGGTTTCACTTGGAAATTCTTCTAAGTGTGGAGTTTTGGAACTTTAAAATATTCCTCTAAAATCAGCCGAAATACGAATTCCGATTTACTCACCTGTTATCAGGAGAGACCTCAGTGCTGCATCTTTTAGCCCAGTACTGATCCTCAAAAGTAATTTTAACCGTACTTACCAGTAACTTGAATTTCCTTCCATAGGATATCATTGCCTGCTTTTTGCTGAAAAAGTTTCTAAGTGTTGATTTTTGAAACATACAAATATTCCTCTAAAATCAGCCGAAATCCGAATTCTGATTTACTCACCTGTTATCAGGAGAGACCTCAGTGCTGCATCTTTCAGCCCAGTACTGGTCCTGAAAAGTAATTTTAACCGTACTTACCGGTAACTTGAATTTCCTTCATAGGCTAACATTGACTGGTTTCACTTGGAAATTCTTCTAAGTGTGGAGTTTTGGAACTTTATAATATTCCTCTAAAATCAACCAAAGTACGAATTCCAATTTACTCACCTGTTATCAGGAGAGAACCCAGTGCTGCATCTTTTAGCCCAGCACTGACCCTGAAAAGTAATTTTAACCGTACTTACCAGTATCTTATATTTTCTTCCATAGGAATCCATTGTCTGCTTTTCAGCAGAAAAGTTTCAAAGTGTCGATTTTCACAAACTACAAATATTCCTTAAAAATCGCCTGTATGACTTAAACGCATTCTTTCAACTGTTTACAGGAGATGCACCAGTGCTGGATCCAGGATCCAACACTGAGTAAGAAAAAGTAACGATAACAGTTTTTACCTTCTAAGTGAATTTCCTTCCATAGGATAACATTGGTGATTCTATGAGAAAAAGTTTCTAAGTGTGAACTTTTAAAATACAATAATATTCCTTAAAAATCACGACTGTAACCAAAACGCTTTTACTCAACTGTTTACAGGAGATGTACCAGGACTGAATCTAGGATCCAGTCCTGTGGTTAGAAAAGTAATCCATAAAGTAACTAATTGCATTTAACTAGAAATTCACATTGAGCTGAATGTTGCATTGTGTTTGAAAATGTGTTGCCCATTGCAACAACTGTAACTACTGTACTTAAAAGTCTATTGCCTATGTGCAAAGTATTTAAACTAAAGTAATTCATTCTGAGAAAGTATTTTTTGTAATGTAATGTATAATGTAATTACAATGTAATTTAAAAAATAAAATATGTAAAAAAAATTGTTTCTAAAAATGTAGTAAATCAGTATGAAAAAAATTTATATAACAATTAATACCTTTAAAAATTGTCATTTACAAAACCTTTGAAATTCACTGAAAAAACCGTAGGTTTCAGACATGTTATAGTTACAAATTAGCATTTAAAAAACCTTTGAAATTCACTGAAAAAACCATAGGTTTCAGGGACGTTATAGTTACAAATTAGCATTTAAAAAACCTTTGAAATTCACTGAAAAAACCATAGGTTTTAGGGACAGTTATAGTTAGTTGGACATTGCACTCGTACAAAACCCGTGAAATTCCCCCGTTATAGTTAGTCCAGCTAACTATAACTCGCGCCCACAATGCACTGCTGATGACGTCACATATTACATCACTCATGACATGGTCAGTGACATCACTGATGACATCACTGATGACATCTCAAATGACATCACTGATGACATCATCCACGTGATAATCTGATGCACCTCCTCACACCCCAATATAAACTTTGATACACCCACTCTAAATTACAGACTGCCATTCGCAAAACCATAGACACTCCAACACCAATAACTACATACCCACTCACTGATTCTTAGGTCTACGCACACATCCACTCACTCACCCGTACAGTCACTCATACTTACGGTCACTCAGTACAGGACTATCATATGCACTCATACTCCTATATAGACACTCAAACACCGCCACTCATCCATAGAGGTACTCACACACCTAGTCAGTCATGCAAATAATTAAACACACTACCATTTACTCACCTATACAGTTATACACACACCAGCTCACTTACTCATACAAATAGTAGCACATTCTTACGCTCTTATACAATCACTGATACAAGCACACACTCATCCATACAGCCACTATCACAATCACTCACTCTCGCTTATAGCTATTTATATACTCCAACACACATATATACTGCCTTTCACATATGTAGTTACTCACACATGTACCACTGGGACATACATTCACTCACTAACACACTCTTACACACACTTACCCACCCATACAGTCTATCACAGATGCACTCTTGAAACCATCCACCCAGTGAATCACCCACTCACACATCTATGCACAGAGTCGCACACACCCCTCCCACACAAACACTCAGGCACCCATACAGATACTCAGACAAGCATTCAATAACTCATATAGACACTCATGTAGCTATTCACAAACACATGCAGCCACTTACACAGCAACAGACAGACGGATACAGACATTCACCCAGTTTAGTCACTAACCCATGCATTCAGTAAGATACGTTAAATCACTCACTTATAGAGTCAGTCAGGCACCTACTAAATCATCCATACAGACACTTACACACCCACTCATTCTTCAATACGTCTTTTCCTATATATATTAAAAATATTTCAACTTTACAGAAACACACAGTCACTGGATGATGTCATCAGTGATGTCATTTGAGATGTCATCAGTGATGTCATCAGTGATGTCACTGACCATGTCATGAGTGATGTAATATGTGACGTCATCAGCAGTGCATTGCGGGCGCGAGTTATAGTTAGCTGGACTAACTATAACGGGGAATTTCACGGGTTTTGTACGAGTGCAATGTCCAACTAACTATAACTGTCCCTAAAACCTATGGTTTTTTCAGTGAATTTCAAAGGTTTTTTAAATGCTAATTTGTAACTATAACGTCCCTGAAACCTATGGTTTTTTCAGTGAATATATATATATATATATATATATATATATATACAGTTAAAGCGTCACCCAGAAGAACATTATACGTCCAGGCAAACGGAATAAAACCCTAATGAGCCGGAGTATCCTATTAAAGGAATTGTTAAAGTAAATTAATGAAAGTCTATATAGGTCTTAAAACTGCAAGGCCTTAGCAATGTCTGCAATATATGCGAAAATGTACTTGAAGTGGGCCAGATCAAAATCACTGGGCGCATACTTCAAAATGCCAAGGAAAACCGCAATAAGTCGGAGTCCAATCGGCGTGCACTTAAATCGGAGGCATTTAAATCTACACGGCCGTGAGTGGCTGAAGCCAATTACCCAATCACTAAAGCGATCACAAAAACCGCACTAAGAATGTGACATGAGGGATAATTATGGGGATGAAGTGCGGCATGAATCCAATACCAGCACATGAGTTAACTCTGCCAAATCAGTGCGCGTAGTTCACTCCATATATCAAATAAATAAAAAGAATGAACTAAAAAGAAGTGAAAAATACAATGAATGTACATTTTTACATAAAGAAAAGAACTGCAAAGCTAATATGTAGACACCCATGTTAAATTTGAGCGTGACCTTCGTGTGCCATACAAACACACTAAATGCTTGGGGTTGTAACGCCGTGTGTGCGCAACCCCCAGGAAGAAAGTCAACTTCACAAGAGACATTATAATTTATCTCACATTATCCTAACTCCAGAGGGAGAGAATTGGTTTCAAAGGAACACAATGCACTGTGGAGATTGTAGTGAAATGTACCTGGAAGGTCCAAAATTACAATCAAAATAACAATAATGCTGTAAAATCACACATATCATCCTAATGTAAATGAAAAAAGCAAATCATAAAAAATTTATAATACACAGAAATTACGTATAATTCTACCAGTATTATTACCCTCTAGCAGACAAGACCAGATGGATCCGACACCCAACAATAGTATAGCGATATAGGGCATCGCAAGGATGTATAGGCAGCAATTTGAAAGCAAACAAGAAAAAGCCCATATCATCCAGAATTGTTAAATAGAAACGGGCATAGACTCGATCACCAAGGACAGAGAATGAAGAAAAAACAAAAACAGTCATTAAAAATACAAATATATGTACAATAAAAAATTAGGATTTTTTTGCAATGAAAATGATACCTAGCACAGCACAAAGCTTATGAGTCGATGTTATATAATCACAGCAATAGAATCAAAACTGTAACAGATCAAATTCATAGGGTGGACAACATCTGTATGGTCTCATAATTTATATTAAGGCCAGTGATGGCAGAATTCAGCCGATCAATCCATCTACATTCCAGGAGCATCAAAGTTCGAGAGATGTTGATTACATTTTCAGTCCTGCGAACTTGCTCAATCACTTGCCAATTAATTTGTCGTTCTGAGTGTCTCATTTGGTGAAAGTGCTCAACCAAAGTTGCAGTCATAATCCCATAACGGATTCGACTTTTATGTTGTAAAATCCTGCAGTGAATTACACTAGATGCTCTGCATTTGAAATGTCCCTGGATGAGATCTAGTCCTAAGTACAGGGAAATCTGACAACTCAGTGTAAATTCACATGGTTGTTCTGCCTTCACTAGATGGTCTCTTAAATTCCTACCTCTCATAAATGAGAACATAGGCAAATCCAGGTCAGTCTCAACAAATTTTAGAATGTTCCAATTAGAGAGAACCAACTTTTTTAGCTGGTTGCTAGCAGGTGTAAATTGAGTGACAAATGTCAACCTTGATTTAGATTCTTTTTTCTGAGGAGGTAATACAATATACCAATGTGAGTACCAAGCTCTTTTTCGTGCCCTAGTGAGGAGATGTTTGGGATAACCTTGTTCCAACAGGCAAGAGATAAGTGTGTTGGACTCTTGAAAGAAATCATCTTTCTTTGAGCAATTCCGACGAATCTGAAGGAACTGCCCAAAGGGCAAGTTGTCTCTTAGGCTACGTGGATGAAAACTAGAATACTGCAAGGTAGAGTTCTTTTCAGTTGGTTTTCAAAACAAAGACACAAAGATGAGCCCCTGATCATGCTTTACCAACATGTCTAGGAAACGTATCTCTCTTGAGCTTGATGAAAGGACAAACTGAATATGAGGATTATTTTGATTCAGCCATTGATTAAATAAGTTAAATTCAGAGGCTGAACCTGATCAAATCAAAAAAACATAGTCGATGCAGTGTTTCCAAGTTGTTATATTGGCACGAAATCTGTTATTATCATTTAGGAGGAACCTGTTTTCAAAGTCATACATGTAGTGTTTGGTTAGGTTTGACACAAAGGAAGCTCCCATGGTGACTCCGATGATTTAAAGGAAATATTCACCACAAAATTTGGAAACGCTTTTTTGCATTGCGATACTCAATAAGTCGATGATGAATTCTGTTGGAACTGACATTGGAGAAGGACGAGTGTCAAGGAGGTTCCTTATTATATCCAACGCCTCTTGTTGAGGGATTAATGTTATAAATTAACAACCAATTTTGATTGATATTGTATATGATGGTGGTACGGTAATATGGTGGACGGTCAGAATATTGATGCACTGTATTATTCTATTAAGGGACTGGATCTGTGTATCTTATGACATGACTTGCTTAATCACTATCATCGAATATGGTCTATCATCATAATAACGTTGTATATGCGAAACATTCAACCTAGACTCTTTACGTCTTGGTGGTGGCTCTTTAAAACACCAGGTACTAATCTTTATGAAGTCCACTTTCTGGTACTTTGGCTAATTGTTCCATAGTTTCCTCATTGGTGCCCAAATAATACATTCTTTATATCATATGTTTTGTAATTTTGCCTTCAAGTTGTATGGACATGCATTGGGTAGTAATGGACATTAAATGTTATGTGAGGAACTTGTTTTTTAACTGAGGGGATGTACAGTGGCGGCTAACACTAGGTTGTGATAGGTTATGATGTTATTTGGCCATGTTGCCATATTACTTTCATTTGCCAACATCACACCAATATGGCAGTGTCTTTTCAAGGTAGGCCCTCGCTCATTTTTTTCCAGAGGGACATCTACTTTAGTGCACTTCACCTCTAAGGTTAGTTCGGTAATGTGACATTTTCTCTCAGGTATGTAGATACACTGTTCTATTTTCTCTCTTTTTTGGTTATCATGGCTTGTGGGCCAGTCTGCTACTTGGCACAGACTATTTTTTGCTGACCGCAGTAGGGCGAACTTACACTCTTGTGAAGGACTTTTAAATTATACTTTTATGCATCCCTTGCTACTTTCTATTGGCTATGTGATATTAATTATTGCTTGTAATAAGCCCTCACCCACCTTCTCTTTCAATATGGTTGATACTTCATTGTCTTAATATTTTTTTGTAGACAGGTTTCTGTGACCCATCTTTCTTACATATATTATCCTAGGGACCACCAAGTGAGAAATATAAGCTATTACACTATGCTTATTGGAATCACACACTGACTGTATATGCTACTGAACATACAGTTTCATGCAGTAGCACAGTTTAACATTTGCTGGAAACTGGAAATTTACGGACTAATTTTTGTTTGTATTTGTAGACTACTGGAAATCACTGGAATAAACCTACAAGATGACATATGTACCGTTGGATTGTTTATTATGCAAAGAGGGGCTATTCCTTGGTCTTACTGATGTGAAGTGCACCAGTCCTATTGCATGGTTGAATGTTGATTGTAACCTATTGGGGCTACAATATATGCAACATCCTTAAGGTAGCAGGGTGTTGGGCACTGTATGCAGCACTCATTACAAATTGCTAGCTATTCAAAGAAGATTATTGGACTTACTAACACTAAAAGTTTTCTTCAAGAGATGTGCGATCAGCTAAATTCTGGACATTGATATAACGGTAATGACGCTCCTCGGATATTTGTTGAGTGGAGTTATGGCAAACTCAATTTAGTTAACAGAAACCGAGAGGTGTTTGGGAAGGACTAGGCAGATCAGTTCAATTACAAAGGCCTTTTCAATTAATAGCTAATGGTTGAATATTGTGTTAGCCATGACGAGTTAATGGTGTCATTGTGAATCTAACATAAGAGGTTATGTTAAATGAAAAAGGTTATCTTACCTTTTGTTGATGATAGAACAATAAAGGTGTTCCAACAATGAAAATAGTCAGATACGACGCAAGCAGAACAACTTACATGAGTTGGTGGGTAAGGAATAGGAGAAACGCCGGGCATTGATGTTTGGCAATGTAAGCGGGGTGAAGAGATGGGGTAGGACCACACAATGAGATTTGCTCTCATTTTCAAACTATTAAAATGAGTGTACATTTGTTTTTGAGTTTGACGGGTGCTAAATCAGGGACTAAGTACACACTAAGGCCATTTCATGTGCCCTACAGGAGAGTCACAATATTTATCTAGTACACTTACAACGGAGTCGCAAACTAGTAGGCATTGTGCATGCATGGATTGTAAATTGTTTGACAAAATGGTCACAAGGGCTCCTGGAAATGTCCACAAAGTGTACTTGGAATTTTTGGCTTTATATCCATTATTTTGACTCACGATTTGTCCATAGTTGTTGATGGCACAATTTGACCTTTGGTGTGCAGTGTTCACAGCATGTCTCACAGCATAGCATAGCATAATGCTTAAGCTATGTGAGAATTTAACAATATGATCTCTTCTTAATCCTCCAGATAGTGACCCGAGGGAAATACCCAGAGTGGTTTGTAAATGTGGTATGTGTGCAACTGAATGAGTGCAGACGTGAGATGCCAAACTCAATGTATGAGAACAACCCTTCAAACAACAAACAAACAAAAGAGGGATCATATTTTTGGGTTCTCAAGAAAGCCGGTTGACCTGTATAGGCAGCAACCTGGCAGAAACACATAGACCCCGATATGCTGAAAATAATAATTTCCTCCAAAATCATTGCCAGGTGTTTTTAAATTTACCAGGGAACTCTTTTGAATAACAGTTTGAAATTCTTTATAAAGTGTACCAAAAGGGAATTTTAAATTTAGATTTAGAACCTTCTGAAAAATACAACATTCTGCCTTGGAATCCAAGGTTGAGCCCGCCCAGTCACACTAGGTAGCTGGGTGCAGAGTGCAGACTCAATGATGAAGCATGCTACTGGATTTTGTAGGGGTTGAGAGTCGTTAAGAGAGCTAGAAAGGATTCCACAGTCTGTTTAGGGTGATTGTAAAAACTTTTGGTGTGTTCTCTTTATTAATATATTGCTGATCAGTTGGGAAGTTGGGAAGCAGAGTGAACACACTGGACTTCTTCTCACTCCCCTCCTTATGGTTCATATTTACCACTTGTTTTACATGGTCTTGTCCTTCTTAAGTGGATGGTAAGTTCCATGGTACTGGGACGAATAATGGCAATGTATTCAATTATTTATTTAGAGGATTTATATATCTATACAAATCAGCTCATAATTGCTTGTGAGAATTGTATAGTTTATAGTCAATACTTATGGTGTAGCAGACATCCAATATGTGCGGTGTCAGTCAGAAGAAGTCACTTTTTAGGAATTTGCTGAAGGACTAATAGTTTGGCTCTGCCTTCATGGTTGTGTTGAGCACATTTCTCAATGTTGGGCCTTGATCTCCTAACGATTTGTCTCCGTGTTTTAGTTTCTTAAAGTTTCTGTTGTAATCCAGCGCAACGTGGTTCATCAGAGTTTCTTGGATGAGATGTAATGGAGGCATGATTTTCTATGCACCTCCGGGTTTTCTTTGAATTAGCTTTGTGAACAGTGCAGAGAATTTTAAAGGTGATTCTCCCTTTTATCAACAGCCAGTGGCTTATGTTGGAAACATACAGTTATCTCAAAATGTGTTTTTGAATAATTGGACTTGGTGTATAAGAATGCCTAGCAGTCCTTCTTTGCTTACTGTCATTGCTCTTTCTTTTCGTATCTCTCTCTGGTGTTAGTATGCCTAACCTTTCTAATTTGAAGTTTTCTTCAGTATGTCCCCCAGAGGTAGACTGTCTTCATTTTCTTTATGTAAGGTTTGCTTCTTTCCTACTTTGCTCTATAAACAGACCTGCATATGCTGAGATGCAGTCTATTTTCTCCTTCCTTACAAGGCAAGGACAAAGGGGAAAAAAGGTCCAAATCTGCAAAGTGGCCCATTGCAATATTCAACCCAAGGTATTAGGCTCCTGCTGATGAATATTTTCACAATGTCCTCTGTGGTGACTGGCAACTGGGTGTACTCTGTTGATGGAGTTTCTTGCCTTCAACTGCACCCTCACAGCAACAATAGGCTTGATGGACACTGGAAGGTGATATTTACTATTTTAACTCCAATCGTAGAATATTTGGGGAAAGTGCAACTGTCCCCAAAATAATCCAGATGTCTTATTTCTATTCTAACTCCAGTCCTAGAATAATATGGGGAAAATTTGAAATAATTTTAAGAAAGGGTTAAAAAGTAGCAATCTTGATTTATGAAAAGTGCTGCCCTGAGGACGCCGCTCCAGATAAAAATCAGCCACATGTTCATTACTCTTTACAGTGCATTTTGTTAATGCAATTTATCCTGGTTTTACATGATCTATTCTAATAATTGTAAAGTGATTACCATAATTATGTAGGTATGGAAATTCTGAATGGCCAGTGGTCTTTCATCAGGCGTAGCACAGGATTTATCAATAAGGCAAATTTTATTTCCTGCAGCTAGTATTTTTTGAAGAGGTAACTCCACCTGATTAGTCTAATTCTTTATATGTCTCATCTATGGATCTCTGAAATTCAGTCTAGTCTCCTGTTCTATTTCTGTGTGTGTCTCATTTTTATTTTTTGCCATTTCATTGGTTTTGGCATTTACATGTGTCTGCTTTGACTGTTACATTTCAGTACTCTGACATTTATGTGTATCTGCTGCTTTGATCACATTTGTTTAAATGGACAAACCGAATGGTTATTTTTCCAAGCATTTTGTTAAAGAGGCAATGAAATGTGTTCACTCTGTCAGATTGTCCATTTCTCACTGTTTGTTGTGGCATTGGTTTTAGTGTTACTTTATTAGGGTTGTGTATAATATACTTGGTTAATGTTTTTGGTTTGTATTTGACTGTCATCTTAGTTGGTTGTTGGTTTATGATACTGGTTTTCATGCCTGATCTAACCTTAGTGTGGTTTGCAGCATCATTTGTTTCAATGAAATGTTCCTCGTGCGAACCCAGTCCAGAATAAACCCTTTGTTGTGGACAGGATATCTATCTCATTGGACCACACATAGAACATCTAGATGTTCTAAGAATTAAGCTACTATGGCGTGATTTACTTTGTCCATTGATATACTGAAATTCCCTGTAAAATATAGCTGATTTTTGTATGCAACTGAAAGTTATAAAGATCAATAAACTTGTCGGCTGTCAATTCTTTCTTCTTTTTTTCATTCTACATTTAGGCTAATTGCTTGTCTAAATTACTCATAGAAACCTATTATTCTACAATATGTTATTGGGCCACTTCAACACTTCACTGTTAACAAGTCAGGAGCTAGCTACTAAAAGCCATGGATTTATTCATGCTTTCCTGATCTTCTTGTATGGACGGTAATATTCAATACCATTGACCACCCTACTCTGACCAACGGATTACACCCAACAAATACGTGCACACTCACCCACATCAAATCACACATAGTATTGGCCTTAAATGGCTATCTTGTTTACTGTCTGATAGATACCAAGCCATTCTGTTATCCCCACTCAGGTCCTGTCTAGTGTCCTATTGTTCTCTGAACTTCAGGTGCTCTCCATTTGCCGTATTATTTTTTCACTTGTGTGATTGCTACCATTGGCCAACTTCATAGCACTGTTCAGCTTGTTATATTTCACATTGCCCACACAGTTTGCTCAATTCAGAACACTAACCAAACCCCCTGGTGATGTTTGCTTAACTAATTTATTAGTGAGTAGACCACAGGGGCCCTAAAATGCTCCAAGAGAGCAATATATAAAGGCCAAGAAGTTAGACAGGATATTTCCTTCCATAGGTTTTTTGGGCTGCCAGTAAAAATGTGCATTCTGTTCAGATCCCTCTACATTACCCACTTGGCATGCCATGCAGTTGTCACACCCTTCCCCCTACAGATATTCACAAAAAACTTACAAAACCATGCCTTCAAAACAAAAAGATGGGATCTGCTCAAGATTCTTCCATTTTGATGCATCAGGGGATGGATCCATGCATTTACGGTCCAGGTCACAACCCTATACACCATCTTGAACATAGATAATCATGTGCAGCTCTGAGAAGCAATGAAGGCTTGTGATCGCCCAAGAGTGCTTTATCTTCATATGTAAAGGTCTGTAAATTTCCTGTGCCACAAGGACACTTGAGGTCATCTTGTATTCAATGTACATCCTTCATGTAGCATAAAACATCACCCAAAAGGGTAATTATCACTCTACAGTTCTCATTTACCCCCATGCTCACATGGTTTCTTGTCATTTAAATGCATTTCCACCATCCATAGGCTACTGCTGTCTCATTCCTTTGGAACATTTATTAGTTTTTTACAAGATCACATTCAAATAAAAGATCACAATGCTCCTCCCCACTTTTTCATGTCTTTCTAATTTCATGGCCCATATGATATCTCTACTTATCTTCCCCATCCTTTCAGGTTTAACCCCGCTGCTTTAGCTAACTTTCCTTTGCTCTTTAAATCAGTATAGACAATGCATAGAGGACCTAATGTCTCATTGCGTATGTCACACACGATGGGTACAAATTGCACACTGTGACTTGCACAGCTTTTGAGATACAACTGAATTTCTTATCAGCGGCATGGCAAAAATGGAAGTGTGCAAGGGATCAGCAGAACTCCAATCCTGAGATCTGACTACTCACAGCAAAACCGGGATTCTGACATCTGTTTCTGCATACCTAGTATGAAGGGCCTTATTGTGCATAGAGTTGGTTCAGACACCCGCTCCCCTACTTTTCGATGGTCATTTCTCAGAAGTCCAATGTCCAAGGCCACCGTGTCTATTTATCTCACATGTTAAGTTGTTATTATTATTTCTCCACAAGAAAAAATATTTCATCCCCATGCTTCCTCAATAAATATATATGTTCCCTCCCTAGAAAGTCACTTACTCCTGCTTTTGAAAGGTATAGTTTTAAATGTCTTTTTATGTGGCGGGCAGCTACCTGCAAAATGTTTGTGAGTACCCAAAAAACTATTCGTTTGTAGGTGTCATCTGCATTTTGCAAGGGCACCACTGACTCCATCCGTTCCCAACCTTGGTCCCTAATTTAAGATGATGGAAAATGTGCTATGGATGTGGGGCTCCCATTGCTGTAAGTACCCCTAAGTCGCTTTGACCAAACCAAAGAAACTTCTGATTTGACAAAGTGTTTGATGGTTAGGGTATTCTGTCCCCTTCTTTTAAAAAAAAAAATATTTTGTCCTCATCTCACGATAAGCTTCTGCAGATCTTTACAGCCCTCTTGCCTCTAACTGAACGCCCACCGGCTTACTGCGCTTGCTTAGGTCGACCCGACCAGAACCTGTTGATATAGGCTTGGTGTAATCATAGGACAATATCGATTGCCAACACCCATCAAGTTATTCTCACATTAAATTACATTAATCTCAAGCCCCTACCCCAGCTAATTAGGGGCTGCCAGATGTTTGTCGAGCCTTCCGGGCTTTCGGGATGCCCTAAGCGGGCCATGGCAAAAGTTGCTTTAAGCCATTCTTCTCTGGTTGGGGAGAGGGTTTTTTTCCACTTAATGCAAATCTCTCTTCGAGCGAGCAACAGCAAGTATAACAGCAGCCCCCTATGAATCAGAGGGAGATTTGAACTGGAGACACCATCGTCTCCGAAGAGTACCAGTGAGAGATTGACCTTGATACTGACTTTAAAAATATCACAGAGAGTATCACCCACGCCTTTCCAAAAAGTTCTCAGTACTGGGCATTCATAGAACAAAAGGATGTCACTAGCGGTTAATGTCCCGCACCTGGGGCATTTTGGGTTGGTGTGTGGAGCAAATTTGGCTATCCTGGCCGGCGTATAATAAAGTCGATTTACAACGAAGAAGTGGTTCCTCTTTAGACTGGCTGGTTTGATATATTGGTAGAGTTGTTTCAGGGATGGCTCAAACAATTCTACAATGTTAAAGTCAATGGTGGCATTATTCCAGACCGAGACTTGTGGTGGAACATCCATATCTTCTGCTTCCAGAAGCTTCCTGTACCAGATTGAAATCTCTTTCTTTTTTGGCTGTATTGATTGTAATAACTGCTCTATATCCCAATCTCCCCTTACTTCGCCTCTCTATGCGTCGTACCAAGATTTAAGCTGTAAATACTTAAATTTAGAAAAACCAGGGCCTATCTTAGCTCTTAAAAACTCCCAGGGGTGAATTCCATCTCCGCCCACCAGGTCAGCCCACTTGGTCAAGCCTGCTCGTTTAATTGGTTCCACCAAGCTGTCTTTAAGGCAAAGTGGTGTCCCCGGAGAATCCCAGATTGGGGCAAAGTCAGAATAATAGCCAAATCCCCATCTACATCTCACTTTATACCAAGTTTCCAGGGCTGCCTTAAGTACCTTCAGGTGTACTCGTTTAAAGAACCTCGGGGCCCCGAACTTATAAAGAAAGCCTTCACCTCCTCCTCCGCCCTCCATCATAGCCATCTCACCCAGCAGCTTACCCCACAAAGTTTTGTCTGGGTTTAAGAGTAACATCCTTACAGCTTTAAACTGAAACGCGACTGAGTACCATCTAATATCTGGGAGGGCCAATCCACCTTTAATAAGCCTCCTCCTCAGCTTCTTCCAGGACATCCTTGCGGCTTTATCCCCCCAGATAAAGCTCCCAATTTTACTTTGAGCCGTATCAATGCTCTTACTAGGGAAAACCAACGGGACTGCGTTGAACAAATAGGTCAACTTGGGGAGGATGACCATCTTTACCAGATTGACTTTCCCGTAGATAGTCAAAGGTAGATTCCTCCATCTGGCAAAAAGACGATCAATTTCCTTTATGATTTTGTTAAGGTTAATCTGGGGGATTCTGTCTAGCTCTTTAACAATATCAATACCCAGGTACCTTAACTCGTCATTAATGGTGCCCCCCCATTGATCTATATTCCAGGACATCACTTGCGTTTTCGAAGAGTTGGCTAAATAGCCTGAAATAGACCCAAATTCCCCCAAAAGTGCTTCGATCCTTGGCATTGTCGCCTCCAAATTGCTGGTATATAAAATTATATCGTCGGCGTACAAGGCCAGCTTACATTGATAATGTTGGGATCTAAAAGGGGGGATTGAGTCATCTAATCTGATAGCTTGCGCCAAGGGTTCTATATAGATGTTAAAAAAGAGCGGGGAGATGGGACACCCCTGTCTAGTTCCCCTCTGGGGGTCAAAGCTAGGTGTCAGCATACCATTCAGGAGTAACTTTGCTGAGGCACCCTGATAACAATTCCTCAGAGTTTGGATGAAAACTGGGCCAAATCCCATCACCTTGAGGACCTCCCAGAGATACACCCAGCAGACCCTGTCAAATGTCTTGGCGGCGTCCAGGGCAACTACTCCCAACGGATCAGATCTTGCCACGGCCAGGTCGATGTTGCCTATCAGCAATTGAGTCTGCTCCTGGATATATCTCCCCTTTATAAAAACCCTTCTGGTCTACGTTGACCAGGCCAGGGGTCAGTTTCGCCAATCTCCCCGCTAAAATACCCATAAAGATTTTATAATCGGCATTTAGCAGGGAGATTGGACGGTAAGAATCCGCCTTTAAGGGATCCTTCCCTGGCTTTAATAACAATACAATTGACGCCTCCTTCCAAGATCTGGGAACCTCACCTGTTACACTATAAACTGAGTTAAACAGGGTGCCGAATACCGAAGACAATTCATCCGAGAGAAGTTTGTAAACTTCATTCGGGAGTGCATCCAGACCTGATGCTTTATTATTTTTTAAGATCTTTATTTGATTTTTGATCTCTTCCAGGGTAATGGGGGCATCCAATAGGACGCGACTAGCTTCCGTTAATGTAGCCAAAGATTTACCTCTTAACCACGTTTGAATCCTATCTAAAGGCGGGACCAAATTTTCTTTATAGTGATCCGAGAAAAGTGAAAGGAGGCAAGTTTGTATGTCTTCTACCCTAGTTGATTTCTCGCCGATATTATTAATTATCAACTCATTGATATTGTTTTTGGAGCGGTCAGCTCTGGCTTTCCACGCCAGTAAGGCACCGGCCTTTTCCCCATATTCAAAATTTTGCATGTTTTTAGATAACCATTGTGCTCTACACTTCTGGTCAAGAAAACCCCTGAGCTCCTGCCTCGCCTCCTCCAGTTCCCTCAGAACTTGCGCCTGCCGACTTGGACTTGGACTCCCCTGACTAGATCGATTCCTCTCTGCCTCAAGTTGCAGGATCCTACCTTCGATAGCATGTAGCTCCTGGATTTTGGCCCAGTTTTTGGAGCTAATAAAACCGTGCAACTTGCCTCTCAGGCTAGCCTTAAAGGCGTCCCAAACAAAGTCCATAGATGTGGAGCCCATGTTAAATAGAAAGAATTCGGAAGAGAATGACTTAACCCCCTGAATTATTTCCGGATCTAATAACATTGTTCTGTTAAGCGTCCATCTGGCTTGTAAGGTATTATTCTTCTTTAGATATGAAACTAACACTGGAGCGTGGTCTGAAAGATGACTAGCTAACACCGAGATCCCCGTCAAACTATCCAAGGTATCTCTACTGACTAAAACATAGTCTAACCTAGATGAGTGATGATATTTCTTACTGTGAAACGTAAACCCCTGAAGGTCTCCCTTTTTTGCCCTCCATATGTCGACCAAATCCATATCGTGAAGAAAATTTTTCATAGCGCGACGTGAACGGGGGCCCCCTACATAGTAGCTCTGATTTGACCTATCTTTTAATGGGTCCAGGAGAACATTAAAATCTCCTATGAGTAGGAGGGAGGAGCTCATAATAACTTTAGACTGCAGCTTACATATGTAAGTTGGATCATCCACATTGGGTCCATAGAAAGAGGCACACGCTAGTTCTACCCCTCCAAAGTCCAACTGTGCCACAATCCACCTCCCTGTCTGGTCCGTCTCAGCAGATTTAATAACGCACGAGACCCCCTTCTTGATCAATATTGCAACACCTCTACTGCTGATCCTCTGTTGAGAAGAGCAATAACAGCTAATCCAAGGGATTCTAGAAAAAGTTAAACAAGATTCTGCAAAGGTCAGATGGGTCTCTTGTAAGAGACAGAGCTGAGCGGAGGAAAGCTCTAAGTATTTAAATATCAATCTTTGCCTATGGGGGCATCTTAAACCATTCACATTCCATGAGATAAAGTTAACCTTCTTCTCCTTTATGGAATTTCCTGCCATCAAATTTCAGACTCCTGATGCCAACAAACACATGTTTGTAAAAAGACCAGTGAGATGAGGTGTATTTTTTTCTTTTTTTTTGTTTTTTCCCCCCACTGCTCCCCACCCCAGTGCACCCCCCCTACCTCCCCCCTCCCACCCTGTGACCCCCAATGACCCCCTCTCCCATGAGGAACCCTCCCTTCCAATGGGCTAAGCCAATTCGGTCCACGCTCCCTCGGACAACTAAAGGAAACACGAGGATTTATGGCTGTCTAGGGGGATCTAATAATCAAGAGCACCCAGGCTTCATCTCCCTCCCTCTCTGCCCTCCCTTTCCTTCTTGATCTTGGTAATAAGGGCATCCACCTCTTCAGTTGAGCGGATCTGGTGCATATGGTTATTCCACATAACCCGTAGTGACGCTGGGAACCGCAACTGCGCCTTAGCCCCTAGACTATTCAGTTCTTCAAGCCTCTTCCCCAACTCCCACTGTCTTGTTGCTAATCTGTCCCCTTCTTACAAATGCATGAAGAATTTGTTTTGGGGATTTAAAGACCCCGTGGAGGCAGTGGTGGCTGGCAAAATATGAAAGTGGTGTGCTAAAAACTGATTCAACAATAAAGTCAAAAACTTAGCTTGCTTTTCCTGCAACTTGACGGACCACTGGGAGTTTGGACACACTGATCTCCCTTTTCTCTGCGTCCTCCGTCCTCGTGGGTTAGTGTCTCCTGTGTGGAGGTAGGAAGAGCTGTGAGAGGTACTGGAAACATAGCCAATCACAACACTGCTTTCATGCTCTGTGTGACTGAGGCGCTTGGTGTGCATGCAGAGAGGCACAGCACTGACTGCGCGGCGTCTGCCACGGCCCATACTGCACTGACATTATCTTTCCTAAGTGCCACTGTCCATCTTCGGAGAGAATCTGGGACCTCGCCATCACGGGGGTGAGGGGCGCACTCTGTAAATGCACCTGAAGTCAGGAATCCCTGGAGATCTTTCAAACCCTCTGTTCACCTTACCAAAAAGAACCTGTGCACCATCTCCTGAGTGAGTGATGTGTAGTCAGCACATCCCTCAAAGACCTTGTTGCATTGAAAACCAGCATCTTCAATATGGTGCAGGCTCACAGGCAAATATGGTCACTTATTTGATGAAAACACCACTAACATTGCCAAAGCATCTCAATAGAGTGACTCAAAATTGTTCAAGACACTTTGCTGATGAAAACACCTCAGTAAATTGTTCTGCACTTACTTTTCTGGTCTTTTTTCCAGCCCTGGGCAGAAAGTGAATGTGAAAGGCCCTCTAATTTGCATACAATGTGACAGCACAGAAAGTCACATCACAGGAAGTAACATCAATTGACTATTAATTCTCTGGCATTATTGAAGCGACTTTGCAACAATTAACTTTTCTAGAGATGACATCATAACAACAATAAAACCATACATAATAAACCTAATTAAATACATATATTTCAAAACTCTATTAAAAGAAAATATATCATATTAGTCCCACTGTGTGGAAATGCTTGGCCCATGTCTCTCCAAAACGTTTATATTTTTTCCAATGTTTAAAACTTTTTCAATTAGCACGTGAAGATTAGTAAATTATAATATACCTATTTAGTATTCCGTATTGCAAGAGCACTGTAAAAGAGTAACTGACGCCAGCAGATAGAATGACGCCTTATAAGGAAGGGCTCGTGTCGTTATGTATGGCGTCATGGCCGGGGCTCATTTGACCCACCTAGCAGGACGGGGACTATTGCAGTGTGAAGAATGCCTGTCCAGTCTATGTCTAGAACATACTTCAAGGCTGAGGAATCCGCAGGAAGAAGCATCCTTAAAAATACAGCATTCACAATCTTTATGGGTTTTTCTTCTAATGGGAAAATAGCCTTCACAATGACAATGCTTGTTGTTTTCATTTATACTAGTATGACAAAGGTAAATACAAAAGGTGTTCTCAGGATCCGTGTTCATACTTTTGCACATTTGCTTATCAAAGCTGTGATTATTAAAGCTTGTTTGCTGTGTGACCGTGTAGACTTTCTATCTGGCTGTATCTTTTTTTGTGACTTTTTGTTTCTAAACGCATGTTTTTCTTTTTTAGTTTGTGTTCACGTCCTTTTGGGGATTGTACTCGTATAACAGAGAGCTGGTTTACCCCAAGGGTATCGACGAGTTCATTCCTCTGTGGTTAAATCATGCTATGGTGAGTCTGCTGTTGGTTAATTCCGACAAAACATATTGCAAAAAAGATTCTTTCTTGTGACAACATTGCATTTGATAGTTTAAAACGGAGAATGAAATATTTGTCTGTGTGTACAGTGCCTGAATCACCGTTTCTGTTGCAATCCAAGAATCTCCTCTATTCTTCTGCATTTTCAAAATACATTTTCTATTTTTTTTTCCAGTTAGTGTAGCTGTCTATATTTGACCCTTCTTAACTCTTATTCTTTCTCTCTCAATCCACCCGCTCTTTCTTTCTCTCACCTCATCTCTGCTCTCTGTCTGACACTTTATCACTTTATCTCTTAATTTTTCTTTTCTCACCTTTTACCTCTCCCTCTCTTTTTGCCTATCTTTCATTTTTACTCTCACCTTCTCTCTTTTTTTTTCTCTCAGCCTCTCTCTAGAAAACGGTGTTGTAGGCTTAAAAATGTTTTTGTATTTTGCAGTTCTTTATTTTATATTGCACACATGTACCAGAATAGAGCAAGATTGAAAGAAAGCGCATACAAAATATCATAACCACATAATAATAAATACACATATATATAAATGCAACACAGTCAGTCAATTACCACACCCGCAATCAAAATGTATAAATAAGAGGGCTCTAAGCCAAAGATATTCTTACAGTTTATACTTAAAAAGAGAAAAAACTGAGCAGTAATGGAGAGCAGAGGGTTCCACTATCCCACTCCAGCAATCAGTTTCAGATTGCCAAATAGGCAAAGTAGGCACTGGCCTATGGGCCCCACTCCTTTCAGGGGCCCGCAACAATGATCTAAATAATATTGATTTGATCTTGAAAGAAAATTACAATAAAGCTTTCTTAATTTGCGAGGAGGGCCCCGGCATTTAGACTGCCTAGGGGCCTCCACAGGGTTTAATCCGGCACTGCCGGCTATGCTCCACCGCCTGTCCCAAATTTGGCATACTTCTATGTAATGGGAACTCATATAGGATCAGATATTGAGGGCCATATTTATGAGAGTTGCTTCGCCCTTGCATCATGCAATGGGGCACAAGAGTGACGCAACTCTTAAGTTTGATTTATCAAGCCACGCAAGGCCACTTTGCATGGCCTTACATATCTTGATAAATCTAGAGTAACGCCACCCAGCACAAAGTGCTGACCTGCGTTACTCTGCCCCAGGGAGGCATTCCATGGGTGGAGCGTGGATGTTCCCACACATCAACCCATGGATTTTGGCACATTTCCAGATTTACCATTATTGGTAGACCTGGGAATGCGTCAAAATGCTACGCCTCCTCAGGTGAGGCGTAACAAGGAGAAATATGTTTGTTTCTTCTCGTGTTTTCCTCTTTCTATGTGACCTGTATTCTGCAGCACAAATAGAAAGCGGGTAATGCCTCAGAGGATTGTTTTTGTACAGGAAGGTATCCCGTCCTGCACAAAAACAATCCTGCATACAACACAGGCATCCTTGCACCATGGTGCAAGAGTGCCTCCATTGGCGCTAGGCAGCACATTGTGCGCCAGCGCTGGGAAATGGCAGGCTATTGTTAAGTACGAAGCATTCCTGCCCTTTCCCTATCACGATTGGAAGCAGAACCTCTCCAGAAATATAATTCAATGATTGAGACTTGGAAGGACTCGTGTACTGAACCAGAAGTAAAGCGGTGCTGCAAGCCCGTGAGCCTGCACATAATGCTCGCTCTGTGGAGAGCTGCGTGAGCTGCGGAAACTGAAGCAGCAGGAGTTTGAACCAGAGAGGAGGCAAGCAGCGAGTCAAGAGTTGGCATCGGAGAGCGGCTCGGCCTGGCCTGGAGATCAAAGAGGGAGAAGCAACGAGAGGGGCTGCGAAGGTGAGAGTGAGCAGAACGCATTAGGCGTAAGTGGTGGTGTTCCTAGGTTTGCAGGTGTGGCTTGTGTCAGAGAGCTCACCCGCCACCCTGCTCTCAGCACTGCTGGCCCTCCCAGGATCCTGGTATCACAATCGCCACCTCCACCTCCCACCACTTTCATGCCGTTTCCCCATAATCCGCCATTGCCCTGCCATAGCCTGCCACAAGCCTCTCCGCTCCACAGTACCTCTCCTGAACCTCCCTGCTTCTCACTTCCTGCTGTTGCAGCACTGCAGGGGCTGCAGAAATCTGTATAGCGCAGCAGAGAGAGCACGTGCTGCTGCAAGACTGGGCAGAGGAGGCTAGAAACCAGCCAAAATCAGCGATAATTAACCGCTGAGGTGGTTAAGGTGGGCTTCAGGCATCTTACAAGCAGTGAGGTGCAGATCGCTTGGGGTGTAGGGCCCCCTTTGACAGGCTCAACTCGCCCCCTTGCCTCAGTCGCTGTGGTACTCACAGCTGCATTAGAACAATGACGCAACAGGAGGTAACGGAATGCCGTCCCCCTCATGTCTTTCAAGCAATCCACTCTACCCCCGCACAATAACTCACATCAACTCACACTACCCGTGCATGTATCCACCTGCTGGTCTCCAGGCGAGGCACAGACACCACTATGGCAACCACGCTAGGGGGTGAGGAGGAGCTGCGTAAGCCGTGCCAGGTTCCGGTGTGGTTTTGCGCTCTCACTCCTGCCTGGGGACACTGTACCACCCTTCCACTGCTGCCTACGCCCATCCCACTGAAGGCCACAACCCCACCTGTAATGCAGGGAGCCAGGCGCCTTCTTACAAAGTCGCAGTACCTGGCAGCAAGAGCTTATATCCAAGAGTTGGATTCTATACCTGCAAAAGGTGCCCTTCTGAGATGCAATTCCACTGCTAAGTACCTCCCCCACAGGGCGCTCGAAGGTCTGAGTGAGAGCCCCTTAAGCTCTCCTCTAATGAGGTCAGGGAAGGTGAGGGGGCCTTTTTTCAGTGGCCCTTTCAGAAAGAAACGCGTTGCACAATCTCCCTGACAATCACGCTCAATCTGCACCAGGGAGGATCCTATGGCCCTTATAGACAATGGGCCCAGCTAGGATCCTGGTTCACTAGCAGAAAACTGCAATATGCAGGACACTCCCTCCACCCCTACCCCTCCATCTCAGAGCTTCCAACAAAAAATCGACACTAAATTTAGTTTCCTGAAGTGCCCAGGAGCTGGGCTTTACTCCAGTAATGAGGGCTTAATAGGGCTAACGACCCCGCTACTACCAGAAATTATCACCTAACCCAGTTGGACGCTCTACCCTCAACTAGTAACTCAGCTCAAGGGCAGAAAGACACCAAAGAGGGCAACATCCAGCTCTCCTACAGGCAAAACAGATGGAGAGCCATTGACCTAAAGGAAGGAAAAAACAAGGAAGGGTGTGAAGGCGCAACTGATCTAAGTCAAACAAGATTCTTAAACTCCAGCCCTCTCACTTGACCTTTCTACCACAAAAATCAGAAGGTAACCCAACCCCAGACTTGCTTTCACAGGATGTACGATAAGTAAGCCTACTATAGTTATGGATACAAACAACCTTACTGACCTTGGGAGCAAAAACCCGGCCCTTAAAAAACCAGCAGAAGGAGAACTGCAAAGTCCTTATAAGAACCTTATTGCCCCCATAGCCTCAGGCACGGCTGTGCCCTGTGCAGCACGTTTATCAAACAAGTTAAAACAGCTGGAAGAGCTAAACCTAACAGCAGAAAGCCAGCACATTACACCATCGACTGTAACAGATCCCACACACTGCCCTATGGCCTCTCCTAAACAAGAACACTACGATCAACAAAAACTAGAGGACACCCAGGCGGCATCAAATGACATCTCCTACCTCACGACTCAAGAATGGGAGGACATGGTAGCCTTGTACGCACAGGACATCTCCTCTACAAGCGGTAGACAAAGCATTAAACCTAAAATAGAGAGAGATAATGACACAGAACTAAGCACTGCCTTGTCATCCTTAATAACTACCATGCAGCTAACTGTGGATGCCCTACATTACCAGTCAAATCAAATGGACATTCAGATCTCACTTCTCAACACACTTGTGACTTATGTAGCAGACATTGATGGAAAACTGGGCGACCTCAATAATCTCATCAAACGTGCAGTCTGAAGCACACTTATTACAACAAAACTTCTCCTGCATGCCTGTTCTAGATAAGCTATCATCAAGCTATCATCTTTGCCCACCATGTTGACCGCCTTACTCCAAGAAATAAAGCAATCTACTAGTCCAATAACCATCAATCCAGTAACATGAGCACTAGCTCTTCACTGCAATCAAGAATCTCAAGGGAGATCAGAAACAGCTCTGCACAAGTCGACACCAGTGAGCGGCACAGTCCAAAAAGTTCATGCGGCAAGTACAGAAAACACTCATTCCTGCAAAGCTGACCCAAACCCCCAAGATATGCAGGAGGTCACCCCAGCTAACACAAATATAAACCCATTCATTTCCCCAGAGGGCAAAATGTAAAGTAAGAAACCTCGGCGGAAGCAACAGAGAAAAAGTCGGAATAAAGAATCCAACTGAACCAACCCACTTGGAAAATACGCCATCTTCAGAGCAGCAGCAAGGCACTGCAGAGACATGGATTATGCTACATCTCCCAACTCACAAGTACCAAAAAAAGTGTCAACCAGGTCAGCAAGAAATCAGAAGACGACCACCCTAGAGGTCAGGCCAGGGAAAATGGAGAATCATTAACTGTGGAGAGTAGCAGCAGTCCCAGTGCAAGGGAGGCAAGCAAATCTGACTGCCTGAGCCAGAATTCAGAGAACTCAGGAGCCGGGACCAGCTCATTGGCTAAAGAAGAGGCTCCACATCCTTACAATTACAGGGATCACCCTGGAAATCAAAAGTACACCAGGAGTCTTACTGGATAGTTCACCTGAAAACAACATGCAGGAAGACACAGGAAGGGCCCCACACAAAACACAAACAAACCTATAAAGCAGCCCTCAAAGTCAATGCCCAGTCAGTAAAACAACCAGCATGTCGGTTTACTTGTCTCGATTTGCGATCTACCGCCCCCCTAAGAGAATAAGAATTGAGCACAATATGAGGAGATTTGCTGAGTGAGCAAACTGGCAGAGAACCCGCACATGTTGTAACATTTACACCTATCTATAAATACAAAGGTAAACACAACATCCTAAATAGAGGTAACATCTTTTGGCGTTTAACCTCAATCTCCAACCTGGTGTCCTTAACTGATCTAGCCTCAATAGAATTTATCACGACAGAAAGCCCCGTGGAGAATGAAGCGACTAAAACAACATGGAGATCGTCCGACATTAGTCAGAAAGTACTAAACGAGAGGTCAACTCTCAGGAAATGGGGAATAAGATTAAGGCCATTCTTTGAACTAGGATACCCATTCCCGTTACTACCTGAATGACTAACAAAGGAAAACGCTCATTCACACACTGCTTCATACTCAGTCCTGAAGGGAGCCCTGGGTGAATAACTAAGAGCTTTTCCCAACGTCCTGGCGGGGCCACAAACACACATACCTGGGCCCTCTGAAGGAGACTGCTGATGACTCTCCCAAGCAATAGACAACACCTCAAACAATACATGACAAAAACCAGGTAATAGCACAAGAAGCACGCCAACATCTAAATCTCTTCACCTAACATAAATGGCCTTGCCAGCAAAGCAATGGATTTAGAAGTTTTAGCATATCTGCAATCCCCCATTATCATCCTCCTACAGGAAACATGTCTTGAAGACCCTTTCCATCTATATGGGTTTACAACTTTCTCTGTCTCGGCCTGTAAAGAAGCAAAATATGGTCACCTGAGGGGAGGCCTAGCGACATACATCTCCGCAGCAATATAGGCACTGGCATGGGATTACATTCCAACTCATTGGCCATAAACGCAATCAGAATTCAAATTGACTGCCAGAAAACCAAAATTCAGGTCGCAATTATCAACGTTTACATACACCCCAAAGGCAAGCTAAAGGACTCCAAAGCACTAGTGGACGAAATTCTAAGGCTTCAACAAGAAGAACAGATTACTGAGCTTGTGGTCTCAGGAGATTTTAATCTTCACCTTCTAGGCTTCTCCTCTGAAAATGGATTTCCATCAGCACGATTCCTGCACTGGATCATACAGACTCAAGGGAGGAGCGAATGGAACAGGCAAATTAAGTAGAACTGGAAAATCACTCCTGGGTGACTTAGCACATCTAAATCTATGTACACTTAATGGACGCTTCCCAGGGGACAATCCACTGGCCGCTTCATATCATTCAAACTCTGCCAGCTTCACAATAGGTTACACCTTTGTCACCATACAACTACTAGCTTACATATCTTCATTTCAACTTGGCAAATTGGAGTACAGTGACCATCTCCCCAAAGAGGCTACCTTTGAGGCATTCACTGGAGCCTATCAATGGTCCATGGAAGTCAATGTTCCAACATTTACCATCAACAATGAAAGGATCAAAGCCTCCCTTTAAACGGTCTATCTGATTCAGCTAAGAGCCCTTTTCACCAAATTTTATTATTCTGCGACAGTGTCATAACAAGCTGGGAGCAGTTAATGGAAGGGCTAGCTGAGGAATTCGCAACTCAAGTAAGCGCAGGGGGGGGGGAATATCAAGGGTTTATCTTCCCAGCACAATTTAAGCAACTAAAATTGCTAAAAAGGGCTGTAAACAAGGCATTAAGAAGCCTCTATCAAAGACCGGGTGATGCCCAACAACAATGAACAAAAACTCATGAAAGAAACTAAAATGGACCATAAAAAGGCAGCTCGACAAACACTATGGGCTAAATTACTGTGATGTAACATCTGGGCACTGGGCACTGCCAATAGTCTGCTTCACTCTGGCAAGGGTGGGATCAGCTGGCACTTGATGGAGGAATCCCCGGTCAACTTCTTGACTGACCACTTTAACCAGCCTGCCCCTGAGGGAGTACCCGGCTTGACCAGCCAGGACCAATCGACATCAGGCATTAATTGCAATATACCAAAGGAAATTTGGGCACCAACTCCTTCCTCTCAGGCACAAGCAGCTCGGCTCAAAATCACTCTCCAGACAAGTGTCAAGCAAATCAAAAAGCAGGTAATGAAGGGCAGAAGTGAAGGGACCCCTGGCCCACATGGAATCTCTCCAGCTCTGTACAAAATTGATCCAGCTTACTGGGCGGGAAAACTCGCACCAGTTTATAACTAAGTCTGCACAGAAGGATCATTGCTGGCTTCATGAAGAGGAGACAAAACATCTGCCAAATACTACCGCCTTGTAGCCCTTATCGACAATGAAGCAAAATACTGTGCAGGAACAATTTTTCAGGAGCTCGTAACTTGGGCCTCAGAAAATGCCATCATTCCACTCAACTAAACAGGCTTTTCAAAACTAACTTGAACCACATCAAACAAAATTGCCCTATCACTCCTGATTGATGAAGCAAAAACTATGAGATATCCATTGCATCTGGGCTTCATCGATTACAGGTCAACAGTCCTTTTGAGCCTACTAAATCTCTTACATACCAACAGTTGGGTACAGATTTGGGCTCAGGATCCCACCAAGCCAGACGCATCCCAACTACTAAAGGATTGAAGCAGGAGTGTGTTCTGGCATCCACCATGTTCAATCTTTTCCTCGCAGATCTAACACCAAAGCGACACACACCCCCAAACTAGGGGGAATGGTTCTCTCTAACCGTCTATACACTGACGACCTGGTTCTAAAGAGCGGCACCCAGGTGGGGCTTTAACGCATACTCAACATCGCGCAGGAATACTCTGAAGAAAACGGCTTAGCTATCAACTTTGGTAAAACAAAAACCATGTTAATTAATGGTGCACGAAAAAATGCCCCTGCGCTGGCCACTAGGCAGAAAATGGCTTGACATGGTGGAGGAGTATAAATACCTGGGAGTAATTATCAACACAGCTGGATTCTTCACCCCATAGAAGGAGGCAATGAGACGGATGACGACGAGGCAAAATTAATTATTTATTTAATTATTCCTCGTGGTCGTCTTTCGAATCCCCAACCCGGCCCCACCACTCTTACCTGCACGGGCCACGGCTGCCTTGAACTTTTTTACCTTTCAAAGGAACTACAGACTACAGCCTCCTGCATAGCAAGAGAATATCTCAAGGAGTCTCTAATCAAAACAGGGCTAAGTAAACTCTGGGAGATTCCCACCAGTGAGCTATGCTTTAAAAAACTGGTGAGCAAAACCATCAAGTCGCTATCTATGCTAGAGGACAAGGCTGCTTTTTACAAAAGAAACCATGATTGGCTAGTTTTGAATAGTTACAAAATCCCCAAGTCCCGATCATATCCCCACACAGGCCAGTTTCTAGCGGGGGGGGCCCGGTGGGCCAGGCCCACCCAAACATGAGCCTTGGCCCTCGCAGTGAGGACATGAAGGCCAGTATAAAATGGACAGTATAATTTAAAACGTTCCTCCGAACTTTGTTTTTGTTCCTATCCTGGGAGTTGCGTGATTGGGCCTTGTCTCTTTCTCACAGCCATCCCCAATCACCCAACTCCTTTTAGAGAGGTGGGTTGTGGTGCAGGTACAATAGGGGCATGGCCAAGGGGACAAATTATTTATTTGGCACCGAGTAACTTTTGCCTACCGTCCTGCTGTGTGGATATTTCCTTTTCTGTTCAGCCTGGAGAAAAGAAATTTGTTTATTCTGATTCACCTTTCCTGACTCCCTGCAGCTGCTTATAAGATCAGGCTGTGACACAAAGTTTGACTAACAGAGTAGGTAAGAGAATGTGTTACTATTTGTTTTTTTGTTTTTTTTAAATCTGCATAGGCCCAGCAAGGCACATACTTTGTGTATGCTTCATTTAAATTGTTGTTATCATTATCATGGCCATGGATGCAAGACAACAATAAAAATGTCCAGATAACTGGTGATTAATGATCCTGCTGGGGAGCAATCCTTTGCCTGTTGGTAGTTTTGAAATGCAGATAAGCTGTATTTTATGTGGATAGCTTAGTGGGTTACTGCCTTTGTCAAAGAGATTCTTGTGTTACTTGCAGTTCAGAAGTTACAATCCTAACCTAGGACAGTGACCTATGAACTGTCATCAAAGAAATGCATACAAACATGGATGGCATAGTTAGAACTTCACTTTTTTTTGTGTTACTATATAGTTAGAACTTCCCCAGTCTTTCATTATATACATTTTTATTAGTAAAGCCAGCCCCCAACCACTGGGGCATGCTTTACATCCTGAGTTTGTGCTTCCGCAGCCCAAAACCTCTTAAAATATACTGCCTACCTGTATGGATGACATGTGATTCCTACACCTTGTAATCCTCATTGGTTTATGTGACATTCCCTATAGACTGATTTACATACTTGTATGATTCATTGTCTCTGTATAATGTGTGCGTGGTGTAAAGTACTGTGACACCCTACACTGATATGAGTAGCGCTGTACAACAAATGAAATGCATATGAGAGAGTGGCTACGGAGAGATGAAGGGCACTGTTGGAGGGTGATAGTAATGGTATCTGCGGAGAAAGAGGTCAATGGTGAGGCGACAAAAAATACTTTTGCACTAGCGCTAATGACGCCCTGTTATGGCCTTTCGGTATTATTTAATTAGCAGTCAGGTCATTAGGGCAACTGTGGAACATATTTTAAAGTGCGTGCTAATTATATTTACTGCTTTATTAAAAGTTTTAAGTTTGAAGGTGATTTTACTAATGTTTTTTACGGGAATAATGATTAGTGGAGCTGGATGGTGGCTGATATGGGGCTGTGGCCCAAGGTCAGCTGTGAGATAAGGTGCACAGGAGAGGGATGGTAGAAAAGTGGATAATCGGCCCTGGCCTGTTGGAATTTGAGGGTTTGCACTTAGGTCCAGACATTGCTCTTACTTTCAAATAACTCTCCACATGCTCTATATACACACAGAATCGATCCGTTGTATCATGGTGACTATTTGCAAGTAGATATGATGTAATCTAGGGCTTGTAGGCTACCACAAGAAGTGACAAATTGGGCCCGCAGTGGCCCACCCAAATGCACCCTTGGCCCACCCAAATAAAAATTCCTGGAGCCGGGCCTGTCCCCACATAGTGTACAGCAATAGAGCCAAACAGAAATTTCTAAAATGCCGCTTCAGACTGCTGCCATCAGAGTTATACGTACCCTGTGGCAGAGAAACACAGGCCCGAGCATTTGTTGATTATGCGATGAAGGAGAAGAGGATTTGCCTCATCTAATATGCACCTGTAAAGATCTGAACACAGGACTGGAGACTACTTTTAAAAGCCTTTTTTCAGCAAAGAGGAATACGCACACGAAGGCAGGCCATGCTGGCCTTCTTCACCCCAGCTGTCCCGCAACTGAATTGCAGCTTAGTGAAGTTTCTCAGAACTGTGGAAATGAAAATGGCGGCACTACCAACACTGGACCGCTATACCCCACAGACATGAGATCAGCACTTAACTAATTTAAATAAAAGCTGCTTTCAGCATCTAAGATTGCACTAACAGGATCCTGCCAGTGGATCTAGTTTCATATTCTAGGTTTTTTTTGCAATTCGTCCGACAGTCTGTAATTTTGCAAATCCAATTTACCACTACCTGGCATTCTTTTGTGAATTTGCACAACAGTGTTTAAAAGTTTCCACAGACATAGGGCCGGTCACCCATTAGCAAATTGCCCAGATTGCACTTCGCAGCAAAAAAGAACATAAATCTGCACCCGGGCAGACAGGTCCTGTGCTCTGCTTTCTTTTCCCTTTTTTTCTTTTTTGCACGTCGTCTTCGACAGGAACAAATTGCACATCCGTCTAACCATCCCCTGACAAACTTTGCGAATTTGCACAACAGTGCCAAAAGTTCACACAGGCAAAGGTCCGGCATCCACTGAAAAAACTGCCCTGATCACAACTTGCCACCAACTAGCTGACAATTTGGCACCCAGACAGTTTAGCTGTGAGCCTGTCTACCCCCCTGGACCCACAGGACTTGGGGGACTAACTTATTGCTGCAGGGGTTCCTAAGCTAGGGGGATTAGTTCCAGAATGCACTTTATTTGGAATTTGGCAACCACTTGTGGGCTCCTTTCAAAAAAGTGTGACTGCACTACTTTGCACATCTAGTTTAAACTGCAGAGCTCTAATGCAAAGTAACCACGGATTCCAGGAACCTCATTTACAAAGCTGCATCGCAAAAATTAAAATGTGCCAAATGTGCGCATGCACAGGGCTGCTTTCGAAGAACGATGACTTGCAGCACTGGTACAGCATATATGGCGAACTGTAACTATGGTGTATCTGACACTGTACTACTCTTGGTGCGTTTTAATGTTGAATTACATTTGGTATTTTTTGTATTGTTTTTACCGCTTTGCAATGGTTTAATTAGTTTAATCCCCTGAGGCATGTTTCTCTATGTGTGCTTCAGAATACAGGACACATAGCAAGAGGCAGTAACGAGGAGAAATGAAGATATTTCTCATCGTTACATCTCACCTTGGACGGTGTCGCATTTTGGTGAATTCCCAGGTCTACCGGCAATGGTAAATCTGGAAATGCGTCAAAATCCATGGGAGTTGCGAGAGAACACCCATGCAACGCCCATAGAACGCCTTCCTAGGGCAGAATAATGCCTTGCAGCTATTTGTGTTGCGTTACTCCCAGTCGCGGCCGGCATGGCTCGCTCGGTTGCACGGTGATTTATTTTTTTTAATTTAATAATAAATTACAAAAAATTAAAAACATACCTTTCCACCTGCTGGGTCCTGCGTCTTCTCGGCTCCTGCTCCTGCTCACCTGCCTCTGGCAGGAACAGGGAGCAGGCAGCCAGGCTCCCTCCCCTGAGCCAATCACAACGCTGCAAGCAGCGTTGTGATTGGTGGGGACACCACCCAGCCAGGTCCTTACGGGGAGGCCATGTTCTCCATGCAGGCTGCATTGCAGCCTGCAAGGAGAAGGGCAGAGTGCGCATGACTGCTTTGGTTGGCCCCAGAGGCCCGTCCAAACAGTCTTTGCGCACTCAGGAGTGGGCACACCACTCCTGCCCTGCCTGCTCGCAGAGCAGCCCCGCCCACCCGCCAGCCCGCAACCAAACAGAAAATGGTAATAACGGAAAGTTATTACCATTTTATGTTTCTGCTTCTCGCACTGCGAGAAAGCAGTGGGGTGACACTCCTCCGCCCTAGTGGAAGAGACGCCCCTGGTTACTCCTGATTTAGCAAGCCACTCAGTGCTACACAAAGTGGCCTAGCATGACTTGATAAATCACATTTGGGGGTTGCATCGCGCATGCACCACTTTGCGTGGTGCAAAAGCGACGCAGCCCCCTTCATAAATATGGCCTTCAGTGTACCACTCCCCTTATGTTGCTAGTAAATCAGGCTGATGTGCTACCTATCACTAGAATGTGCATTAACTTTGACCTCCGGCCCTACACAGGCGGAGGCCTCTAAAATTATTTTTTCACTGCTGTGAAATCCCTGTGATGGACTACAAAAATTATTGCAGTTGCTTAGACACAGCTTTGTTTCAGCCAGGCTAAAAAAAAAGGTTTGCGCTGGGCTTTTCCTATTGGAGCACGGCCTAGACTGGTTTGCATTTGGTTGGTCTCTGTCTAGAGTGGCATACTGGCAGTGGCTGAGGGTAATTGAGGCATTCCTTTTTTTAAATTTAATGTTTGTTGTGGTGGATGTCCTAGGAACAACAGTTATTTTCAGATGTGAGTCCTGTGATCACTCTGCCACAGGACTCATTCTATACCTCCCTGACAAAGTCTAACTAGATGGAAACCAGCTTTGGGTTGCTCGTGTTCCTGGCTGATAGGGACCTGGCCCGGCAGTTTGGGCTGGACTGTCCCCATTGGAGATGGACCAAGACTGATTTGCATATGGCAGGTCTCTGTCAAGAGAGCCAGACTGGGTGAAAAACGATGGTATTGTCAGTGGCCGAGGTTAATTCAAGAATTCCTACAATTCCTTTTTTTCATTCAGCCAGGCTTAAGGGAAAAAGCAAAATCCTGACATTGTAAGTCACCACTGCCATAAAGACTGTGGGACCCAAGAATAGGGATATCCTAGTCAGTGCATGTCCCGTGGCTCAGGTATCATAGAGTCACAGGAGTCAGGACTGCTTGGTCAGCGGTACATTGTTCTGTGTCGCTGGCAGGTACAGCAGTTGCACTTCCTATTCTGCTGTAGGGAGAGGGAAGGGAGCCACAGAGTTAGGAGAAGGGAGAAAGAAATGAAGGAAAGGGGTCAGGGTGGACCATATATATTTTATTTGTGGGGCAAGACACAAACAGGTGATGGTAGCAGGACAGATCTCATTTGCATTACATGGGAGACAGGTGCAGAGTAAACATGGAGTTACTGGATTTTAGGGAGGAAAAAAGTGCAACATTTAAATGTATGTAAGAGTAGAATGGAAGTTTAAGGTAACAATAGGCAATAGGAGATGTTGAAGGATGGCAGGAAATATGAGTGACTGCACCCGCCTGCAAGGGGATGTCTGGGGGGTCCATGGGACCCCCTTTCCCCCTGCAGACGGCTGCCATCAAGAGGCACACTGGCAGTGCTCCACCTTTTAGGTGGTACACTGTGAGTGCCCCTCCTGAGAGCTTCTTTGCCTCTGCGCTTGCGTCTGTAATAAGGCGTGGGCGCAGAGGCACAGGGATTCCCACATTTGCATGAGGCCCGCCCCCATGCTAAGGAGGGAAAACCCTCTGAAGATAGATCTGGCGCTTTATGAGCGCCAGCGCAATCGGTATTACAGAAAGGGCTGCACAGGCGTCTGCCCTGTAACACCAAAGTGCCCCGGGGGTGCGCAAAGTGGGCTCATAAGCCCATTGCGCCCCCGGGTCACTTGCATAATACGGCCCCTGATGTTCATCATTTAACAGCAATTGTACTAGAGAAGTTCTCTTCTGTAATGCATTTCACTGTTATATGCTCAAAGGAGGTAAGGGAGTGAAAAGGAGTGTTATTGACAAATAAAATGAGGAAATGCTTTATTGCCAGAATGCCATGTCTCTTGCATTGTAGAACAAATGGCTTTGAAAGATTGAAGAAGTTCCTGTATGTAATTTAAAATGTTCAGTACACCAAGTGTGAGTTGCTTCCAGGTATATTACCTAAGCATTATGCAAATCTGAAATACTCTAAGAGTTCTTTACTGTTCATCACACAATCAGAAGTATCCACACAAACTGAATAGGTCTGCATTATTTGTGGCATACTAAGCTGTCATTCAAGTACTTAATGCAAAGTGACCACTAATTTTTACTGACTTCTGCTAAACAGAATAAAACCAAAGTCACTGTGTGCAACTCCCCACAACTCCAACAGTGTTTTAGCGTTCTTTAATGGAGGTCAAGTCATTTGACGCCCAACAGAAGCGACCAATTAAAGCTTGTGATCATAAGATCTCTGGCTGGCCGAACAACCAGCCAATCAGGAGCCTCATTGTATTTTTCGGTAAGAGACTGCATGCTGCTTGGGAGACAGCTCTGATTACCCATACTTTGAACTGTGACCACCTTCATAATGCCAACTTCTTGCTCACGTCACCAAGTGCAGCACCTCATGGCATTTTGGGCAGGGGACAGCAGAATGGCAGTCTCACAGTCCATATGAAGTCCAGCAATCATGTGACCTCTCGTCAGCCTGGCAGTCAGCCAATGACCACCCTCCTAGGATTTTTAGGAGATGAGCTCTATATAGATTGATGGCCGGACTTGGTCCTGATAGCTTTGGGTGTGATCTCCCCGCTCCTGTCACACACTAGTGCTCAGGTTTTTACTACTTTGGCCCGATTACGATGTCAGGCGAAAAGCCTCCGACCAGCTGTCGGAGGCTTTCTGCCCGACATCGTTGGTTTCAGTCCGACCGCTGTATTATGATCACAGCGGTCGGAGTGAAACCTGCGGGGGGATTCTGCTGCGCTTCCGACAGGCTCAAGGAGCCCGTTGAAGTGTCGAAAACACAAATAATCCCATAATGACAGCGGAGCCAGCCTCAGCTCCGCCGTCGGGATTACGATGCCAGTTTCCGAAATGACATGGAAAGGATGTTGGAAAGTGACTTTGGTGGTCCCTAGCTTGGCCCCCTTCCCCTTTAGCTCTCCGCTATGGGGCATGGGGGGCACCTATGGTGCCCCCCTAAACATCCCTGCACCGTGTAACAGGCACCATGCCTGCCACACTGTGCAGGGATGTTTAAAAACATCAATTTTTCCGCCCGCCGCACAAGTTGCCATTGAAAAATGCATGTTTCTGACTGCCCATAGGGCGGTCCCATCCAAACTGTGCGATCGGAACCGCCGACCTATGGTCGGGCAGTTCCAATCCACAACGGTGTCTGCCTGATATCGTAATTAGGGGGACCAGTTTCTATGGCTGTATGTGGCGTTCTGTGAGAATATTTTCTTAAATTACTCCCTTATCGCTCTTTTGAGTCTCAACGCAAGTCTTTCTCAAACATCAGAGTTCTTCATGCAAAAAGATGATACCTCCGAGGCAGCCAGCTAAAAAGGTCGCCTGTCGATGTCACTGGGCTCACTTTGTTACTGCACCCATATCCAGTCATCGAGAATTTTCTGATACGAAGCACTTTTCTCCTGCAGCACTGCAATTAATTTGTATGCAGCTGTCATCACAACATAGGAACGTCCCTCTCCGTCAGCCAGTGACTCACTGGATGTCAGTTAAAAATAGTGCTCTTTTCTGAACTTGCATTGAGCTACCACGTGTGGCTGACGGAGTTAATTAGGCAGTATCCCGATGGTTTAGCCAGGGGCAAAATATTAGGCGTTTTAGAGCGCAGATGGTTTGTATATAAAAAAACACAGGTTCAAAATTCAAGCTGTAAAAATAAAAAATAAAAAATTCATAATTAATTGGAAGTTAGTATGTCAAATATATCAGCAGTTCCCGGCCTTACCGCCACAAAAAAATAAATACAGTAATCACCCGAGTCAAAGCTTGAAACTAATCTTAACTTTCCTTGCAATATATATCCCAGTCATCTCTCTCCCTCTACTTCACAATTCGGACCCATCTATGAAAATTGTGCCAGATGGAAAGATTGAAAAGTTACATGCTGCTCTAAAACAGATATATTTTTAATATAATTTAGATGAAATGCTGTAAACCCTCAGCATTTTCTGGGAGTCTCTATAAGTATGCACGTGGTGTTTGTGGTAACCTAGGCAAAGGGCAGTGGAGCACTCACTATACATGGTCAAACGCAAAGACACGGTCAGTGAGTGATTGGAGGGGAAGATGGGTTCTGAGAGTAGAGGGTACTGTTACTTCGTCATGGTGTAGTGTTCTTTAAAGAGGCGCGTCTTCAGTTCTTTCCTAAATTGGACCAGGCAATGGGCAGTCTTGATAGATACAGGGATGTTGTCCCAGATCCTGGGTTCATAAATGTACAAAGCCTGTTGCCTTGTTGTTTTTGTTTTTACACATTCTCATCTCCAATCTTATGGTGTCGTGGCTGTGGGTGTGCTGAAAGCCACCGGACGTCATGAGCTTTTAAGTAGGGGCATAATGCAATCCCATGCAGCCCCTGCAATGCAAAGGGGCCCAAGCTTTCAGGGGTTCTCTAACCCTCGAGGCAAAGTGCCCCAGGGGCGCGCAAAATAGGTGCAAATGCCTGTTGTGCCCCAGGGGCCTTATGACAGAGAGTGCCCGGGGGCGCAACGGGCATTTGCGCCCACTTTCTGCGCCCCCGGAGCACTTTGGTATTACAGAAGGGGTTGCAGATTCTTGTGCGGCCACTTCTGTAATACCAATAGCGCTGGCGCACATAAAGCGCCAGCACTATCTGCATGGGGTGTTCCCTCATTTGCATGGGGGTGTGTCCAATGCAAATGAGGGAATCCCTTTGCCTCTGCGCCTTGCACTGTATTACAGATGCGGGCGCAGAGGCAAAGAAGCTGTCAGGAGGCGCAGTGAAAGTGCGCCACCTTTCAGTGCGCCCCCGGAGAGCAGCCCTCTGCAGGGGGTAAAGGGGGTCCTATGGACCCCCCAGACATTCCCTTGCAGGTGGATGCAGTCACTGACTGCGCCTGCCTGCAAGAGGATGTCTAATTCCCCTCCTAATTGCAGGCGGATTGCCGCCTGCATTGTGAAAGCACGGAGCAGCTTTAAATCAGCCGCTCTGTTTTTCACCTGAATGCGCTGCCCCCAGGGCAGCGCGAGTTTGAGGCTGCCCTGGGGGCAGCACATTCATGGTAATAGGGTGCATTTTCATTGCATGCGACGGGCGCACCTTATAAAAGGTCCGCCCGGCGCAAACAATGAAAATGCGCCTTTACTGTAGTACGGCCCCAGATTGCTTATCTAATGTGTTTGACTAGATCATGTTCACCAATAGAAATAATAGGAGGAATAATGTATTTTTACCCCCATGGAAAGGATATCCAGGATCATAGACTCCCTATAGGAATTATATACCAAGCCTATTGTCTCTCACTCAGCCACCAATCCGGTGTTTACCACAGCAGAAGTTTGTCCATCGTAAATTGTCTTTTTGGCAGTACCAGGTCTGTAAAGGAAATTATAGCTTAATTTGTTATAAGAAAATCATTTGAAAGTGGTTAAACTGTCTGGATATACTAGAACAGGAGTGCTGCAGCAAGTCCTCAGTCATGAAGAGATCACACAGGCAGAATTGGATGCCATCTGCATGGAGCAGGTGATGCTTCTCCGACTCTGACTGACATGAGAACCTTCAGTAATCCCACGAAAGCAAACAGCAGGATACACAGAAGAGGCCGTGTCCCCAAGCTGTAGGGGACAAGAGGTTATCAAGAAGGCTAAGAGCTGTAAAGACATCTGGCTACTTTGAAGATTATATGTACATTAAAGTTGCCCTGCTCTACGTTAAAAGCATATTGTAATTCAATGAAGAAATTTGTGGCCATGGAACTCCGAGCTGACATACAATATCTTTTTAACATGTGGCAGAGGGCATTTTATTCCTTATAATACATGGTCACACTATCACCCTTCCCACAAACCACATAAGTCATAAGCCCTTGGTGCCTTTCACTTTTAAATTATAGAGAAAATGTGGTTGTAGACATGAAGAATAATGCAAAATAAACACATAAAAGCAGTTAGTAATTTGTTGCAAAAAGATATTAGACTCCTTTTAATGTAGGTTAGATTAAAAAGGTAATAGTTCAGAAGGTCTAGGAACATGCAGAGATATTCTCTTTCCTGTAAAACGAAAAGCTTTCACAAAAAAAAACATGTTACCACAGATATCTGCTTTCTGCTGATCATTGTTCATTTTAGAGAAATAGATCAGAAGAAGGAAAATCAGTTCTCAATTTTGTTGTTTAAACTGCAACTGCAATTATGCTCTGTGGCCTTCCTTTCGCTTTGGCTGCTGGCTAAACAACAAGCATTATGACATCACAATTCAACTGTAATACCTTACTACAGTTGAGAATCTACAACATTGCTTTATTACAGGTGACTAGAGATGTCACACCTTAATTTAAATAACACAATTTAATACAGGCTTTTATACAGGGATTGCAGGCTACCATTTCTTGTATACTCTTTTCTTCTGTTGATAGACAAGCTAGTCATGGCAAACATGAAATGTTCAGATGTTTATCTGTGTAGGATAGCCCGCAGTCCCTCAAAGATGGCAGCTACCTGGAGCAAAAATGGTTTTGTGTGGTCTAGAAAATGGAGGATGAGACAACCTCTCAGTTAGATCACTGGACAATCTGACGACTATTACTCTTAATAGTAATTTATAAATGGGTGCATGTAGTTTCAAAAGGCATTCAGACATTGTGATAAGGCTATTCAGGTGTTCCAGTGTTCTGTTTGCCTACTGCATTCTTGTTTGTGTGGTACCATTTGCACAGTTTAGGGCTCCTCCTTTTAGCAAACCTTATTGCAAAGCACGTTTAGTTGTTACAGAACCCCTAACAGCTTTGTGATTGTTTGCTTGTGATGAGGTGAGGTCAGGGTCAGCAGCCCTCCACCTTGGTGGAACCCATCTCAATCCCTGTCTCTTAGTCAATGTGGTCAAGTACTTAATATTCGAATGCCAGAACTGGCATTTGTCGAGTTGCAGCTCTAATCCCTGTTCTCACAGGTGATCATCAAGAGTCTTTTCTCATACTCTGCTGATGTCTTTCTCAATTCAACGATGTCAACGAACTAAACTAGAACATTTAAAGCATTTTACATCCAACTATAGGGTTCATAGTTTGCTGAAAGCGAGAATCCTTGGGGCATCCTTGTGAGCTCATAGGTACCCAGGGCCTGATTTATCAAACATTGATGCGGCACAACGCAGCAAGACACCTTGCTGAGCTGTGTGAAAGAGGAAGTGCAGGAATGGGCCATTTCTATCAAGATATTGTGCGGGCCGTTGCGGGCACCGGGCGTTTCCCCGGTAGGCCGCCAGGGAGGGGGCCGGTTTTAGGCCCTGGGGGGCCGTTTTTGTTACCGGCGGCCGGCAATATCGGCCCCCTGTAACAAAAACGACCGAAATCGGCCGTATTAAACAGCTCGACCGCACCCCCCTTCTCACCCCCTGGGGGGCCGGCCGAGCTGTTTGCCAGGGCCGGTTTAGTTTCCCAGTCCGGCCCTGATTCCTGTCCTCTATCTGCCCAGGCACATAATTAGCGGCCTAGCACCAATGCAGGCACCCTTGCACGATGGAGCAAAGGTGCCTGTGTTCCAGGAAGGATTGTTTTTATGCGGGAAGGCACACCTTCCTGCACAAAAATAATCCTTGGGGTCAAATTCCTCTTTCTAAGTGTGAAATTTCTAAGCAGAATGCATCACACTTAGAAAGAGGAAACAATGAGGAGACCTGACATAAAGATATTTCTTCTTGTTGCGTCTCTGGAGGGAATGTGTACAATTCTGAAGCATTCCCAGGTCTATCAGTGTTGAAAAATATGAGAATGCCTCAAACAGTGGTGTAACATAGGCCCTCACAGCCCCTGCGTTGTGAGAGCCCCCGAGCTCCAGGGGGCCTCCTCAGCACTGTACCATGGCCTGAGAGCTTCTGACCGACTCCAGAAGTGGCCCTCCATGCACTTTGCAGGGGGGCCCACTCAAGTAGGGTTATGCCACTGGCCTCAGAATACATGGGTGGATGTATGGGAACACCCACGTTCCAGCCATGTAACTCCCCTACCACGTAGAGTAACGCATGGCAGTGACTTGCGCTGCCTTGCATTACTTCAGATTTACCAAGCCACACAGGGCTACGCAAGGTGGCCTTGCGTGGTTTGTTAAATCTCATCTAGATTTTGAGTCGCCCTTGCATTACCTTACGTGGTGCACGGGTGGCGCAACACTTTGATAAAACTGGCCCTCAGTGGGCAGTTGAAGGTTTCCTCTTTTGGTCAGCTTTGGCTAAAGGGTTCTTGAAGTGTCCACTTCTGAGATCTAGCACTGAGAACTCGTACCATGGATGTTGAGGCATCATCCATTCTAAACATTATCTACCGTTCTGGAATGGTGCATTTGTGGAGGGTGACATAATCAACGCACATGCACACTTTGTTTTTCTTCCTTCAGACCTCCATTGGAATGTGATGAGTGATAGAGTGTAGACAGTCAAGGGAGTTACTGATGTAGGCTGAGAAGGTGGTTGGCAGCCCCTAGTATGGTGCTCTTATCTCTGTAAAGCAATCCAGGGAGCCTTTTGTACTGCTGAGCACATATAGCAAATGGGCCACCTTTCACATTCCTTCGGTTACAAATTGACAGAACTGTGTTGGAAACACTGATGACTAAAACAGATATGTTTGCATGTCCTTGGCCACTCCTGTGACAGTTCACTGGAGTTGTCCACATGTTCACACCCATTCAGAATGTTCGTGTGCATAATGAATCAGCCCCTAAGATTTTAATCACCTAAATTGCAGGAATCTACCAAGCTCTAAGACGTTACAATACCAATACAGTTCTACATCCATCACTCCACATATAAAGTCTACAACTCTTTAGGTATCACATCTCATCGCTCATACAGTAGCGGTTGACGCATATTAACAGTGGTGGGGTGGGGAGAGCGTGGGAGCGCAGATGGGGGAAATAATAAAAATAAAACTTACCTGATGCTGCTTCTGCTGTCTCGCGCCTCGGAGCTCCTCTGCATCCTGGTCCCAGCAGCAGCTGGGACAGCATCAGAGACTCCCTGTTCAATCCCCATTCTGCTCTCATGCTGCATGAGAGCAGCGTGGGGATTGGCCTGAGCGGGCTGTATTGATGCTCACCCAGGCACAGGGAGTCTGTGCTTTCTCCAACCTGGCTGCGAAATACAGCAGGATTGGAGAAGCCTAACTGCGCATGTCTGTTTGGCCAGCCTAAACTGCCGGCCAAACAGACATGCACAGTTAGCAGTGCGCATCACTCTACCCCCTTCCCATGGCCTGGCCTGCCCTGCCCATCCCCACAAATGCTGGCTCAGCCAGCAGCTGAAAAATAAAACAATATCGTTTTATTTTTCAGCTGCTGACTGAGCCAGTGAAGCGACGCTCCTCCCCCATTGCGGATCAGCCACTGTTGAACTCATATCCAGCGCCATGGAACAGCTAAGTCCATATGAGTGCTCTTTAAGAGTAATTACTCATTACTCTGAAAAGTCTGTGTTCTTTGATTGGACATGTGGACATTAACATTACGTCTGCTCATAGCAAGAAGAGGAGGAATTTGCTCAGCGTCTGCAGATCTCTTGCCACCTCCACTTTTACTAAAGTTACTCTGAAACAGTTGCTAGCCTTCTTTCTCCTCAGTTCCATCAGGTATTCTGGCAAATCACTGATGGCACTGCTTGGACTTTCTGGAAATGGAACCTTAATGTTTGCTGTCACACAGAAGGCACAAGAAACTGCTGCTCTAAATAATATCCTAGAGCTGTTAAACAGACACTAAACATCAAGGGGAAAAGTACTCAAATCCCTGCATTTTTTCAAGATAAGGGAGCATATGTGTAAGATTTAAACCTCCACTCTCTGTCAATCAGGAAGATGATGAAAGCCCCAAAACATGTGTGTCTGTATTTCTACCTGCCCAGCCTGTTTATAGGAATAGCATGTGCATCCCCTTAGAACATGCCTACACAAAATAAACATTGCACACACACATCCCCACACACACAATTCCCTCTTCCCTACAGGAAACAAACACATACGGATTTGACATTGGGAGACAAAATGGTGGAGGAGTCTGCCATTCTGTCCCAGAGTTCTGCCAAACTGTTTTACCTCATTCACACATACAAACATGTTAATCACCTGCCATGCCATCACGCAGAGACTGCAGCGGGTCTCTTTAAACTGAAGCATACCTGTGTGGCCTCTTGATGCTCCACGTATTTGAAAGTGAAAGCAGGAATTTCCTGTAGCTACGCAAACACCGAATTCCAATTTAGATTTTTAGATTTGTGCAATTAATTTGTGTTCCCTGGGTTTAACTCATACAAAATGTATTCCGTGCATACACTTTCTGCTGCAAAAGCCAGAAAACAGAAAAATTACACTGTGCAAAAAATAGGGAAAATGCATTTTGCTACATTTCGTTGCTTATCTAATGGGACTGATCAAATAAATGTTGTTTTAGTTCATATTACAGGAAGGTGTTTGCACCAGGGCAAAAGTGGAGAAAAAGGATTGCAGGACCACATACAACCGATATGTTACATACAAATTATGTTTATTGAATCATTTAGGCGTTAAAGAATTCCCAATCCATATATAATCAATAAAAAAAAGTTTTGCACCATTTTTGAAACTTGTGTATTAAAAAACAGAACAACCCGATTTGCCTCAAACCCAGACCCATATGACACGGCGGCGGAAATATATAGTCCTTCTTTTATGTAAACAGCAACAATAGCGTGAAACCAGTTAACATTATGTTCTGCCCTCGTGGATTATAATTTACTCCTTTCAGTCTCACTCAAACACAATAACAGTCTAGATAGATTGCACTTTTCCCACGCCAGTGTAAAGTTTCTGTGATATAGTCCCTGGTGCATTTTTTCTAGTTTGAAAAAATATTATATCAGAAGCACACATTTGTCAAAACAGATTTTCCATCCTGAAGCTTGAAACGCCCCAAAAGAAGGAGCTTTCAATATTGGCCGAAAGTGGGAACCCCCTGGATACCAGTTCCAGCAGAGATGCTCAAGCAGTAGCCAGTTCTGTTGGATCAAGAGCCACTTCTGTTGAACTGTCCTGATTCTGACCTGGTGCAGTGTATCCTAAGAAAAGAACATTGGACGGCACTGCCCAATTGATGCAACAGTCAGTAGGGGCACCCACATTAAATGAAAAATGTGGATATATATATTTACTGTCCCTAAGTCTCAACAGCCAAGTGATGTGAATCTCCTCAAATGATTATCACATGTGATTGGTTGAGAATGATACATCAGGAAGGTTAAAACACTAGAATCCTGAGGTCATGATAAGGATCCTCATGTTATTGCGTACCCAACAGAATACCTGGGGTCACCCAGAGAGCAAAAATATGTACTACTCAGCAATATGAAAGTGGGCTCCCTTGTAACAGGTTTCACACAAAACATGTGAAGGAGCCTGTTGCACAGAGAGTAAGCATTGCACGATTGTACCGCATGATACCAGAGACTCTTAATGCGCCTTTGGAAATCGGACGCATCTAAGGCACGTTGACATATTTAGGGAGGGTGACACTGGCATTCTTTGGCCTCTCTCTCTCATGTTTTTCGAGTTGGGGTGGGGTGTGCCGGCACGGCATAGGCAGCAGTGCAGGTGCATACTCAGTTTGTGTTTTGTAAATTTCTGAAGGCAAGTGATCATCCTGATCTGGAAAGGGTTATGGATCCCAGGCACTGATTGCTACATGGTTCCTCTGTGAGTTTTGCCCATTTTGTTTGGCTGGTCTGAGGCATAACTGTATATAGGATTTTTAAAAGGCTTTGGAAATAATGTTGGCTTCAACATCAAATAAAGCTATTGATAAATCATTTGCGGTCACATTTAGAAATAATGTTGGCATCAGCATCAAATAAAACTATTGATCAATCATTTGAGGTCACATTTGGGTTAAAGTCTGGCTTCTTAACAATTATTATGTACAACATATTCATATGGTAAGTAACAATTTCCTTTTCGGCATTCTCGTTATGCCCTTCTTTTTTAGTGTGTAGACATACGGTCATTTAAAAGAGTTTGGGAAACTCCCGACTCCTTTTCTGGGCATTTCCATTGAGGCTTGGAAACAAGCGTATCCACATGTTCCAGCTGTGACACTAAACCATAAAGCTTCAGTAATTCTCTGCTGGTGAGAATTGTTTTAATTCTATTTCCTTATCCACTCCCACCAGATGGACCAATTAGCCAGTAGTAAAGTAAAGTTTGGCTTTTTACAGCCAAAAGGCTCTCACCCTATTGGTTACCTGGTGATCATCCTGTGACCATTTGAGTCTGTTTTTTAAAGGCAAGACGTTTTTTGAAAATCAAGAGCTTTATAAAGGAAATACATAGTTACTAAATAAATATATGCACTTGAATAATTGATTTTGTCTAGTAAAATGTACCAGTAACTGTTCATACTTGTCAACTTTCTAAACTTCTCGCCTGTGCAATGCTTGATGAATTCACATCCCCTTGCCAAATTGGTTTTCTCTGGAATCTTTACGTTGCTTCGAGTACCTACAATTCTTTTAAACCTTTTCTTCTATCTTATCCGAGTGACTTATGCATTTTTATTTTAAAGAAACACCTCAATAACTCACACACATAATTCAGGTTTTCAGTATTTTTGAAGTTTATTCGGAATTTCTTTGTGCCCCTAGAACACAGTAATTTCCTTTTAAACTCTTGCAGAATGATGTGTGTGTGTCTGGACCCATCTATTCTGTCCATTTTCCTGCAGGCCCAGCTCTGTGTTTGCTCTTGCACTGTGATAACATCACAGAGGATTGCTAAATAGATAACCAAGATCTTGCATAGATATTGATGATACACAAAGACCACCAGACTTGCCTGAAATGCCAAATACCCTGCTTGATATAACCTTGAAGACCATGCTTGGGGAACATTTAGAACCAGGCGCCCTCCTCCACCCGCAGGCACCCACCTGTGCCTCATCCCTGGTAGTCTAGTGGTAGAGCGTCACTGCTCTGCTGCTGGACTGCCCTCTGTCTTTCTGCTTTTCTTTCTGCCTTACTCTCTACTTTCTTCTGCCTTTACTGCTTTTTTCCCTCCTCTCTGGTGGTCTAGTTGTAGAGTGTCACTGCTCTGCTGGACTGCCCTCTGTCTTTCTGCTTTTCTTTCTGCCTTCCTGTCTGCTTTCTTCTGCCTTTACTTCTTTTGTCCTCGTCCCTGGTGTTAGAATGGTAGAGCGTCACTGCTCTGCAGCAGGACTGCCCTCTAGCTCTTTTTCAGTTTTCTTTTCAGCTTTTTCGGCCTTTTTCTTTTTGTCCCTTTCACTGCGTCTTGCACCTCTTGCTTTTTTCCCTCTTTTCCTCTTTTTCTACTTGTTCCCATGCCGCGATTGCCCCCTGCCGCTGCGATCCCCAGCAGCCCCGCACCCCTCCAGTGCCACTTTCCTGCTCCCCGCATATCCCACCTTCCAGCTGTCCAGCCCTCCTGCACACTACTTAATGGCGGCCGCTGCGCAGTGAAGGTGCAATCCACTGACCTTCAGTGGACTGCTCCCTTCCCTGCACAGCTCCGCCTGGTACCTGCTGCCCCCTAGCTCCCTGCTGCTGATCCTCTGACCCTTGGGTCAGTGGTTCGAGGCCCTCCTCCACCCGCAGGCATCCACCTGCACCTCATCCCTGGTGGTCTAGTGGTAGAGCATCACTGCTCTTCTGCTGGACTGCCCTCTGTCTCTGTCTTTCCACTTTTCTTTCTGCTTGTCTTTCTGCCTTTCTCTCTGCTTTCTTCTATCTTAAATGCTTTTTCCTCGTCCCTTGTGGTCTAGTGGTAGAGCGTCACTGCTCTGCTGCTGGACTGCCCTCCAGCTCTTTTTCTGTTTTCATTCTGGCTTTTTGGCCTTTTTCTTTCTGTCCCTTTCACCCCTCTTGCACCTCTTGCTTTTTTCCTCTTTTCCTCTTTTGCCGTTGCCGCAATTGCCCCTGCCGCAGTGATCTCCAGTGGCCCGCCCCCTCCAGTGCCACTTTTCTGCTCCCAGCGTTTCCCGCCTTTCAGCTATCAAGCCCTGGCACACTATTTGATGGCAGGCCGCCGCGCGGGCCGCAAGCCCGTCTGCTCCTGTCTGCACCTGGACCATGCCCAGAACCAAGGACCCAGGTCCTCGGACCTTCCACCGATACGACGCCAGCACCCTCCTCCCCCTCGACGCCACGCCGCCTGACACCCCACATGACCGAAGAACACCCAAGTACCCTTCTCCGGCCTTAACTGCAGCTGCACCCTGCCCCACCGCCACACTCCAGCTCCTCCCAGCGCCCAACTGACCAACAGCAGACCCGACCGGTTCAGCTGCATCCTCCTCAATGTGCGCTCCCTCCACAAACACGCCACAGAAATCTGGGACCTCTTCAACTCCATCTCTCCTGACATCGCCTTTCTCACAGAAATCTGGACAAACCCCAGCTCTGGCCCAGACATCACCACGCCATCCCCGATGGCTACAAGATCTCCGCAAGGACCGTGCCAACTGCCCATGAGGAGGGATCGCCATCACCCACAAAAACACCCTCCGCCTGACCACCCACTCGGATGACTCATTTACAGAGATGGAACACCTCCACTTCCAGATCCAGACCAACCCCAACACCACCCTCTGCGGCACCCTCATCTACAGACCGCCCGGACCCCACCCCCCTTTCATCAAAGCCATCATCAACCCCAGGCTCTTGCATCCACCGATTACATCCTACTCGGCATCCTCCATTTTCACCTGGACCACCCCAATGACCAGAAAACCACATCCCTTATGGAAAACCTCGCCAACGTAGGACTCAAGCAGATAGTCACCGTTCCAACCCACGCAGCAGGACACACGCTCAACCCCGTCTTCTCCGCCAACGGAAATATCACCTACAGCCACACCACCGAACTCCCCTGGACCGACCACCACTGCGTGCACTTTGCCTTCACCAAACCCACCGTACTCCAATGTCCTCACCGCCCCCCCAGCTGCAGCTGGAACAAGGTCACCGAAAAACATCTCACCACCTCCCTCAGCACTACCACACCACCGACATTCACTGACGCTAATACCGCAGCACGCAACCTCCACCAATGGATCTCCAACTGCTCCGACACTCTGGCACCCCTCAAGAAGGCACCCGGCAAGCAACACCCCAAAAAAGCCAGCTGGTTCACTCCCACCCTCCATAACTCCAGACGCACCTGCAGACAACTAGAGAAGAAATGAAGGAACAATAAAAGCACAGAAACCCACACAACCTTCAAAGCTGCAATCAACGCACACCACCTCCTCCTCAAAATCACAAAGAAAATTACCCTCTGGGACAGAATATATGCCAACACACGCAGCAGTAAAGAACTCTTTGCCATCGTCGAGGAGTTTGTCAGGCCCAACAGGGAGACCACGGACATCCCACTCTCACAAGACCTCTGTGACAAACTCAGAGCCTTCTTCCACCACAAGATCTGACAGATCTATGAAAGCTTCAACACCCAAGACCCTCCCACCAAGCCCGACACCACTTCACCCAACCACGCCACACCCCAACTGATCCTGCTCAACTGGACCCCGCTCACCACAGACGACACTTTCAAGACCATGAAGAGCATCCACTCCAGAGCCCCCTTGGACGAATGCCCGCACCACATCTTCCATAGAGCAGCCACTGCCAATGCCCCCGAGCCCCACCGCACCATCAACTGTTCCATCGAGACAGCCACCTTCCCTGATGACTGGAAACACATTGAAATCAACCCTCTGCTCAAGAAATGTTGGGCCGACCCGACAGACCTCATGAGCTTCAGACCCATCTCCCTGTTCCCCTTCCCAGCCAAGGTCATTGAGAAGGCCATCAACAGGCAACTCTCGAAGAAAACCACGTCCTGGACATCTCCTAATCCGGCTTCATAAGCAGCCACAGTACCAAGACCGCACTTCTTGCCACCACCAATGACATCCGCTCCCTTCTCGACCGGGGTAAAAACGCAGCCCTCATCCTTCTGGACCTCTCGGCCACCTTCTAAACCGTCGCCCACCGCACCCTAATCGACGCCGGCATCCAAGACAAGGCCGTGGGCTGGATCCACTCTTTCCTAACCCGTCAAACACAGCGAGTCAGACTACCTCCTTTCCTCTCCGAACCCACGGAGATCAGCTGCTCTTCCCTGAGCCCCACCCTCTTCAGTGTCTACATGGCCCCTCTCAAGGCCATTGTCAGGAACTACGAACTCAACATTGTCTCCTACGCCAACGACACCCAACTGATCCTCTCCCTCACCAATAAATCCACAACCGCCAGAATCAACTTTCACAGCGGGATGAAGGATATCACCACCTGGATGAAAAACAGTTGCTTCAAACTCAACTCAGACAAGACTGAAGTCCTCATCCTGGGACCCACCCCCTCAGATTGGGACAACTCCTGGTGGCCCTCCGCATTGGGAACCCCGCCAACCCCAACGGACCATGCATGAAACTTCGGCATCATACTGGACTCCTCGCTCATAATGAACCGCCAGATCAACGCTATCTCTTCATCATGCTTCCACACTCTTCGCCTGCTTCAAAGACTTTCAGATGGATTCCCACTGAATCCAGAAAAACGGTCACCCACACACTTATCATCAGCAAACTCGACTACAGCAATGCACTCTACGCCGGCGTCACACAGAAACACCTCAGGAAACTACAGAACATTCAAAACGCTGGTCCTCAACATCCCCCGCTGCAGCCATATCACCGAACACCTCCGAGAACTCCAACAAAAGAATCACTTTCAAGCTCCTCACAAATGCTTACAAAGCCCTCCACAACGCAGGACCAGCATACCTGAACCACTGCTTTTCATTCCACGTACCCACCAGCCTCCTCTGCTTCACCCAGCTGGCACTTGCCACGGTCCCTTGGATCCACAAGACTAGAACCAGAGCAAGAGTCTTCTCCTGCGTCGCTGCCAAGACCTGGAACACCCTGCCTCTCCACCTCAGACAATCCCCGTCACTGATTCAATTGAGGAAGGATCTCAAGACCTGGCTCTTTGACTGATTCCCTAGCGCTCAGAAGGTTCAGCAGCCCCCCACCAGCGCCTTAAGACCCTCACGGGTGAGGAGCCGTGCTTTACAAACCCTGATTGATTCCTTAAGTGCACAGTCAGCAGATCTGCCAGGGGGGATAGGCCAAAGGCTTTGCCTACTCAGGCAGGGAACTGTCTACCCTATTTAGAGATCCCATCTGTCTGACTGTGAGCAATTTAAAAAAAAATGCAAAAAGTTTGATCATCTGGAAATAACTGTGAAAATTTGTTCTAAAGTGTTTTGCATTGAAATTTGTAGAAGCTACTTTTTATGTGTCAAATCATTCTGTCCCCTTGTTAAAGATCTCTGAAAGTATCCTATAAACATTGTCAAATCCACTAAAACACATTTGTTTAATTGCATCAGGTTTGACAAATATGCTTAAAAATGCACAATGTATCACTCGATTTTCTTGTATTGGCTCTAGGTATAGCTCCACCCCATATTTTGAAGTATTAGCCTTGCCTTCTTTGGTTGACCTGTTAGCCCCCCGTAAAGCTCAGGCCTAGTTGATCCCACTAGTCTTTCTTATAGAGAATCCACCTTCACTTATATTTACCAAATTTTCAACCAACCAGCAAAACATTTAGGAAATCAATTTAGAAAAAATGCTTCTATGCTTCGGTTGAATAGTGTGCCACTGACTTGGTTGATTGTGAACACTGCTCAGCTATATCATTGCCTTGTTTCTGGCAATCAACTACTGCCCAAGAATTGAGGGGCAAGGATCTAAAATGTGAGCTCCTTCTGTGGAATTGTCACAGCTAAACTGCCTGGGGACCTTTTTCCAAATCTTGTGCACTAAATACTCAGTTAATGAATTTTGAAAAGTCTCACCATACTTTACAGATGTTTTGGGATTGCTTTTGCCTGCTCAAGCTTAATCCAGTAAAAAACCTTCAAAATGATGAATAAAAAATGTGAATGTTAATGCGTTTGACAGTTAGCGGTGAGGCGGTTGCCTTGGAGACGAGGAGTGAAGCATACCAAAGAGAGAAAAGGCCCACTTATTGAAGGGCCTCTTCAGCAGCATACATGTGTAGTAGCAAGAGGATTTTCAGTGGAGTGAAAGGCCTACGTCACTGCTAGGACGTCTCCAAGCTGTTCATTTATAAACAAAAAGAAGCAAAAAAGTAAGCCACATATCAGAAATAGTTGCACGCTAACGTACATTCATGTAAACCGTCCATGAGGAACAACTGTTCAAGTAATATTGGATAAAGAGGTGATTGCTTTAATAGTCATTTACACAGGTGGGTAAGCAATGACAGTTTCCGCTCAGGTTTATATTCAGCTGCAGCTGTGGAGATGCTGTAAGTGTTTTTATATTACCTGACAGATGTTATCAGAACATTTCCATCCTAATACTCAATTATCAGAACTTCATTGTTTCCAACATATCCATATTGCTAGAGTTTGATGCCAGACTTAATTAGGATTAAGATATCTTCAGCTTTCCTTCATTTTCTAGTTGCACGTAATACAGTTTGTGGTGCCCCACACTTGTTTTTGCGGTGCAAGAAACCAACTGCATTGGACAGGATTTTTGTTTTCTGAATTCTTTATCAAGCCATTTATTTTGACTGCCAGTTATTATTTGTTATTTAATGTTTTTTATAGTGGGACCATGAAAGGCTTGTAGAGACTCAAATAACATGCCTGCAATTCCTATAGGTCCACCTGATGATCTTGGAGTGGCTGTATTTGGAGTATTTAGGGACGAGTCAAGATAAGTGATGTCTTCTGCTGGTATGACTGAAAGATGTGTGAATTGGCTGAATGAACATCCCTGCCACCTGAATGGATGGGGTTAACATAGTTGCTTGAGGTAAGTCAACAAGTGATTAGATGTTGTGCCTGTCAGTACCGTTTGTGTATGTTTTGTATGGTTGACTGTGGGGACAAAAGTTCAAGGCCATCTGTCCATTTTCCCATCCTTGCTGTTTTGAGGTTCCCCTATATTTTTGCTTTTTGGCAACAGCTTGTGGGGTTTCGGATACTGAAGGACCTCTAAATCTTCAGATGTTGTACTCCCAGGAACACTATTTGATTTCTGCTGTTAAGGAGTACCTCCAGAGTTCTCCCTACCATGTATTCTGTATTCTCGAGGGAATAATGTCCACTAGTCCTCTCTAGGCAGACTCTGACTATTAGTAGCTTTACAGATTTGGGGTGCATAACTGCATGCAGGGGAGATGCCTGCTGATCTCACCATGTAAATTTAGTGTAGTAGCCTTCGACTAGATGGAGAACCAGTCATATTTTTTTTTTGTGTGTGATTGAAATGTTTACGAACTGTGGTGACTTCTCACAAAGGTAAAGTTACATGCGAGTAAATCTATATGTGTACATTTATTCAACACTTTGTGGCAAATTTACTCATTTTTGCTATTCACTATTTACAAATGTAAATTTACTACAAAGTGTAGATTTACATTCAGCCACCCTCTGAATTCAGGGGATGGAGCCTATTTTACAAGTGTAAAGTTACTACTAGCAACATTTCACACATTTGTGCAGATCTCTTCGACCAGGGTAAAAATCACCCTATTGTCAAGTATAGGGAAAAGTTTTTTTTAAACTTTTGTTCATCAATTTTTAATTTATACATGTATTGCAAACTCAGACATACAAAGTTTGTGAACCAAGTACACAATATACTACAGATACCCCATATCAAAGGCATGTATAGTGATATACAGACATGAACGTATGTGTACAGGTCTATGGTGGTGGCAGTGACATCGAATTTGTATTTTTACGCCATTATGAAGTGCCCCCAGGGAATAAGTGGCCAATACATGTAACCTCTCATTTGTGCAGTGCTGCACTCTAGCCTGGGCTGCAGGATGGGATTATAGACCAGTGGCAGAGCTGGAGAATAAAATAAGTTCAAACCTGTCCTTCGCACAAGAGTACACCATGCCCACTGTGTACAATGTGTTGTATGGATGGTATTGCTGGATCTGGGACCCTTGACCCCCCCCCCAATATAGCTTGTAGAGTACCAGTTGTGACTTGATCCCCCTCAATGACCAAGTGCCGGGGACGGCACTCAGGGGCATCCAATAATATAGTGAAGTGGTCGTTGGCTACAAAGTGACCCCCATTTCTCCACTTATCAGTGATTTCGTCATTACCTCATAATGAACTCTGGGTTGCTTGCCTGCCCAGATCAGTCTGGTCAGTAGAGAGTGCAGGTCAGTGAAAAATGCTATAATCAGAAGCAGTGGTATAATCTTGAACAGATAAATAATCTTTAATAAAACCCCCATCTGTCGGCGACCCTGCTTGAACAGTGAAAGTGACAGTTTCTATTTGATTATGGAGCGTGTCCAGCGGACCATAGTTGTTGACGATCATGTCCCCTCGATCATGCAACACAAAAATTCCCAAGCATTTCATGGTACCAGGGCACCATCGCCGGGGATAACTGGATATACACTTTGTCACCAGAAACATTTCCATTTTTTCCCATTTGATCAACAAGTCCAACTCCAAACCAAACAACCTCATCAACGAGAGCCAGGAGGTTATCAGGGGGTGTTTGGTAAACAAAATTATGTTGTCCGCATATCAATATCCTTCTCGAAGGGAAGTATAGGGGAAGTTAAAAAGTGTATTAAACTTAAATAAAAGATAGTTAATATATTTTTATAAGAGATATTAATGTAAATTAATATATACTTTTATTTAAAAAGTGGAACAAAATAAAGAAGTAAAAAGATGCTACGGCACTATTAACTTAATTTTGAATTAAATATCTAATTAAGTGAAATATATTAAAATTTAATTATAATTATTCGTTTAAAGATTTATTTCATGAAATATTCCCACCTATAGTGAAAAGTTTATATTTATTTATTATGTATTACAAATTATTAAACATTATGTACAGTGTTCATTTAAATTAATTCAATTATTTTTCTTTAAATATTAAGTTACATTTATTTTTAAATAAAAATGTTTTTAAATATTTTCAAATAAAATAATATTTTTTAATTTCTATATAATTGTTTATAACATTTAACATTTAATTAAATATGTTATCTCCTATGAGGTGTTATTTTAAGTCCCTGCCTCCAATAATTTCTATGGGAGGGTGTTGAAGTACCTGTAAACGGCCATTTGCTATGCTGGACCTAATCCAGGTCTGGGTCGGCTTTAGGGTGTTACGACCTGTGTAGCCACACCTGGCGCTGAGCTCAAGAGAGGGGGGGTGCTGTGTTTAGAAATAACTTATGATTTTAAAAGCACCTGCTGCTGAGATCCTTGTGTGTCCAGTAGTTTTCAGGCAACAGTTAAAATATGAAGATAACTCTGGTAATTAATGTTCCTGCTGGAGAGAGATGAGTTTTGTCTAGTGGCAGTTTGACTCATCATAACGTAGCACAGATGCCTGCTTCAAAGAACGTGCCATGAAGATCACATTTATTCTATGTGGATAGCTCAGTTGGTTGCTGCTTTTGTCACAGATATCCTTTTGGTACTTGTAGCACATAAGTTACAAGCCTCAAATAGCACATTGACCTGTGACCTGTCATCAAAGAGCTGCCGGCAAACTGCATGATATAGATTAGAAAGGTATATTTTTCTCCAGTCTTTCATTATCCCAATGTTGCTAAAAAGGGGTTGTCTGGGTAGAAATGCATTCCTATTAGTAAAATCAACCCCAACTATTGTGGTACTTTTCAAATCCTGAGTTTATTCTTCTTCAGATAAAACACTCTTAAAATATACTGCCTGCTAGTATGGATCACATGTGATTCCTACACCTTGTAATCCTCATTATCTTATGTAATATTTCCTATAGACTCATTTACACACCTATGATTCATTGTCTCTGTATAATGTGTATGTGATGTAAAGTGCTCTGACATCCTACACTGGTATGAGAAGAGCTAAAAAACAATTGAAGAGCACCATTGAAGGGTTGTAGTGAGGGAATCCGTTGAGAAGGAGGTCATTGGGGGGTGCCAAAAAGATTTTTGCATTCAGCCCCATCAGTGCTAAAGCTGGCCTTGTTCCAGGTCTAAGTTGGAGTACATTTACTACTGTTTTGGGTCCTTTTGTGGCTGTTGTAACTTTAGAAGTGCATTTTGTGATGAGGAATGGGCTACTCTATTGTGGGTGAGTGCATGTCCCTCCCTAAGCCCCTCCCTAATGTTTTTCACTAAGGCAGTTCCCTGGAAGTTGTACCTGGTCAGCTGCTGTGATCAACACAATGCACTGTGGGAAGAGAACAAAGAGTGTCCTTCTTATAAACTCTTCTGAGGAAGAAAACTTTGCACCAAGCTGGATTTTCAAACTGAAAAGAATGCACTGACTTCTACCCAAGTCTAGGCACTATAAGCTGGAGCTCCCCTTTTTCAGCTTTCTGAGCTAGATCTGCATGGATCCTGTTTCTGTGGTGTTTCCAAAATGTTGGGGGTGAATGATTCTTGTTTTGTCTCCTATGGCATGCCATGCTGCTCACATTGCCTCTGTGAAACCCCCAGCCTTCCACGGTATACAGACATGGCACACTTCTTAGAAGTTACTAGAGACCAGAGGAGGGCTGTCTCATGACCCAAACATCACACGCAGAGGGGGTGTGGCCAGGCCGCCGATCTAGATGGCCGCGCGGCACTGAAGCTCCGCCAGTCGTTCCAGTTCCGCTGCGATTTCCCATAATTATGCCGCATTGACGGGCCCCTGCTAGTCACCATAGGAGCCCTGAGCGAGTGGGGCGCATGGCGATCCCGTCGGGTCAAAATCTGAAGCCTCCAGAACTGATTCCCCGGCGTGTGAAGATTGAGGGGCGGGGCGGTTATCGGCCGCTGCCGGCGCCCTTCCCTGTTCAGCCTGAGTGAGGGTTCGACGAGGCCGGAGCTGGCGACCGTCTTGATTGACCAGCAACATATGCGGTGAGTGCGCCGGGCGTGGGTTTCTCCCTGCGATAGCCACCCCCGCTTACTTTCTGAGCGGTTGAGATGCCCGGGCTATGTCATTTGCCCCTGCGGTTCTCCCGGAGGCCCCGCGGGGACAGGGCCCGCGGGTGAGCCTGGGAGGCGGCCATCCGGTCGCTAGCAGGCGTGGCAGTGAGGGGGGGTGGGAGTGGACCATTCGCTTCCCACGCCCGGTTGCCCCCACGCAGCATTTCCTCGCTCCGGCCCTTTGGAGACAGGGCAGTCACTCTGGCTGATCCCGGCACCTCGAGGCCTGAATCGAACAATGCCACAACGCGGCCCATCGCAGCCGCTGAAGATATTTGAACCCTAAGCCGCTGTCTGCCTGGAGCCGCCTGGGCTCTTTCCACTACCTTCTTCTGGCTTTCTGCATCCAGGGGCGCAGTTTCCATCAGCGCGCAGGGCACAGTCAACGCACAGATACACTGTCGTCTTGGTGTGTGCTCGCGGAACTACTCGCACTCCGGAGCGCCCATCACTCCACTCACCAGGCCAATCCGAGTGGCACCTTGACTGCTCTTGGTGCGCCCGGGTCCTTCTCCACCACCACAACCCTCTATGAGACCGGTTCCCGCTAGCTCCTGGTCATGCCTGGGTGCCCCCTTTCTGTTTGGGCTCTGTGGATCGGGAGCTCCCCCGTATGAGAGTTTGCGTTTTGCTGCCTAGCTGCACTGCCCCAGCTCACCCTCGACCCTGAACGGGCTCCAGCTTCACGTATCCGGCGTCCCTGCAGGGTTCATTGAGAGTGCGCATTTCTTTGCCCCTGCATTGACCTGGCTACTGAACACCACATTGTTGCTGGAGCCGGGTGGCGGGTCGAGCCCGCAGTGAAAATTGGGCTTTTGGGGTGGTCGAACAGCCTACTCTGACACATATTGCATCGCTGCCTGATTACACATTGAGGTGCCTTCAGCTCTCCACCTCCATGTCCGATTGCTTTTCCGAGGACACGTGAATTCATCCAGTGGGCTCCATTTTTACTGTCACGGATGTGAGGCGCAGCTACTCTCTATACCCATTAGCTGCAGGGACTGGTTTCTCTGCCCCATTGCTGGTTCATCTGGCTGCGTTTCCTTCTTTTTGTCGCGGTGCAGCGGCATGGGACGCAAGGACCCTAGGCAGAAGACCCTCCCCTTTGAAAAAAATTGTTGAGAAGGTTCCTGAGGGCGATTCCAGCATGGCGGAGGGGGGCCACGGCGCGGTCCGGGCGGACGACCCCAGCGCTCACTCCGCATCACTACTACAGGAGATAAGAGCGGGTTTCCGGTCGATGGATGGACGTTTCGACACTCTAAATAAACAACTGGAGGGTCTGGGGGCCAAAATTCAAGCGCATGTTAGACGCTTGGATGTCACTGATGCACGCATATCGGACATTGAATATGGCACTGCGCAATCCATTAAGAGGCTGGAGCGCGTTGAGCGTATCCTAAAGGACGTGACAATTAAAAATTAGGACCTTGAGGCTCGCAGCAGGCGAAACAATATCCACATCCTGGGGGTTCCAGAGACCACAAACACTGGCCGTCTTGACCTCTTTGTTGAAACCTTGCTAACTGACATGTTTGGGAGGGAGGCTTTTACCTCTGTCTTCGCAGTGGAGCGCGCTCACCCCACTCTGGGCCCCCAGCCTAACCCAGGTTGCCCACCAAGACCCATCATCGTGCGTATCATGAACTTCCGTGACCGTGACACTGCATTGCGCCTCGCTAGGGAGCGCGGGGACACCACATGGCAGGGCTCCAAACTGTCACTCTACCCAGACTTTACAATCATGGTGCAGGAGGCCCGGAGCAAGTATAATGGGGTCAAGGCCACCCTCAGGAATCTGGGTCTGAAATATGGCATGCTCTACCCTGCCAGGCTGCGAGTCGATGTGAATGGCCAGGCCCGCATTTTCGACATCCCAACTGAGGCGCAGGAATTCTGCCATGCTTACAAACAAAACAACAACCAGACAATCACTGATGCGGCTGGGACTTCCCCTCTACGCAGTGGCTCCAACGCAAGTGTGGAACTCTTTTCTAGCTCCGGAACTGGCTGACTTTGCCGCATCGTTCATTCCCCATTTGTTATCATTGCTGCATGGGGATAATATTATTCATTAACCCGACACATTACAATTAGCTGGTCTACTGTCGTGGCGTTACCACCCCTCATGGTGTACACCGTGAATCTGTCTCTAGTGATACGGGTATACTATTTCAGGGATTTCTCGTTCCAACTCAAAGCTGCTTGGTATACCATGTTTCGTTGTTTGTTGTGGTTTATGCCTCACTTTATTCGGAGTGAGGGTGGGGGTGGGGGGGACAATTGCTTTCACACAAACTTTTTTGTTTATTTACTGTTATGCTCACTGTCCAATTGACCACTTATCAGCGATTGATTGCCTTTGTTACATATGCCAAGTCCACTAGATGGCCCAGCTAGGTAATGTTGATGGTCCCTCTGGTCTGTCCTTGCTGTCTTGGAATGTCAGGGGTCTTAATGACAACCGTAAGACAAGACATGTCGCTCATTATTTGCTACGCCATAACACTGACATTGCTTTTTTGCAGGAAACGCATTTGCCCAAATCTGACTCCCTCCATTTTGCTTCTAGTTGGGGCCCGCATAGATTTTTTTCCAACTTCAGCATTTATGCTAGAGGCACGGCCATCCTTATACACAAAAGGGTACCCTTCAGTTTACGCTCCACCATCGGGGATAGCAAGGGTAGATACACCATTGTTACAGGGTCGCTGATGGGCCATAGCATCGCTCTGGTGAGTGTTTATGCCCCGAACACTGATTCTTCTGAATTCTTCCATGCCCTGTACGCCCAGCTCCTTAAGTTAGATTCTGCTCTATTGCTGGTTGGGGGGGATTTCAATTTGCTCCTTAACCCCACCTTGGATGGTACCGCTAGGTCCCCTGGCACTAAACCATGTGCACGACGGGCTCTGTTGGATATTTGTAATCGTCTATCGCTCCTCGACATATGGCGCAGGCGTAACCCGTCTGCCACGGAATACACACACTATACTGCCCAACACAATACGTGGACCAGGATTGACTTTTGGCTTGTTTCTCCTTGTCTATCCAGCTGGTACCACTCACTCACAACTCTCCCGAGAACATATTCCGAACACTCCCCAGTTAAGCTCCTTCTTAGAGTTCCTCGTCCAGATGGGTATGAACGTCAGTGGCGTTTTCCTAGCCGCGCCCTCAACGATGACCTCTTCCACTCTGAGGTGCACGAAGCCATTGAAGAATACTTTGCCATTAACACTGGATCGGTGGATACCTGGGCAGTCCTGTGGGAGGCCTTTAAAGCATACATAAGGGGCGTCTGCAGTGCCAAACACTCTGGGGTATTAAAAGATCTAAGAGCGACTCTCTCTCGCTTGGAACGCGATCTGTCAGACATTGACAGCGCCACAGCGACCACTTCCAACCCAGAAGTTGTTAAACGCCGACTTGTCCTCCTCACAGAATATAGGGAATCGGCAGATCGCGAGATACTATTTTTGGGTAAATATCAAACCGCACGTCGCTACGGCGAAGGTGAGCGACCAGGCCGTGTTCTGGCGCAGATGCTTCGACCCCCATATAGCAAATCCTACATCACTGAGTTGAGATCCTCTACTGTACAGATACTCATGGACAACTCGGAGATTGGCAACAAATTCCTTGAATATTACACCTCTTTGTATACTTCTAGAGTGGGGAGTGAACCATCTGCACAGGAAGCATACCTATCCGAGATTGCGTTGGTCTATTTAGAGAAGAATTTGCAGGAGTTTTTGGCTGAGCCATTCTCGGCGGAGGAGATCACTGGTGCCATTGAGGCCCTCCGAGGCTCCTCGGCCCCTGGCTTAGATGGCTTTACGGGAGATTTTTATAAGGCGTATAGGGATCTACTGGCACCTAAATTACTTGAAGTGTATGCGGAGGCCCTAGAAAGCCAAACCTTACCCCCCACACTTCGTGAGGCTGTAATTATACTCCTTCCCAAACGCGGCAGAGACCTGTCACTGTGTGGGTCATACAGAACCTTTGTCCCTACTAAACCTGGACTATAAAATTCTGGCCAAAATGCTTGCCATGCTCTTGTCTCTCCTGACGGAATCTATTATTTCCCCAGCTCAGTCCGGTTTTGTCCCCCCTCGCTCTACCTCATTGAATCTCCGGACACTATTTGCGATCCTGCACAGGATTAATCCTGAGGTCCCAGCTGCCGCCATTGTGTTGGACACTAAGAAGGCATTCGACTCTCTCGAGTGGCCCTTTTTTGTGTCTGTCATGCGCCGCATGGGAATGCCCAAGGGATTTATTGCCACCACTCAATTATTGTATTGCCGCCCCACAGCGAGACTTCGCCTGAATGGCACGCTCTCACGTCCCTTCTCTTTATCTCGTGGCACCAGGCATGGTTGCCCCCTGTCACCTTTATTGTTCATTCTCGCTATGGACCCATTAGTCCGGCATTTCCAGGAGAGGCACCTGCAGAGGGGCCTACAGTTCAACACCGTTCCTCTTTCGGTTTAGCTTTACGCAGACGACATCATTCTTTATGTTAGGGAACCACATGTCAACTTGGAACCACTTATCAGAGAAATAATCAGATTCGGACAACATTCTGGGCTGGGCATTAATTGGCGAAAGTCAGTTATCTTTCCCTTAACATCGAGCACTGTGTAGTGGGAGTGTGAATTCCCCCTTGAGTGGTGCACTGATTCCATTAAGTATTTGGGTATTCATATCCATCTGGACACCGCTCAAATTCTCCGTCTTAACTATGGTCAAGCAGTCTGCGCTCTTGAAGCTCAGGTAGAGCGATGGCTGCGGTTACCGTTGTCCATTGCTGGCAGAGTCGCATTGGTTAAGATGATCGTCCTTCCCAAATTTTTATATCTTTTTAATAACATCCCCATACCCCTCCCGAACAGTTTTTTTTATTTACACTACGCTCGCACCTGATCAGATTGGTTTGGGGGGGGCAAACAGGCTTGCGTACGTTGGCAAGTACTGACCCTTCCGTATGATAGAGGAGGGTTTGGGGTTCCTGATCTTCAGTTGTACTACTTAGTGGCCCAATGCAGTTACTCCTTTGCCTGGTTCCACCCAGATGCTAGGATCCCATTTCTCTCCCCAGAGGCAGACTTTGTCCTGCCTGGGACGTTATCTACAGTATTACCCAAGGGCGTACCCAGAGACCCTAACGACATACTACAAGTTGGGCTTGGGAAAAACTGAGACAGGTCACCAGCACTTCTACATTATATTCATCGGCTTTACCCATCCCCAACGCTAGCTGGCTGCCGATCACAGGTGAGAGGCTGGTGCAGCGCACCTTGGCTACCTTTGATATCACCAAATTTGCTGACTTGTTCCCTGGAGGGCATGTCTTCTCAGTAACGGAAGAGGAGCGGTTTCACGACGCGACCTTTATGGATCGCTTTGTCCTGGGACAAATTCGTTCGGCTCTACGTGCTTCCCTTCCTAGTTTTCCCATTGAACCAGAATCGTTCATTCCGCTCTCCATGATCATCGAGAATAAGGAAGGGGTACACCTTATTTCTAAGCTATACAGGGCATGTGCTGGTATTATACCGGTCAATGACGACAAGATTCGCAAAGCATGGGAAAATGATTTAGGACGCCCCATCTTAGATGAACAGTGGGTCAAATGCTGCTCGGTAATGAAATATGTCTCTTTAAACAGTCGACACAAACTTCTCCATTTTAAATTTTTGCGCCGAATGTACATTACCCCTGCCAGATCCCACAGGCTTGATCCGTCCCGCCCTCATAACTGTCGAAAGTGTGCAGCTCCACATGCTGACTTTGCCCATCTTACATGGACTTGTAAGAAAATACAACCATATTGGGAGGCGGTGCACAGAATACTGGGTGACATGACTGAATTGACCCTAGTCCCTACGCCGGAAGTAGCATTATTAGGTTAAGTGATAAATTTCCCCAAGGGAATTCGGAAATTTGTCTCCATCAGTCTACTACTAGCCAAAAGGTAAATAGCTATTCATTGGGGCCGCAAGTCAGTTCCCACATCACAAAGCTGGCTGAACAGTTTAGCATTCTGCAACACCAGCAGTGAGGTCTATTCCAGCACACTTCCCCGCTCCTCCCGTCCCAAAGATATCTGGGGGCCATTCAAGAATTATGTAGAGACTGTGCACCGCACTACTGACACTCAACTCGATCAAGGTATAGTTCCGGCTGGGGTGGGGGTAACCAGCTTATTGATCACAACTGTATGTTTATTAATGCTCCTCTGGAGGTCGCAGAAGCTGATATTATTGCTTATTTTATTCAAAGCTGTTTTTTGCGGGAGGATTGGACGCTGAACTGCTGGAGGCAGCAGATGTTTTTGGTTTTTTTTGTGAGTGGGACGGGCCACCGGGACTGTATTTACAAACTTTAATTACTTTGGTTTTTCTTTTCGACTCTTTCACTTGTTGTTTCCTGATGAGTGGGCTTACATTTGGTCAGTATATTTTTTTTCATTGTTGAACTGCTGTGGTGATGACAGTGAGCACTCATGTTTATATTGATGTAACTTGCAAAAATGGTAAATAAAGTTTAAAAAAAAAAAACATCACACGCAGATTAGTGTTGATTCTGTCTCGTGAGCACTACATTTTGTTGTTTTTGGCATCCTTTGAGCTTCCTTTTTTGACAGAGGTCAGTGCCCAGCTAGTGCGCTAGCATAGATTAAAAATACCCTTAGTGATCTCAGAGTGCACCTATGTTGTGCTGGGAACACATACCATAAATGTTGTGGATCAGAGGCAGTCTGCCCACTTCATCATCAAGGTGTAAAGGTTGCCGCTCTGTTCCACCCACCAATGCCTTCCCCCAGCCCAGAGAGTGGAGCTACTACCTTGAAACCAATTGGGACCAAAGGTCACAAGGTATATCCTAAATAAAGGAACCAATAGCACATAACCCAAAACCATCAGATATGGTTATATTTCCAAACAATGCAACTCTCTTACATGAACTTTGAGATGCTCTTAATTTCTTTGCTTTAATTTCTTGCACTATTCAACATCATCAGGAAAATGAAAAATAAGGTTAGCAAATCTGTAACAAAGCAACTACGGGGCATATTATCAAGAACGGCGATAAAATTATCGCCGCTTTAGCGGATGAAAATTGCCGCTAAAGCGGAGATAATGGGCTTGATAATATGCCCTGGAGAATTCCAATAGAAGCCCATGTTCACACCAGAACATGGACTTCTATTGGAATTCTCAAGGGCATATTATCAAGCCCATTATCGCCGCTTTAGCGGCAGTTTTCTGCCGCTAAAGCGGCGATAATTTTTAACGCCGTTCTTGATAATATGCCCCAAATCTTTACAGGTGGATTGTGAGTCTCCATTTTGCAGTGTGGAGATGAGTGGATGACAATCGGTTTGGTTCATAAAACTTTATTCGGTTAGTTAGAACAGTCATAAAAGTGCATTGAACATATAATAAATACAATAAAAACATCTTAGTAACCAAATAAAATCCATTACATATATCCATTACATAAAATACAGGAATTACATAATTTAAAATCGAGAACTCACTAATACAAATTTTTTTTAGAGGAGAGGGATGGTAGCAAACCTTCGGTTCTAAAAGATTAAATGATAAGTCTTCACTTTGTCTGACCATAGTGAAGGAAGTGACCTGATTAGGGTCACCCGGGTCACTCGCGACCACCTCTCAGCCTTCTAAACAAATGAAGAGTCGCTCAAACAGTAGAGAATACAAACCAAAGTTATTTATTAGTCATACACTTGAGCGGAGTCCAGTCTGACCAGCCTCATTGGATTGCTGCAGAGGGACTGATCCCCGCCAACATGGTAATATATAATATACATTTCCAGTACCCCTAATGACACGCCCAGGCTGAAATTTTCCAGTTAGTAGCTGGTGAACAAAGGAGACACAGAAGGATGGCTGCAATCCTGAGACCGGGTACATGCTATCTCAGTTTCAAGGTTACTCTGCCCGTGCCCGCCACTCTAAGGGTGGGAGCAGGCCTATCTAACAGGAAAGGTATGTAATAACAAAACAGTCTATTTATTAGTGCAGCGAAGCTCAACCTTGGAGAAATAAAAAAATATATATATCGAGATTGCCTTCTGCTGAGGCAAACAGAATGAGACAGAGGTTTAGTTTCGATCATGATACAAAATGGCGGCTGAATACAAAATGGTGCCGCAAATGCTAACTTAAATCATACAATGCAAAGAGAAGTTGACCAAAAACATTTCCATTCCAACAGACCCTCCTTTTAGCATTTGCTAACACATTTTGCTACTGTCTAAAAGCAAATAATTCCTTGCATATCACGAAAACTACTGCTACATGTTAATACATGCATTATCAATATTCAAAAATGCCTTCGTCTATTGTCATTAGGTCTTGGATACCCTGCATCATCATTGCCGTTGTCTTAGGGTCATATACTGGAACCTTCTGTTTGGGTGTCAGTGTTTTTACGGAGTAAGCACAGCAAGCAGGAAGACAATGTATGCACAAGCAACAGGTGACAGGTGAAAATTATGCCAGCAATTGCAACTAGGAAGATAAGAAGCTTCCAACCCCAGGACGCGAATAGACCCCAGAACCATCCAGAGAGAGTCCATGTACCATTTTCTTGGTGGATGTCAGATGCGAGCCTATGCAACTTCTGGATGGCAGCATATACCTTAGGGGTGTGGTCTGAGATGTATATACAACAACTGCTGCCAATGACGTGACAGGCCCCTCCCCGGTCAGAAAAGATGACGTCTAACACCATCCTGTTTTGTAAAGCAACGAGCCTTGTAGCCTGAAGCTCAGCTGTAATATTTGTCAAAATCCCTGCTGTGGTATTAATGACCCCTTCCACAACTCTTGTGAGTCGACGAAGGTTAAGGCTATTGGACATAGGGCCCCAGAAGGGTATGATACCCTTCATGGCATTCATAAACTGCTGCAGAGTGGTGTCTGTCTGATCTACATCTTCTATATTAATAACTCTTCTAACTCGGGGCAAGTGTGTACTCCTATGCCACAATCGATGGTCCTTATGGTAATTGGACGGTGCTTTGTACACTGGGGGAAGAAGGAAAGAGAGGTAACAGGTACCTGACCATCCCCTAGGAAGATAAACATAAGCTTGAAACCCACAAACAAAGTAGACATTATGCGGTGGGAGCAAGGGCGGACTACTAGTCGTACTCAGCGTATATGTGTAATTGCAATTACTCTCTCCCACTTTTACCTTCCCTATTCCCTGGACACAAAACCCAGCAGTCGTGTTAACTACTGACACCGGCATCGCCTCATCCTTAGTAATATTGCGTATCTGGAAGGATCAGAAATATTCAGTGGCATTAAACCCTTGAAAATCCAACATTTCATTTCGAAGCCATATTTCATTCTTTACCTTCTCATATATATTCATACAAGCTGTTGGGGACAATGTACTCAGGGTCCCTTGCCCTTCTGACCTTGTGGGAGCAATCCCCTGATGGAAACGTATATATTCTATCACTGTACGAGAGTCAGCAGATGTCACGTTCATAGCAGAAGAAAGAAAATGATGATGCACCATAGTTAACAGTTCAAACCATCCCTAACAGCTCCCCAGATAAGATAATGGCATTGATAACAAAATATCACTCTTATGCGTAACTGAATGGAGTAAGCCGCAGATACAACAATTAGTAGCATTGGACGTGCCGTGGGCCTGGTGCAGCATTTGCAAAAATACATTGTCTACATATGTTTTTCGATGTTCCCCTTTATGAAGGGCCAGAGTAACAAACACATGTTCAGGGGGGACAGGTGTTGTACCAACCAAGGAATGTACTGGATATTTCTCCTCCAGGAACCATGCTATACTAAGAACTGTTATTAGGAAAATCACGACAATCACTACAAAAACTATTTTACTCTTTGTGGACCAAACAGACCAACTAGATCCATTCCGCTCTAAACGGGGTGCTGCAAATGGCTGCTCTTCCTCAGTAATGGGTCGACCAAATGGGTACATTTTAATCAGAGGAAAGGAAATGCAATAGGGCTGATGGCAAGAAGACAAAAAAGGTCAAATGTTCCCAGTGTCCGTCAGAGCCTCACTGGTAGACTCCTATTGTTCATCAATGTTGGCGCTATTGAGCACCGGCGGTGGAGCTATGCGATCCCAACTCTTAAGGAAATCCCATGTCACTCAGGATAAGGTACCTCCCTCCAGGGAAGCATGTTCGGTCTATCCTGTCCAATGTCCGAACAATGCACCAATCTCGCCTCTCACTAAACTACCGTTGGTACCACAGGCAAGGTACACCCTATTTCTTACAGTCCATCCCTGCTAATCTGACTTCTCCTTTGGTGCACTGTTCCTGTGTCGGGGGCGCAAATTGTACCTAGCTACTCCAGGCTCAGAAGGGTCAGTAAAAAGGGGATCAGAAACAGAGGGACCAGTGGAAAGGGGCTCTTCAACGGCCTTGATCTCTGGGGGCACTGCCGCATTTAGTACCACATCGTTCTCTGCTTCCGTTTGGGTCCAGGTGAGTCGGGCATCCGAAAAGGGGACAAACCGTGGGACCTGCTCCCACTCCGAGTCCCCGATTCCTTCAGCGACCCATTGGTCATAGGGTAGGGGTAGAGGCACTCTGCGGCAGTTTTGGGTATGAATCCAGTTCTTTCAGCCGGTGACCTTCACGGCAGTGCGGGTGGCAAGGAGCACCTGGACTGGCCCCTTCCACCTCAGCTCCAAACTTCCTTTCCTCTGAAAATGGCGAACGAGGACAAAATCTCCGGGCTGAATATCATGCCCTGGCCCCTTGGGTACTTGTGGAAGTGCGTCTTGGATCTGTTGGTGAATAGAACGCAGACTTTTAGTTAACTCATACATAGTCCACTAACAGAGGATATTCAATTTCTGAAAAGCGCCGAGGTCGCGGGACGCCCCAAACATTTGCTGGGCGCCCAAACATGACCTCGTAGGGTGACAGTCCTGTCCTAGAATGAGCCGTGGCTCTCGTAGACAAAAGGGCTAATGGTAAAGCATCTGGCCACTGCAACCCCATGCTCTCCTGAATCTTTGCTAATTTCAGTTTGAGAGTACCATTGTACTTCTCAACCAAGCCTGCTGACTAGGGGTGATGTGCGGCATGAAATTTCTGTTGGATATGCAGTCCCTCACACACTAGTTGGATAACTTTCGCATTGAAGTGACTTCCATTGTCACTCCAAATCAAACGGGGCAAGCCAAAATGAGGAAAGAACTCCTTGAGGAGCACCTTTGCAGTTGCTATGGCTGTGTTTTCTTTGGTGAGGTAAGCCTCAGCCCATTTACTGAATGCACAAACTACCACTAACACATACTTCAAATTATTGACTCGATCCATCTCAATGTAGTCCATTTGGAGGACCTCAAAAGGGTAAGTGGGAGGTGCAAAATTACCAGGTGGTGTAGGGGTACCTTTCCCAGGATTATGCATCATGCACACCATACAATATTTGACCAAATGGGTGGCCGTCTTCGGGATATTGTCATTGTGCCATCCAGGACCTAACAATTTACAGATACCTTCTGCACTGATATGGGCTGGCCCGTGCACCATAGTGACTATGGGGAGAACATATGCATCTGATAACATCCATCTCTGTTTCCCTGACTTATCCGTCCACCACCCTTCCTCATCCAAACGTGCTGTGCTTTCCTGCCATACTGCTAACTCCTCGATCGTTGCCTCACTCTAAATCTCCTTAACATTTGCTAACGTATCCTCAAACATAGTAACCTCGGGCACCCACCTAGCTGGACCTGCTACAAACATCCTTTTCATCTTTGTTTGGGCTGTCTCCTTAGCTGTCTGGTCTGCAAATGCATTCCCTCTACCCACATCATCAGTTATTGCCTTGTGGGCGCTACATTTTATTATCGCTAATTTCTTGGGGAGTGTCAGGGCCGACTAAAGCCTATGTATAAGAGGGCCATTTTGTATCTTCATCCCAGGAGAAGTGAGAAACCCCCTCTCTGCCCAGAGTCACCCAAAATTATGGGCCACTCCAAAAGCGTACTGGCTGTCAGTATAAATATTGACAGCCAGTCCCTCACAGAGCTAGCAAGCTCAGATAAGGGCAACAAGCTCTGTAGCTAGGACCAACTGGTAGAGAACTTGTGACGTCTCAACTACCGTGTGTAGTGTTGTGATTGCATATGCAGCTGTTGTAGTGCCATCTGGTAGCTTAAAACAAGAGCCATCAACATATAGTTCCCCTTGGGGGTCAGATAAGGGAACATCAGTCAGGTCTACCCGTCCCTTCGTCTCTTCCTCCGTCAGAAAAATACAATCATGTATATCAATATCCTCACTCTCAGAAGGGAGGGGTAGCAACGTGGCTGAGTTTAGAGTGGCACATCTTTTAATCGTGACATGTGGTGCAAAGAGAGTCAATTCATAGCCAGTCAGACGTGCACTGGTGAGGTGCTGTGTCTTAGTTTTTTTCAAAAGTGTATCCACAGCATGGGGTACCATGACTGTGAGGTCGTGTGAGGATGTGGTCCGTCGGCTAGACTGCCGACTTTGGTGCTGGAAACCAGGGTTTGAGCCTCGGGGTCGCGTCCACATCCTGTGATTCTGGGCAAATCACTTAATCTCCCCGTGCCTGAATGTGTAATGTAAATACGGTGCTCATGTAAAGCGCTCCAATACCTTCGGGTCAAGTTCGCGCTATATAAATATGCAAAAAAAAAAAAAAAGTACGAGCCTAGCCAAATGCCTTATAGAGATGGCCACTGCTGCGACCGCTCTTAGACAGCTCAGGAGGGCTCTTGCGACAGGGTCAAGAAGAGCAGAAAAATAAGCACACAGCCGTTGCTTACATCCAAAGGCCTGTGTTAAGACAGAAAGCGCACAACTGGCCGTCTCGTGTACGTACAGCACAAACGGCTTTATATAGTCAGGCGTACCAAGCACAGGTGCAGAGCAAAGCACAACTTTTAATTGCTCAAAAGATTGCTGACATTCAGGCGTCCAAGGCATGGGTTCATGCACATATTTAGTGGTTAGTGCGAGCAGGGGTTTTGTTAGTAACAAATAATTAGAGATCCATTGGCGACAGTAGGAAGTAATGCCAATAAAAGCGCGCACATCCCTCTGAGTTTTAGGGATAGGCATTTTAACAATGGTGCTGATGCACTCAGGGGTCAATCTCCTACCCTCCTTCGACAGTAGGTGACCTAAATAGGTGACCTGTCGACAATATTGAAATTTAGAAAGGGACACTTTATGTCCGTGGTGAGCCAAATGCAGCAACAAATTAACCATATTGTCTTTGCATCCCTTTTCAGTGTCAGAAGCAATGAGGATATCATCCACATATTGAAGCAATACATTACCTGAGGGAAGCGTGAGGGAGTCCAACTGGGCTTTCAAGGCTTGGCTATATATACTAGGGCTCTCAGTATAGCCCTGAGGAGCTCAACAGAATCTAAAGCTTCTGCCAGCTAGGGTAAAACCAAACAAGTGCCTGCTGTCGGGATGGATCGGGATACTAAAGAATGCATTCTTCAAATCAATGACAGAAACGTATTTAGCAGAGGAAGGAATCATTGTCAGAAGGGCAGTAATGTCAGGGACCACTGGGAACTGAGGAACTACTATCTTATTAACTGCGCGCAAGTCAATTACAAAACAATAAACATCAGAGTGGTCATCAGAGGACACAGAAGGGGTCCTCTTAAGGATGGGAAGAATAGGGCTATTACACACATTCGCAGTCGTCTCTTCAACAACTCCCGACTCAATCAGGTCCTGTATAATCCGCAACAAAGTTCGCTCCCCTGCTTGCAGTATTTTGTACTGGGGGATACGAGGCAAAACGGCATTGTCTTTAACTTTAATGGAAACTGGGGGAATCTGCAATAGTCCTACGTCCGTGTCACCTGTTGCCCACAACGTGGGCGGCACATCCTTAAATTCTACAGGGAGTGGTGCATCTTTGGACAGACACTGCTTAGAGCTGACCACATTCGGACCCATTGTCATGTAAACACCTTCCGGGGAACAATAAATGGTCGCATGCAACTTCTTTAATAAATCTAAGCCCTTCAAATTCTCTCCGCAATTAGAGGTCAACAAAAATGGTGAATCCACAGTAAAAGGACCTATAGTCAATGTGAGCGGTTTGGAAATGAGGCTTACAACCGGTACACCAGAAAATCATACCGAAACATTATTATGGCCAGACAGAGCTGCCCTGGGGACCAGTGAACGGGAAATAAAGCTATTCATAGCACCTGTATCCACCAAAAATTCCTTAGCTGAGCCATGCAAATCTGCAGTAACGTAAGGACCGCACTGATCTACAGGTATCTGAACTGGTCCCTCACCCTGTCGCTGGCTGTCCTAGTTGTGAGACATCCCTGTCACCTCATCCAGCTCGTAATCATCGTGGTAGTACTGTTTGCCCCTAGGGTCGTCAAAGTAGTTCTGTTCAGTGCAACCCTTCGACGTCCCAACAGCCTGAACACTGTCCTGGCCACCGTCTCTGCGACCCCACCCACGAGACCCATGTCCCCTCGGGACAGCCACCTTTTGCAAAAGCACAGGACACTCACTGCGCCAGTGTCCCTCCTCTTTACAGTATGCACACTGATTCGGTCCTACAGGCATAATGTTCCTGCTAGTACGCGGAAGCTGTCGGTCCGGACCACCACGTCCTCTACCATTCCCTCGAGAAGCCTGTTGCAATAACACCTTCGTCTTCAATTCTTTATTCTTTTTCTCAACCTTCTCCTTCTCCTCATTTTCCCTGTGTTCATAATACTGTGCCATACTCAATATTACAGAAGGGGAGGAGGTAGTCCAAGTGCTCTCCGAAGCCTGCAACCAAGTCGCGATCTCAGGAAGCAAGTTCGTAACAAATCTGTTAACGAACAATCGGACACCTCCCTCCACCGACAAATCCAGAAACACACCCTCAAATCGAGTGAAAAAATCAGACACATTTTCATCTTTCTTCTGACGATATGCCATTAACTTGTCCCAATCTACCCTTCTTGGTGGAATAAGAGAATGCATATATGTAATAATTCGGCCAGGCAAAGTTAGTATCTCTGCCTTAGGCTGCTCACCAGGCTTCTTCTCCTGGTCCCACGCCTTAATCTGATCCCAGGTACCACCCAATTCTGCAAAGTGGTCCTGTGTGTGTACCTGCCTCCAAATATCAACTGGTACCAGTAAACCAAAGTACATTTCAATATCTGCAAGCGTCATCACTGTTGATGAAGCGGCCTCTGTCAATTCCTTATAATATGCAGTAGGATTTTTCCTAGGGTCGGGTAACTGAGTCTTAAGGGACAAAACCTCACTCCTCTTCCATGGAGTATAAACCCATTGTTCCTGGAACCGGGCCTCTACCCGGGGTCTAGTAACAATGTTATGCTGGTCCTATAGCTCTGGTATTTCAGGGTGATATATGGGATGGACTTCCCTCATCGGAAACTGGGATACTGTCTTTGGGCTCTTCTCAAGCAGCCTACCTCGATCAGCGACCAGCATTGCGACATTACCAAAGACCTTACTAGGTGCCATATCAGCAGCATACACATTGTCCCTAATATCATAAATAACCTGGGGTGCTGCATCATTGAAACACTGTTCCCACAGTCCAATCAAAGTAGACGACATGTGCTTAAGGGCATGCTGCTGCACAAACGGCTCATAATTTTTCATCACACTCCACACATTCTCCACACTGTAAATGGGGTGACGAGCCCACTGAGCAGCCTGATTGGCTACCACGTTCTTCTCTTCATCACCCACATCAGATCGTATCAATATCCACCCCATTCGCTCCCCAGCTGCCGCCCAGTCTCCATCCCCTAATCCTCGTACAGGCGTTCCGCTACTCAGTACCGTTGGCGAATGAAGGAAAAGGGAAGGAGTAGTAACAGAGGGAATGGGCACCAATGTCGCTAATGGCTGTGTCGTAGGTGTAAGAGCTGGAGAGAGAGATGCCGAAACAATAGGCGTAGCAGGAAGACTCGCGGTCATCGCAGGCGCAGAAGGCGAAGCCAAAGAAAGGACAGATGGCGCGGTGGTCAAAGCAGCTGGATCAATAACAGAAGAAACAGAAACAGCAGAGGCAGAAGAGACGGATGATTGAGGCTGTGAGATGGCAGGATATATTTTCTGCGGGACGTATGGGGGTGGAGGTCGAGCATCCAACAATTCCTCCACAAATGTATCATTTTCTTCTCGAGCAACATAAGACTTTTCACATTGCAATCGAAACTTCCTATCAGCACACTCTATCCCTTTCTCTATTTTCTCTCTATCATACGCTACAGCTTTCTGAGTCACTGTCTGCATATTTCCCTTTCGGGCCTTCTTCTCTGCTTTCATTCATCTCTGTTTAGCTTCCTTTTGCCATGTTCTGAAGGAATCAAACATCGACTGCCTACTTCTTTTCGCAAACAATTTATCCTGTAGAAAATTAATTTTCTGTTAATCAAAAGTGCCTGTCAACGGCCACTGCAACTCAGCATTGTCCCTCGTATATTTGTGCCATAGCGTACTAAACATAATAGGGCCAAGGTCATGTTTCACATACATGTCAAAATTTGGGGTGCCTTCTGGTGGCGCTGGCTGACTTTCTTCCAATCGAGCATCAGTAGAACAACAACGACAGCCCAAACAAAACATTTTGCTAAAGCACGGCATCTTTCAAAAGGAAGCACGTTCACTATTTATGCTGAGCAGATATTTGCAAATATCTTACTAAAATTGGTCCTCAGACCTCATCAAATACAAACCAAAGTGGTACCATGTTCACAAGGAATTCAAACAAATTCAAGCGCTTGTCCAAAAACGATCTTCAGACCGTACCAAACACAAACCAAAATGGCGCCATCGCCACAAAGAACCAAAGCAAACTCACCTGGTGCACACAGGCCAAATGAATTTATTCTCCACTGCCGACTCTTCGGACCAAATGGTCAGATCCAAGGGTTTTGCCGTGCAGGACCCCAGCCGGGATGACCACTGGGTGAGGCACCGCCGGGTCAGACAGACGGGGCAGCTGCGATTACCAGACTCTCTTGTGCAGGGATCCCCGGTCCGCCCGTTCGACCCAACGCGGCCCGACCTCCTCACCCGTTTGTGGGCGAGGAAGGGCTACACCCAATGGGGTCCCTGTTCGGGCGCCAACTGAAGGAAGTGACCCAATTAGGGTCACCCGGGTCACTTGCAACCACCTCTCAGCCTTCCAAACAAATGAAGAGTCGGTCAGGCAGTAGAGAATACAAACCAAAGTTATTTATTAGTCATACACTCGAGCGGAGTCCAGTCTGACCAGCCTCCTTGGATTACTGCAGAGGGACTGACCCCTGCCAACATGGTAATACATAATATACATTTCCAGTACCCCTAAGGACACGCCCAGACTGGAATTTTCCAGTTAGTAGCTGGTGAACAAAGGAGACACAGAAGGATGAGCTGCAATCCTGAGACCGGGTACATGCTATCTCAGTTTCAAGGTTACTCTGCCCATGCCCGCCACTCTAAGGGTGGGAGCAGGCATATCTAATGGGAAAGGTATGTAATAACAAAACAGTCTATTCATTAGTGCAGCGAAGCTCAACCTTGGAGAAATAAAAAAAAATATATATAGAGACTGCTTTCTGCTGAGGCAAACAGAATGAGACAGAAGTTTAGTTTCGATCATGGTACAAAATGGCGGCTGAATACAAAATGGTGCTGCAAATGCTAACTTAAATCGTACAATGCAAAGAGAAGTTGACCAAAAACATTTTCCATTCCAACAAAAGACCCTGAGTCATTAGATGGTTCATGTGTGCTCCCCATCCTGATTGGGAGGCATCCGTGACTATGGTCTGTATCAGTAGATTCTTCTGAAATGGAACTCCCAAGAGAAAATTTTGAGGTTTGGACCTCAAAGCCAGAGATTCTTGAGCTGTGTTTGCCAAGTAAATATGGTCTTCTCAGTTTCCTGTTTCTTCAGACCGTTGATCTTTGAGGCATTGTTGAAGAGGTCTTGTGAACGATCTTGCATTTGGGACAAAAAAATAGACAGGATGCCATGGCTCCTGGGAGTAATGACACTTGACAAATGTGGGATGGTTTAAATGGTTCAGATCTGCCCAAAAAAGGCAGGTATTGTACTGGTGTGGGTATTGATTTTTTTAGATTGATTTGAAGACCTAGCTTTGACAACAACTTCATTGTGACTTTGAAGCCTTGTTTTACTTTCGAATTGAAATTTGGCCTTATTACCTAATCATCGAGATATGGATAAACAATGATCTTTCTTTTTCTCAGATGAGCTGCGACTACTGCCATGCATTTTGAGATGGTTCGAGGTGCTGATTTCAGACTGAAGGGAAGTACAGCAGACTTATAGTGTTTAATCCCTACTAGGAATCTGAAATATTTTCTGTGCGGACGCGATACTGGGATGTGAAATTACACGCCTTGCAAATCGATTGCAAGTAGCCAATTGCATCTTCTTATGCGCAGGTAGATTTGATGAAGAGCCATCATTCTGAATCTTCCTTTGGTGATAAATTTGTTTATGAACTGAAAATCTAAAATTAAACAACAATTGCTTCAGTTTGCTTTTCTTTATCATAAGAAAACACCTTGAGTGTAGTCCTTTCATTAAGATTGTTTGATAGACCCTTTTCTATTGACTGTTTTCGGAGTAATAGACGTGTTTTGTCTTGTAGATTGGACAGCTGACAGTTTGAGAGAGGTTTTGGTGTAACTAGTGGTGGAACAGCTCAGAATCCAAATGAGTATCCATTGTGAATGATTTTTAGTACCCATCTCTGTGTACTTATGTTTTACCACTTTTCCAAAAATACCAATAAGAGTGGGAAACTATAGGGGGAGTTCAGAATATCATTGTTTGCTGTTATGTAAAGAATTTCTTCCTTTGGTGTGGGAATATTTTGGGGGAGTTGTCTTTCTTTTTTCATACCTTCTTTGATATTGCCTCTGTTGTTGTTGAGGCTGTTATGACCATCTAAGGATTTGAACCCTCTGATAGTAATACCGTCTATCTCTTGGCTTGTGTTGAAGTTTAAAGATTTTTTGTCTGTTCCTCTAACCCTACAACTTTTAATGTTTCTGCTTCATTTTTTTGTCATAACCATCTATTCCTCAGGCTGTTGTCTACAGAGTATTAAACTTGAGAGAGATACATTTGCAATTTTTAACTGCGCATCATGTTTTAAAGAGGATAATCAAAGCCGTGATGACCTCCTTAAAGAACTTCTGTGACAATGTGCTGTTGCTGAGAGTTCAACAGAATCAAATGCAGTACTTATAGATTGATTAGACACTAAAAAACCTTCTTGACCCATATCCCCAAAAATATTTTTATCTATGAGATGGTAATTCAGAGACACAGAATTTCAAACAGTCCCAAATTTCCCTGTAATATCTTGCCAGGAGAGCTGCTGCACTGGCGTACTTTAGATGGGTGGAGACTGTGCCGCATATCTTTTTTCCTGTGGCACCCATTCTTATGGTCTCCCTGTCTGAGGGAGCAGTGGATTCTGGAGGCTAAGGCATGTTTTCTTCTGACTGCTGTTACAATGATGGAGTCAGGCTTTGGGTCAGTTTTAAGGAAGCCAGGGTCTTGTTGGGTAGGCTTCTACTTCTTTAGAAGTCAGGGAGTAACAGCGTACATAGTTGTCGGATTGAGAATTGTTTCTTTCGCAATGTTCAACAGACCTGGTACAAGAGGCAAAACAGGTCTTGGAGTTTCCCTTGGCTGAAGCGTTTCAAGAATAGCAGACACTGCTGATTGAAAAGAGTCACTAAAGTGATCGTTAACTTTGTAGACATTCTAATTAAGACATGCTGGAATGTCAGAATATTGTCTACAGGGGATATTCTAGATTGTGACTGTAATTGTGATGTTGGAGTAGAAGAGGTGTGCGTTGAGACTGTGTAGCGTGATCATGATCTAGATCGAGAGTAAGATCTATCCCTTCTATTGAACAAATATCTGTGTGGCGTAGGTGGAATTGGTGAAGGAGACTTCCTTTTTCTAATTGAAGACATGGAAATTTCTTTTGAAACCCTTCTGATTTATGGAAGAACCAATGGCTCTAGATGTGTTTGTAAAGGATCTTCCGGAGGTATTATCGGTCTCAAAGGATGAACTGGTAAGGGAGAAATAGCTTGAATTTCAACCATTTGTAAATCTTGTTCACTGGAATCTTATGATGCAGTAGAATGGTTGAAAGGTGATCCATACCATCATGGAGGAGAGGATAGCACAACTTGGTTTCTTCTCCATGTCGAGGGAGAAGAATTCAACGTAGTACAAGCCTTTTTCACTGTCAACAGTGGCTGTGACCTATATTTTTTCTATGTCATAGATGCCAATGTTGATGTGACCAAGTGTTCAGCAGAGGTGAGTGGGAAAGTGCTGTTGAGACCTTCAGAGTTGAAGTCAAAAGAGATGCCAATCATCTTGAAGTTAAGAAAGTGTCTCACAATGGTGAGTTCTGTTAATGTTGATGTTTATCTGTTGATCCCTCTTTCAACAGGGAAACGTAGTTGTTTCATGACAGGACCCTTGACCTTGCCAGGTAGGTCGCTCCCCCACCACACAGCTCCGCCTGTGTTGTCTGCCCGCTGCTCCTGCAGGTAAGATCGCCCTCCGCTTGTGGCCCCGGTGCCCGTTTTTCTGCTTGTCTCCCTTTTCCTTTTTGTGCCCCTCGCTGCCCCATTGTCGTTGTGCCCGTGATTTTGTCTGCTCTCTCCCCTTTTTCCTTTTTGTGCCCCTCGCTGCCCCATTGTCGTTGTGCCCGTGATTTTGTCTGCTCTCTCCCCTTTTTCCTTTTTGTGCCCCTCGCTGCCCCATTGTCGTTGTGCCCGTGATTTTGTCTGCTCTCTCCCCTTTTTCCTTTTTGTGCCCCTCGCTGCCCCATTGTCGTTGTGCCCGTGATTTTGTCTGCTTTCCCCCATTTCCTTTCTGTGCCCCCGCTGCCTCTCGCCATTCCCGCCGCTGCGTCCCTGCGGCCCCGCCCCCTGACTGCCCATTCGCTGCCCCTGCCTCCCGCCTCCCAGCTGCTCCTCCCTCCCACCTCCCCATAAATGGCGGCCGCTGCGCGGCCGCGCAGCTGGCGTGCCGAAGGCGCGCCTAAGGCAAGCCCGTCTGCGCCCGTCCGCGACTGGACCGCGCCCAGCGCCAGAACCCCTGGATCCCACCGATGCAACACAACTCGACGGACCTACGACGCCACCACACTCACCGCACTCAATGCCGGCCGGAACCCTGCCTGCTACCGAGCCTCACCGAGACGCACCCACGGACCCTTCACCTGCCAAACCTGCCGATTCACCTGCCCCCGGACGTGCACCACCTCCGCCAAGTCGAGCACCAGCAGCAACCACCTGAAATGCATCCTGCTGAACACCCGCTCCGTCCACAGGCACGCCGTGGAACTCTGGGACCTGCTCGACGCAACAGCACCGGACATCGCCTTCCTCACCGAAACCTGGATGAACGCCTCCTCAGCGCCCGACATCGCCATAGCCATCCCGGACGGATACAAGATCACCCGGAGGGACCGCGTCAACCAGACGGGAGGAGGCATCGCCATCGTACACAAGAACACCATCCGCATCTCGACTAACTCCGACGAGACCTTCACCGCCGCCGAACACCTACACTTCCAGATACACACTGACCCCAAGACCACCCTCCGAGGCACCCTCATCTACAGACCCCCGGGACCACGCACACTATTCAGCGAAGACATCGCAGACTTCATCAGCCCGCACGCCATGCCCTCCGCCGACTACATCCTCCTAGGGGACCTCAACTTCCACCTGGAGAACAACAACGACAGAAACACCACCGCCCTGCTGGACAACCTCGCCAACCTCGGACTCAAGCAACTGGTGAACACGCCCACCCACTACGCCGGCCACACGCTTGACCCCGTCTTCTCGTCCAGCAAGCACATCTCCTTCAGCCACGCCACCGGACTCCACTGGACCGACCACAGCTGCGTCCACTTCAGCTTCAGAAAGACTGCGACCCACCACCACCCGCAACAGGCTCCCCGCCGGAGCTGGAGCAAGATCACCGCCGAGCAGCTCACCGCCTCCCTCAGCCAGAACACACCCACCAACACAACGGACCCAAACGAAGCAGCCAGCAACCTCGCCAAGTGGCTGACCGCCTGCGCCGACGACCTCGCACCACTAAAAACCCTCCCAGCAGACCCGGAAGCAAGAAAACCCCTTGGTTCACCAACGAACTCAAGGAATCCAAGAAGAACTGCCGCACTCTCGAGAAAACCTGGCGACTCGACCAGACCACAGACAACAGGACCGCCCTCAAGCACGCCACCCGCAAACACCACCAGCTGATCCGTGCCACCAAGAAGTCGGCACTCAAAGAACGACTGGACAACAACGCCCATGACAGCAAGGAACTTTTCAGCATCGTCAAAGAGTTCTCCAACCCCAGCGCCGGAAACAACGACATCACCCCCTCGCAAGACCTCTGCAACTCACTCTCCGCGTTCTTCCACCGCAAGATCACCGACATACATAACAGCTTCGACGCACAAACAACGCACCCTACCGCCGAACCAACGCCCGCCACCACCACCCTCTGCAACTGGACCCCGATCAGCACCGAAGACACCACCCGCACGATGAACTCCATCCACTCCGGATCACCAACCGACCCCTGCCCACACCACGTCTTCAACAAAGCCGACGCCACCATCGCACCCCATCTCCGGGACATCATCAACTCCTCCTTCCACACCGCCACCTTCCCGGAGAGCTGGAAGCACGCCGAGCTTACCGCCCTCCTGAAGAAACCAACGGCGGACCCCACCGACCTCAAGAACTACCGTCCCATCTCGCTCCTTCCGTTTCCGGCCAAAGTCATCGAGAAGACCGTCAACAGACAGCTTGCCGCCTTCCTCGAGACGAATGGATCCTCGACCCCTCGCAGTCCGGATTTCGGGCCAACCACAGCACCGAGACCGCCCTTATCGCAGCCACCGACGACATCAGAACCCTAACCGACAACGGGAAACAGCTGCCCTCATCCTCTTGGACCTCTCCGCGGCGTTCGACACCGTCTGCCACCGCACCCTAGTGAAGTGCCTCAGCAACATCGGAATCCGAGAGAAAGCACTGGAATGGATCATCTCGTTCCTCGCCGGAAGAACCCAGAGAGTCCGCCTCCCCCGTTCAGATCCGAAGCCACCGAAGTCATCTGCGGCGTTCCACAAGGATCCTCACTCAGCCCAACCCTCTTCAACGTCTACATGAGCCCCCTCGCAGCCATCGCACGCCGACACAACCTCAACATCATCTCCTACGCCGACGACACCCAGCTGATCCTCTCCCTCACCAACGACCCCACCACCGCCAGAGCCAACCTACACGATGGGATGAGAGACGTCGCCGACTGGATGAGGAACAGCCGCCTTAAACTGAACTCAGACAAGACGGAAGTCCTCATCCTGGGCTCATCACCCTCCGCCTGGGACGACTCCTGGTGGCCCCGGCCCTGGGCACCGCGCCCAAGCCAACGGACCACGCACGCAACCTGGGCTTCATCCTGGACTCCTCCCTGTCGATGACCAGACAAGTCAACGCCGTCTCATCTTCATGCTTCAACACCCTGCGCATGCTCCGCAAGATCTTCAGATGGATCCCCACTGAAACCAGGAAGACCGTCACCCAGGCACTCGTCACCAGCCGACTGGACTATGGGAACACCCTCTACGCCGGAACCACAGCCAAACTTCAAAAAGACTCCAGCGCATCCAGAACGCCTCCGCACGACTCATCCTGGACATCCCCCGACACAGCCACATCACCGGACACCTGAAAGACCTGCACTGGCTCCCCGTCAGCAAGAGAATCACGTTCAGACTCCTCACCCACGCACACAAGGCCCTCCACGACCTGGGCCCAAAGTACCTCAACGACCGCATGACCTTCTACACGCCCACACGCCAGCTACGATCAACCAGCCACGCCCTCGCCACCGTACCACGCATCCGCAGAACCACCGCCGGAGGAAGATCCTTCTCCTACCTGGCAGCCAAGACCTGGAACTCCCTCCCCACTCACCTTCGGCGAACCCAGGACCATCTCTCCTTCAGGAAGCAGCTCAAGACCTGGCTGTTCGAGCAGTAACTTACCCCCTCCCCCAGCGCCTTGAGACCCTCCCGGGTGAGTAGCGCGCTCTATAAATGCCGTGATTGATTGATTGATTGATTGATGATGTAACCTCAAGAAGTTAATCATTGTTGTACAACGTTTCCAGAATTCAGAAAGAAAAGGGCATCTCTCACAGTCTAACATCAAAATTCTTCTAGAAATTAACATGGATTATGACACTCTAGTCCAGGGTTTGGATTTTTTTAGTGATTGTGAATGGTATATAGTATTTGTATCCATTGGCATGGCTTTATCACTGTATTTTCATAATATTACCATTTTTATTGTGTATTGTGACCTGTGTGCTTGTTCCTGTTTTACTGCATAAATAATTAATGAATTGAGATATTATTAAAGTGTAATGTCTTTACAAGAATTCACTACAGTGGTTAATCACTCATATCTTCATTGCAATTGTGATGAATGTGTTTTATTGTTTATTGTAAACGGGCGGAGTCAAGAAGGCTTGGGAGGCCAGCTTTCCATCGCATCCTGTTTAGTGGGAAACACCAGCACTCTCAGATTTGTTAGTACTTGGTTGTTTCTGCCACCGGAGGGATCTGAAAATGAGTCAAAGTGAGAGACATTTCAGGGACAAAGTGAGAAGAGACATTACCATGCAGCTGAAGTCAAGTAATGCCACTGTGAGTTAGTTCTTATATAGGAGTCTGTGAGTGAGACAGCAGTTGCTGCGTAGGCAGTCTGCAATGAATCACTCTGAGAAGAAGTGCTGAGAAAATGTCAGGTTCATGCAATTAGTACCACGATTAGAAGAGGGAAATCTTTTCAGATATTCAGCTTGTTATCTCGTCTTTCCCTAGCACAGGAATTTTGTATTAATCCTCTTTTCTAAATATGTTTAACAAGTCCCAGTTGGTCTCGATCCAAAAACTCTATACTTTCAGAAGACAAATATATATTCTTCATTTGTGCAGCAACAGTATCCAAGAGCTTAACCCTTCAGGTTTCTCAGTGAATTTCATTTAGAGTTTAGAGGGCAATGAAAATTGTCCAATATTTGGGAAAAACTTTAATTTGAGCAGAATCCACCTGCCGAGTTTTCTCCACCATAGGCATAGTATTGTGGATAGTGGCGGCTGTTAGGGAATGGGTGCGGGGGAGGGGATTTGAAAAGAAAAAAAACAAGAAAAGAAAAGATAAAAGAATTCTTCCCTTTGGAATGCCGGCCGCCGTCTCCTCCGTTCTCCCTGGTCTCCTGGCTTCTGGAAGCACCCAGGCTCTAAGGCTCCCCTGACCAATCACAAAGCTGCCTTACAGCAGCATTGTGATTGGCCTGAGTGCCATGGTTCGGCGCTCAGTAAGGGACTCGGGCCTGGACATGTTCTCTCACCCAGTGAGAGAACATGCAAAGTGCGCATGACGGGTTGGCCGGCCCAAGACGGCCGGCCAAACCATCATGCGCACTTAAGGTGCCCACCACTCCTCCCATTGCTGGCTGTGACGACAGTCTATCCCTGCCCCGCAAACTAGAAAAATAAATACTAACATAGAGTTGTTATAATTTTATTTGTCCTTTTTCCACTGCTGGAAGAGCAGTGGGGAGACGCTCCTCCGCCTTAGCGGAGGAGTCGCCGCTGATTGTAGAACAAATTCAACTGGTGAATCCAACTCATTATTTAAAGCTTCCTCTAGAAGCTTGATGCTTTTCAGTTCCCTCCAAACTCTAAATGAGAATCTAATGCTACTGAATAGCCTTTTATGATCGTATAACTTTTTCTACATTTTTTTTAAGTATTCCTCATTTTCATCTCAAGTCATGCTGTTTTAATCAAGGAAAACGTACAGACATTTTGTAGATGCTAGTGTCTAATAAATATGCATCGATGGGGAGTGCAGTTCGCCATTTTCTGACTATGGAAGAGGGGGCACTCAGTGGCTAACAAAAGGAATACCGGTCAGCCTTCTGAACATGTTCTGTGCACAAACCTCCATCTTCTTTTGTCAGCTGAAAACTAGATCAAGGCACACATGCTTTGTTTAAGGGCTGTACACTGACCAGTGTCCGCCATGAGTTTCTTCGGCACCTAGCTTAAAATAAAGGAAGTCACCCGCCAATGAGCCCAATCTTTATCATCACATTTGGTCTTCTTTTTTTGACATATATATTTTTTGGCACATATATTTTATTGACATTTGAAGCAGATTAAATCGATGTATGCCTGCCATTCATCTGTTACATAGGATTACGTTGTGTATTCATATATTCATGAGTGTTAAAGTTTTCAAGTACTTTTGAAAGTACTTCTCATTACAAACATTCAGGTCGTCTGTTACAGGTGTTGGAAATTCTATCTTGTGTTTTGTCGCAATTTTAGGAAATTTGCAAAACTGTGTGCCAGCAAAGAATGTAGCCAAATTCACGAAAGTGATAGATAGTATACCATAATAAATCATATCCAAACCTTAACTTTTCCCTAGGCTTAGACAGATAAGGGAAATGCCCTCAAAATCAGAAATATAAGCATAATGTGGATCTTCCTATCCATCTGCAGGAGTTCGCTAGGAGTGGGGGCATGGTCACAGGGTCTTATTGTGTAAAGGCAGTGCCTAATTTGGACCGGTGGTTTCCGGTGCTCGGCACCGTACCTAATTGTCAGCACCAACTCTAGTGACAGTCCACCACATGATGGTGCTGTCTGAGATGAGCACAACTGCCGTGTTTATTAAGTTAAATGGCATTGAAAATGAATAATCCCAACCTCTCAGGACATTATTATAGCTTTGTGTGACCTTAAATAGTCTGAATTGTCACACTTGTAGGAGTGTGAGGGTTAGGTGTTATGTTGGTACTGCCATTGGCAGCACTGGCTGGGGCATTGCGTGGTGCAGGCTGAAGTGGTCTTACGAGTAGGGCCCTGGCACTTCATTTTTTACAAATTAAGCACTGTAGAGGGGAACAAGTGCCCAAACCGAGGAGAGAGAACAGTGTTCCAATACTCGTAGAAGGCAACACCTGTGTTTATAGGCATTATGTCACCATACTGCAGGGAAATCCGGTAAGTTTCTGAAGGGGTCTTGATCCGTCTTTCTCAGCTCCATCACATTCTGTCTTCTTATTTATAGACAGCTAAGTCAATCTAGACTGGTTTGCAAGCGACCTAATACCGCAAAACTAACTCAACAGTCGGAAAATGTAACCGCAAATGCCATTTTATTTATTTCAGCGGTAATGATAATAACGCCACACTGCTGCAGTTTCTAAGGTAGTAGCTGCTCTATGTCCTCTCTTGATTGCTTTCAAATGAAAACTACCCCTTTCTAGCCCTTTAGAGAGCTGAGATATTGATATGAGGCACAAAAGTATGCTGGGTGGTTTTGAGAGTCAGCGCTTAACAAGAATTCTCAGTCTCCCAACTAATGTGACAGTTCAGGCAATTAGAAGTGAGTGAAATTTAACTTCATGGTGAGGCAGAGCAGGGGCCCTATTACAGATATGGCACGCTTTTCCTGCTTGCGCCACGGCGCTCCTTTAAGCAGATTTGCCAGGTGCAAACAGGAAAATTGCCCCCTATCATGTAGAATGCGATGACCTCAAGGCAGCCGCGAATTCGTGCTGCCCCCTGGGCAATGCATTCAAGAGAAATATGGAGCAGCGGTTGAAAAGCCGATCCGTGTTTCTCTGTGCAGGCAGCAACCCACCTGCACTTTAACAAGGGATTTGAGTTCCCCTTGTAGGCAAGTGCAGTGAGTGACAGCACCTGCCTACAAGGGGATGTCTGGGGGGTCCATAGGATCCCCTTTCCACCCTCCAGAGAGCTGCCATCAGGGGCACACTGACAGTGCACCTCCTAACAGCTTCTTTGCCTCTTTGCCCGCGTCTATAATAGGGCGGGGGTGCAGACGCAAAGAGATTCCCTCATGCAAATAAGGGAATACCCTCTTGAGAAAGCGCTGATGCTACAGGTGTGCCAGAGCTTTCAGTATTACAGATGGGGTCGCACAAGCATCTGCTGCCCCTTCTGTAATACCAACGTTCCCCAGGGCACGCAAATCGGGCGCATATGCCCATTGCGCCCCTGGGGCACATTCTGAAATACGGCCCCTGGTGTGCATTTGATAAGATTTCTGTATTTCTTTTCCTATAGGGTTCAATAAAAAATGCCTCAGCTGTGCTGAAAAGAGGCACAAGCAAGTGGCAGAAAATATGCAAGGCTGGAGTAAATCAGTCAAATGTATATAAAGAAATGTATACCATACTTGGTAATATTGAGCGTTGGGATCTGTTTTTCTCGAAACAGGCATTGAGACGGTTTGTCTTCAAGAGTTCCACCAGAAAAGGATCAAGTGTATCTACAAAAGAAATACTCAGTCTATTTTATTTTATTCTCTTTTGAGAAGGAAGCATTATTCTTATATATAGACTGCATGCCTGACCGTCATTTGAGAAGAGTTGCGTAAATTATAGTTGGGTATTAACCCACTGTCCTCTGTTCTAGGCATACTAGCAAGGATTAAAGTTAAAGATGGGAACTGTATATGTGCTTTTCATTGCAAGTCTACATGCTCTCATTTACCTATGGATGGTCCAATATCTTTAAATTGGCGTCCAAAGATTTTTAAAAACCTTGTTCTTAAAATATGGTACTTTATCTGGATTACCTGCTATGAATTTATTTGTGAATATGAATTTTCTAGATGTGATGATTAGCTTCAGCCGTTTTTCATTTTTTGAAAAGAGTACTGTTGGAAATGGCCTTTTTTGCAGGGTTATCCCCAAACTTTTTGCTTCTTCCTCCTCTTTTTTCCTGACCTGTGTTTGTTGGCTATAGGACTCTGGGCACTTTACCACTGCTGATCAGTGCTAAAGTGCATATGCTCTCTGTGTTATTATTTGTTGTTATTGTGATTGGTTCTCCCTGATTGGCATATTTGTTTTACCAGTAGGTTCCTAGTAAAGTGCACTGAGTGTGCCAGGGCTGGAAAATCAAATGCTACTAGTGGGCCTGCAGCACTGATTGTGCCACCCACATGAGTAGCCCTGAAAAGATGTCTTAGGCCTGCCACCGCGGTGCCTGTGCGCAGTTTGTTAACTGCCATGTCGACTTGGCAAGTGCACCCACTTGCCAGGCCCTAACCTTCCCTTTTCTTACATATAGGGCACCCCTATGGTAGGCCCAAGGTACCCCCATGGGCAGGGTGCAGTGCTTGTGAAAGGTAGGACATGTACAGGTGTGTGTAACATGTCCTGATAGTGAAATACTGCCAATTTCGTTTTTGCACTATTGAAAGGCTATCTTGCCGCATAGGACAGAATGGGGAATGCTTTGTAACATTTTACAAGCATATCTTCCCATAGGGATACGATAGAAAAATGGAATTTGGTATCCCTGAACTCAGGAATTAATAACACATATTTTTAGTAAAGATGGTTTTTAAATTGTGTGTTTGAAAATACCACTTTTAGAAAGTGGCTATTTTCTTGTTCAACCATCCTGTGTGCCTCTGCCTGTTTGTGGATTGACTGTCTGGCTTTGGAGTGACAGGGGCTGGGGAGGTGCAGTGGCTCCAAGAGTCTGGATGAGTCAGCACTAGGCTGAATAGGCCTGATCTGCATTTGGAGTGGTGGGAGGAGTAGCACCTGTACCTGAATAGGGCTGTGCCTACCTTCCACAATGCTGGCTCCGCCCCCCTGTGGTGTGTCTGGAACCAAGGCTCACACTGACAATGGATGTTGTTGTGCACTAGCAGAGTGCCCCCCAGAACTGGTTTGAACTGGGTTCAGAGCCCCTTGCACAAAAAGAACAAAGACATTTTGGGGTATAAGTATCAGACCCAAAACCCCAGACGTTAGATCATTCCTGGAATTCAAGAGGAACCTTTGCCAAGGAGAAGAGCTGGAGAGACTGAGGAGAAGTACTGCCCTTGCTGTGTGTCTGGGGTTGGCCTTCAGTTGCTGTTTCTGCCAAAGAAAGGAGGACTTTGCTGTGTGCTGTGTCCCCTGCTTGAAGGAGATCTCCAAGGGCCTGAAGTGAGCTGGCCTCCTGTTCAGAAGTCTCAGGGACACAAAGACTCCACCCCCAGCTCCCCTCAACTCTGCTGTTGTGAGTTCTGACCTGCCTAGAGGTGCCTGTGCCAGTTTTGGGCCTCTGGAGGTTGTTGCTGCTGTTTGGGAGCTGGAAGAAAGAAGAAGCTTGAAGAACTACAGAAATCGACGCATCGCTCTTCTTGGTGCAAGTTCTTGAAACCTTTTTGAAAGTCATATTTTTAACTGTGTATGTTGGATTTTTGTCGTTTTTGGTCTTGTTTAGTTTAGATAAAGATATTTTATTTTTCTAAACTGGTGTGGTGTCCCTTTGTGGTGTTTTCACTATGTTACTGTGAGTGTTGGTACACACACTTTACACATTGCCTTTGGGATAAGCTTGTCTGCTCGTGCCAAGCTACCAAGGGGGTGAGCAGGGGTTATCTAAAGTGTGTATCCGCCTTACATTGACTAGAAGCAAGGGTCCCTATTTGGACAAAGGTACCTACCTCTGCCAACTAGAGACCCCCATTTCTAACAAGTACTATTTAACCATTTAAGTGTGTTTTATTATTTGGAATGTTCTGTATGTGTTGGTTTAACAGACTGTAGTTGTCAAAATAAACTTTATTTTTACAATAGTCTAGTTTCTCAGCACTGTAAATAACAGGTGCCACGGTTACCCAATTTAATTGTACGGACCTCGGAAGGATGAAATGCTGATTTCTTGTTACAGAGATTCAACCTCATGACCCTCATATCATTGCAGCAGGCAGTGTACTGATCCCAACATCTCCACAGCCTGGACCGGATGCACGTGCAGCCCAGTTTCAAACATCGGATTATATCCATCTCTGAACACACTCCCCTGTGAGCTAGCCATTTGTTTATCTGGGTGAATGTGCTGGGGTGCTGCAGTTTTCAGGCACATGTCGATTCTGTAAAACCTTTATTTTAAATCATGCTCTTTAGTCGGGAAGGCAGATAGGTTTGGAAGTCACATGCAGTGATGCAGCACTAAATTGGTAGAGGACAAGTGATCCAGACAGCCAATCTGACATTCGCCATTTCAGCTTAATGATCCATACCACCGCTGCCTGTAAACCCTGCTGCAGGATTACCCACACTTTAGGAGATCCTGCTCTATATAGCTCATGGTGTAGAGCTTGTTTTATTTACAGAAGAGTAATAGCACATTGCCCAAATTATGAAGCATCCTTTGTATCTTTCCTCAATAAAGTACTTGAGCCACATTCGCAAACAAAAGAAACGGTGTAGGACTCAGATACATGTATGTTTTTGCTACTATACCTACAACAAAGTGAATTTTTTCATCCATGTTAGACCAGTGCAAGTGCTCCCTATGGTAAATTGATGTATTGATTAGTGACTCCATGATTGGATTATTTGATTTACTTGCCAGACCCTAGTGTAGTGCACCCTGTGTGCCCAGGGCCTGTAAATCAAATACTGCTAGTGGGCTTGCAGCACTGATTGTGCTGCCCACAGAAGCAGCTTGTAAAGTGTGTCTCAGGCCTGCCATTGCAGAGCCTGTGTGCAGTCTGTGACTGCCATGTCGACTTGGCAAGTGCACCCACTTGCCAGTCCCTAAACCTGCCCTTTTCTGCATATCAGACACCCCTAAGGTAGGCCCTAGGGCAGGGTGCATTGTATGTGAACGGTAGGACATGCCCTGATGTGTGTGGCATGTCCTGATAGTGAATTACAGCCATTTTCGTTTTTCACTATTGCAAGGCTACCTGCTCCCATAGGCCAGAAAGGGCAGTTTGATTATAACATCTTATAATCCTAACTGACCCAGGGAACATGGTAGAAAAACGAATTTAGTATGCCTGAACTCAGAATGATAAAATACATCTTTTAGTGAAGTTGGTTTTAACATTCTGTGCTTGAAAATACCACTTTTAGAAAGTAGGTATTTTCTTGCCTAACCATCCAGCCTGCCTCTGCTAGCTTGTGTATTGTATGTCTGGTTTTGTGAGTGACAGGGGCTTGGGGACTCCAGGAGACAGGGTGAGTCAGCACTAGGCTGAATAGACCTATCTGCATGAGGAGTGGTGGGAGGAGTAGCACCTGGGCCTGAATAGGGCTGTGCCTGCCTTCCACAATGCTGGCTCCACCTCCTGTGGTGTGTCTGATGACCCTGGCCCACACTGACAAAGGAAGAAGTTGTGCCCTGGCAGAATGCACCCAGAACTGGTTTGGACTAGGTACAGACACTCTCTGACTCCAGAGACAAAGGATTAATGGGTATAAAAAGGGGGACCCAGACCCCAGAATTTTAGATCACTTCTGGAACAACAAGACAAACCTTTGCCAAGGAGAAGAACCAAGGAAGCTGCAGGAGTTTGGACTGCCCCTCTGCCAGTGTGCTGTTTGCTGGGTTGGCCTGCAGTGGTCTTCATTGCCAAGGAAAGGAGAAGGAACTTTCAAAGAACTTTCATCATCTGGCTTGAACTAGAGCTTGCCTCCTGCTGAAGTCTCAGGGCTACAAGGCTTCACCACCAGCTCCCTCCTAAATTCCCTTGCTGGGGATTCTGTCTGCAGAAGCCTGCATGTCGCTGGAAGCTGGAAGCGCGACTCAACGAGAAGAAGCGTGTCACTGACACAGCTGTTGCCGTCGCATCGCTGGAGAAGCGTGTCGCCGCCGCAGAGGCTGCCGCCGCATCACCAGAGAAGCGTGTCTTCGTCGCAGCTGCCTGCCGTCGCATCACCGGAGAAGCGTGTCCTCATCGCAACTGCCTGCCGTTGCATCACCAGAGAAGCGTGTCGCCGTCGCAACTGCCTGCCGTAGCATCACAGGAGAGGCATGTCGCAGGGCCTGTCACTGCTCCAAAGGTACAGAGTTCGCCGCACGGCCGTTGGGCGTGCACGCATCATCTTCACGTTGTCGCATCGTATCAAGGGCGCACTCTCATCGCATTGCACCAGATCGTCGCATCGCATCGAGGCGCCTGCTCGCCGCATCGCTCTCCCTGCGGACCCTTTGTTTGTTTTGCGTTACGCATCCAAGGTACTTTTGTGAGAAACGTGTCACATTTATCATCATTTTGAACTAAGTTACTTCTACCATCTTTAAGTCTATTTTGAGTACAGTAATGTGGATTTTTGTCGTTTATGGTCTTGTGTTAAGTCTATATAAAGAATACTTATTTGTATAAAACCTGTGTGGTGTCCATCTGTAGTGTTTTCACTGTATTACTGTATGTGTTCACAAATGCTTAACACACTGCCTCTGAGATAAGCCTGTCTGCTCGTGCCAAGCTACCAAGGGGGTGAGCAGGGGTTATCCAGGAGTGTAATCCCCTTACCCTGACTTAGAAGCAAGGGTCCCTATTTGGTCAAAGGTGTATACCATTGCCAACTAGAGACCCCCAGTTCTAACAATCCACATTAATACTGTTGACCTGTGCCAACCACATTATTCTCTTCCTTTAGACACATACTTATTTTCATTCACTTGGAGCATGCATGAAGAAAGGAGAAGTTACCTCACAAGCTCATGTAGGAATTGCTGACCATAATCCTGGTCATTTTCCATACTATGTCATAATTGGTCTCATTTTTCCACGTACTCAGTTACAAACAGTAACTCCTGGGGTCTACATATTTCTAGCCCACTCACTTCCTTCCACATTCAATGACCGCAGAATCAAAATAGTGATGATGTTGCTGCCTTATGTTTAGGACCCAGAGTTGTCCCTCTTGAATATTCTGTATGTAGTTGTTAAGACCACTTAGGCTCTTGTGTCCCAAAACCCATCAACTAAAATTGCGTGGTGAGTGCGGTCTCTAATTACTATATTATTATGTTCAGTCTCCATCACAAATTTAAAGTGGTGAAGCAGTGCCTACCACACTTGGACACAGGTGTTGACATGTTTCAGCATGGAACAATAAATAGTACTTTCAGCAGGGCATAAAATGTTTTTTTCAGAAGGATATAATAGTTACATTTTCAAGTCCTAAATCGATTAACAACCTTCCGCAGGTTGTACACTTATCTACAACGCAAATTGCGCATTTTCCATGGCAACACCATAGAACTGAAGTCATATGAAGCACACTTGATATGCTGGGAACAGCTAGTTAATACCCTATGAATAATAACAATTACCCAGCAAAATGTTTAGAACACCTTCATTACCCCACCTTTCAATGTTATCAACAAAGTCAAAGGAAAGGTTATTTAATCAAAGTAACCTACTTGCAGGTTGGGACTGGGAACAGGAACCAGCCCTGGCAGATTGCTGCTCGACTGGCCCCGGGAGCGAGAGTGGGAATGGTGGGTGCTAGTGAGAAGCACCGCTCTCACTTTTGTTACAGGGGGCCGATATTGCAACACTGCTGCAAAACCAGCCCCCGTAATAAAACCGGCTCCCCCGGGTACAAAACCAGCCCCCACCCATCCGGCCCACTGGGGAAACACCCGGTGCCCACTATGGCCAGTCTGGCCCTGCCTACTTGTGTAACCAACATATCAATTTCTAAAAGAATGAGAGGACCAATATTATCTTACCCTCTTTTCATCGTTACAGGTTTGAATGGATGACAAATCATACAAAAGTTATACTCTTGTGTGTCCTGAAATTGGTTTTACTTAACTAATGACAAATTACAAAATCACTGCAATAGCTCATGCACCAGTACTTTGTTCTCACTGTGTGGTGAGTTAATACAATAAATGTGCTAATGCTCATTAGCTAATGCTTATTAGCAATGTGTTTTACATAAATTTAAGTTACATGACCACCTGTTGTTGTACCTCTGAGGAATGGCATAGTTACTGTCCCCATGTGTGGACTTTAGATGTTTATAACATGTACCTCTGTTTGTATACTGTGCGAAAATATTACTGTACATACCAAAATGAAATATGATGACCAATGTGTGATATTATGTATTGTTTCTTTTCAGCACACAGCTATATTTCCATTAACCTTGTTGGAGACTTTTGCTACCCCTCACCACTACCCACAAAAGAAGAGCGGGCTAGGTCTCTTGGGATTCTTTTCCTTCAGTTATCTCTGTTGGTAAGAACAACATGGCTCCTAGTGGCTGCCATTTTAAATTGACTTTGAACATCACCAACAGTATTGTGTCATTTAGAAAACTGTCTAATGTCAGGATAGGTTTGCTTAAAGGCACTTGTACTGTGCACAGACCCAGATAGGCTCAGCACATGTATTCATCTTAGTAGTTACACAAGCATGGTTTTGATAGCAGTCAGTTACTAAAGTATGTAAGAAGATTTTAGTAAATGTAATGAGCCCTGTTGCCACACCGATTTTCTAGAAAGGTGTGCTGTGATCAGGAAATATTACTCGATCCAAGGAAGCTTGAGTCGGCTTTTGTGTTTCAAAAATGTATATACCATCAAGCAAAATTTCTCTGCTAAGCTCCCTTCTATTTTCCCTTCTAGTTAAGTCTTTAGAAGGTACACATTTTCTTTCAGCTTACATACACTCACAATGTTTTATCTAAATATACTTTTATATACTACAACCTAATTAACATACCTGTAAAAGCTCTTTGCTGTTCTCCCACTTTTATTTCTATGTCTGGTAACATCTGTTTTCATTCCAAATCTCCAGTCAGAACTTCTGCAAACCACCTTCTCTCTCAGTTGCAAAGCAGGTAAAATGGCTACCCCTCACCATTACTACGTGCTCGGGCAGTGAGGGAGTGGCCCACATGACTCACTGCTGAGCACTCCTAGGCTCCACCCCCACACTAGAGGTCATGCTCGAGACACCGAAATGACTTCCAGGTTGAGAACGCCGGAGCTGGAGGCATTATGCGGCCGAAGGGTTTTCCTAAGGCTACAGCAACCGCTGTGGCTAATCATCTCGTTTTGGTGGTGCAGTGAGTAATGAAAGTTAGTACAGCCCAGGATTGAGCCTGATGTTAACGCCATCCGGAAGGATTTTTTCTTGGGGCAAGGATCTTCAGAAGTGAGCGAGACAAGGAGGGAGCCGACAGGTGCCTCACTGAGGTAAGGAGGTCTCTGGTGTTGAGGAGTCATCACGATAGACTAGCTCTTCCCAGTAGAGGGTCCTTGTGCAGGCTCTCTCCCTACCCTACCCTTTTTCTTTGCCAACCCTGCTAAGATTAAACCCTGTCAAAGACAGTAGCCACTATTAAAATATAAAGATAAGTGGTATCAGGAAAACAACATCTCCTATACTTCTGGTGGACAAGAGTATGCGGAAGATGGTTTTGAGGGGGGCAGGAGCTCCAGCCTTAAGTCCCACATCAGCAAACCAAAGGTTGAAAAGAAAAGCAGCACAAACGCGCATTCTTGCAGCAAGGAGGGAGAAAAACTCTGCAAAAAAGGCAGTGTGCCATATATTATGATGGAACAGCTAGCACCAGTCTTTACAGATATATCAACCTACTCCATGTTGGCTATACCTGCACCTCTCCTAGATGCTGCCTCCACTATTACTGTATTTGTATCTGATATGGATAATATAAACAGTAGCTTTAATCCCCAGCAACACAATAGTAGTAAATCCGGGGAGGTGGATTATCAATTGGATATACTCAACAGAAGTAGGGAAAACATAAATCAATGAAAGTGGTTGGTAAAGAACACAAAGATTATCCTTCATTTGTTAAAAATTCAAAAAACGACTTCAGAGAGTTTAACTATAGGAACAGAAGGTTTGGAAGAAGTCAGATTATCGGTAACCTGTGACTCTGAAGCAGGATTGGCCCCAGTCTCTGTGGATAATTTGTTGTTGCCAAATGTTGATCCAATGGTTAACACTGGGGAAGGAGAAGTCTCTAATTTATTGTCCCAAATTACAGAAACACTGAGTCTTGAGAGGATGGGTCAGGACCTGTCGATTGGCGTCGAAAGACCCTAGGCTGTAAATCATGCGAATTCCTCAGGGGTGCCGGGCCAGCAGCAAAGTAAGGAGATGGCTAATTCTAGTCAACCTTCGATGTACCAGGTTCAGCAATTTCTTTAAACTATCCCAGCCGAAATTGTGGAATGTAAAACCTCCCAGGCGCAGGAAATCACCTCAGTTCATCATAGGTTGGATAAGATAGAGGGAATGGTGCAACAAATTCCAGAACGAATCAAGGAACTTGAGCAAAGAGTATCAGACAGGGAGGATCGCTCTCTTAGTTGGGACAAAGGTATCGACATTCTTCAGACAAAACTACAGGCTTCACAATTTAAAGTAGATGAAATGGAGAACTATGCGTGATGATCTAATCTGCGTTTCATAGGAATCCCAGAGGAAAATGTACTTATTAATGGGCAGGCAAATCCGTTGATGTACATGGAAACCATGCTAAAGGATCATATCCTAGAGAATGCACCTGCAGATTTTACTATAATGAAGGGTCCCTGCGCAGAGTTCAGCTGGTGCTAAGTATCCAAGGACAATTATTGTAAATTTATGAGATTATCGTATAAAAGAAGCCATTTTAACTAAAGCAATTCAGAAAAAAGCTTTTTTTCTAACTGATGGGTCGAGTGAGAATATTTTCGATATGTCGGCATTAGCGGCTGGCTGCCGAAGGGATTTCCTGGGCTTGATTCGCCAGTCTAAAAATACGGGGGCACAGGCATCCATTGTCCAACAATTCAAATTGAAAGTGTTATTCAAGGAACAATTACATCTCTGTGTTACTCTCGAGGAAGCCCAGGAGGTGTTGCAGAAGTTGGTCATGGGAAGTAATGGATAGAGGAGACACAGGGGAAGCTAGGTTAAATTAGAAAAGATGTAAGAGATTACGAACTGAGTTAGTGGTTATCCAGAGCATGTTAAATATTACTCACTTTTTGTATTATGGTTTTCTAGGTATGCGGCTAAGCACCAGTCACTTTTATATAGCAGGTTATAGTACTTTGTTGATGGATATGAAGCTAATATAACGTTGCTTACTGCTAGATGTCAACAGCACATATATCTCTATTCTGCTAAGCACTAGGCACTTTGTTATAATAGCACTTTTTTCACACGTTAGCACTTTTATTCTCAGCCCTAGTCCCAGAGAGAAGATGAGGGCTGCTGTGATATGCTGCTGAGTACCAGTTCTTTTTTTGGTTTTAAAGCATATAGCATGTTGTAGCATTTTTTCTACAATCTCTGAATTTATGGAATGCCATGAGTTGGGAGAGGCTGTCTAGTAGATATAGATGTACTTCGTAAGCATTTGTCACTTTGTTAAATAGAACTTTTGAGCAATTAGCACTTTATACTTAGATCTAGTTTCCAGGGATACAATAAGGCTAAAATAAGCAGGAGGTCGAAGCGAGAGAGTGTGTGTAGGTGCCAGGTCAGGGCACCATACCTTCATTGGTGGGCAGAGGAAGAGAGACACAAGCCATCCTTTTCCTTACATGTGTTTGGGGTGGGGAGGTGGCTGGGGGTGTGGCAGTGGCAGTGGGGCTTGCGCAGATAACAAGGAGCAAGATGAGAGCAGGCTATGTTTTGGTCATCAATAAGAGAAATAGAAGAATGGGAGGGGAAGTGAAGTGAAAATAGAGGAAGATAGGGAAATGGGCAAAGTTCTGCAAGTACATGGTAGAAACAAGGACATTTTTGAAAGGACAAGATGCATGCTTGAGGGCCAAAGTTAAGAAATGCCACAAAGTATAAAGATATTTACGTGTTATGTAAATGGCCTGTTAAATGCACAGAATAGTGGTGCACTGTTGAAATGGTTGGGGTCGTTTTCCCCGGAGGTAATATTTTTATAGGAAACACATTTTAGGTCTAACACTCCCAAAGTGTATTTGCCAAGGAATTATTTACAGGCCTATTTCGCCTCGGCAAATATGGCAGTGTGGGGAGTGATAATATTGTTCTCGAATACAGTAGATTGGGAGATTAAGGCAGTAATTTGTGAAAGGGAAGCTAGATGGATTTGGAGAAAGGTTAAAGTCACAGAAATATTTCTTACCAATTTGAATTACTATGGCCCAATTGTTTATGATACTAAAGCTTTTGAGCAGATCTATGATTTATTAATGAACCTGGAAGGACCCATAGTCATGGGCGGTGATTTTAACTATCTACAATATCTAGGGCTAGGCACTTCTAATAAAAATAAGCGACAATTTAAACCGAAAACCAAAAAATTGATTAAGATAATAAAGGAGGATTGCATCCTAATAGATTTGTGACGATTAGATCATCTGGGTCTTTCCTAGTTTACGTGTTACTCTTCAAGATTTAAAACAGCTTTGCATCTAGATTTCTTTCTGGTGGATAAGTTATTAGAAAGAAGAGGGTATGAGATAATAGTTAACTCTTTCTAGGATCACTCCATAGTCTCTCTAGTAATAGTGTTATGAATACCTCGAAAAAGTAAATCCAGATGGCAGTTTGATACATTTTTGCTTACGGACCAAAACTGGATCAAAGTAATGTGACATGTCATTCAGATATTTTTTTAGAGCAATATAAATCTTACCCCAATATTTATGGTGTGAGAAGCTTTTAAGGCCTCTTTCCGGTGCCAAGTTATTTCTTATAAAGCTAGGATATATAGGCAGCAAGTACAGAAGATTGAAACTTTACAAAATACAGTAGAGAGGGCTGGGAATGCATTTAATTTAGGGATGACAGGAGATCACTTTGATAAAGTATTACATCAAGAATGGATGAGGGCGAAGAAACGATTAAGAGATTTTTTTCTACTAAAAGATATTACTGGGAGTATGGCTTATCAACAAAAATTGTACGAAGAAAGCTAGCATATAGGTAAATATTTAGCATGGACTACCAAAACTCGAAAAGTAGGCAAGTAATTACTCAGGTGAGAGATCAAAACACAGGAACCATTGAGGATAATAAAGAAAGGATAGCAGAAATATTTCTTAGCCACTTTAAACGAATGTATGCCGAAGCACAGATGATAGCTCAGCAAGATTAGCAAGATTAGTTGATTAACACAAATTACCAGGGATAATAACAATGCTCTGAATTAGCCAATAGAGTCCATGGAAATGGCTGATGCACTAACAAATATGGCTAGCGTAAAGGCTAGCGGAAATGATGGTATTCCCATAGAAGTGTACAAGGTGTTTCAAGTTAACCTTTTTCCATTTTTAACATCTCTTTTTAATCAAATTAAGGTGAGATCTCCATTTCTAAGAGGTTTAAAGAGTCATTAGTGATAAGTTTTCTAAAGAAATAAAGATCCAAGGGACCCCAATTCTTATCATCTAATAAGTTTATTAAATTCAGATTACAAATTATTTATGAAACTTTGGGCGACCAGGATTGCTCCAAGTGCCCAACAAGTGGTCCATGCTGATCAAACGGGGTTTCTGCCGAAAAATCAATGGCTGCTACTACCTATTTTTTGACTCAGGCTATCGATTACCATCTGTTCGTACTTATGCTGCTCTACTTTAAAAAATCACAACATTCCTTTCATCTTTCTTACTTGTTATACCACTTCTAAATGGTCAGTATTTCTTTAACCCATTCCATGCTTCCTGCAAAGAAGCCCAATTTGGTTGGGTTTTTCCACAAATCCTATGCGACTCAATGCTGCCATTGTGTAACTTTGCAGTGCGGTTCATGGATTTAAATGGTGGGGGAGCTGTGCTGAGCCCCACGACGGCTCGGTGGATTTTGCAAGTGACCAAAAAAAACATTTTGGGTATTTCCAACCCCAGGACACATGCTTGTCCCTCATTTGTAACATACCCAAGGGGTCAGGGAAGCTCTCACCTGACCCCTACAATTATCATGCAAGCAACATTTCAGCCTCAGGGACAATTCCCTGAGATATAAAATGGCAGTTGTAACTTTTCTGTGAAGAAGGGCCAGTAAATTGAACTCTGTTTTGGCGCGTGGACCCTTGGAGTCACTTGGGGTGGATCCGCGGAGGGTCTGTGCCCCTAGATATGCAAATGTGGATTTCAGATGATATCTCTAACGCTACTGAAAACATTTACACCAAATCACAAAAAGCATGCTTTCTGGACAAAGAGTTAGCTTTCTGCCAAATTTGGTGTAATTCCGTCCAGCAGTTCGGGCTGTAGTCATGTTCAAAATCTCTATGGGAATTGACATGAGAAAACACATTTTGGGACCCCTTTTTTTTCTCGGCCCCCTCTTGATGGATCACCCCAATACTTTCAAGACAGAAGCTAAAGTGAGCATCATATTAGTTTGGAAAACTTTGTGAAGATTCGTTAAACGGCGCTAAAGATATTGGCAAATCAAAAAACACTTGTCCTATGGAAACATGGTCCTACCTATAAGTACCTACTGGCGACTGCTAGTAGATAACACACACACATACACACACATATATATATATATATATATATATATATATATATATATATATATATATATATATATATATATATATATATATATATGTATAAAACAAACTCCTTCATTCAGAGAGAAATGAGGCTTTAATCTTTAGGCTGTATCGGCAGTCCTGATGCGTTTCGGTCTCATGACCTTCCTCAAAGGAAGTCTGGCAATTTAATGACCATGATGGTGAGCATTTGTAGAATTGCACATTTTAGTGTTTTGGCCCTCTAGTGAACCTACCAAGTGGAAAACAAGTGAGGTGCATTATGGAACTTGTGGTCACTCACATGCTTTATCTGCCCTCCTGTGGGTATTATATGCCATTCACTTACCGTTTGTTAAGCAGCTTAAAGTTTGTACCTGGCAAGAAAAAAAAAATGAACTTTAAAATGTCATCTATATGATGGCTACACATCGTGAAGTTGCATAAAAAAATGTTGGGCCCTCCAATGGACCTTCCCAATGAAATAAAGGAAATGCATTTAAACACTTGTGTTTGCCAATTAATTGCTTCTACCCTTCAGTGGGCTTTTTCTGTTGCCAAATTATTTCCATCTTGTGCATTTTGTAGATATATGCTTCAGCAGCATTGCAGTCTTGTACCCAAAGCAGCTTGGACTCCATACCTTGGAAATCTGTGGCGGCAGCCATCAACCCAAGCTGTTTCTTACGTCGCCTGCTGAATTGGTCCTGTGGGCATTTAGGAGCTCTCTCTGGTAGAGTGTTCTCTGCAGCAGAACCACACTGCTTGAACATAAAACAAACTGCTTCATTCAGGAAGAAATGAGTTGCACTCCCAGATGCAGTGGCATGTAGCTTTAATCTTAATACCATGAAAAAAACAAAGGTTAACGATAAGTTATAGCTTGGAAAACTTTGTCTTCTTTGGGTACAAACTAAACAAATACTACACAAACATTAGAAATTTTAAAGTTATGGTTATAACTTTAATTGATGATTTACGCACTACTTTCATATTACTATAAGTCGTGCATCTCCGTACACAGTTTTGTCACCTCACTCGCCACACTATTTTAACTATAACTCGCTCTTTCTCCATGTACAATTTATACCCTTGCATATCATGCATTTTACATAGGTTACAGCATGTGAAATCATAGCACTGATAGCAACACTTATGACATCTGAAATCACATGATTTGTCAGAACACAGTGCATGGTAGAGTGGGTTATAACTATGACTTGTAGTAATTTGAAAGTGGTGCATAAATCATAAATTTAATTTATAATTATAACTTTAGAATTTCTAATGTTTGTGTATTTTAAGTTTGGGCTGTTTACAAAAATGAAATAAAGTTTTCCTAACTATAAATTATCCTTAACCTTTGTTTTTTCCATGTTTTTTGTTTCTTAAAACCTTTTTGTTATAATCGTACAGTTTACTGTTGTCGAGTGGTGTGTCATTAAGTAGAGTGTGGTACAGTAAATGGAGATTAGAGTCGTAAAGTGTGCTGTCATACGGTAAAGTGTTTCAGAATGAAGTAGAGTGGAGTGGAGTAGGTTGGAATAGGGTACACTAGAATGGCATAGACTGAAGTGACATAGAGCGAAGTGGCGTACAGTGGAGTGACATACAGTGCAGTGGCATAGAGTGAAATGGAATGGAGTAGAGTGGCATACAGTTATAGTTCTCTCACGTAGCTATAACTCTTGCCCTAAGGTAACTATAACTCATGCCCTCCCCATGCACTGCTAATTACCCTACATAATACATCACTCATGACATTTTGTATGACAACATTTGCAGTGAAATTATTGATGAGAAAACAGTGCATGGCAGGGGCTGGAGTTTTAGTTAGCTTAGCGCATGAGTTATAGTTACTTGAAACAAGTATAACTGGTTATTTTTTTTGTGGTTTTTAGTTTAAAAGGTCAAGTTGTTACTAAATATTTTACCAAACTATAAATTTAATTTTACCTTTGTTTTTTTCTGTGAATATATAAATATTCACTGAAAAAACACAGGTTTCAGGGACGTTATAATTAGAAATTAGCATTTAAAAAACCTTAGATATTCACGGAAAAAAACAAAGGTTAGAGGGACATTATGGTTAGTCTGACATTTCACTCGTACAAAACCAGAGAAATTCAGCCGTTATAGTTAGCTGAGGTAACTATAACTTGTGCCCCCACAATGCACTGCTTATGACCTCATATATTACATCACTGATGACATGGTCAGTGACATCACTGATGACATCACTGATGTCATCTCAAATTACATCAGTGATGTCAATCAGTGATGACATCATCTAGTGACTGTGAGTGTTTGTTAAAAGTTTATGAGTGTTAAATATATATACCAAGGTGTATTGGTGAATCAGTGGGTTTATGAGTGACTCTATGGATGACTCAGTAGGTGCATGACTGGCTGTATAAGTGAGTGATTGGGTGTCTCAGTGAATGTCTGGGTGAGTGATGGGTGTGTGAATGTGTGCATCTGTCTGTCAGTTAATGTCTAAGTGGGTGTATGAGTGTGTTAGTGGGTACGTGAATGGCTATATGGGTGATTGATTGGTTGTCTGACTACGTCTATGGTTTTCTGGGTATCTGTGTTTGTGGGTGACAAGGTGTGTGACTGCCTGTATGGATTAGTAAGTGGGTGAGTTAGTGGCTGTATGGGGTACTGTTGCATGTGTTAAAAGTTGTCTGAGTGAGTGTCTGTATGGCTGTGTCGGTGATTGAGTGCATGTGTCAGTATGGGTGAGTGAGTATGCGAAAGGCAGTATATGTGGGTGATGGGGTATATGAGTGACTATGTGTGAGTGAGTGAATGTGAGAGTGGCTATATAGATGTGTTCATGCTTCTGTCAGTGACCGTATAGCTGAGTGAGTATGTGTTCCTATTTGCATGAGTAAGTAGTTGTGTGTGTGTGTGTAACTGTTTGGGTGAGTAAGTGGCTGTATGATTGACTGTATGGGTGATTGTCTAGGTGTGCGAGTAGTTCTATGGGTGACTCACTCAGTGTGTCAGCACCTGTATGCCTGTATATGAGTGGATTGTCAATGGCTGTATTAGTGAGTGAGTGGGTCTATGAGTGGCAGTATGGGTGAGCGAGTGGATGTGTGTATTGATCAATGAATCAGTGAGTGGATGTGTAAGTACTGGTATGGCTCTGTGAATGGGTTTGTGAATGGTTGTGTGGGAGCGGCAGTGGGTGTATAATAGATTCTACAGTGGTGTGAGTGGGTGCATCAGGGTTGCTGTGAATGATGTCATCACTGATGCCATCAGTGATGTCATTTGAGATGTCATGAGTGATGTCATCAGTGATGTCACTGACCATGTCATGAGTGATATAATATATGAGGTCATAAGCAAAGCATTGTGGGCGCGAGTTATAGTTACCTCAGCTAACTATAACGGCTGAATTTCTCTGATTTTGTACGAGTGAAATGTCAGACTAACTATAACGGCCTTCTAACCTTTGGTTTTTTCCGTGAATATCTAAGGTTTTTTAAATGATAATTTCTGACTATAACGTCCCTGAAACCTGTGGTTTTTTCAGTGAATTTCTAAGGTTTTTTAAATGCTAATTTCTAACTATTACGTCTCTGAAACCTGTGGTTTTTTTCAGTAAATTTCTAAGGTTTTTTTAAACTAGAAGTCGTGTTTGCAGAGTTTGCCAATTTCAGCCCCGGGGACCCCATCTCCCTAGGCCCGGCCATTTTGTTTTTAAATAAAAAAAAGGGAGGGGGCCATTTTTGGCCCCGGGACCCCATCCACCGGGGCTTGGCCTCTCGGGGACTGCAGGGGGAGCCCCAAGGTGCCCACGGTCCCTGCCGGCTCCCTGCCTCCTGCAGGAGCCGGCATTGCTTTTGGGCAGAGGGAGCTGCAAACATGCAGCTCCCTCTGCCCAAAAGCAAGTCTGCTTAGCTTCATGAAAGCAAGAGCATTTTCCATGCTCCCGCTTCCATGAAGCAAAGCAGTGTTTGCTATAGCTTGGCGGGAGCAGTGCTCCCGCCAAGCCATAGCAAACTGCAATGTCTCCGGGGGTGGCCACCCCAGGACATTGCTGGAACCGGCATTGGGGGTGGGGGTCCCCAGGGCCATGGAGGAGCGCGTGGCCCCCCTCCCATCTTCTGTGTAGCCCCAGGGAGGTGGTTGTCTCCGGGGCTGGGGGTCCGCAACCTACCCCCGCATTTACTTAATTTGTGCCCCGGGGAGGTGGTGTCCCCCCACACTTAATTTTTAAAGATAGCCCGGGGAGGTGGTGGTCCCTGGGGCTGCCCCCCGCATTTAATGAATAAAGCCCCAGGGAGGGGGTGGTCCCAGGGGCTGCGTGGGTTTCACAAATAAAGCCCCGGGGTCCCCGGGCTGGGGGGGCAGCAAGACCCCCCCACATTTATTGACTATAGCCCCGGGAGGTGGCGGTCCCCGGGGATGTGTGGGGGCGGGACGTTATAGTTAGGCTTAGATTTCACTAATACAAAGCCATCATCAAGTGAGTGTAAGTTTTTTCTAAGAGTTTATGAGTGTTCAACGTGGATGAGGTTCAGGCAGGAACGTGCAGTTTAATTCTCTGACATTATTTTGAAGCCTAAATGTGTGCAAAACTTCAGCATATTTCTCACTTAGAATGACATGCCGTAATGCGCCTTTTATATCTCATATATTTTTTACTTCATTTTCATCTCTTCCTTGATGTATTGAGTACTACTTAAGAGAATGTTTATTTAGACTTGGGATTAAACTCATGCCGAAGTTGGTCTGAAGTAACCACAGTCAATGGCGCTCTAACATATGGAGTGTGTTATGATGTTATAATAGATATGTGCTTTGATCTTGGTGGGTCTACCAATTCTTCCTTTTGTCTTCGAATCCACATATTATTTCACACATTTGGTGACCTTCTGATCCTTCAGATCCGTAATGAGTGGCTGCCATCGAGACAGCTGAGAATGGGAGAGAGCCGCATTGTGGGACGCCGCCGGACTCTGTTTACTGTGAGCCATCTGGGCTCCTCACGCGCACAAAGGCGCAATGCAGCCCTGCGGCAGTGTAGCCACCATCGAGACAGCTGAGAAGGGGAGACAGCCGCATTGTAGGACGGCAAATGAGGTTATGGGACTACTTTCCACACATCGTTTTACATCTTCAATTTGAAAATGGGGCAGCACCAATTGCAGTGATATGCCCTTGATTTATAGACCGGATGAAATACCGACATCTGCATGACTACTTCTTTCTTTTGCCGTACTGGCTCTAGGGAATACCTAAATTCTTGAGGTTAAAATTACGCCCCTTCAAAAAAATGTAATCACTATTAAAGCCTGTAGACAAGTTAGGAGAATAACATCAAATGCCCTGAAGAAGTCCGAGAGGACGAAACGCGTTGGCTACGTTTTAAGCAAATTGTGAAGAAGAAGAGTCACGAATAAAGGATCATAAAACAGACATGCTAGATTGGTGTTATACTTGATGAAAATAACTGATTGGTGCTATATCCTTTGTATAGTGTTTTGCTGAATTCAACCAAATATGCAATAGTGATTCTGGTTGCAATGATGGGTGCTGGACCAAATTGATGGATTTATGGTTGAGGGCTGAGTGTAGCAAATAGATTCGAGCCTTTAACAGACCTAACAGACCTGGAGGCTTGTGACTGACTAGGAGTAGAGGCCAAGTAAGGCTAATAATCAAGGAGAATTAAAAGTCCACGATTGTCCGACAAGGGAGCAAGAAGCAAGTATAAAATTAGCTTCCTGGAATGTGGCGGGCATTGGGCCAAAGTTGGGTAACCCTCTCTGGCTAGCATACTGGCAACATTTGGATATCTTTTGCCTGCAAGAGACAGGGGAGACTGACCCTATATTGATTGATGGGTATCATTCATTTCAAAAACGGAGACACTTCCATCTCCCTCAGGGAGAGCAAGGGGTGGTTTATTAATGCTAATCTCAAATACTTTGACATTAAGAATTAAGAACTTTGAAAGCCCGAGTCCCTATTTCCATCTTCTCCTGGTTGAAGGGGACAGTGATTGGGACTGGATTTTAAATTAATTTTTATAATAACAGTTTTGGGGGCAATATGCAGGCAGTAGTGGTCTCTTTAGACGTAGAGAACAATAAAATTAACAGAGTTACCCATAAAAAAGGTCTTAATATTCTGTGTGTAGGCGATTTTAACACCCAGGCATGCAAGTACAACCTAAATACGGTCTGTGGCTTAGAGGATACGTTGGGGGACCCTTTTCGCCACTTTAACCACCATGAATATGGCAACAGCCTAAACAGACTGCTAATCGCCAGAAATTTGAAAGTTATCAAAAAGGCAGATCCATTAACAGGTGATCTCTGTAATACCTTCTCCCGAAATGAGTATGACTCTACTCTTGACTATGTACTGATGTCCGAGACTTTCCGGGGAATGATTGACCAAGTTGATATTCAATTTTCTTGCTTCAGTGACCATGCAGTCCTTTTTATTACCATGGCAGTGGCTTCGCACAAGAGCATGCCTACATTAGAAACCAATTCTGGCAAGGAAAAATGGCTACCAATTAAAATGGAGTCAAATTGATAAAGCTAAATTAGTCCCGCAAAACATATCTAACAGCAAGGGAAATGTTCTAAACTGCTTGGAACCTGATAGATCTCCCGATTTACTCGTTCATTACTTTTTGAAATACTTGATGAATTAAAACTGGCTCTGACTCGTTCTAAACCAAAAACAGAAGCCCCATCGAATTGATGGTTTGATCATACCTGCACAAAATCATTAAAAGCATTGCATATAGCACTCAAAGCATGACCTAGAAACAGCGCTCTGATAACGTCCTTGCATAAAAACTATTTAGGTGCAAGGGAGGCAAGGGAAAGAGCCTTGAGGGAGGAGGTCTGGGAAAATCTTGAAAATGCAGCATCCACCAAAAGCAGTAGTGATTTTTGAAAGGTAATAATGCCCTTTTTTCAAAAATCCTTCTGATCCCACTCTGGATGCCCATGTCAGCAAAGCCCATTTTGTGTGGGTTTTTGGCTTTACAGACACTCCCCCAGTTGAACCCTCTCCCACGGTCTCCCACGGTCTTAGCTCTGAATGAGCATTTAACATTCTCAATTGATGAAAAAAAAATTGTGCTTGGTAAATGTATCGGTGGGAAGGCCCCTTTTTTATTTTCAATATACACAAATGGGGTTGGGGTAGCCCTTATGGGGTCAACACTAGATGTTCCCGTTTTTGATAAGCTTAACGTACCAATACTGGTATACACGGATGACGCGGTTTTAATCACCACAACGGGGTTGGCCCTCCAACACTTGATAAGCGCATACGTAGCCTTTATGTCCTCTTTGGACTTGAGGGTCAACAAATCCAAATCTTTTGTTCTCATAACAGGGCCAGCTCCATCTAAAATAACACCACACTTCCTCATAGTTACACGGACATTAGAGGTGGTAGAGTCCTTTCTGTACCTTGGGATCCTGTTTGATAAAAATCTGTCTTGGTTAAGTATGGTTGATAACAGGGCCCTAGTGATGGAGAGGAGTATGGCGGCAATCTCTTGTTTCACTAAGAAGCTGGGAACAAAACCTCTCAAGTCAATTAAAAAGATATACCAAGCAAAGACAGTATCTGCTGTATCTTATGGGGCAGGAGTTTGGGGTAGGGCTCCTGTAGACCAACTCCAAAAACTTAAAGATAGATTTTTCAAGAGTGTAGTCTCCCTTCCCAGATCTTCCCCAAACTATATTTGCCATCTAGAGCTGGGATTGGCTTACGTGTCAGACTGTATAAAGCTAGCACTAATCATGTTATGGCACTCTATATGGCGCAGGGACACTGTGAATTTAACACAGTCTATCATAACAAACTGCTTAAAACTGGATAATATTTACAAAATTACCTGGCTCCAGTATGTGAAGTGAACTTTGACCTCACTTGGTCTAATAGAACTATTTAATGACCCTAGTGCATGCTGGAAGATCTCAAAGCAAGAACTAAAGGCCATCTACTTAAACAAGGCCGCCCTCGACCGCCAGGAAAACAACCGTGCAAAGAATTCAGTTATGCTTTACCAGCCAACACCATCAATTTTAGTGGGGGGGGGAATTCTTATTTAGAAATCATTGGACACTGCATCACAGATACATCCTGCTGACATTCTGAATGAATGTAATCCCCCTGATGTTGGGTTTCCCTGCAAAGAAGTTTAGCTATTCTGATTTGTCATCCTGCCCCTGCGATAACGTCTCAAAGCAGACTGACCATCCATATAGTTATATTTTGTGGTTTTTATAAGCAAGAACGTGAACAATGAATCCTTCCAATTTTAAGACGTTTTAATTTTAAGCAATGTCATGTAGCATTATACTTTTTATAGAAACTTTCCGACCCTTTTATATGTTGTTCAATAGCTTCTTTTTTATGGGCCTGTATAAGGAAAAGAAAAATATTGCACCCTAGCTTTCCTAAAGTGTGAGTATGAGGCGTTTGTGGTGACAAGACATTATGGCCAGTTTATCCATTGAAGTCAAACCCCGGGGGCCCTGAGTTCTTTTTTTATTGGCATACTGTCAGTTTCATCATTTATTTAACTGTAATCATGTTATGGCTGTGAAGCATATTAGAAGTATATAGTAAACATTTTTGCCATGGGTATGAAGTATACTAGTACTGCTCGGCACACTGGGATAAAACCTGAGCCTTACATGAGGGACTTTCTGAATGTAGAAATGTATTTTGTGTCAAATGTTCACATATTTATTTTTAAATGTGCTTTTGTACTTTTATGATCTGTATTTTAAATGGATCGAATAAAGACATTGATGATGATGAGTGTTAAACAATAATAATAATTTACTACAAAAGTTAGATTAATATACTAGGTGTACTACTAATGAGTGATACTATTTCTAACATATGTGATCTGAGTGGCTCAGTGTGTGAGTGGGTGTCTTAGTGGCTGTATGGGTGTGCGAGTGGTTGCATGAGTGGCTGTATGGGTGAGTGTGTGGGTTTCTGACTAGCTCTGTGGGTGTGTGAGTGGTTGTATGGGTGTGTGAGGGGGTGTGTGAGTGGGTGTGTGAGTGAGTGGTTTTGTAGGTGTGTGAGTGGCTGTATGGGTGTGTGAGTAGGTATGTGAGGGGTTGTATGGGTTTATAAGTAGGTGTATGAGTAGCTGTGTGGGTGAGTGAGTGGCTGACTGAGTGGCTATATGGGTGTGTGATTGGGTGTGTGAGTAGCTTATGGGCGTTGGCGTGGGTGTGTGAGTGTAGGTATAAGTGAATAAGGGGGTGTGTGAGTAGCTGTATGGGTATGTGAGTGGCTGTATTGGTGATTGAGTGTGATTGGCTATATGGGTGAGTGAGTGGCTGCCTTAGTGGCTATATGGGTGGAGGCGTGTGTGAGTAGCTGTTTTTGTGACTGAGTGGCTGTGTGAGTAACTCTATGGGTGGGTGTGTTAGTGGCTGTATGGGTATGTTAGTGGCTGTGTGAATGGATGTATAGGTAAATGCATGTGGTTTGAGTGACTGTTTTGCACAGTAAGTGTGAATGGCTGTATAGGTGAGGGAGGGTGTGAGACTGCTTTTATGAAAGTGTGAATGGGTATGTAAGTGGTTAACTGGATTAGTGAATGGATGTGTGAGTAGCTGTATGGGTAAGTGAGTGGCTATGTGAGTAGCTGTATGGGTGAGTGAGTGCTAGTGTGAGTGGCTGTGTGGGTGAGTGAGTGGTTGTGTGAGTGGCTATATTATGGAGTGAGTGGCTCTGTGAGTGGCTCTATGGTGAGTGAATGCTAGTGTGAGTGACTGTATGGGTGAGCGAGTGGGTGTGTGAGTGACTGTATGGGTGAGTGAGTGAGTGAGTGGGTGTGTGAGTGGCTGTATGAGTGAGTGATTGGGTGTATGTGAGTCATTGAATGGGTTTGTGAATGGGTATGTAAGTGGTGTGTGGATTTAGGAGTGGACGTATGAGAGGTTGTGTGGGGGTGTGAGTGGGTGTGTGAGTGGTTCTGTGGATGATGTAATCACTGATGCCATTTGAGATGAAACTGAAATTCAGCAGTTATAGTTACCTGAGCTAACTATAACTAACACCCCGCAATACACTGCTTATGATCTCACATATCACATCACTCATGACCTGATCAGTGACATCACTCATGACATCACTGATGACATCCTCTGCAGAACCACTCTCACACCCCCTCACACACTCACACAACGACTCACACACCCATACAACCACTCACACACCCATACAACCACTCCCAAACCCACTCACAAATCCATACAACCACTCACATACTCAGTCACACACCCATACAACCACTCACACACCCACTTACAGATCCATTCAACCACTGACACAACCACTGACACACCCACTCACACACCCATACACCCATTCACACACCACTCACACACCCATTCAACCACTTACACACCCACACAGCTACTCAGACACATACTCACGCACCCATACAACCTCTCACACCCTGAAACAACCACTCACACCTCCACACAGCTACTCAGACACATACTAACACACCCATACAACCTCTCACACACCTATACAACCACTCACACACCCACTCAAACACCCATACAACCACTCACACACCCATACAACCACTCACACAGCCACTCACAGACTGAGAAAACCACTCACAAACCCATTCACCGACCCATACAGCCACTCACATACCCACTGACAGACCTATACAGCCACTCACACACCCACTGACAGATTAATATAGCCACTCACACACCCATGCAGCCACTCAGATACCCACTTTCACACTGATACAGACAGTCACACAGCCACTCAGATGATATATGTTACAAATAGTATCACTCAGTGGTAGTACACAAAGATAAGTAATTTAACTTATGTAGTAGCTTAGTATCTTTTAGTCTCAGAAAAATGTATGAAACACTTACACTCACTGGATGATGTCACCAGTAATGTCTTTGAGATGTTATCAGTGATGTCACTGATCATGTCAATGATGATGTAATATGTGAGGTCATAAGCAGTGCATTGTGGGAGCATAAGTTATAGTTAGCAAAGGTAACTAAAACTGCTGAATATCAATGGTTTTGTGCGTGTGAAATTTCAGCCTACCTATTATGTCCCTGTAACCTTTAGTTTTGTCAGTGAATATATATATGGATATATATATATATATATATATATATATATATATATATATATATATATATTATCCTCAAACTTAGCAGCACAGTAGATGGTGGCAGATGGCTAAGGGGCTGGCTACACAGGCCTTGCAAATGAGAAAATGACATAATGTTGATGAGCATATCTGAACCCTAATCATTTACAATACACAATATTATGAGTACATAGTCTCTGCATATTAACACTAGCTATATTTATGGAAGTGTTGAGTTAGGACAATGATTGATGCATTCTTCTCATGAGTGTATTTGTAACACATATAGCAGTGAGGCATACCTGGATGGGTGATAGGGATGCATAAAGATATCAATCCTCGTTGTGGCCCTGCCAAAAAAGCAGGATTTACTGTGCTATTTGTTGTCTCTAATGCAGCAGAGATGGGGACTGTAGAAAGGAAACTTATAAGGTGTCAAGATTATACAAGTACCTTCATTATAAAGTGGAGGAAGAAACTGTGTGTAAGTAGCATATGTGGGATGTGCACCTTTATGTGAAGGGGGACATGTGTTCAGTTTGAGGGCAGTGTGGTGAGTGTGGAAGTATGATGTAGTTGAAAGATAGAGGTGTTTTGGTCTCACATGGCATGGCATTTAGATTTCCTGGAATAAGCAGGTCCTACAGCAGGTCAGGGTGCATAGTGGAGAGGATACACTCATTATGGGGATGAAAGGGAGAAGGAGTTGGGTCTGCCACCAGGCAGAACCTTAGCTTGGAAATTATCTCCTTCTCCTACCTCCTCTCACCCACCCATTTTTTTTTTTAAATCTCTCACAAAGCATACCTCTAACCCCAGTGCATTTACCCTGTTGGTGGCCTTTTGGCACATGTCCACCTTCTCCATTTCACTAAGGTGTAGGGAGAAGGACCATGTAGTGATATGCTGCAAAGTTAATTAAATGTTCTGTCTCATCCTCACTTGAGTGCCTCTTGGGTGAGATGTATTGTATCCCTGAGTGTAATGAGCTGAGTATAGCTGAATACCATTTGTGCATGTGCATGTTCTCGTTCTCGCATGCACGCTATTGTTTATGCATGATTCTCTTACAGTTATTGCATGCGCACTTTGCGTGTTGTTTTACATTGCTTGTGTTCACTTGAAATTGCACTCTCGTGCATACCAACTCCTCGTTGAACTGCGAATGCCGGTAACTGACATTGGCAACTCGTACTTCAAGGAGGAAGGATGCACTCCAGTGGTGTTCACTGTTAAGCTTAATAAAGCTACTTCAAATTCTTCAAGACGTGTCTGTTTCCTTTATGGACACCTACCCTCACAACTTTTCACTGAGGCTGTAGCTGATTTCTGGCATCAACCTCATCATGCTGTCTAGTGGGCAGAGAGCAGAGCTTAGGGTGTGGGCTATATTTATGTGCTTCCAATGGTAATCTTTGTCAGGTGTGTATGTGATTTTACTCAGATGATATCTGTATCCCTATTCCTTTCAGTTTATTCTTTTCAATTTACACTTCTGTGTAGTTTGGGTAGAGAGCTCCACCTATGCTACAGAGAATTACATGTGTAGGTGTACGATTAAAATAAGCCCATTAAGTTACTAGCACGTGATCCCATCATCTCATGTAAGGACACTGAGACATCTACTGCTACCAGCTGCAAATCTCCAGGCAGAGTTGCTGAATTGCATCCAGGTGAAGATTTCCATCCTGGTGTAGGCGTAAATCTACATGTACAGAGATCTCTGCAAGTAGATTTATCTTTGTGATTAGGGCCCTTAACTTAGTATTTCTCTGCAATATTGTAATTCTGGGTATTAGATGACATGAAATGACCTTATATTCCTTCTTGTTAGCTTAACAGACTACCCTACTTTAAGTAAAAAATAATTTTGAGAGATCTGAACCCCAGACATCTGAAAGTTTCCTTATAAATGTTGAATATATGCATATTGTCATCTTCACTGTTAATTGTTTACAGTTTAAATGGCTTAAACTATTATAAAGTGAAGGTAAGCTCTTTGTATGAGAATTTGGGTGAGTTTAGAAACTTTGCTTTCATGAGCTGAAGAAGTTTTTCAAATTAACCTGACTTCTCTGATATGACCTATCCCTGCCACAGACCATAAATCTGGGTTATTTTCCAGCCACAGGATTTCTTGTCCATCAAGGAGATTGGACAACATGGCTAAAAGATTACCATGAAACTAAGTGATGACATGCTCAGAAAGGAGCAGATTGTGGGGGAAGGGACAGGATATGAGGCTCTGGAGCTCATAGGACGATGCACAGGAGGGCATGAAAAACAAATCTTGATGGGAAGAAATGGTCTGACACCAGCAGGTGATGCAAGTTGCATGGGGGCATGGGACAAGGCAGGAGTTGGGGGTTCTTGTAGGGGACAGCTGACTGACTAATAGGTCCACGACCCCAAAACCCTATGCAGGCACAGTATGAACAGTGTATTGCTGTGGTGAAGGGCTGCTGAAGCTGCCACTTAACAAATGTCATGTTTTTTTTGTTTAAAATGTGCAAAGTTGAGAAACTTGCGACTTCACAATGCTTTACATCCTTGCTTTGAATACTTGCATCCCAGAGATTGTCCAAACGTAATGCTCTTGATGAGTCTGCTTACTAATGGATTCTTAGCTGCAGCATTTCAGTTTATCAAAATATAACCTGCCATTGCCCTCATTAATACTGCTACAGGCCATACTTACTTTAGGCAGCTCTGAAATTAAATTAACTATCTGTGCTTCAAATACTTCCACAGGGTCATAATCCTATTTCTCACAGCAATGCAACTAGACATTCCAGATTTATTTATATATTTTCTTTGTGCCTGGTGCCTAGGATTTTTTTCACAAGTGTTGTCATGATTGTGTAATACTCCTCGAATCTCCCATGTTCCCTGAAATCATCCAAGTCAGTGGTATCATCCACCTGTGGTCCTGGGACCTCTGTGGATATCCGAAGCCTTCTCAGGGGGTCTGTGACTGATTAGAAAATGAAATTATATTAACAGATTAATAAAATGTGTATAAATAAAGAAGCAAAATGTAAAATTGGAAATTTTAAAAGGTTGTGTAATTACGAAATAATTTGAAATTAGAGGTAAAAAATTAGTATCCTCAGATTGATTTGTGGGAGTAGTGCAAGTGCATCAAACAGAATTTAGTGCAGGCAATAATAAATGACCTCAATTTAATTCAGAAATGCTCCAAACTCCTCATTGCAACAACAATTTTAATTTTTTTATATTTATTTGTTAATTAAATTTTTTTAAAACACCATTTGTGTATTTGTTTGATTAATGCTTGTTTTTGTATTTTTTGCTTATTATTTTACACTTTAATCCATCAAAAATGCTTAGACCGGGGTCCCTTGCTTCCAGTAAAGCCTCAGTGGGGTCCCTGGATTCCAATAATGATTCAGTCATGGTCCCTGAGTTCCAGTAATGATTACGTGAGGGTCCAAAGAAGTCAAAAGGTTAAGAATCACTGGTCCACGCTATAGAAATAGTATGAACGGAAAAAAATCTGTCCAGAGACTCCCCTTATTAGATTTGTTGACAAAAAATTAAACAAAAGCACTCACTCAAATTTCCCTGCACTCCGAAATCCCAATAGAGCGGAGGGTAAATGTAAGTATGGCAGGCCCAAGCCATATATATATATTCAGCCTTGCCCAACTTGACATATGAACAAATATGAGTCACATGGTTAAAAAATCTTGGGTTGAAAAGCAGTTCGCAGGATTGCACGCAGAAACATAGGGCCTGTACTTGCAGCCCCTACTAGCCCATAACTGACGGCTGATAATTCGGCCGTGTCTTGATTGAGGCAGGTTGGTCAGTTTAAACACTCATCACCCTTGTGACGTACGTGGTCAGAGGACTAGACGATAGGATTGTATCAGTTAAAATGTGACAGAATTTCTTCAGATGAATGGAGGAAGGTTGTACAATAATTTTTCGTGAAATTGATTTCGTATACCAAATGTTTTAACTTAATTATTAACATTATTTCTTTAGAGGAGACGGAGAGGCGAGAGTTTTGGGGCTTCCCATTCTGCCGCTGTCAAATGGTTTGAAAATTAGAACAACATGCGGCATCAAACACCCTCACATCTAACGGTTCTGTGCGAGTTATGACGCACTTCAAATAGGCGCTGGCCCTCTCTTTACACTGCTCTTTGTCTCAATGGCATGAGTGGGGCAGATACATAATAAATATGGAAGCTGTCTTATTTGTCAGGCATTAGGTGCTTAACCTCTTTTTAAGTAAACACGAAGTTCCATATAATTTTCATCAAATTGAAAACCAGCCATTACACGGCAAGCAGGCACTCCTGCACGCGCACCATATAACAAAGAACTGTTGTCCCAGTCACGTACTAAATACAGTCATATGATGGCAACGCAATGATTAATTGAAAAGCGTGATAAAGCTTTGAACAATAGTGGTCACGATTTACCCGTTCTACTGCAAGATCACGTCCACCTTCAGCAGCTACTGCTCTTTTCGCGAGGAATGCAAAACCATGGTAACTACATTCCATCTCATGTTTGTGACATTTCACTGGATGCTAAAAGAGGGAATTTTCTGATAACAGTTGTGGTGATGCACCACTTTTAGGTTTGGTTTGGAAACAGCTTTAGTTCTATTACGGCCTCATGTAATTAAAAAAAATCATAATTATGTATGGATTCACTGGAAAAAACCAAAGCTCACTGAGATGTTATAGTTAGGTTCATATTTACACACACAAAAAAAACATAGAAATTTAACAGTTACAGTTATACTTATAGTTATAGTTATGGTAAGAAACTATAACTCGTGGCCTAAAGTTACTTAGTTAAAGTTAGGGTTTAGGGTGGGTATGGGTTTTTGGGTGGCAAGGTTATTTTTAGGGTATAGGGTGGGTTTCAGATTTTGGGTGGCAAAGGTAAGTTTAGCGTGGGTATGGATTTTTGGTGGCAAGGGTATTTTTTGGGTTTAGGGCAGGTGTGGGTGTTTGGGTGCTAATGGGTTTTTAGGGTTTAGGGTGGGTATGGGTTTTTGGGTGACAAGGTTATTTTTAAGGTTTAGGGTGGGTATGGGTTTTTGGGTGGCAAGGGTATTTTTAGGGTTTAGGGTAGGTATGGGCTTTTGGGTGCTAAGGGTTTTTTAGGGTTTAGGGTGGGTATGGGTTTTTGGATGGTAAGGGGTTTTTAGGGCTTAGGGTGGGTATGGGTTTTATGGGTGGCAAGGGAAGTTTGTAGGATTTATAATTTGGGGCTACACTTTCCTGGTAAATTTTTACCATGCATATGCCTTTACCATACATGCATTAACAACGCAAATTTCGTTGTAAAGGCAAGCGTGGTAAAGGCATATGCGCGGTGAAGACTTGCGTGGTAGTGTTGCAGTTATTGTAATGACCGCGTTGTAAAGTCATGCATGGTAATGGCTTGCGTGGTTCCATCATACGTCCACCGAATGGTACCAGTATTTACAGGCGTCAACCTGCTAGTACAATACAACTCGTAATCGGGGTCTATGTTGTGTAAACCTGCACCCCAGGAGTGTTCAAAGAAAGATGCTATATTTGTGTATCGGTTTAACGTTCATGGTGAAATCCTGAAGCACCTGTCTCGTTCACAGCATTCATCCTTTCTTTCCATTTTGAAAAGAGTTCCCTGTCGTCACAGTGTCCGTCTATGCATGCTTTTCCAATGCTCAAAGGATCGTTTCAGAAAATTGGTGTGGACTGGAAGTTAAAACGAGTTTAGAAAATATTTTAATAAGTCCCATGTTGCATCAAGCAAAGTAATGAGTCTCCAAAAAGGGCATGGGTTACCTCAATCAAGAGATTTAATTGCCTGGGACCAATCGATTCCTTCTGCATCACAAAATAGTCAATGTATGTTGGCTAACAAGCTTTAGGTTTTGCAAACGGTTCTGAAATATTGCATAACTTCAGCATTTGACCCAACACCCAGGAGCAATATTTCTCTGAAAAAGCGAGCTATGCATGTGCCATTAATGAAAATGTGTGTGGCTCTCAGATGACTGTGTTGTGCGCTGAATTTGGTGGGAAATCATCCACAATGAAAAGCAGCTCCGCCCCATAAGCCCACTGGGGTTTTTCCTGCATCCCACATTGCCAGACCCTCCCAGCCCAGTACTGTCTTCTGCAGCTACTTTTATACGTAGTTGGGAATTATTCACTGCTTGCAAAATTACATCTGTGTCCCCGTCAGTGGAATGTAAAAAAAAAAAAATTTAAATGTTAATTTAGCTTCAGAGAGTGAGTAAGATTTATGGATTGGTAAGTTGAATTAATGATAGAAAAACATTTTCTCTTTCCCCTGAAGGTCTTATGATTTTGTCCCACAGTGTGAGAATCCTGTTGCCCAGTGGCACTGGAACTAGGGCTACAGGAATGCAAGTCGCCCTCTGTTGCAAAGTGCTGCTAATTATTAGCGCAGGAATCTGAGTTTATCTTTCCCTTGTCTGACAGCAATTTTAGAACATTTTCTAACTTGAACCTAGCGATATTCTTGCAGGATCATAAGTAAGACTGTGTGTGGCATGTCAAACGTTTTCTAACACACGTTCATGAAAATATTGGTCTCTGTTATTTACTGACTTACCACAATATATCTTAGAACAGAAATGTAGGCGGCATCTGGTTATGCTGAGAACTGAGTAATGTCACTATTTCCTATAATGTTTCTTAGGGATTTAATTGACTTGCTAAAATTGCCGTATGCGTTCTTGGAATTACATTTTTAGATGTCGCGTTACTGGACAAAGTAAACATAGACACCCAATTAAATTCAGTGCACAGTTGTACAGGTGTACAAGAATGATATGCAGAAACCACACAGCCAATATGTGTGTTCAACGCCAAGACACGGGTCTTCAAGGGTAAAAACAATCATAAGTACCATATAGAATAGTAAAGCCTCCGTCATACAAGGACATGGGTAGATGGGCTCCACCAGTGTCTTGTCTTCAAGAGTTTGGACTGTGGATAAATTACGATATAAAAATGAAAAAAAATTCTCTTCATGCAAAAATCAAAATCATTTGGAGAATCCACTATTGGATTTGATACTGGGGCAAATTTACTAGGTAAGGAAGCCCATTAGAAGAACACTAACAGAAAGAGGATCAGATAGCTAAGCTGACTGAGTATACTCTAATGCAGTCCTGTAGTACAGAATATATGTAAAGAACATGTGAAACACAGATTAGACATATTCTTTCATAAACCTGCAGTGTGGCGGGAATTTTATTTTGTATGATACATCCATGATTACACCACTCTGCTAGATCTCGCTATTTTTAATATGCCCGGTTTGTTTTCTAATTGGCTCCGTTGCGAGCTCGTAAGCACAGTATTTTGTGGCATGATGGGCAAGTCCAAGATGTGATTGGTAGATGGCGCAATTAATCATCCATTTTACATTTTGGTACTTGTATGAAATGCTAAGGAAGTGTTAAATATTGGCGGAAAGGAAGTTTCTTTACATATCCCCATTTGAGCACGTTATGAGTTTAATAGCAATTACTTGGTGTGGATTTACCACATTAGTAGCAAGGTATAACTACTAAACAACATGAAATACCATATCCCTACATCACCACCAAAAGGCTGATGGTAAATGTGCAGGTAAAAATGGACTTATTCATGCAGTAATGGTGCTACTATTTTCATCCTTCATTTTCTTCTCCCACAAAATGACAAATTGAGAGGCAAAGTCCAAGTGATGTATTTTTGCACCATCAGGTTTAATCTCCCAATTGACTGCTGTTATTTAATTGACATGAATTGTAGTATTTTTTCCTTCGTGGCCTCAGATGATACACATTATTTGAATGTTTCATATGTGTCAGAAATGACCATGTTTAGTGTGATTTCCCCCCAAACTCTGCCCTATCTGTTTTGATGGCATTAGAACTCTGGGCACTTTGCTAATGTTAAATAGGAGTAAAGTGCCTGCACACCTCCTTTAAACATGGTTAAATTAGCATACCCCTGATTGATGTATTTCACTTGCATATAAGTCCCTGGAGTATGGCGTAGAAAATGCATCTACAGCCTGGAAGTTAAATGCCACCTGTGGGCTGCAGCACCTATTGTGCCATCCATCAGTCCTACCATGTGTAACCTGACTCTGGCAGCCTAAAAGCCTGCTGTCAAAGCTGTCAGATTGGCCCTTTTTGACAGGCGGTAAACCCTCTTTTAAATATTAATAAGTCACCCCTAACGCCTGGACCTAATGCGTTTCCAGCTGAACTTTTCAAGGTTTTTGCAGCAAATCTCACAAATTCACTTTTGGAAGTAATAATGGAGTCCCTGGAGTGCAGGAGGTTAATGCCGGATCTACCTTCAGCACCTATAGTAGTCATTCACAAATCAGCGCGTCTCTCAGACTGTTGCTTCTCTTACCGCCCAATATCCCTCCTGAATGATGAAGTGAAAATGGTTGCTTTTCTTACCGCCTGGTATCCCTTCTGAATGTTGAAGTGAAAATGGTAGCAAAGTCCTGGCTTATCGACTATCAAAAGTGATTTACTGTTTGGTCCGGCTGGACCAATCTGGTAGTACGCTGATGTATGCCACCAGACATAATATACAGCGCCTCCATAACGCCATGGCTCTTGTGGAAAAACTAGAAGCGCCTGCAGCAATTCTGCTTGCCAACTTCAAAAAAGCTTTTGACTTGGTGGGGTGAGCCTATCTGTATGCCTTATTATATAGGATTAATATTGGCCCCAACTTTATGAAATACTACCAACCACTATGCATGGATCTGTCTGCTAGGTTTAGAGTAGGATGAGAGATATTTGATCTGTTCCCGATACAGAGAGACCTTTGTCACTGTTGCTTTTCTTCATCGTGAGTGAATCTTTAGCAGCATGGATGAGAGTGGATGCCCAGATGAAAGGGTTCGAGTGATTGCATAGTGTCACAGACAGGGTGGCATTGTATGCAGATGACGTGCTAGTATTATTGACAGAACCAGAATAGCTGGCCCAAGAGCCCTGCATATTTTCCATATCTTTGGGCCTACTGTCGAACTGAGCAAAAACAGGGCCAGGTCATCAGTTTAGCCAGTGGGCACATGCCTGCAGAACCTTGGATAGGCTCAAGACCTACAGGTGACTACAGAAGGTTTTAAATATCTGGGAATATACTAAACACATGATACTAGTTTGGCATGGGATAGAAACATCCAGCCCATAATCGATAAATTACTTGCAGATATAAAGATCTGGGTGAAGCTTCCACTGTTGCCTTTGGGCACCTCTGAACTTTTTAAAATGGTAGCTCTACCACGCTTACTATATCAACTTCAGAAGTTTCCCTTTGAGATACTGAGTACTTTTGTTATACACATTAACTCCATCCTAAGGAGCTTTCTGTGGAACCAGGGATTTCCCTGGATAGCATTAGCAAAATATGTTTTAAATCCACCTAGGAGGACGGAATGGTTTGGCTGATATTAGGTCTTATTAAAGAGCACCCCGCTGCTTGTCATTAATGAATGGTGTTATGACACACAAGGAGACCCAACCTATGCATCTGAAGAATTGGCATTTCAGGGAGTGGAAATAGGGCATACACTTTATGGAGGGGCGGTAGATCCCACACTCCCCCCAGTCACCAGATCGGTACTGAAGATTTGAAATTACACTCAATAAGACCTGGGATGGGGACAAGCACTCACTGGAGAAATGCCTCTCTTGGCTAGGAAAGGACTTTGGTGGGTGGCAGAGTTGAAGGCATTTAAACAATGGGACATGATTGTGAACTCCCGGCTGGTAGAATTGATGTCAGGAACTGTGTTAAAATTGTTTGGAGATTTATAAGAAGAATATGATCTTTATCAGTCAATGTTCCACTACCTTCAGCTCCGGCAGGCAATCACTCCATTTATATCGGAACTAGAGAAACTTTCTCACTTTAGCCCTTTGGAGGCAAAGCTATTGACAGGTGAGCTGAAAGATCACAAGATCACTCAAATGTATCACTTTATAGTCACTAATACCCCAGTCTTCTTTGATATATACTGCATCAAGCCTGGGGGAATGATTTGGGTCCACTCTCCGATGAAGACTTGGAAAGGCATCTCCACCAGAGTCTACTATTGCATTATGGTACCACCTGATTCAACTAACGTTTCTACATTGAGTGTATTGTGCATGGCACAGGTTGTGGAAGGTTGGTGCGATAACCTCTCTGGCTTGCATTAGATGCACCTCACATGTTGATGACCTTATGCATACAATATGTGGTTTTAGTAGAGTGATCATTCCTTACTGGCAGAAAGTGCTTTCCTCTTTGTGTTCAATGTTGGGTTGGAGATTGCTTATTGACGCTAAAGTGGCCATTTGCCAGATAAATGTAAGCTTGGACTCTAATAGATATAGGATGGCTTTGTTGTGGCTGGGTGTCCTCATTGTGAAACAGAGCCCGTAGATGGAAATAGAGCGATACCCCCACACTGGAGGGATGGAAGAGAGGACTTGACCAATGTAGGGGCCTTGCAAGACCCATCTATTTGGCTAGAAGGTGCCCCCGAAACAGAATCTGGAAAGACTAGAGCCAATATCTAGGCCGGGACTTCTCCAAAGCCAAGCAGCTCTAGAGTTGAGAGGATAAATGAGCAAGTTTGTAGATATAGGTTCAGGTAATAGACAATTATAAATATAATTGCCATGTTTACTGCCAAGATGTACTGCCTGGGGGGGCAAAGTAATTTTCATTTTCTGTTCTTCTTGGTTATGTTTAGTCCTACACTGTTGACATTACTCAAATACAATGTGTTAAATAAAAAAAATAGGCCCCCCCCCCCCCCCCAATTACACCTTTTTACCCACAGGGTAAGGTGGCAAATATTTAAAAGTGAAGCATGTGTGAAATGAAATTTGACATATTGCTCCAGTGACTAGCCCCCAAAAACCTCTTTTCACTTGCGAAGTTGTAGCCGGATCCTAGAAAATGTCAAAGTACAGGTTATAAACTTTATTCTCGAACTTTTGACAGGAAACAGCTAAAAAGTCATTCAAGGACTATTTTTCACATTTATTAAAAATCGAATTCATAGGTGAAGTTAGAATTGAATAAATATTTAGAAAATGTAAGTTTTAGAAAGTTAATTGTCTCTGCATGAAGCTCATGAAGACTAATTTGTAAGGGCACATTGCTGGCAGATATACAAAGAGTAGCTATGAGTAGTCAGCCTTTTTGATGGGCATAAAGGTCCAAGCCCCTTTGATAGTACATGCTTAGGGTTCGAGAAACAAGCCATGAATAACAGAGTGTAAGCTCTTTTTCACTTTGTTAATGATGGACTGCCTCAAACAAAGCCTAAGTTATGAAAAAATCCTCACTGATCATTGGTGCCACAAGCAGTGCTGTTGAATGGTCATCAAATAGGAAAATCTAAGCAGAAAGGTTTAAATGCACTCAGCGAGTTAAAATCTCACCACCTCTATGTGTCCATAGGCATATTAAAATAGGTTCTGGAAGATAGTCTCAGCTCGGTGTGTCTATTTATTTGTAGAGAAGCAGTTCTATTCCTGGCGGTCAGGTCACTGCCACCTCACAGAAGTAAAAGGGACCATTCACAAGTTGGAAATTAACATTAAAGTACCTTTCCATCCATACAAATTGCATTGTAATGTTGAATACATCAGAGTTATCACTGTATTTTTAATAACTGCCACATGTTCCTAAGATCGGTACTGGTATGATCTTTTGCAGTAAGGACTGTTATTAAAATTATTATTTGACTACTTTATTGGACGCCAATTCCTCTGTGCTTCTGAAATTATGCTATTCCTCAGAATCAATAATTGTCATTTCGAAAAGAAAGTTAGCTAATGCTTTGCAGTCACCCAGCTGAGGGTGTGTGAATTTGTGAAGCTTTTCTTTTGTGAACTTACCATAATGCTCACAAATACCACAACTGCTACACATAGTATTTGGAATTGTATACTAGTTACCTTTTTTATCCTGTACTATGAACCTGGACAATGATTCCCATTAACCCTTTGTTTTGTCCTGATGTATGTGTGACATGTTTATGTGCAGTTAATAGTGCAGAAACATGTCAGCACATACAATATTATGGGCCTAGAATTGATGGTCTCTTGGTTTTTAGCATGATAACCTGCTGTTGAAGACTATACCGGCTATTAACAGAGACTTTTTAAGGCATGGGCAAAGTGGACTCTGGCCCCCACCTTTTAAGGGGCCCCCTGACTTAAGCTTTTGGGACAGTCCCAGACTGTCTGTAGTTTTAAAATAAACAGTTTGTTTACTTGCTTTGTTTTGTTTTGAGCAAAAACAGGTTGAACTTGCCTGAGAGATAAAGAAGTTAAGAGAAAAATACTTATTTGATCTGGTTAGACACAGCAAGCGCTGTAACCTTTTAAAGTGCACAGGCCCAGGCCAACTGCACAGGCCTTTGCCTTTATTCCGCATATGTCACTTTTGTAAATTAAATATAGGCATTGTATGCTCCCTTTGTAACTGGATTGTACTTGTGCATCTACTACCAGCATGTGCAATCACAACCTGCTGCCGAGTGAGTCTGAATGCCTGTTACATGCAGCACAGGCAGTGCAGTATACAAAAGCACCCATCAGCACAGTATGCCTGATTGGTGATGACACACTAGCTACAACACACATTGTGGGTAGAAGACTTGGTTGGGCCACAAATGTTTTTGCTTTTCTGAGGGGTTGGCCTCGTGCAATGTGTAGTGCAGAATGGCATTATTTGCTCCTTCCTTTACTTCACTGTCGACCAGAAGCAGCTGCTGTACCGGTGCGATCACAGTCTAGTGCCACCTGAGTCAGTGTCCCTGTTCCTCATGAAGCATTGGCTAGAGTGTAGTAAACAAAAAAAGCACCCTCCGTAGACACAGGCCAAAATGGTGAAACACCTGCCGACTGCACCACATGCAGCGGGCTTGTTTAGGCGGCTAGTCTTTCTTCCTCTCCGGTGCTGATTGTGACTATTTGCTCCATGGCTGGGCCCAGATGCAGGCTGGCCAAGGAAGAGGGTTGTTAATCATTCAACAGTAGTCCCTGAGGGTGTAAATGAACCTAAAGTGGATAATAAATTCAGAGTTGTGCCGAGCAAGGGGCCCCAAATTATTTTTGCCTGGGGTCTCCAAAATCCTTAAAATTTCTCTGTTTGTTAAGGACTCTAAGCCGAGTCATAGGCCCGATCCACAGGGCCTTTAACAACCTGTATAGCCTGTGGTGGAAGGGCTATAATGCTATTAGAACATTCCACCCACTGGGGGTAGAATGTTCTAAATGAAACAGGGAGAAACGGAAGGAACAACATTGAAATGTTGGAGCAGAGGTCTGAACCAACCATTATCGACCGTACTAACCAACCATTATTGTCCCTAAGCCACTCCATTACATTCATTGGAGCCCCCAAGATTCCAGTGCTCTATTAAAACAGAGATAGCCACCCACACACACAGTTAAGATAACATTATATGGTGTAGTTAAAAGCCCTTGCCTGCACCTACGGGGTATTTAGCAAGGTGGACAGTATTGAAAGGTAAAGGATAGAACGTATATCACCACAGGAAATATTTGGGATTCTTATTTATTTCAGTAGTGGAGGTTTTCTACTTTCTCTAAAACAAATATCCTATTATTCCCCACTTAATATGTTAAATGCAAAGATTTGTTGACCTAGGTGTACTACGAGGGCTGCTCCTCCATTATGGCGGGGGAGCGTCGCCCCTGGCCAGCAGATGCAAAACTGGGAAAAATAAAATTAAACTAAAACAGGTTTATTATCATTTTATTTTTCTTCGCGGAGCTGTCTTGTGTGCGAGGTTATCCATTGTGACGACTCATGGAGGAGTGGTGGGCACTGCTACAAGTGTGTATGTCGGTTTGGCCGGCCTCTTAGGATGGCCAAACCGACATGCACACTGAGATGTCTTCAACCCGAACTGCTTTACCGGGTTGGAGACAGCAGACACAGGCTCCCAGACTCTGTGGTAGCGCAAATCCAGCCTGCTCAGGCCAATATAGGTGCTTCCCTCATGCTGCCAGCAGAATGAGAGCAGCGTCTGGATTGGCCGTAGGGAAGTCTGGGAGCCTCAGCCTGTAGTGTAGCCAGAAGAGCAGCGAGGGGCAGGTAAGTTCTTTTTTAGGTCTCGCCTGGTGTTAGCAGCGCGCATGCGCTGCTCTCGCCAAGCGAGGGCTTCTTGGAATCAATACGGTTCCAGAAGTCGTGTGTCAGCTCTGCCTGCAATTTTCATTCGTGCGTGTCGTTTCTCGTCATTCATTATGCTAAACATAGTGTAATGATTGCACCGGTGGCATTTTAATCCCTCCTGGTTGCCACCCTGTCCGCTTTTGGCCCCGCCCACCGGGATTGGATCTTTTACTTGCGGCGGGAGGCAGTGTCTCTTAATTAGCCGCTAAGCACTTTTTTTTGGTATTACCGCGTTTACCTTGAAAAATGTGTGACGCGCCTTTCATTTCTCCTACACGCTATCTTGTTACTATAAGCTTGAGGCGCGGTGTCTTGCGTGTGAGATGCATTTTGTTGCCAGTTTATTTGAACTCGCCAGCCGCCGTGTCTTTTGCTTTATTATTGCCATTTTTTTTGTTGCGTGAACTCGCCAGCACATAATCCGCTCCCGAATCGGAGCTTGTTCCTTCATGTGCATTTGTTTCCTATAGGCGTTCAATGCTGATGCTTTCTGCCGTGGTTTTGTTTTGCATTTTGGATGGGCATGTCTTTCCATTTTTGTGGGTGCGGGAGAGCCGATGCCAGTTCCGCTTCCGCAGTTCCAAGATCGGCACTCTAGATGTTGCCACATCGCCTCACTGGAACAGTCGCCATCTTTTTGTTTTGGTCTTCTTTAGTTTCTTTGGCACGCCCCATGTGTGCACACGTACTGGCGGTCTGCTTGAGTACGGTTGCTGGTGGAAGATATTTCAACGGTTTTCAGAAGGACGCATTCATCTTGTGTAAGCACACAAAGATCACATTTGCGTCACGGGATATTGAGCCAGCTTGCACAAGCGCGGTCCGCTTCGGATGCTCTTGTTTATTTATTTATTTACTTAATTGCACAAACGCGGTCCGCTTCGGCCGCGCTTGTTTATTTATTAATTTAATTGCACAAGCATGGTCCGCTTCGGCCGCGCTTGTTTATTTATTTATTTACTTAGTTGGGCAAGCGCGGTCCGCTTCGCTATCTTGTTTTTTTTACTTCACATGGACGCAGTGGGACCATTCTAGAACAAGCATTAAAAATGCAATAGGTCTCGCCTTTCATTAAGTTAAGTGATACCAAAGGGGATGATGGACGGAGCGTTTGAGCTAATCAAACACTCACCCCCAGTCAACTGATCTGGGTTTAATCCATCATCATTCTTTAGCTCACTCCACCACCCCAGTTCAGACATGGCCATATGCAAATCAGTCTGACCCTGTGCCTCATGGGAACAGTCCAGCCCGACTGCCAAGCCATGTCTTCCCTGGACCGGAAACAAGCATCCTGGGACCGGTTTCTGGCTATTCAGCCGTCATCAGCCAGGCTAGCTTGAATCCAGTGGCAAAGTGACCAAGGGACCCACGTCTGGGCATACCCTGCCAACTTAGGGCGAACAAAGTGATACCAAAGGGGAAGCTATCCTGGCTGAGTGGGGCTGAAAGCCCAAAACCGGTCCTAGGATGCTTGTTTCCAGTCCAGGGAGGACCTGGCCTGGCAGTTCGGGCTGGACTGTTCCCATTGGGCGCAGGGTCAAGACTGATTTGCATATGGCTGGGTCCAAACTGGAATGGCATGGTGAGCAAAAAACGATGGATTTAGGCCCAGATCTTTGTACTGGGGTGAATGTATGACATTGTTCTGCATTCTGTCCATCAATTGTTGTTTTTGCATTTGTCACCCCGAGTGGGACGGGTATGCCCAGACGTGGGTCCCGTGCTCTCCATGCCACTGGAGTCAAACTATCCTGGCTGATGAGGGCTGAAAGGCCGATACCGGTCCTAGGATGCTTGTTTCCAGTCCAGGGAGGACCTGGCCTGGCAGTTCGGGCTGGACTGTTCCCATTGGGCGCAGGGTCAAGACTGATTTGCATATGGCTGGGTCCAAACTGGAATGGCATGGTGAGCAAAAAAAACGATGGATTTAGGCCCAGATCTTTGTACTGGGGTGAATGTATGACATTGTTCTGCATTCTGTCCATCAATTGTTGTTTTTGCATTTCATTAAGTTAAAGCCATTTGCTTTGCTATACAATACCATTAGCAAAGCAAATGGCTTTAACTTAATCAAAGGCGAGACCTATTGCATTTTCAATGCTTGTTTTAAAATTATCTGTTGTTGTCTACCCCCCATGCGCTGCCCCCTGCGTGATTCCCCCTCTCTCCAGAACTCCCCCCACGCCCACCACTTTTCCCTGACACCGGCCGCTACTGTGTACGTATCAGCAAATTTCCTTTGCCACATGCAGTGAAATCTGAGACAATGCTGGGCTACTAAAGTGTTTTTGTCTGTGCATTCTTAAAATGATCCCTGGGTAAATTACACTCTAAATGTAGAGGGCAAGGGTTCGTAAATGGAATTACCGCTTCATAAATAAAAAAAGCATAAGAAGTTAGCTTGTGGGCAGGAATGAGTAGGCATTTTAAAGGAACCGTGACGAAAAGAGTTATATTTTCAACTAGAGCCTTTATATTAATTAACATGGATCCCTCGAAGTCACTCTCAAACTCACCACACTCTGATTGAAATGTGTTTGGCTGTACCTGTTTTTCTTTTTTAAGTAGGAGTAACTCTTACATAAATATCTGGAGATGTAAGTTCGTCCACTGTCTTTGCAAGGAAGGTCTTTCATGCCAGACGTGGGGCCGGCCCAAAGCGAGACAGAACAGCACATTTAAACCTCGAGTCACAGACATGCGTGACTTAGGGCTTTCAGAGATATTTCAGGGAGACCATTAAACCATTTTTATTAAAACTGCCCTCGCTCTCTGAGCACGGGGATTAGGTTCTCATCGGAGGGAAACCTTCCATGGCTTAACTAACAGCAAATCTAGTCTTCCGAACAGATTTTCCATCACGCCAAGGGGGATTCCGCTCGGCTCATCTCACGGAAGTAAAATGGGAATAGAATGATAAATACTCGGAGCTCCATCACAGAAACATTGCAAGGTTTAAAAAAAAAAGGGAAAAAAACAGGGAACATGAATTTGCTAATTTTTTTCTGCTAGTGATGTACTGAACAGAGGAAACAGATTTTATTTCAAAACGTTTTCAGAACGGCAGCAGTAAACAGGTGTGAAATCATGGCCCATATCAAAGAAGATTTGCACTGGTAGCATTTTGCACTATTTTCCTAGTTCTGAATTATGGAATTGTGCAAACAATTTATTTTTGCTACATAAGTAATAACAGGTGGACTAAACTGGTTTGGGGTTTATTTAGGAGATTTGCTGATCCAGAACATCTGCCAAAAATCAGCAGCTGTCTCGTCTGCCCTCTTTAGAGTGTACACACTGGAAGGCCCTGATTATGCGTCAGGCTGAGCGGAATCGCCAGGGAGATAATCAGTCAATCAGGTTTCTTATAAAGCGCGACTACCCACCCGTAAGGGTTTCAAGACACGGAAGGGGGGGGGGAATGGATCTGCGGTTCAGTCGAAGAGCCAGGTCTTGAGGTCCTTTCTGATTTGCTGCTGAGATGGTGCGGCTCCGATAGATCACAACTGGCCCAGTCTTTCCGCACCCAGATTTTCTGGATGATGAAACACCAGACCCGAATTTACCACCAGGAAAATACCCCTGGTAAAACAGCATGAGGACTGCACAGGGGCTGCAGACAAAAGTTCAGCCTTTGCCTCACCAAAACACCATCTACAACACATGGGGGCATGGACGCCTCCCTTGCCTGGTGGCAGCCTCATCTGTCCTTCTCTGACACCCTCCCTAACCCTTAACCCCGCCCCACGTAAGCTGCCCTGCTCCTAGTTTACCACCTCCTCCGAGCAGGTAGTACATTTGAGTAAAATTATTCCCCGAATTAGAACTTCGCATGCTGAAAGGACCCAGTAATTCCGGGCCTGCATGCTTTCCTCCATTGCAGGGACAATAACTCGGAATGGATAGATAAAGATGCAGAAATACAATCCTTAAACATTAATTCCGGCCACCTGGTATCCCCGCATATATGATCTGCCTCACTTATAATCGAACCCTAAATAGTACGAAAAGACATCTGTCAAACATGATTCCTTCCTTCACTTTTTCTCTACTTCCTGTTATGTGAACACTGTAAAAAAAAGTGAAATCATTTTGTACCATGTTTGCCGTGGTGCAAATACAGTTTACTCCACTGCATATAATGCCAAAAGCGGGGCAAATGCTTTCGTCTGTTTGTCTTGTTGTGCCAGTGCAAAGTTTCTGTAAGACAGCTCCAGCTACCCACTGAAATATCTGAGATTCACCATTATGCGAAAGCACTTGCCTTCCTTGCTGATGAAACTTGCAGGATGAAGCCAGATCTTCAGTGGTTAATTTGCAAAAAAGTAAGTGCCAGGGCACTCGTCAGGAGGTCACTGCCGTTTTCACCACATATTGCCTCTGCCAGCGCTGCCAGTGATAGTAACAACACAACTATTAACCATCACACTCCTACAAGTGAGACAAGTGAGACTATTCCAGGCCCCCAAAGCTATAAGAATGGCTTGGGCGGCAGTTAATCGTAATTTTTAATGCATAATGAATTAATAATTAACTGTTAACAAGCGCTAGCGTTGACAATTAAGTGCGGGTGCTGAGCACCCGGTAACCACAGGCTCAAATTAAGCACTGCAGATCTTCCATGTGCTCCTATGTTCAAAAGTTCTACTATCTTGTATCACACCAATGCCCCTTCTTTCTTCTCCTATGGAATGGTTATGAGTGGCGATCCTGTCCTCGGTCTAGATCATAGGCAACTCTGTCCTGGTACATTGAACCTTTTGGAGAACTCAGGTGCCTCACTGTATTGTCATCTAATTATCATATTAAATAATTGGTAAAACTAAGCAATCCTCAAGTCTTCACTTAGAGCCTCATCTCTCCGGAATACCTTCAAGTCCTGTTGGCTGTTGTCAGTAGTGAAGCAATAGAGTTAGGCATAAGAAGAGCCACTGGAATTATGCAGCTTGAGCGGGTCAAATGATGCAGCAGGGTTGAGTAAATTATGCGGCAAGAAAAGGCAAAATATGCTGCATAATGCAGCACATTTTGTAATAACATTACTTCATTATTTCGTCATTTTTAAATTTTGTAACACTCTCTGGGCACTGGTTTCACCTCAGTACCAGTATAACACCCAAATATAGCAATAAGGAACAGAAAAGTGACCAGTCCAGCTTTGCAAAGGGCCTTCCACTGTGCGGCAACAGGTGTTGTTGCATTTTTAGTAGCTTTTGAACCGTTTGTGCTAGAAACAAAAAAAAGTTCTATTAAAATCTGCAGATTGTGCGACAGATGACAGATTAAGTGGCAAATGCGACAAATCAATAATTGTGCGAAAATTGCAGCAGATGCTCAATCGCATAATTTCCGTTACACTGGGCATAATGTTTGCCTACGAGATTGGTATATAACCTGTTTTTAGTTTGGCCCCAGATGCTACCCTATTACACCCTGAATCCAGGGCTGGAGCACCTGCGAACATTAGTTCTGTGATGCGAAATGCCACCCTTTGTCAAATCAACCCTCTGCAGTTGGTTTAGATCCCTTTGGATTCAATCAAAAACATTAAAGTGGCATCAAACTTCTTTTTCGCGATGGTGCAGCACTTTTCTGAAGAAAACATATATTTTAAAACTTATTTTTGATTGATTAACAACAGATTAAGATCTTTTCGAGACAGCCATGCTGTTATCCCGAACTAAAATGGTTTATTTTTTCCCAAATGTATTTATAGCACAACAGTTGTCGATTTGCAACTAGTTCAAACCGTTTTGGTATGCTTACTATGTAATTTAATATGCTGATATCGTGGGCTTGATATACTATAACTGTGAGGTTAGCGTTGGTTGAAAATATGTATCTGGAATAATCACAAAGGCTTCAATACTTGTTAAACGGACAAAGGTTATTAACATTATTTGGGAAAAATAGTAAATTGAGGAAAAAAGAGTCAGTTGTAGTTGTGGGGATTGCCATACTGCTTGCTAGAAATGCACATTGTGGGCCATTAGCAACTGGACTCTGGATAACTATTACTTGGTTACTGCATACATGGGCTTGTCTCTCAGTAATATAGGGCCTGATTTAGAGTACATTATTTTCTTGATAAGGGCAACGGAGTAAAATAAACCATGTCCAAGAATTTAGAGATTTCCGCCGACCCAGCCTGCATCTCTTAACATTGGCCGGAACCGCCACCACTGCAGCTCCTGTTAATGGGCCTTATGACCAGTTCGGTGGTCCGTGGACCACCATAGCCAGGGTCGCAGTCCGACTGCTGAAAGCCGGCGGTCCGACCGCCGTATTACGAGGTGGGAGTATTGCCTCTGCAAAGACCACAGCTGAACCGCCGACACCACCAGCACACCGCAGACTGCCGGGGTCACGGTTGGGGGAAAGCAGCGGCCATAGGGCGGTACAGAGGAGCTAAACTGCCGTCTGTTTTACAAATTGGTTTTCCGACAAGCTGACCATGGCAGTGGGACCGCCTGCTTCAAGTCAGCAGAAACAAAGGATTTGCGGGTGCATACTCACCTCTTTCCTGTTCTTCCCATCAGAATTCGACGTGGATCCCATTCACCAGGTCCCCCCTTCATAGCAGCATCTTCACCCCGAGGAATACAACCCTGTCTGCGGCGATAGACAGGTAAGTCCTTTTTGTACCATATACCCATTGCCAAGACTCCGGCAACGGCTAGGTGGTATTTTTCCACATGTATTATGCATATGTGTGCATTCAACACATATGCAGTAGAAATGCTCACACATGCATCGATACATATGGAAAAGTACTCACCACCTCCGCAAGACCTCCGCAGCCACACCGGGGTCACTGCGATCAACTCGTAATATGGGGCTCGTAAAACCACGGGCAGTGTGGTCTTCTAGAGGACGTGGCTGCAGTCTTCGAGTGGTCGGACCGCGAAATTCGTAATAAGGCCCAATGTATTGAAAGTTTGAGAGATGGTACTGTTACTATGACAGTATCATCCGGCCAACTGTTAACATGAATTTGTTTTTACAGAAACAAATTCCCAATGTGGGATTTTGATTTAAAAAACAAAAACTAATGCCCCCAATGCCATGGAAGTTTTCTCTTATGGTGTGGGAGGTCTTTTATACATTTTTACTGCCCCTAGTGTCACTTTTTTTTACAGTGGTAAAGGGAAGTAGAAACTGTCTATTCAACTTTCCATTCTAAATCGGGCAGGTGGCCAAATGGCCAAACCTACCATACTTCTTATTCTGTAGGCCATGTGAGAAGTATGTCAGTGATGAAGACGAAAAAACTGGTCTTGTCATTTTGTAGGCATGTGCATGCGTGGCTCGCAGCGCCTTCACAATGACGCAGTTGGCCGTGACAAAGGCTTTACTTTATTTTTTAATTCATGCTGCACAGCATCACAGATGCAGTGCAGCTTTGCTAAAAACCATTGGCAAAGCCAATAGGCCCTAAAGGCAAGACCTATTGGCTTTGCCAAAACTTGTTTGGAGAAGTTACATTGCAGAGACAGCTGTTCCCTTACCAATGTGTTGAATTTTGGGGTGAAGGATAGATAAGTGTCAAATAAGAAACTCACATTTTTGATGCTGCGTGTTTTGATAAAATCTATCCCAGAGATAGGTGGATTTTCAGTGGGATTGTTTCACACTTTTTGGTTCTAAGCGCCAGAATTTCAGATTTAGAAACAGTCAGTAATAGAATGCTTTTTGTCATTGAACCATATGTATGATTCAGTTATTCTGTGATGTGGCTTGATCCACAGTTTTCTTATCTAGATTCTGGTGTATTTTGGTGTCATCTGTATATATTCGAACATGTAGTTGATGATGTTCAATTTTCTGAGTTATTGGACTCACAAATATGCTAAAGAAAAATGGGCATAGGACTGACCTCTCTGGTACTCCACAAATGATTCCTCAGCAGGTGGATTTGCAAGCTGCTTTCATTGTGGATAAATGGTTCGCCCTATTCTGTGGCTGTACTCTTAGTCTCATCGATACAAAGGGGGATGATGGACGGAACGTTTGAGCCAATCAAACACTCACTCCCAGTCAACTGATCTGGGTTTAATCCATCATCATTCTTTAGCTCACTCCACCACCCCAGTTCAGACATGGCCATATGCAAATCAGTCTGACCCTGTGCCTCATGGGAACAGTCCAGCCCGAACTGCCAAGCCATGTCTTCCCTGGACCGGAAACAAGCATCCTAGGACCGGTTTCTGGCATTCCAGCCGCCATCAGCCAGGCTTGCTTGAATCCAGTGGCAGAGTGAGCAAGGGACCCACGTCTGGGCATACCCTCGCCAACTTAGGGCGAACAAGCTGATACAAAAGGGGATGATGGACGAACGTTTGAGCCAATCAAACACTCACCTCCAGTCAACTGATCTGGGTTTAATCCATCATCATTCTTTAGCTAACTCCACCACCCCAGTTCAGACATGGCCATATGCAAATCAGTCTGACTCTGTGCCTCATGGGAACAGTCAGCTCGAACTGCCAAGCCATGTCTTCCTGGACCGAAACAGCATCCTAGGACCGGTTTCTGGCATTCCAGCCGCCATCAGCCAGGCTTGCTTGAATCCAGTGGCAGAGTGAGCAAGGGACCCACGTCTGGGCATACCCGCCAACTTAGGCGAACAAGCGTATACAAAGGGGATGATGGACGGAACGCTTGAGCCAATCAAACACTCACCCCCAGTCAACTGATCTGGGTTTAATCCATCATCATTCTTTAGCTCACTCCACCATCCCAGTTCAGACATGGCCATATGCAAATCAGTCTGACTCTGTGCTCATGGGAACAGTTCAGCTCGAACTGCCAAGCCATGTCTTCCCTGGACCGAAACAAGCATCCTAGGACCGGTTTCTGGCATTCCAGCCGTCATCAGCCAGGCTTGCTTGAATCCAGTGGCAGAGTGAGCAAGGGACCCACGTCTGGGCATACCCCGCCAACTTAGGGCGAACAAAGCGATACAAGGGGGATGATGGACGGAACGTTTGAGCCAATCAAACACTCACCCCAGTCAACTGATCTGGTTTAATCCATCATCATTCTTTAGCTCACTCCACCACCCCAGTTCAGACATGGCCATATGCAAATCAGTCTGACCCTGTGCCTCATGGGAACAGTCCAGCCGAACTGCCAAGCCATGTCTTCCCTGGACCGGAAACAAGCATCCTAGGACCGGTTTCTGGCATTCCAGCCGTCATCAGCCAGGCTTGCTTGAATCCAGTGGCAGAGTGAGCAAGGGACCCACGTCTGGGCATACCTGCCAACTTAGGGCGAACAAGCTTGATACAAAAGGGGATGATGGACGGAACGTTTGAGCCAATCAAACACTCACCCTCAGTCAACTGATCTGGTTTAATCCATCATCATTCTTTAGCTCACTCCACCACCCCAGTTCAGACATGGCCATATGCAAATCAGTCTGACCCTGTGCCTCATGGGAACAGTCCAGCACGAACTGCCAAGCCATGTCTTCCCTGGACCGGAAACAAGCATCCTAGGACCGGTTTCTGGCATTCCTAGGATGCTTGTTTCCGGTCCAGGGAAGACATGGCTTGGCAGTTCGGGCTGGACTGTTCCCATGAGGCACAGGGTCAGACTGATTTGCATATGGCCATGTCTGAACTGGGGTGGTGGAGTGAGCTAAAGAATGATGATGGATTAAACCCAGATCAGTTGACTGGGGGTGAGTGTTTGATTGGCTCAAGCATTCCGTCCATCATCCCCTTTGTATCGCTTTGTTCGCCCTAAGTTGGCGGGGTATGCCCAGACGTGGGTCCCTTGCTCACTTTGCCACTGGATTCAAGCAAGCCTGGCTGATGACGGCTGGAATGCCAGAAACCGGTCCTAGGATGCTTGTTTCCAGTCCAGGGAAGACATGGCTTGGCAGTTCGGGCTGGACTGTTCCCATGAGGCACAGGGTCAGACTGATTTGCATATGGCCATGTCTGAACTGGGGTGGTGGAGTGAGCTAAAGAATGATGATGGATTAAACCCAGATCAGTTGACTGGGGGTGAGTGTTTGATTGGCTCAAGCGTTCCGTCCATCATCCCCTTTTGTATCGCTTTGTTCGCCCTAAGTTGGCGGGGGTATGCCCAGACGTGGGTCCCTTGCTCACTTTGCCACTGGATTCAAGCAAGCCTGGCTGATGACAGCTGGAATGCCAGAAACCGGTCCTAGGATGCTTGTTTCTGGTCCAGGGAAGACATGGCTTGGCAGTTCGGGCTGGACTGTTCCCATGAGGCACAGGGTCAGACTGATTTGCATATGGCCATGTCTGAACTGGGGTGGTGGAGTGAGCTAAAGAATGATGATGGATTAAACCCAGATCAGTTGACTGGGGGTGAGTGTTTGATTGGCTCAAGCTGCTCCGTCCATCATCCCCTTTTGTATCGCTTGTTCGCCCTAAGTTGGCGGGGTATGCCCAGACGTGGGTCCCTTGCTCACTTTGCCACTGGATTCAAGCAAGCCTGGCTGATGACGGCTGGAATGCCAGAAACCGGTCCTAGGATGCTTGTTTCCGGTCCAGGGAAGACATGGCTTGGCAGTTCGGGCTGGACTGTTCCCATGAGGCACAGGGTCAGACTGATTTGCATATGGCCATGTCTGAACTGGGGTGGTGGAGTGAGCTAAAGAATGATGATGGATTAAACCCAGATCAGTTGACTGGGGGTGAGTGTTTGATTGGCTCAAGCGTTCCGTCCATCATCCCCTTTTGTATCGCTTTGTTCGCCCTAAGTTGGCGGGGTATGCCCAGACGTGGGTCCCTTGCTCACTTTGCCACTGGATTCAAGCAAGCCTGGCTGATGACGGCTGGAATGCCAGAAACCGGTCCTAGGATGCTTGTTTCCGGTCCAGGGAAGACATGGCTTGGCAGTTCGGGCTGGACTGTTCCCATGAGGCACAGGGTCAGACTGATTTTCATATGGCCATGTCTGAACTGGGGTGGTGGAGTGAGCTAAAGAATGATGATGGATTAAACCCAGATCAGTTGACTGGGGTGAGTGTTTGATTGGCTCAAGCGTTCCGTCCATCATCCCCTTTTGTATCGCTTTGTTCGCCCTAAGTTGGCGGGGGTATGCCCAGACGTGGGTCCCTTGCTCACTTTGCCACTGGATTCAAGCAAGCCTGGCTGATGACGGCTGGAATGCCAGAAACCGGTCCTAGGATGCTTGTTTCCGGTCCAGGGAAGACATGGCTTGGCAGTTCGGGCTGGACTGTTCCCATGAGGCACAGGGTCAGACTGATTTGCATATGGCCATGTCTGAACTGGGGTGGTGGAGTGAGCTAAAGAATGATGATGGATTAAACCCAGATCAGTTGACTGGGGGTGAGTGTTTGATTGGCTCAAGCGTTCCGTCCATCATCCCCTTTTGTAGTACTCTTAGTCTCATGCAGTACGTAAGATTTCTAATGCATAGGATGTCATCTATTATGTTTCCAAATATTTCCCTTTAATTGGCCCACTTCAATATCTTGACTCCACAACCGTCTTAAACCTGGCTGTCACATGTATGCTGATAATACTATAGCCTTATAGCCCGGTGACAAGGGCTATGCTGGTTATTAAAGGCCCTGAACCCGAGTTATAGGGGGGAGGCGGAGGCAAGGGCCTATAACGAGGGCGAGGATCTTTAACAGCCGGTATACTCTGAGGCAGAAGGGCTATAACGCTATTCTAAAGACATTCCACAGACTTATACAAGCCATTATTAGCTCTGAGACACTTCCCTGTCATATTGGCGCTCCCAACATTCTAATGTTCTAATCAAAAATACAAACGGTTTCCGAAAGAATCAGAACAAAATAGGAATATGCTAAACTACCTTCAAATCATTTAAAAATGAGTGACAGGCAAATGTCTCTGAATGAACGGCACACAATCTGATATTTTACTGAAACAGCCGAGTCTTGCTTCTATCTGGTCTCTCTCTTTGGGGTCCTCTACTACTCCTCCTAACTCAGTCAGAAATCTGGGAATCATTTTTGCCAATGATCTATCAATTCCCTCCAAAATACATTTTCCACGTCTGACCCCTCAGAGGCGCTCTACCTCTACTTCAGCTTCACAACAGAATCAAAGTTGTCATAGTCATCTTCTAATGCACATGAATATATTGGAGATTCACAGCCAAACCACTATTCACGCAACAGGTAGCACAAAACGTATTTATGTTTTTAAAAGATTTGAACAACATCATCCCAATTTTAATGTTTTGGCACTCTCTACCTATGAAGCAAAGGTATGATTTCCAAACCCTGTCTGGTATGCCAATTACTGGGCAGAACAGCTCTAGACTTCCTTTATTTATTTCAACCCATAAAGACTGACCAAAAGCCTACTGTTGGGCTCTCTCAACAGGCTCCTACTACGCTCATCTACACTGAAACTGTTTTGAGGAATGTCTCTGCACTTTCCAGGCTCCTCCCTCTGGAGCTCTCTCCCAATGCATCTCTGCTGTGATCCCAATATCAGCTCATTCAGAAAGCAAGTGAAGACACTCCTTTTCCTTCAAGCATTTAATCCTGAATGGATGGTGTTTGGACAAAATATCGGGGAAAAAAATATTGTGATATAAAAATATCATGCCAAGAATATCGAGATGTCATAAATGTCATCAACAGGACTATCGAAGGTAAAAATATTGTTTTTAGTGTTTTTAATATCGTTGTAAAAACTATCGATGTAGAAAATATTGTTGTATGTAATATCGTTTCATGTTGTCGACAGGACTATCGAAGGTAAAAATATTGTTTTTAGTGTTGTTTTTAATATCTTTGTAAACACTCTTGATGTAGAAAATATTTTTGTATGTAATATCATTTGTATTTGTTAATTAGTATGTAATTTATTGTAGGGTGTTTGATTGTATATGATTTTTTTTATTTGTGGTTTTAGTAAGATAATTTATTAGTTATGAAATTGTTGAAATTTCTATTTATAGTTCTATTAATGTGTGTGTGTGTATATATATATATATATTCACTGAAAAAACCATAGGTTTTAGGGACAGTTATAGTTAGTTGGACATTTCACTCGTACAAAACCATAGAAATTCCCCTGTTATAGTTAGTTATAACTTGCGCCCCCGCAATGCACTGCTGATGACGTCACATATTACATCACTCATGACATGGTCAGTGACATCACTGATGACATCACTGATGACATCTCAAATGACATCACTGATGACATCACTGATGACATCATCCAGTGACTGTGTGTTTCTGTAAAGTTTAAATATGTTTAATATATATAGGGAAAGGTGTATTGAAGAATGAGTGGGTGTATAAGTGTCTGAATGGATGATTTAGTACGTGAGTGACTGACTCTACAAGTGAGTGATTAAATGTATCTTACTGAATGCATGGGTTAGTGACTAAACTGTGTGAATGTCTGTATCCGTCTGTCTGTTGGTTTATAAGCGGCTGCATGGCTTTCTGAATAGCTACATGAGTGTCTACATGGGTTATTGATTGATTGTCTGAGTATCTGTATGGGTGCCTGAGTGTTTGTGTGGGTGGGGTGTGTGTGACTCTGTGCATAGATGTGTGAGTTGGTGATTCACTGGGTGCATGGTTTCAAGAGTGCATCTGTGATGGACTGTATGGGTGGGTGAGTGTGTGTATGGGTGTGTTAGTGATTGAATGTATATCTCAGTGGTACATGTGTGAGTAACTACATATGTGAAAGGCAGTATATATGTGTGTTGGAGTATATAAATGGCTATAAGTGAGAGTGTGTGATTGTGATAGTGGCTGTATGGATGAGTGTGTACTTGTATCAGTGATTGTATAAGAGCGTAAGAATGTGCTAGTATTTGTATGAGTAAGTGAGCTGGTGTGTGTATAACTGTATAAGTGAGTAAATGGGTGTGTGATTAAGTTTTTTGCATGACTGACTAGGTGTGTGAGTACCTCTATGGATGAGTGGCGGTGTGTGAGTGTTTATATAGGTGTATGAGTGCATATGATAGTCCTGTACTGAGTGACTAAGTATGAGTGACTGTACGGGTGAGTGAGTGGATGTGTGTGTAGACCTAAGAATCAGTGAGTGGGTATGTAGTTTTTGGTGTTGGAGTGTCTATGGTTTTGAGAATGGCAGTCTGTAATTTAGAGTGGGTGTATCAAAAGTTATATTAGGGTGTGAGAAGATGCATGAAATTATCACATGGATGATGTCATCAGTGATGTCATTTGAGATGTCATCAGTGATGTCATCAGTGATGTCACTGACCATGTCATGAGTGATGTAATATGTGACGTCATCAGCAGTGCATTGCGGGCGCGAGTTATAGTTAGCTGAACTAACTATAACGGGGGAATTTCTATGGTTTTGTACGAGTGAAATGTCCAACTAACTATAACTGTCCCTAAAACCTATGGTTTTTTCAGTGAATTTCAAAGGTTTTTTAAATGCTAATTTCTAACTATAACGTGTCTGAAACCTATTGTTTTTTCAGTGAATTTCAAAGGTTTTTTAAATGCTAATTTCTAACTATAACGTGCCTAAAACCTATGATTTTTTAAGTGAATTTCAAAGGTTTTTTAAATGCTAGTTTCTAACTATGCCTACAGAGGTAGGACATGTGAAGAAAGAAGAAAAAACGCACAGAAAGAAGCAAAAGATGTGCAGAAAGAACCAACAGAGGAGCAGAAAGAGGCCTTGTTGCAAAATCATCCTGTGCCCACAACTTTTTCAGACGGGTACTGGTGGTAACTGACTCTGACTATCCAGAGCCAGTGCTATGCTAAAAGACACTTAGAATACAGTGAAAACACCTACATACACTAGGGAACACTATGCGTTGGGGTACCCCTGTGATTAGCATGACCTCCTCTGCAAGTCCCTAGTACATAATAGGGCAGGGGGATTAAAACTACCTCTTAAAACGCGCTACAGGGCGCGTTTGCACAGTGGTGAAGGGAGGGGGGCCTGAGGTGACATGTGTGCAAACGCACTCCGTGGCGCGTTTTAAGTTGCGGGATTAAGTCCCCTTGAATTCTGAGGGTCCCTGGGGCCCAACTAGCCCCCCAGGTACCTTCAGTTAGGACCACAGAGCTGAGTTGCAGAGAGGCGTTCCGAGGCCACGCACCTTTTTTCACCTCTCTGCAACGCAACTCTGTTGTGCTTACTGAAGGTACCTGGTGGGCTAGTTGGCCCCAGGGTCCCTCAGGATTCAAAGGGAATTAATTCCCCAACTTAAAACGCACCACAGGGCGTGTTTGCGCACATGTCACCTGATGCCCCGCCCCCTCCCTTCACCACTGTGCAAACGCGCCCCGTGGTGCGTTTTAAGTTGGGGGATTAGGTCACCTTGAATCCTGAGGGTCCCTAGGGCCGAACTAGCCCACTAGGTACTTCCAGTAAGCACCACAGGCCTGCGTTGCAACGCCTGTAACAAATTGTACAGTTGTGTTTAGGTAGTGAAGAGGGTCGTGCTGGGGGTAGTGTTTTAGGGTTTAGGGTAGTGCAGTGGTGTTTGTGTAGTGTAGGGGGTCATGCTGGGGATAGATTTAGGGTTTAGGGTAGTGCAGTGGTGTTTGGGTAGTGTAGGGAGTCGTGCTGGGGGGAGTGTTTTAGGGTTTAGGGTAGTGCAGTGGTGTTTGGGTAGTGTAGGGGGTCGTGCTGGGGGTAGTGTTTTAGGGTTTAGGGTAGTGCAGTGGTGTTTGGGTAGTGTAGGGGGTCGTGCTGGGGGTAGTGATTTAGGGTAGTGCAGTGGTGTTTGGGTAGTGTAGGGGTACTGCTGGGGGTAGTGTTTTAGGGTTTAGGTTAGTGCAGTGGTGTTTGGGTAGTGTAGGGGTACTGCTGGGGGTAGTGTTTTAGGGTTTAGGGTAGTGCAGTGGTGTTTGTGTAGTGTAGGTGGTAGTGTTTTAGGGTTTAGGGTAGTGCAGTGGTGTTTGTGTAGTGTAGGAGGTCATGTTTTAGGGTTTAGGGTAGTGCAGTGGTCTTTGGGTAGTGTAGGGAGTCGTGCGGGGGTAGTGTTTTAGGGTTTAGGGTAGTGTAGGGGGTCATGCGGGGGTAGTGTTTTAGGGATTAGGGTAGTGCATTGGTGTTTGGGTAGTGTAGGGGGTCATGCGGGGGTAGTGTTTTAGGGTTTAGGGCAGTGCAGTGGTGTTTGGGTAGTGTAGGGGGTCGTGCTGGGGGAGTGTTTTAGGGTTTAGGGCAGTGCAGTGGTGTTCGGGTAGTGTAGGGGGTCGTGCTGGGGGAGTGTTTTAGGGTTTAGGGCAGTGCAGTGGTGTTCGGGTAGTGTAGGGGGTCGTGCTGGGGGTAGTGTTTGAGGGTTTAGGGCAGTGCAGTCGTTTTCGGGTAGTGTAGGGGGTTGTGCTGGGGGTAGTATTTTAGGGTTTAGGGCAGTGCAGTGGTGTTTGGGCAGTGTAGGGGGTAATGCTGGGGGTGGTGTTTTAGGGTTTAGGGCAGTGCAGTGGTGTTCGGGCAGTGTAGGGGGTCGTGCTGGGGGTGGTGTTTCAGGATTTAGGGCAGTGCAGTGGTGTTCGGGCAGTGTAGGGGGTGGTGTTTCAGGGTTTAGGGCAGTGCAGTGGTGTTCGGGCAGTGTAGGGGGTCGTGCAGGGGGTGGTGTTTCAGGGTTTAGGGCAGTGGTGTTCGGGCAGTGTAGGGGGTCGTGCTGGGGGTGGTGTTTCAGGGTTTAGGGCAGTGCAGTGGTGTTCGAGCAGTAAAGGGGTCGTGCTGGGGGTGGTGTTTCAGGGTTTAGGGCAGTGCAGTGGTGTTCGGGCAGTGTAGGGGGCGGTGCAGGGGGTGGTGTTTCAGGGTTTTGGGCAGTGCAGTGGTGTTCGGGCAGTGTAGGGGGTGCTGCAGGGGGTGGTGTTTCAGGGTTTAGGGCAGTGCAGTGGTGTTCGGGCAGTGTAGGGGGTGGTGTTTCAGGGTTTAGGGCAGTGCAGTGGTGTTCGGGCAGTGTAGGGGGCGGTGCAGGGGGTGGTGTTTCAGGGTTTTGGGCAGTGCAGTGGTGTTCGGGCAGTGTAGGGGGTGCTGCAGGGGGTGGTGTTTCAGGGTTTAGGGCAGTGCAGTGGTGTTCGGGCAGTGTAGGGGGTGGTGTTTCAGGGTTTAGGGCAGTGCAGTGGTGTTCGGGCAGTGTAGGGGGTCGTGCAGGGAGTGGTGTTTCAGGGTTTAGGGCAGTGGTGTTCGGGCAGTGTAGGGGGTCGTGCTGGGGGTGGTGTTTCAGGGTTTGGGGCAGTGCAGTGGCGTTCGAGCAGTAAAGGGGGTCGTGCTGGGGGTGGTGTTTCAGGGTTTAGGGCAGTGCAGTGGTGTTCGGGCAGTGTAGGGGGCGGTGCAGGGGGTGGTGTTTCAGGGATTAGGGCAGTGCAGTGGTGTTCGGGCAGTGTAGGGGGTGCTGCAGGGGGTGGTGTTTCAGGGTTTAGGGCAGTGCAGTGGTGTTCGGGCAGTGTAGGGGGTCATGCAGGGGGTGGTGTTTCAGGGTTTAGGGCAGTGCCGTGGTGTTCGGGCAGTGTAGGGGGTCGTGCTGGGGCTGGTGTTTCAGGGTTTAGGGCAGTATAGTGGTGTTCGGGCAGTGTAGGGGGTCGTGCTGGGGCTGGTGTTTCAGGGTTTAGGGCAGTGCGGTGGTGTTCGGGCAGTGTAGGGGGTCGTGCTGGGGCTGGTGTTTCAGGGTTTAGGGCAGTGCAGTGGTGTTCGGGCAGTGTAGGTGGTCATGCTGGGGCTGGTGTTTCAGGGTTTAGGGCAGTGCAGTGGTGTTCGGGCAGTGTAGGGGGTCATGCTGGGGCTGGTGTTTCAGGGTTTAGGGCAGTGCAGTGGTGTTCGGGCACTGTAGGGGGTCTTGCTGGGGCTGGTGTTTCAGGGTTTAGGGCAGTGCAGTGGTGTTCGGGCAGTGTAGGAGGTCGTGCTGGGGGTGGTGTTTCAGGGTTTAGGGCAGTGCAGTGGTGTTTGGGCAGTGTAGGGGGTCATGCTGGGGCTAGTGTTTCAGGATTTAGGGCAGAGCAATGGTGTTCAGGCAGTGTAGGGGGTTTTGCTGGAGGTGGTGTTTCAGGGTTTAGGGCAGTGCAGTGGTGTTCGTGCAGTGTAGTGGGTGGTGTTTCAGGGTTTAGGGCAGTGGTGTTCAGGCAGTGTAGGGGGTCTTGCTGGGGTTGATGTTTCAGGGTTTAGGGCAGTGCAGTGGTGTTCGGGCAATGTAGGGGGTCGTGCTGGGGGTGGTGTTTCAGGGTTTAGGGCAGTGCAGTGGTGTTCCGGCAGTGTAGGAGGTTGTGCAGGGGGTGGTGTTTCAGGGTTTAGGGCAGTGCAGTGGTGTTCGGGCAGTGTAGGGGGTCATGCTGGGGGTGGTGTTTCAGGGTTTAGGGCAGTGCAGTGGTGTTCGGGCAGTGTAGGGTGTCATGCTGAGGGGTGGTGTTTCAGGGTTTAGGGCAGTGCAGTGGTGTTCGGGCAGTGTAGGGCGTCGTGCAGGGGGTGGTGTTTCAGGGTTTAGGGCAGTGCAGTGGTGTTTGGGCAGTGTAGGGGGTCGTGCAGGGGGTGGTGTTTCAGGGTTTAGGGCAGTGCAATGGTGTTCGGCCAGTGTAGGTGGTCGTGCTGGGGGTGGTGTTTCAGGCTTTAGTGCAGTGGTGTTCGGGCAGTGTAGGGCGTCTTGCTGGGGGTGGTGTTTCAGGGTTTAGGGCAGTGCAGTGGTGTTCGGGCAGTGTAGGGGGTCTTGCTGGGGCTGGTGTTTCAGGGTTTAGGGCAGTGCAGTGGTGTTCGGGCAGTGTAGGGGGTCGTGCTGGGGCTGGTGTTTGAGGGTTTAGGGTAGTGCAGTGGTGTTCGGGCAGTGTAGGGGGTCGTGCTGGGGCTGGTGTTTCAGGGTTTAGGGCAGTGCAGTGGTGTTCGGGCAGTGTAGGGGGTCGTGCTGGGGGTGGTGTTTTGGGTTTAGGGCAGTGCAGTGGTGTTCGGGCAGTGTAGGGGGTCGTGCTGGGGCTGGTGTTTCATGGTTTAGGGCAGTGCAGTGGTGTTCGGGCAGTGTAGGGGGTCGTGCTGGGGTGGTGTTTCAGGGTTTAGGGCAGTGCAGTGGTGTTCGGGCAGTGTAGGGGGTCATGCTGGGGGTGGTGTTTCAGGGTTTAGGGCAGTGCAGTGGTGTACGGGCAGTGTAGGGGGTCTTGCTGGGGGTGGTGTTTCAGGGTTTAGGGCAGTGGTGTTCGGGCAGTGTAGGGGGTCTTGCTGGGGGTAGTTTTTTGGGGTTTAGGGCAGTGCAGTGGTGTTTGTGCAGTGTAGGGGGTCGTGCTGGGGGTGGTGTTTCAGGGTTTAGGGCAGTGCAGTAGAGTTCAGGCAGTGTAGGGGATCGTGCAGGGGGTGGTGTTTCAGGGTTTAGGGCAGTGCAGTGGTGTTCGGGCAGTGTAGGGGGTCGTGCAGGGGGTGGTGTTTCAGGGTTTAGGGCAGTGCAGTGGTGTTCGGGCAGTGTAGGGGTCGTGCTGGGGCTGGTGTTTCAGGGTTTAGGGCAGTGCAGTGGTGTTCGGGCAGTGTAGGGGGTCTTGCTGGGGGTGGTGTTTCAGGGTTTAGGGCAGTGGTGTTCGGGCAGTGTAGGGGGTCTTGCTGGGGGTGGTGTTTCAGGGTTTAGGGCAGTGCAGTGGTGTTCGGGCAGTGTAGGGGGTCTTGCTGGGGGTAGTGTTTCAGGGTTTAGGGCAGTGCAGTGGTGTTCGTGTAGTGTAGGGGTCGTGCTGGGGATGGTGTTTCTGGGTTTAGGGCAGTGCAGTAGTGTTCGAGCAGTGTAGGGGGTGGTGCAGGGGGTGGTGTTTCAGGGTTTAGGGCAGTGCAGTGGTGTTCGGGCAGTGTAGGGGGTCGTGCTGGGGGTGGTGTTTCAGGGTTTAGGGCAGTGCAGTGGTGTTCGGGCAGTGTAGGGGGTCGTGCTGGGGGTGGTGTTTCAGGGTTTAGGGCAGTGGTGTTCGGGCAGTGTAGGGGGTCTTGCTGGGGGTGATGTTTCAGGGTTTAGGGCAGTGCAGTGGTGTTCGGGCAGTGTAGGAGGTCTTGCTGGGGGTAGTGTTTCAGGGTTTAGGGCAGTGCAGTGGTGTTCGGGCAGTGTAGGGTTCATGCTGGGGGTGGTGTTTCAGGGTTTAGGGCAGTGCAGTGGTGTTCGGGCAGTGTAGGGGGTCGTGAAGGGGGTGGTGTTTCAGGGTTTAGGGCAGTGCAGTGGTGTTCGTGCAGTGTAGGGGGTCGTGCTAGGGTATGTGTTTCAGGGTTTAGGGCAGTGCAGTGGTGTTCAGGCAGTGTAGGGGGTCGTGCAGGGGCTGGTGTTTCAGGGTTTAGGGCAGTGCAGTGGTGTTCGGGCAGTGTAGGGGGTCGTGCTAGGGGTAGTGTTTTAGGGTTTAGGGTAGTGCAGTGGTGCTTGTGTAGTGTAGGGGGTCGTGCTGGGGGTAGTGTTTTAGAGTTTAGGGTAGTGCAGTGGTGTTTGTGTAGTGTAGGGGGTCATGTTTTAGGGTAGTACAGTGGTGTTTGGGTAGTGTAGGGGGTCGTGCTGGGGGTAGTGTTTTAGGATTTAGGTTAGTGCAGTGGTGTTTGGGTAGTGTAGGGGGTCGTGCTGGGGGTAGTGTTTTAGGGTTTAAGGTAGTGCAGTGGTGTTTGTGTAGTGTAGGGGGTCATGTTTTAGGCTAGTGCAGTGGTGTTTGGGTAGTGTATGGGGTCGTGCTGGGGGTAGTGTTTTAGGATTTAGGTTAGTGCAGTGTTGTTGGGGTAGTGTTTTAGGGTTTAGGGTAGTGCAGTGGTGTTTGTGTAGTGTAGGGGGTCATGCTGGGGGTAGTGTTTTAGGGTTTAGGATAGTGCAATGGTGCTTGTGTAGTGTAGGGGGTCGTGCTGGGGTAGTGTTTTAGGGTTTAGGGTAGTGCAGTGGTGTTTTTGTAGTGTAGGGGGTCATGTTTTAAGATGCAACGCTCCAATACCTGACCAGTCTGCACTACATAAAACTGCAAAAAACTAAAAATAAAAAGTGTTTTGCACACTTTTGTCATTGGGCTATATGTGGGCTAAATCTGGGTAATATTTGTGCTACATTTGGGCTCTTTTTTCACTGGTGGCCATCTTGGAAGACTTCTTTGTTATGAAGTTTCCTAATTTCCTCATTTACTGCAGTCTCCTCAGTAGGAAATGCTTTCAGTTTTTTACTTTGATTCCATCAAGAAGGCATTCAGATGTGTCACACATTTGCCATAAATTCAGAATGTTATTACTCTAGTTGTTCATTAGATCACTGTAGTAAAGCTACTGCTCACCAAGGAGTTAACTGGAAGTCTACTGCTGGTATTGAAAGTGATTGTTTCAGTCTGCATGTCAGAATTTTCTAATGAAATAGAAGAGGATTTGAGATCTCACTTAAAACATGCACTAAACTTTCTTTTGCAGCACTAACCATAATTTCTATGGCAAAATGAACCCCCTCATTTTGTTCCTTTTTAAATTAAATGTTTTAAGTGTTACCAGTTTATTCCAATCAAGATGGCTTCAGGTGTGCCATACTTTTGTCATAAGTAAGGCTGTTAGCACTCTAGTTGTTCTTTAGAACACTCTGGGAAGCTGCAGTAGAACACAAAGGCATCAACTGACAGGCTGCTCCTGTTGAAATATAACAGGAAGATATTTGAGATCACACTTGAAACATGTCCTAATTTTTCTTTCCAGAGCACTAACCATAATTTCTATGACAAGATGAACCCCATCATTTTGTTCCTTTTTAAATTAAATGTTTTAAGTGTTACCAGTTTATTCCAATCAAGATGGCTTCAGGTGTGCCATACTTTTGTCATAAGTAAGGCTGTTAGCACTCTAGTTGTTCTTTAGAACACTCTGGGAAGCTGCAGTAGAACACAAAGGAATCAACTGACAGTCTCTGCCCTTGTTGGATGTACATGTTTTACTGAGAATGTCAGACTTCATTCTCACATGACTGAGAAAGATAATGTGAATTTACAGAAAATATGCTCTCATTTTAGCTTCTGGGGCACCTTCCAAAACTGTATGGGACAAGCATGTGAAAATAGTTTTCTCTCAAACATGATTCATGATATCCCAGCAGAAGGTTTTTCACAGGGTAAAATCACCTTAGAACACACCACAATTCCTGAAATTAGTATGGTACCATCAACAAATGAATTCTAATGTAACTAAAGTCTGTTATCACCCTTTATAGTTCTCCTTTTGGTAACCCTCAAAATCTTCGATTCACTACAATGCATTTCAAAGGGGTACTATCATTTATATTGGTCCCAAGATGGCTGCCAGCAATTCCAGGATGAAGTGCTGACAGCCAATCAGATCTCACGATGACATGTGTGGTTAGGCTCCGCCCAGATATATATGTGTTTTTACTTTTGATTTTCTCAGCATCTACTGAACGGATTTACACCATTTAACAAAAAGGGTTCTTTTTGAACCAAGAACTACCTCTTTGCCAAATTTGGTGTAATTCCGTTCAGCAGTTCGGGCTGTAGCCTTGCATAAAGTTTCCTATGGGAAATTGATTTTTTGACTCTTATTTTTTTAATTTCTCCGCAACTACTGAACGGATTTACACCATTTAACAAAAGGGTTCTTTCTGAACCAAGAACTACCTCTTTGCCAAATTTGGTGTAATTCCGTTCAGCAGTTCGGGCTGTAGCCGTGTCTAAAGTTTCCTATGGGAAAATGAATGGGGAAAACACGTTTTGGGACCCCCCTTTTTCTCGGCCCCCGCTTGATGAATCACCCTGAGACTTTCAGGGTAGGAGCGGACCGGAGCGGGCCATAAAGTTTGAAAATTTCGCGAAGATTCGTCAACCGACGCAAGAGTTATTTCAAATAGAATGTCGCGGATTTCCTATGGAAAATAGGTCCTAACTATAACTATCTACTGGCGACCGCCAGTAGATAATATATACATAGATTACCTACTGGCGGTCGCCAGTAGGTAGTTATAGTTAGGACCTCGTTTCTATTCAAAAAGCGTTTTTTCTTTTGCCAATATCTTTGGCGCCGTTTGACGAATCTTCGCGAAATTTTCAAAACTAATGGTTCACTCAGGTCAGTTCCTGTCTTGAAAAGTTCGAGGTGATTCGTCAAGTGGGGCCAAGAAAAAAGGGGGGTCCCAAAACGCGTTTTCCCTATGTTAATTTCCATAGGAACTTTAGACATGGCTACAGCCCGAACTGCTGAACGGAATTACACCAAATTTGGCAAAAAGGTAGGTCTTGGTCCAGAAAGTGACTTTTTTTAAATGGTGTAAATCCATTCAGTAGTTCCTGAGAAATTCAAAAAATAAAAATTTATATATCTGAGCACCGAGGAGGATTCGCGAACCCTCCCAAGCACGAGCTTCATTCTGGTTGGCTGCCAACACTCCAAACCAGGAAGTGTTGGCAGCCATCTTGTGACTCGGTAACCGAGTCACAAGAAAAATGAAAAAAAAAGTTAAAAATGAAGAAAAGGGGGTAGGGTAGAAATACCCTGACCCCTTAGGCCAGCTCACGGGGTCCCACAGGGACCCCCAGGCCCAAAGAAAGCATTTCTTTTTTAAATTTTTCGTCCGGAGTCGCGCTGGGTGCGCAAATCCGGAAGAAAAAAAAAAAAAATGAAGTGCAGTCTCCCGCACTTCGATTTCTTAAAGCCCCCGGGTTGGCCAGGTCCCGGGGGCAATATGTAGCCACAAGTTAATATTGCCAAATGTACTCACTCCTAATGCACGCTTATTGGAATGCGGTTGCAGTTAGGAACTAATTACAGGTGTGGGGATGTGTCAAGATTTTGGCAGAAACTTACTTCTATAAATCGAGATTTATGAAGTGTATAATTTGGTCCATTTAGGGTGAGGAATGCGGAGCATCCGCCAGAAAGTGACGGACGTCTCATCCACAGTGTTTACCACTGACACCAATGCTCTGGTGGACAGCTCGACAGGGCATACTCCCCTTTTTATCGGAGGTCTTTCCTCTGCCCGGCTATAAACATGGCCCACGTTCTTTCAAAAATGTTTGTCGTCCATGATTTTAACATGGAGTCCTCAGTCTCTCATCACCTCAGGTGTCCTCTCTGCCAAATATGGGGACGATATGAGGGGGCATTCATTGTGTGCTAAAACACAATAACCGGGCCTTGGTTGACACTTTACATTCGAAAGGTGGGGTTTAGTGGGGTCTCAAGAGACAAAGAATGGAAACACAAACATATTCAACTCTCGATTTCAAACATGGATCCGTGCTAGGTGGGCAGATGATAAGAGGTCGCCGAACATAGTGGCGCGTGTAAAATAATGTTTTCTGCCGCATACACCATAAAAGGCAAGCGCAGACGGTGTCATGTTTTCTTATTAAATCAAGATGTTCTCAATATCAGCTGCACTGCACGGACTGCGTGTTGGCTCAGTGTAATATTTTCATCTGAAACCGATGATTGTGGGAACTTTCCTAAGACTGACTGATCTCTCAGAGGTGTTCAGCAGGGACATCGTGTTTTGCCCAGCGTGCGGGTGGTCGGTGTGATGTCATTATTTCGGACTGGTCAGTGTGAAGCGGAAGAACAGCTGAATAATAATTTACCGAAGTGTAACGTAAAGAATGGCGCGTGAAAATCGCACCCACCCGTGTCACTGCTGAAAGGGGCATTACATATAACCTACGCATACAATTTATATCCTGGCTCGAGACGTAGCGAGGAGGATTGCGCCATCTTGTGGTTGGAATGAGCTCAGTGGGTTCAGCATGCGATGAAATGGTCTGGGTGTCGCCCACGCAGGGCACATGTTCGAACCGCCGAAGGGTCGACTCAGCCTTTCATCCTCCCGTGGTGAACATTTAAGGTAACATAATTTAGAGAATAACAGCGTGGACTTCGTGTTCACGCGCCAGGACAACATCCCTGTGTGCACCACATCAGGCCCATGGTTGATGTGATGGGTGTGAAAGGTCTGAACTTTGTCGGGGGGGTGACATCTGAGCGATGGCGGATTAACGAACGCTTCCATCCTGGCAAGTGCTGGAGCCCGCCTTAACCCCACACATCTAGCCCGTGATCCAGGAGGTGCCTGTACCTTAGGCCTGTCACCCCGTCTCCCGTTACTGGGGCCCCTTCCCTGCCTGTCTTAGGCCTGTCACCTCGGCTCCTGTTACCGGGGCACCTTTCCCTGCATGCATAGGCCGTCACCTCGGTCACCGTGATCGGCTAGGCCGAGAGTGCGGACAGCCAGAGGCCCGCCCGGAGCATGAGGCCCAGAAAGACCCTCCTAACTGGACAGGGTCATTTTGCATTTTGCATTAATGGGGGTTTGTGAATCTTACTGTGTTTGTACAAGAGAGAGGAATGCGGTCCAGCCCCAGTGAGACAAGGAGAAAGAAACTGAGCGCTCGAGAGACAGACTGCACAGGAAAGGCGATAAAGCGAGAGAGATGGGGCGTTTGTGGGCGGGTGGACAGACTGAGTGGATGGGTGGATCTGGGTGGGCGGGTGGTTGGAAGGGGCTAGTAGGTGGACGGATACGTCGGTGAGTGGGTGGCTCGGCAGATGTCTGTGGGGTGGATGTAGAAGACTGCGATGAGGTGAATCATACGAATAAGAATGAGCCACCGACAGAGAGGGGGGGTGTTCGTGAGAAAGTAGGCGACGTCTGAGGCGAGGTGACAGAGGAAGGAATAGATATGTTCTAAACACACCTAGGGCTGTCTCTACCCGCACGTGCGGGTCACTCACTACTGACCCTCCGCCACTGATCAACGCCGCCTTAAAAGCGGCGCGAAGCCTCCTGCACTAGGCGCCCGTGCTGCTAACTCTCTTCGGAGGGCTCCAAGGTGTAAAGAGCTGCTTAATGTACCAGAACTGCCACCTACCCACGAGCATGGTGATGGCATGAGCCCCGGAGTCAAGGCGCTTAGCGATACTCACAGCCGCAGTAATGGCACGAGCGCCCCGAGTCAAAGCGCTTAGTAAATACGGAGTCATAGAAGCAAACCCAGTGCTTCGGCTGCGCTCACAATCTAGGCTGATCTTGGGGCGTGGCTACCACAGGTGCAGCAGGTGCAGTTGCACCGGGGCCCAGCGCTCTGAGCTGCCGATTGAACCATAACAATGCTGTGTTTTACTACCCCAACAGCAGTGAAAGGGGCATTTCCCTTCTCGCACCAGTGTCCTTGCTACACTACTAGACTTGTCTCATCCCTGTAAGATATTCAGGGTGCTGACAGGTGAGTCACAAGTCCTGGAAGGTAGCTCAGCGAGCTCAGTGCATGTAGCAGAGATCTGCGAGTAACCTGCAGTCAGAGGATCCTACCCTACTCAGGGTGACTCCTTTCATCATTATCCCTAGAGAGGTACAATCAGTGTAATGTCTTAAAGTGTGGTCGTAGTGTTACATTTACACGTCTCGTTGGATTTTTCAGCGAGAAAGGCATTCTACCATTCCTGGTCGCACCCCTTTACAACATACAAGACTCGCCCCCTTCCAAGATTTGCACCATTGCACAAGTTCACGACACAAAAACGTGTGAGATTTGCACCACTGTACAAGTTCACGACACATAACCGAGTGTGCTCTGAAAGAAAGAATAAACCGATACACGTTAAGCTATTTTACTTCCGTTGTTTTTTAAAGTAAATACTGTCTCACAAATTGACGCACCAACACGTGCCCTTCAGCTGTAACAAAAAGGCTTCAGACAAACTGCCTCCCAATCAGAATGTACTACTGTTTTACTACTTGGTGTTGGCGGTGTGTATTATTTTATTGTATCACACCCCTTGAGAAGTGTGGCCTCGCTTTGCAATTCTTCCCTTTTATACAATGATATGTCATCCTCGTCCCAGCTACAAAACTTCACTGAACAGTTTGATCCTGGCGACATAAACAGCAGTTTCTCTTTTTAAAGGAGCGGGCAGTGACAGAGTTAAAATAAATTTGAAACCACCAGCGAGTCCGGAGTAAGATTCTCTTGCGTACCAGTGTGTTTTTTCCTACTGCTGGAGGTCACGTACCATGGTGAACCGTAAGGGTTTTTACTTCCGAGGCAAGGGCAGTGAAGGGAGTTGCTGTACAAACAGTGGCGGGGACGAAGTACTTCTAACGTGAGGTGCTGGGGGCTTCCTTACTCACTCCCATCTCCCGTCTGGGCTCCAAACGCAGTCACTTTGTACCAACCTGAGGGCCCCAACTTGCCGTGACCTCAAAGATACCCTGTAACTCACTGGCACCCGTTTAGAGCTAATAGCCGAGATACTGCGCCCAAATTATATATATGTACGTACCGAAAAGCACTCTTCTGCTCAGTACCACGCAGTGGGCGGTACAGACGGGCTCCCACTCACTAATTCTGAATAAAGCCCGCCATCTCCTTCCAGGAATTTAAATTATGAACGGCGTCAACACCGGAACGGAGCCCGGTGCCCGAAAGATGTCAAGTCACATCTAGGAGAGGCAGGTTTATAATTTATCAAATAGTCGGTTATTTCACCGTTCGCATGAGAAAGCATCTTTTTTTCCCTGCGCAACTTTATACTTAGAAATTAGTATTTAAAAAACGTTTGAAATTCACTGAAAAAAACATAAGTTTCAGGGACGTTATAGTTAGAAATTAGCATTTAAAAAACGTTTGAAATTCACTGAAAAAAATAGGTTTCAGGGACGTTATAATTAGAAATTAGCATTTAAAAAACCTTTGAAATTCACTGAAAAAACCATAGGTTTCAGGGACATTATAGTTAGAAATTAGCATTTAAAAAACCTTAGAAATTCACTGAAAAAACCACAGGTTTCATGGACGTTATAGTTAGAAATTAGCATTTAAAAAATGTTTGAAATTCACTGAAAAAACCATAGGTTTCAGGGATGTTATAGTTAGAAATTAGCATTTAAAAAACCTTTGAAATTCACTGAAAAAACCATAGGTTTCCGGGACGTTATAGTTAGAAATTAGCATTTAAAAAACCTTTGAAATTCACTGAAAAAACCATAGGTTTTAGGGACGTTATAGTTAGAAATTAGCATTTAAAAAACCATAGAAATTCACTGAAAAAACCACAGGTTTCTGGGACGTTATAGTTAGTTGGACATTTCACTCGTACAAAACCAGAGAAATTCGGCCGTTATAGTTAGTTCAGCTAACTATAATTCGCGCCCCCGCAATGCACTGCTGATGACATCACATATTACATCATTCATGACATGGTCAGTGACAACACTGATGACATCACTGATGACATCTCAAATGACATCACTGATGACATCATCCACGTGACAATCTGATGCACCTCCTTACACCCTAATATAACCTTTGATACACCCACTCTCAAATACAGACTACCATTTTTGAAACCATAGACACACCAATACCAGTTACTACATACCCACTCACTGATTCCTAGGTCTACACACACATCCACTCATTCACCCATACAGTCACTCATACATGCAGTCACTCATCAATACAGCACTATCATCTGCACTCATACACCTGTACAGACACTCACACACTGCTACTCATCCCTAAAGTTACTCACACACCTAGTCAGTCATGCAAAGAATCAATCACACTCCCATTTACTCACCTATACAGTTATACACACACCACCTCACTTATTCATAAAGATACTAACACATACTTACTCTCTTGTACAATCACTGATACAAGCACACACTCATCCATACAGCCACTCTCACAATCACTCACTCTCACATATAGTCATTTATATACTCCAACACTGACAGATACTGCCTTTCACATATGTAGTTACTCACACATGTACCACTGAGACATCAATTCACTCACCAACACACCCATACACACACTCACCCACCCATACAGCCCTTCACAGATGCACTCTTGAACGCATAGACCCAGTGAATCACCCACTCACACATCTATGCACAGAGTCACATACCCCCCACCCACACAGACACTCAGGCACCCATACAGATACTCAGACAACCAATCAAAAACCCATATAGACACTCATGAGGCTACTCACCAACCCATGCAGCCGCTTACACACCAACTGACAGCTTGATACAGACATTCACACAGTTCAGTCACTAACCCATGCATTCAGTAAGACACGTTTAATCACTCACCTACTAAATCATCCATTCAGACACTTATACACCCACTCATTCTTCAATACACCTTGGTATATATATATATATATATATATATATATAAAACATATTTAAACTTAACAGAAACACATAGTCACTGGATGATGTCATCAGTGATGTCATCAGTGATGTCATTTGAGATGTCATCAGTGATGTCACTGACTATGTCATGAATGATGTAATATGTGACGTCATCAGCAGTGCATTGCGGGGGCGCGAGTTATAGTTAGCTGAACTAACTATAACGGCCGAATTTCTCTGGTTTTGTACGAGTGAAATGTCCAACTAACTATAACGTCCCTGAAACCTGTGGTTTTTTCAGTTAATTTCAAAGGTTTTTTAATTGCTAATTTCTAACTATAACGTCCCTGAAACCTATGGTTTTTTCAGTGAATTTCAAACGTTTTTTAAATGCTAATTTCTAACTATAACGCCCCTGAAACCTATGATTTTTTCAGTTAATTGCAAAGGTTTTTTAATTGCTAATTTCTAACTATAACGTCCCTGAAACCTATGGTTTTTTCAGTGAATTTCAAACGTTTTTTAAATGCTAATTTCTAACTATAACGTCCCTGAAACCTATGGTTTTTTCAGTGAATATATATATATATATATATTTTAAACCAAGAATGCCCAAAGCAACAAGAGCGCACTCGACTTTGCAGAGGAAACCAAAGGTTTATTTAGAAGAAAAACCAGCATCAGCATTCAAATTAATTGTCCTCTTCCCAACGCGTTTCGAGGCTCCTGCCTCTTAATCATGGGTAATTGGCATACACACAGCAGATGACTCCGAACATTTTCCCTTGCAGCATGTCTAGTTTAAATACCCCCAGTGGGCTTTGCGCAGTGCGTAAGTATGTTGATTTCATGCTGGGACTTGTAGTCCAAAAACAGAGTCACTTACAGTTTAAACCCTCCGGTGGGCTCCGCTGTGCACACGTTTCTTTTAATCCATTGTTGCCCTCAGTGGGCCATGATGCTGATGAAGGTTTGATTTATTCTCCCCTGAAGTGCTGTAAAAAGAGTCTGGCAAGGTTCCGACTCCAGCCTCCCAGGAATTGAGGGATGGTGCATCTCTTCACGGCAGGGCTGCCGTGTAACTATTTTAAACCAAGAATGCCCAAAGCAACAAGAGCGCACTCGACTTTGCAGAGGAAACCAAAGGTTTATTTAGAAGAAAAACCAGCATCAGCATTCAAATTAATTGTCCTCTTCCCAACGCGTTTCGAGGCTCCTGCCTCTTAATCATGGGTAATTGGCATACACACAGCAGATGACTCCGAACATTTTCCCTTGCAGCATGTCTAGTTTAAATACCCCCAGTGGGCTTTGCGCAGTGCGTAAGTATGTTGATTTCATGCTGGGACTTGTAGTCCAAAAACAGAGTCACTTACAGTTTAAACCCTCCGGTGGGCTCCGCTGTGCACACGTTTCTTTTAATCCATTGTTGCCCTCAGTGGGCCATGATGCTGATGAAGGTTTGATTTATTCTCCCCTGAAGTGCTGTAAAAAGAGTCTGGCAAGGTTCCGACTCCAGCCTCCCAGGAATTGAGGGATGGTGCATCTCTTCACGGCAGGGCTGCCGTGTAACTATTTTAAACCAAGAATGCCCAAAGCAACAAGAGCGCACTCGACTTTGCAGAGGAAACCAAAGGTTTATTTAGAAGAAAAACCAGCATCAGCATTCAAATTAATTGTCCTCTTCCCAACGCGTTTCGAGGCTCCTGCCTCTTAATCATGGGTAATTGGCATGCACACAGCAGATGACTCCGAACATTTTCCCTTGCAGCATGTCTAGTTTAAATACCCCCAGTGGGCTTTGCGCAGTGCGTAAGTATGTTGATTTCATGCTGGGACTTGTAGTCCAAAAACAGAGTCACTTACAGTTTAAACCCTCCGGTGGGCTCCGCTGTGCACACGTTTCTTTTAATCCATTGTTGCCCTCAGTGGGCCATGATGCTGATGAAGGTTTGATTTATTCTCCCCTGAAGTGCTGTAAAAAGAGTCTGGCAAGGTTCCGACTCCAGCCTCCCAGGAATTGAGGGATGGTGCATCTCTTCACGGCAGGGCTGCCGTGTAACTATTTTAAACCAAGAATGCCCAAAGCAACAAGAGCGCACTCGACTTTGCAGAGGAAACCAAAGGTTTATTTAGAAGAAAAACCAGCATCAGCATTCAAATTAATTGTCCTCTTCCCAACGCGTTTCGAGGCTCCTGCCTCTTAATCATGGGTAATTGGCATACACACAGCAGATGACTCCGAACATTTTCCCTTGCAGCATGTCTAGTTTAAATACCCCCAGTGGGCTTTGCGCAGTGCGTAAGTATGTTGATTTCATGCTGGGACTTGTAGTCCAAAAACAGAGTCACTTACAGTTTAAACCCTCCGGTGGGCTCCGCTGTGCACACGTTTCTTTTAATCCATTGTTGCCCTCAGTGGGCCATGATGCTGATGAAGGTTTGATTTATTCTCCCCTGAAGTGCTGTAAAAAGAGTCTGGCAAGGTTCCGACTCCAGCCTCCCAGGAATTGAGGGATGGTGCATCTCTTCACGGCAGGGCTGCCGTGTAACTATTTTAAACCAAGAATGCCCAAAGCAACAAGAGCGCACTCGACTTTGCAGAGGAAACCAAAGGTTTATTTAGAAGAAAAACCAGCATCAGCATATATATATATTATCTACTGGCGGTCGCCAGTAGATAGTTATAGTTAGGACCTATTTTCCATAGGAAATTCACAACATTCCATTTCCAATAACTTTGGCGCCGGTTGATGAATCTTTGCGAAATTTTCAAAACTCGTGCGGCGCTCCGGTCTGCTCCTATCCTGAAAGTTTCGGGGTGATTCGGCAAGCGGGGGCTGAGAAAAAAGGGGGGTCCCAAAACGTGTTTTCTCCATGTTAATTCCCATAGGAAATTTTAGACACGGCTACAGCCCGAACTGCTGAACGGAATTACACCAAATTTGGCAAAAAGGTAGCGCTTGGTTCAGAAAACGACCTTTTTTTTAAATTGTGTAAATCCGTTCAGTAGTTGCGGAGAAATTCAAAAAATAAGAGTCAAAAAATCAATTTCCCATAGGAAACTTTATGCAAGGCTACAGCCCAAACTGCTGAAAAGAATTACACCAAATTTGGCAAAGAGGTAGTTCTTGGTTCAGAAAGAACCCTTTTTGTTAAATGGTGTAAATCCGTTCAGTAGTTGCTGAGAAAATCAAAAGTAAAAACACATATATATCTATGGCCGCGGAGGATCTGCGCACCCTCCCGATCATGAGGTGTTTGCTAATTGGCTGTCAACACTCCAAACCAGGAAGTGTTGGCAGCCATCTTGTGCCTCGGTAGAACCGAGGCACAAGAAATCAGAGAAACAAGTGCGCAAAACGCAAAAAGGGGGCAGGGTAGAAACACCCTGACCCCCTAGGCCTGCTTAGGGGGTCCCACAAGGACCCCCAGGGCCACAAAAAGCATTTTTTTTTTTTAAATAAATCGGCGAGATTCGCGCACCCAGTGCGAATTTCGGCCGAAAATTTTAAAAAAACAAAGCGCGGACTCCCGCGCTTCGTATTCAAAAGCCCCCACGTGGGCCAAGTCCCAGGGGCACTGAAAAAATGTGTGGGGGGCCCCAATCCCCCCCACACTGCCCCAGGGACCGCCACTGTAGGAGAGTAGGATCTGCTTCACATGGGTACCCCCACTTTTTGCTGATGCTGCACTGTTTTTCGACCTTAGTCTGGCTGGGGCCCTGCTAATCAGAACCCCAGCCTAGCTGCTTCCTCTCTAAAATGGTTTCCATGTGCCTTAGGCACATCTCTGATTGGAATCTGGAGTGCCCTTATAAGTCCCTAGTATATGGTATACTATGTACCCAGGGCATAGGTACCTCAGAGGCCTACCAGGGGCTGCAGCATGTATTGTGCCACCCCTGGAAGACCATCCAAACTGACACCACAGGTCTGCTACTGCAGCCTGGGTAAGGTGGTGCATGCACCCCTTACTGTGATATAGGCTACCTATATCACTATATACATACACACATATAAACCTATAAGTCACTCCTATGGCAGGCCTTATCAATCCTGAAGGCAGAGTGCGTGGTTCCTATGTGAGAGGGTGCCCCTGCATGAGCAGGGCCCCTCTGCAGCGTTTGGAGACCCATCTCTGATGCTGTTTGTAGTGCAGCCTGACCATATATACTCTTAAGCGCATTATAACCTCGCGTTAAATGCTAACTTTGGAATGGCTGCACCGAAACATGTCGTGTTTGGTGTCAAACATCTTGGAATACTACCCCCCCCGCCAATTCTGGCGGCGGGGGTAGCATTCCACCCTTCTAGAGGAGAGACATGTTAACCCTGGCCTGGCCGGTAACTTCTTTCTAAAGCCCTGGCATCACAAAATGGATGCTGCTGCCACAGACACAAGTCTGGCCTCCTGCTGCTGGACGAAACTCCGGCAGGGGAGGCCTGGACAATAGGTTTCCTGTCTCAGGGAGGTGTGACCACCTCCCCAGACAGGATAGTGTGTATTGGGGTTGGGCGGGAGCACTTTCGGGTGCTTTGAAGTCCTGCACTGGGGGCACACTTGGTGTCCATGTGCATACCCCAGTTCAAACCGGATCAGGGGCTTGCAGCCCCTGCTTTGGCGCGAACTGGACAAAGGGAAAGGGGTGTAGCCACCCCTCTGCCCTGACCCACCCATAGGTGGGGCCACAGAGTAGTCCAACCCCTAAACTTAGTATAAGTATAGGAACCCAGTCCTTAGGACTTTAGATTATCCCTGGACGAAACTCTGACACAGAATCCTGGACCTTCGACGCTCTACTACAAGATTAGAGGACAGAAGAATCTCCCTTGGGGTCAAGGAGTGAGTCCCCTGCTTGGCAGGCACCAAAGAAGCAATTGTCCGGTCTGCATCGCCTAAGCTCCCGTCAGACGCCGAAGTCTTTGCATCACCAGAGGTAGATTTCCAGACTTTCCCGAGGCTGCCCTGAGTCCCCAGCAAAGCTGAGGCCCGTAGCTGTCGTGGGTAACGTGGAACCGTGACCCCTGGACACCGCACGCATTTGCAAGTGCATCCTCTTCTGGGTCTCCCACGAAGTCGTGCTTTGGGTTCCGAGTAGCCCTAGCCTCCAGCACCAACTGCACCGAAGATCACTGGCCTCCACTCCACGAGTGTCCTGTGAGCCAGCTCCACGTGCACCGTCTTGAGGCTCCTTTGCGGTCGCTAGCCCGTTGGCTAGTAGCCCTTCACGAAGGCCAATCTTTTTCTACTTGGGCTCCCTGGTTGCTCCAGGCCTGCCCTCACTTACCCTTGCTGGGTGAGTTCCTCAGACCATGCTGGTCTGCACAATCATCAATCTTCAACTTCATCAAGACTTGCCGTTGCCAAGGCTTGTTAGGTCCAATCCGGTCGCCGACACCTCAGCACTCGACAGACATTGTGTACCAGCCTGAATCCTGCTCCTGGTTGCCGACAACGCCTCCTGGACCTCGTGGCTGAAGAGTCAAGACAACTGTCAACCTACCTGAAGCACTCGACATCGGTGGGCATCTGCTCATCGCCTTCCTGGTCACTGACTAGTGACCCAGACTCTGTCCCCTCTGCTTTCAGGTTCTTCAGATCTCCGATCCACCTTTGGATCCACCCGGACACTTTTCACTTGGTCGCCAGCAGCACTTTGCAGCAGATCGCCATTCAAATCGACGACGAAACCCGACCCCGAAAGGCACCTATGCACCCGGCTTCCCTGGGTGAGGTAACAAGAGTACTCCGGTGCTCCCGTGGGTAGAGGCTCTAGAACGACCTAGTTCTCAAAGGGTTTGTCCAAGTCCTTCTTTAAGTGTCCCTTTTCTTTAATTTCCAAACCGCGACTTTCTCCATAGAAGTTAACGGCGTTTCGCGGCTGTGTAATTACACTGCACGCGTCCCCCGTGGGTCCCCTGTGTCACTACCTTGGGTGGTTCCTTGTGGTCCAAGCACTTCTAGAGGCTCTAGGCCTAGTGTCTAGCTCAGTCGTGGTTCTTATACCACTTTATTGGTATATGGTTTGGTACGCCCCTAGGGCCCAAACGTGTATTTGTGCTATTACTGTGTTTAAATAACTTATAACTTATGTATTTGAACTCTAGCCTCATAAAGAGACTAGAGGGGTGTGTTTAGTAATAAATACATATATTTTGAATATATACCTGGTGTGGTGCTCTTTCATTTGATCACTCAAGAGATTATAGACTGGTAAAACAAGCTGCTTTACATTCCTTCAAGACTTAGCCTGAAGGCTGCTCTCCATAGCTACCACTAGGATAGCTTTCAATAAGGTTGTCTTTAACCTATCTCCAATAAGGGGTTGTTTGGACTGGTGCAAGGTGCCCACTATAATTAGTGGACAGCATATGCCAGGCCAACTTCTCACATTGGTGTGCAGCGTGTGGGATTCCAGCTTGCTATTGTTTTACCAGATAATCTCAATTGAATTGATCAACTGAAAACCACTAAAGGTACCTAAGGTACATATAAATTAAGCTTAGTATACAGTAAGTTCTACTGAACTTAGAGTTGTGTGTTAAGGGATAGCACACCCTTTCTACAACTCAAGAGAGTTTAGTAGGCCACACTAGAGTAGGTAGTGCATACACCACACCTCACTAGTGATGTCTTCAAAGCCAGGACCCAGTGAGTCCTTGCCAGAAGCCCCTGGGCTTCTTCCCTCCAAGTATGATACACTCCCATTCTTGGAATTGAGAGCATTATGCAATTTGAGTAAACTGAAGACAGGCCAAAGCCCCACCACCCAACATCTGAGAGAGATGTTAGAGGCTTATGATCTCAGCAGGCCCTTAGGGACTGAAGGGGTAGGAGCAGAGGGTGGGGCAGAAGATGAGGATGGGGCAAGGGGTAGCAACACCCCCAGCCCCCCCTCTGGAACTGACCAGGAGGGTGACAATGACCCTGACCTGGAAAACCCAATTCCTCCTGTGGATGAGGAGGAGGCTCAGGATGACCTCCACTTTGTCCCCCCAGGAAGGATTGTGAGTGTGCCCAGAAGGTCTAGATCTCCTTCTCAGGAGTCTAACCACTCTGGCACCTCAATAGGGACCTCTGTCTCCTCTCATAGGAGGGAATCCTCTCATGAGAGGAGAAAGAGGCTGATTCAGTATGAGGAAGCTCAGCTTGAACTCAGAAAACAGCAATTGGCTATAGACAGGGAGTCCCTAGATCTCTACAAAGAGAGAAAAAAGTTGGGACTAGAGTCCCATGGTGGCAGCAATGTCCCTAAAGATAGGGAAAGGTCTTATGACCATAGAAACCTGAGCAAGATTGTCCCTCCCTACCAGAGTGGGGATGACATCCACAAATGGATAACTGCTCTAGAGAGGGCCTGTAAAGTACAGAAGGTCCCTCAGGAGTAGTGGGCAGCAATCTTGTGGCTCTCCTTTGCAGACAAAGGTAGAGACAAGCTCCTCACTGTAAGAGAAGAGGATGCTGATAATTACAAGGTCTTGAAGAGTGCTCTTATTGATGGGTTTGGCCTAACAACTGAACAATACAGGTTGAAGTTCAGAGATGCCCAAAAAGCACAGACTCAAGACTGGGTAGACTATGTGGATTGTTCTGCTAAGGCTCTGGAAGGCTGGTTGATGGGCAGTAAGGTGTGTGACTTCACAGGATTGTACAATCTGATAATGAGGGAGCAGATTCTTAATAACTGTCAAAATCAGCTGTTGCATCAGTACCTGGTGGACTCTGATCTGACCTCTCCCCAAGAATTGGGAAAGAAGGCAGACAAATGGGTCAGAACCAGGGTGAGGCAGAAGGTACAGAACCAAGGTGGTGACCCTAAGAAGCAAGATTCTAAGAACTCTGATAAGGGTGGGGAGAAGGGTAAAGATCAAAAGTCTTCACAAGGCCCCCAAAAATCTTCTTCAGGTGGGGATTCACAGTCTACCAAAGGGAAAGGCCAAAGAAAACCATGGTGCAAGGTCTGTAAGCAAAAGACCCACTGGACCAGTGATTGCACCAAGTCCAAAGACTCAAGTCCAGCCCCCACCAATGCCCCTAAGGCACCTGTTCCCCCTAGTACAGTTACAGTTGGTGGTGGGAGTACTACAGCCAAGGGTTTAGTAGGGTTGACCCTGGGTACTGAGATGGGCTCTGACCTAGTCAGAGAACTCACTCAGGCTGTGTTAGTCTGTGATGGAGGCATGGATGTGACCTCCTCTGTGAGTCCCAGTAATCTGGGCAAGTACAGACAACAGCCTTTAATCAATGGACGAGAGGCTTTGGCATTTAGGGACACAAGACCTTGTGAATCCTGGGCAAGTTATACTTGGTGAGATGTACCAAGTGACCAATGCTAGCAATGTCAGAACAGACCATACTCTGGCAGTTGTTAACTTCTCCTGGGGAGGGGTAACTGGCCTTAAGAAGGTTGTGGTAAGTGCAGACCTACCAGTCGAATGCTTGCTTGGCAATGACTTAGAAACTTCAGCTTGGGCAGAAGTGGAGCTCAGGACCCATGCAGAAATGCTGGGGATCCCTGCAGATGTGTTTGCTGTGACCAGGTCACAAGCCAAAATGTCTAGCACTGAACAGGCCTTGGATTCTGGAATAATGGACCAAGTGCCTTCCAAGAGGAGGAGTAGTAGGGTAAAGGCAGTGCCTTCCCCTTGGCTCAGAAGGAAGATCAGTCCCTTGAGGGGGATGATCTCAGTCCTGAGGAAGGAACTGTCCCAGAGGAGCTTGAACCTGACCAGGTTGAGTTCTTGGGGACAGGGGGACCTTCCAGGGCAGATCTGAGCCAGGAGCAGCAGAGCTGCCCCTCTCTTGAACCCCTCAGACAGCAAGCTGCTGCTGAGGCTGCTGGGAAAGCTAGTGGTCTCCATACTGTGTATTGGGATGATGGACTCTTGTACTCAGAGTGTAGAGACCCCAAGCCTGGTGCTACCAGGAGGTTGGTTATACCTCTGAAGTTCAGGGGCTTCCTATTGACCCTAGCCCATGATATTCCCTTAGCAGGTCACCTGGGCCAGAACAAGACTTGGGACAGAATTGTCCCTCACTTTCACTGGCCCCACATGTCTGAAGACACCAAGGAGTTTTGTCGCTCCTGTGTAACCTGACAGGCCAGTGGCAAGGCAGATGGCACTACAAAGGCCCCCCTGATACCACTACCTGTGGTGGGGGTTCCCTTTGAAAGGGTGGGGATTGACATTGTTGGTCCCATGGATCCCCAAACAGCATCTGGGCACAGGTTTATCCTGGTGGTAGTGGATCATGCCACCAGGTACCCAGAGGCTATACCCCTTAGGACCACTACAGCACCTGTGGTGGCAAGGGCCCTCCTGGGAATTTTCTCAAGAGTGGGCTTTCCTAAGGAGGTTGTATCAGACAGGGGTGCTAACTTTATGTCTGGATACTTAAAAGCAATGTGGAAGGAGTGTGGAGTGACTTACAAGTTCACCACACCCTATCACCCACAATGCAATGGTTTAGTTGAGAGATTCAACAAAACCTTGAAGGGCATGATTAAAGGGCTCCCAGAAAAGCTTAGGCGAAGATGGGACATACTCTTGCCCTGCCTTTTATTTGCATATAGGGAGGTGCCTCAGAAGGGGGTTGGTTACAGCCCTTTTGAACTTTTGTTTGGCCACCCTGTCAGGGGTCCACTGTGCTTGGTGAAGGAAGGATGGGAGTTACCTCTCAAGCCCCCAAAGCAAGACATAGTGGACTATGTACTTGGTCTCCGCTCCCGGATGGCTGAGTATATGAAAAAGGCAACTAAAAACCTTGAGGCTAGCCAGGAACTTCAAAAGGCCTGGCATGACCAAAAGGCTGTACTGACTGTTTATCAGCCAGGACAAAAGGTGTGGGTGTTGGAGCCAGTGGCCCCAGCAGCTCTCCAAGACAAATGGAGTGGACCCCACACTATTGTTGAGCAGAAGGGTGAGGTTACCTACTTAGTAGACCTAGAAACACCCAGGAGTCCCCACAGGGTTCTCCATGTCAACAGGTTAAAACCATATGTGGACAGGGCAGACATGGGCTTGCTCATGGCTACTGATGAAGGGCAGGAGGAAGAGAGTGACCCACTCCCTGACCTGCTCTCACAGAACCCTGACGATGGGTCAGTAGATGGTGTAGCCTTGGCAGGCAGCCTCACTACCCAGCAGCAAACTGATTGTAGACAGGTGCTCAATCAGTTTAGACACATGTTTTCACTGACACCCAGTCAGACCACCTGGTGCACTCATGAAGTGGACACTGGGGACAGTCTGCCTATTAAAAATAAGATTTATAGGCAACCTGACCATGTCAGGGACTGTATCAGGACTGAGGTCCAGAAAATGTTGGATTTGGGAGTTATTGAACCCTCAGATAGCCCTTGGGCTAGTCCAGTGGTCCTTGTGCCAAAACCTCACACCAGTGGTGGGAAAAGAGAGATGAGGTTTTGTGTGGACTACAGGGGTCTCAATGCAGTCACTAGGACTGATGCCCATCCAATACCAAGGGCAGATGAGCTAATAGACACTTTGGCCTCAGCCAAGTATCTAAGCACATTTGACTTGACAGCTGGCTACTGGCAGATCAGACTAGCTGATGCTGCAAAGCCAAAAACAGCATTCTCAACCCCTAGTGGGCATTATCAATTTGTGGTGATGCCCTTTGGTCTGAAGAATGCACCTGCCACTTTTCAGAGGTTGGTGAATACAGTCCTTACGGGTCTGGAATCCTATAGTGAAGCATATCTAGATGATATTGCTGTCTTTAGCTCCACCTGGGAGGATCACCTGGTCCACCTCAGAAATGTTTTACAGGCCCTGCAAAAGGCAGGCCTGACTATCAAGGCCACTAAGTGCCAGATAGGGCAGAGTCAGGTTGTGTACCTGGGCCACCTTGTGGGTGGAGGTCAGGTTCAACCCTTGCAGAGCAAGATCCAGACCATCATGGACTGGACTGCTCCAACTACCCAGACTCAGGTGAGAGCCTGCTTAGGCCTGACTGGGTACTATAGGAGATTTGTCAAGGGGTATGGATCAATAGTGACACCCCTGAATGACTTAACTTCCAAGAAAATGCCCAAAAAGGTTCAGTGGACAGTTAGCTGTCAAAAGGCATTTGATGACCTGAAGCAGGCCATGTGCACTGCTCCCATTCTACAGAGTCCTGATTACTCCAAGAAGTTCATTGTTCAAACTGATGCATCTGAATTGGGGGTAGGGGCTGTACTGTCACAATTGAATGAAGAAGGTCAGGATCAGCCAGTAGCTTTCATTAGCAGAAGGCTGACCCCTAGAGAGAAACGTTGGTCAGCCATTGAGAGGGAGGCCTTTGCTGTGGTCTGAGCTCTGAAGAAGTTGAGGCCATACTTGTTTGGTACTCACTTCCTTGTTCAAACAGACCATAAGCCCCTCTTATGGCTAAAACAAATGAAGGGTGAAAACCCCAAATTGCTTAGGTGGTCCATTTCCCTACAGGGGATGGACTTCACAGTGGAACATAGACCTGGGAGTAACCATGCCATTGCAGATGGACTCTCTAGGTACTTCCACTTAGAACATGAAGACTTAACTGGGCAAGGTTAGTTTAATGTCCCTACGTTTGGGGGGGGGTTGTGTAGGAGAGTAGGATCTGCTTCAGATGGGTACCCCCACTTTTTGCTGATGCTTCACTGTTTTTCGACCTTAGTCTGGCTGGGGCCCTGCTAATCAGAACCCCAGCCTAGTTGCTTCCTCTCTAAAATGGTTTCCATGTGCCTTAGGCACATCTCTGATTGGAATCTGGAGTGCCCTTATAAGTCCCTAGTATATGGTATACTATGTACCCAGGGCATAGGTACCTCAGAGGCCTACCAGGGGCTGCAGCATGTATTGTGCCACCCCTGGAAGACCATCCAAACTGACACCACAGGTCTGCTACTGCAGCCTGGGTAAGGTGTTGCATGCACCCCTTACTGTGATATAGGCTACCTATATCACTATATACATACACACATATAAACCTATAAGTCACTCCTATGGCAGGCCTTATCAATCCTGAAGGCAGAGTGCGTGGTTCCTATGTGAGAGGGTGCCCCTGCATGAGCAGGGCCCCTCTGCAGCGTTCGGAGACCCGTCTCTGATGCTGTTTGTAGTGTGCAGCCTGACCATATACTCTTAAGCGCATTATAACCTCGCGTTAAATGCTAACTTTGGAATGGCTGCACCGAAACATGTCGTGTTTGGTGTCAAACATCTTGGATTACTACCCCCCCCCGCCAATTCTGGCGGCGGGGGTAGCATTCCACCCTTCTAGAGGGAGAGACATGTTAACCCTGGCCTGGCCGGTAACTTCTTTCTAAAGCCCTGGCATCACAAAATGATGCTGCTGCCACAGACACAAGTCTGGCCTCCTGCTGCTGGACGAAACTCCGGCAGGGGAGGCCTGGACAATAGGTTTCCTGTCCCAGGGAGGTGTGACCACCTCCCCAGACAGGATAGTGTGTATTGGGGCTGGGCGGGAGCACTTTCGGGTGCTTTGAAGTCCTGCACTGGGGGCACACTTGGTGTCCCTGTGCATACCCCAGTTCAAACCGGATCAGGGGCTTGCAGCCCCTGCTTTGGCGCGAACTGGACAAAGGGAAAGGGGTGTAGCCACCCCTCTGCCCTGACCCACCCATAGGTGGGGCCACAGAGTAGTCCAACCCCTAAACCTAGTATAAGTATAGGAACCCAGTCCTTAGGACTTTAGATTATCCATGGACGAAACTCTGTCACAGAATCCTGGACCTTCGACGCTCTACTACAAGATTAGAGGACAGAAGAATCTCCCTTGGGGTCAAGGAGTGACTCCCCTGCTTGGCAGGCACCAAAGAAGCAATTGTCCGGTCTGCATCGCCTAAGCTCCCGTTGGACGCCGAAGTCTTTGCATCACCAGCGGTGGATTTCCAGATTTCCCCGAGGCTGCCCTGAGTCCCCAGCAAAGCTGAGGCCCGTAGCTGTAGTGGGTAATGTGGAACCGTGACCCCTGGACACCACACGCATTTGCAAGTGCATCCTCTTCTGGGTCTCCCACGAAGTCGTGCTTTGGGCTCCGAGTAGCCCTAGCCTCCAGCACCAACTGCACCGAAGATCACTGGCCTCCACTCCACGAGTGTCCTGTGAGCCAGCTCCACGTGCACCGTCTCGAGGCTCCTTTGCGGTCACTAGCCCATTGGCTAGTAGCCCTTCTCGAAGGCCAATCTTTTTCTACTTGGGCTCCCTGATTGCTCCAGGCCTGCCCTCACTTACCCTTGCTGGGTGAGTTCCTCAGACCTTGCTGGTCTGCACAATCGTCAATCTTCAACTTCATCAAGACTTGCCGTTGCCAAGGCTTGTTGGGTCCAATCCGGTCGCCAACACCTCAGCACTCGACAAACATCGTGTACCAGCCCGAATCCTGCTCCTGGTTGCCGACAACGCTTCCTGGACCTCATGGCTGAAGAGTCAAGACGACTGTCAACCTACCTGAAGCACTCGACATCGGTGGGCATCTGCTCATCGCCTTCCTGGTCACTGGCTAGTGACCCAGACTCTGTCCCCTCTGCTTTCAGGTTCTTCAGATCTCCGATCCACCTTTGGATCCACCCGGACACTTTTCACTTGGTCGCCAGCAGCACTTTGCAGCAGATCGCCATTCAAATCGACGACGAAACCCGACCCCGAAAGGCACCTATGCACCCGGCTTCCCTGGGTGAGGTAACAAGAGTACTCCGGTGCTCCCGTGGGTAGAGACTCTAGAACGACCTAGTTCTCAAAGGGTTTGCTCCAAGTCCTTCTTTAAGTGTCCCTTTTCTTTAATTTCCAAACCGCGACTTTCTCCATAGAAGTTAACGGCGTTTCGCGGCTGTGTAATTACACTGCACGCGTCCCCCGTGGGTCCCCTGTGTCACTACCTTGGGTGGTTCCTTGTGGTCCAAGCACTTCTAGAGGCTCTAGGCCTAGTGTCTAGCTCAGTCGTGGTTCTTATACCACTTTATTGATATATGGTTTGGTACGCCCCTAGGGCCCAAACGTGTATTTGTGCTATTACTGTGTTTAAATAACTTATAACTTATGTACTTCGAACTCTAGCCTCATAAAGAGACTAGAGGGGTGTGTTTAGTAATAAATACATATATTTTGAATATATACCTGGTGTGGTGCTCTTTCATTTGATCACTCAAGAGATTATAGACTGGTAAAACAAGCTGCTTTACATTCCTTCAAGACTTAGCCTGAAGGCTGCTCTCCATAGCTACCACTAGGATAGCTTTCAATAAGGTTGTCTTTAACCTATCTCCAATAAGGGGTTGTTTGGACTGGTGCAAGGTGCCCACTATAATTAGTGGACAGCATATGCCAGGCCAACTTTTCACAGCCACCCCCCGGGGCTTGTTTTTTTTAAAGTTTGGGGGGCCTCTAAGGCCCCCCCAAGCCCCGGGGACCGCCACCCCCGGGGCTTTCATTGTTTATAATAGCGGGGGGCACACTGCTCCCCCGCAGCCCCGGGGAATGCCACCCCCCGGGGCTTCATTTTAAAAAAAAAAATACATGTGTGGGGGGGCTCGAGCTCCCCCACATGCCCCGGGGACCACCACCTCCCCGGGGCACTTCAAATGTAAATTTGGGGGTCCGTTACGGACCCCCGAGCCCCGGGGACCACCACCTCCCCGGGGCTGTGCAGATGTTGGGAGGGGGCCACGCGGCCCCCCTCCTGGAGCCCTTGATGGCCCTGGGGACTGCCATCCCCCAGGGCCGGCTCCTGCAGTGTCCCGGGGTGCCCACCCCCAGGACACTGCTGTTTGCAATGGCAGGGCGGGAGCCTCGAGGCTCCCGCCCTGTCATTGCAAACTCTGCTTTGCTTCATTGAAGCGAGAGCAGGGAAACCTGCTCTCGCTTCAATAAAGCAAAGCAGAATTGCTTTTCCATAAGGGGAGCTGCATGTCAGCAGCTCCCCTTGTGGAAAATCAATGCCGGCTCCCACAGGACGCGGGGAGCCGGCGGGACCGTGGGTGGATTGGGGACCCCCCCACGGTCCCCAACGAGAGGCCAGGCCCCGGGGGATGGGGTCCCCGGGGCCATGAGTGGCCCGGGAGGGGGGCCACGCAGCCCCCCGCCCCCATAATAATTTTTTTTTTTTTTAAACGCAAAGGCCGGCCCCGGGGAATGGGGTCCCCGGGGCCATAAATGACCTGAGGAGGGGGGGCATGCAGCCCCCCTCCAATTATTTAAACAAAAAAGAAAACAATGGCCATGCCCCGGGGGATGGGGTCCCTGGAGCCGAAAATGGCCTCAGGAGGGGGGCCACGTGGCCCGCCTTCAGTTTTTAAAAAAAAGGAACCAAATAGGGGTCAGGCCCTGGGGGATGGGGTCCCCAGGGCCCAAAAATAGGAAAAGAAGGGGGGCCACACAGCCCCCCTTCTAAAAAAAATTTTTTTTTAAAAAGACCGGCATCGCACCGGAGGCCCCGCCCCCTCCCTGCAGCACTCTGCAAACGCGCCCCCTGGCGCGTTGTAAGATGGGGAACTAATTCCCCTTGAATACTGGGGGTCCCTGGGGGCCAACTAGCCCACCAGGAATCTCCAGTATGCGCCAGGGAGCTGCGTTGCAGAGAGGTGTTCAGAGGCCACGCCCCTTTTTACACCTCTCTGCAACGCAGCTCTGTGGCGCTTACTGGAGGTACCTGGTGGGCTAGTTGGACCCCAGGGACCCTCAGGATTCAAGGAGACTTAATCACCCAACTTAAAACGCGCCACGGGGCGCGTTTGCACAGTGGTGAAGGGAGGGGGCGGGGCCTGAGGTGACATGTGTGCAAACACGCCCTGTGGAGCGTTTTAAGTTGGGGAATTAATTCCTCTTCAATCCGGAGGGTCCCTGGGGGCCAACTAGCCCACCAGGTACCTCCAGTAAGCGCCACAGAGCTGTGTTGCAGAGTGGTGTAAAAAGGGGCGTGGCCTCTGAACACCTCTCTGCAAGGCAGCTCCCTGGCGCACATGTCACCTCAGGCCCCGCCCCCTTCCTTCACCACTGTGCAAACACGCCCCCTGGCGAGTTGTAAGTTGGGGAATTAATTGCCCTTGAATACTGAGGGTTCCTGGGGGCCAACTAGCCCACCAGGTACCTCCAGTATGCGCCAGGAGCTGCGTTGCAGAGAGGTGTTCAGAGGCCACGCCCCTTTTACACCTTTCTGCAACGCAGCTCTGTGGCGCTTACTGGAGGTACTTAGTGGGCTAGTTGGACCCCTGGGACCCTCAGGATTCAAGGGGACTTAATTTGCCAACTTAAAACGGCCACAGGGCGTATTTACACAGTGGTGAAGGGAGGGGACGGGGCCTGAGGTGACGTTGTGTGCAAACACGCCCTGTGGCGCGTTTTAAGTTGGGGAATTAATTCCCCTTCAATCATGAGGGCCCCTGGGGGCCAACTAGCCCACCAGGTGCTTCCAGTAAGCGCCACTGCGCTGCGTTGCAGAGAGGTGGTCCAGGCCATGCCCCTTTTTACACCTCTCTGCAACGCAACTCTGTGGCGCTTACTGGAGGTACCTGGTGGGCTAGTTGGACCCCAGGGACCCTTAGGATTCAAGGGGACTTTATCCCCCAACTTAAGAGGGCGTGTTTGCACACATGTAACCTCAGGCCCCCACCCCTCCCTACACCAGTGTGCGTTTTAAGAGGTAGTTTTAATCCCCCTGCCCTATTATGTACTAGGGAGTTACAGAGGAGGTCATGCTAATCACAGGGGTACCCCAACGCATAGTGTTCCCTAGTGTATGTAGGTCTTTTAACTGTATTCTAAGTGTCTTTTACCATAGCACTGGCTCTAGGCCTGGTTAGTCAGAGTCAGTTACCACCAGTACCCGTCTGGAAAAGGTGTGGGCACAGGATGATTTTGCAACAAGGCCTCTTTCTGCTCCTCTGTTGGTTCTTTCTGCACATGTCTTGCTTCTTCCTGCATTTTTCTTCGTCTTTGTGGACTTCTGTTTCTTTCTACATTTCTTTTGCTTCTTTCTGTGCGTTTTTTCTTCTTTCTTCACATGTCGTACTTCTGTAGGCATAGTTACAAACTAGCATTTGAAAAACCTTTGAAATTCACTGAAAAAACCATAGGTTTCAGGCACGTTATAGTTCGAAATTAGCATTTAAAAAACCTTAGAAATTCACTGAAAAAACCATAGGTTTTAGGGACAGTTATAGTTAGTTGGACATTTCACTCGTACAAAACCATAGAAATTCCCCCGTTATAGTTAGTTCAGCTAACTACAACTCGCGCCCCGCAATGCACTGCTGATGACGTCACATATTACATCACTCATGACATGGTCAGTGACATCACTAATGACATCACTGATGACATCTCAGATGACATCACTGATGACATCATCCAGTGACTGTGTGTTTCTGTAAAGTTTAAATATGTTTAATATATATAGGGAAAGGCATATTGAAGAATGAGTGGGTGTATAAGTGTCTGAATGGATGATCTAGTAGGTGCGTGACTAACTCTATAAGTGAGTGATTAAACGTATCTTACTGAATGCATGGGTTAGTGACTAAACTGTGTGAATGTCTGTATCCGTCTGTCTGTTGCTGTGTAAGCGGCTGCATGGGTTTGTGAATAGCTACATGAGTGTCTATATGAGTTATTGATTGGTTGTCTGAGTATCTGTATGGGTGCCTGAGTGTTTGTGTGGGTGGGGTGTGTGTGACTCTGTGCATAGATGTGTGAGTGGGTGATTCACTGGGTGCATGGTTTCAAGAGTGCATCTGTGATGGACTGTATGGGTGGGTGAGTGTGTGTATGGGTGTGTTAGTGAGTGAATGTATATCTCAGTGGTACATGTGTGAGTAACTACATATGTGAAAGGCAGTATATATGTGTGTTGGAGTATATAAATGGCTATAAGTGAGAGTGTGTGATTGTGAGAGTGGCTGTATGGATGAGTGTGTACTTGTATCAGTGATTGTTTAAGAGCATAAGAATGTGCTAGTATTTGTATGAGTAAGTGAGCTGGTGTGTGTATAACTGTATAGGTGAGTAAATGGCAGTGTGATTAATTATTTGCATGACTGACTAGGTGTGTGAGTACCTCTATGGATGAGTGGCGGTGTGTGAGGGTCTATGTAGGTGTATGAGTGCATATGATAGTCCTGTACTGAGTGACCGTAAGTATGAGTGACTGTACGGGTGAGTGAGTGGATGTGTGTGTAGACCTAAGAATCAGTGAGTGGGTATGTAGTTATTGGTGTTGGAGTGTCTATGGTTTTGAGAATGGCAGTCTGTAATTTAGAGTGGGTGTATCAAAGGTTATATTAGGGTGTGAGAAGATGCATGAAATTATCACATGGATGATGTCATCAGTGATGTCATTTGAGATGTCATTGAAACCCACCCCCCTCATGCCCCCGGGACTTGGCCCACCCGGGGGCAAAATAGCCAATTTTGTTTTTTTTTAAATGCTTTTCTCTGCCCAAGGGGTCCTTGTGGGACCCCCTGAGCAGACCTAGGGGTCAGGGTGTTTCTACCCTGCCCCCTTTTTGCGTTTTGCGACTTGTTTCTGTGCCTCGTTCTACCGAGGCACAAAACAAAATGGCTGCCAACACTTCCTGATTTGGAGTGTTGCCAGCCACTTGACAGCCAATTAGCATGCAGCTCGTGATCGGGAGGGTGCGCGGACCCTAAGCGGCCATAGATATATATGTGATTTTACTTTTGATTTTCTCAGGAACTACTGAACGGATTTACACCATTTAACAAAAAGGGTTCTTTTGAACCAAGGGCTACCTCTTTGCCAAATTTGGTGTAATTCCGTTCAGCAGTTCGGGCTGTAGCCGTGTCTAAAGTTTCCTATGGGAAATTGATTTTTTGACTCTTTTTTTTCAATTTCTCCGCAACTACTGAACGGATTTACACCATTTAAAAAAAATGTCACTTTCTGAACCAAGCGCTACCTTTTTGCCAAATTTGGTGTAATTCCGGTCAGCAGTTCGGGCTGTAGCCGTGTCTAAAATTTCCTATGGGAATTAACATGGAGAAAACAAGTTTTGGGACTCCTCTTTTTTCTCGGCCCCCACTTGCCGAATCACCCCGAAACTTTCAGGATAGGAGCGGACCGGAGCGCCCCACGAGTTTTGAGAATTTCGCGAAGATTCGTCAACCGGCGCCAAAGTTATTTCAAATAGAATGTTGCAGATTTCCTATGGAAAATAGGTCCTAACTATAACTATCTACTGGCGACCGCCAGTAGATTATATATATATATATATATATATATATATATATATATATATATATATATGTATATGTGATCAAGGCCACCTGACGGCCGCAACGCATCACAACTTGGATATATGAAGCAATAAATCTGTCGAACCGAATATCCCTGGCTTGTGGTTCCTGAGAGCGCGTCTATCTTTTTTTTATTTTTTATCTGTTTATTTGCATTTCAAAAATAAGAAACACCAGCCTTTCGTTACACATCACCCTGTGCATCTGAGCATCCAAATACAACATTTGATCAGACAACACCACAATAAAGAGATACGACAAATCAGATTGCTACAATCAATGTTCCATGAGTCGAACAAGACACTTGCATAAACCGAAGGTCAGTCTGCCTCACCCTGGGTGTTGGCACTGGCTTAACGTTGCAGGTACAGACGCAGTGGCTCCCAAATGTCTCTTGGCTTAGAGGAAATCGGCAGTTCCTCTGCATATAGTTCCAGCGTCTCTTTACAATAGACCATATCTCTGATCCAGTTCGCAACGCTTGGCGCCCGTTTACTGTCCCACGTTATGGCCACTCCTCGCTTAGCCATGAGCAGGGCAATGCGTACGAATTTCCCCAGGACTCCTGTAACATGAGGGACATAACCCAGAAGGCAAACAAGAGATGTACACTGAACATCCGACCCAGACATTTCTTTTATATGTTGCACCACTTGCTCCCAGTAACGAGCCACCCCCCGCACTCCCAGGCGAGATGTATAAAGTCAGCTTCCATCTGCCCACAGCGTTTACAGCGGCTATCTTCCCTCAAACCACATTTGTATAGTCGAAAGGGCGTGTGATATGTCTGATGTAGATATATCAAATGTATGATACGGAGGTTCCCGTTGGGAGAGAGTTTGCCAGTGAGACTACACACATGCTCCCATTCTCCCTGCGTCAGTGGTGTGGGCAATACAGCATTCCACCTTGCTACGCTCCCATCCGGCTTACTAACTTTCTCATCCCGTATTGCCCTGTACAGCCGCGTTATTAACTTCTTTCGTGTGGGGGTGGTCAGCAGCAATTGGAGGGATTGGAGTGTCGGTGGTTCCGCCGGATATGTGGGATAGTGCGTTCTGATTGCATGTCGCAGGCGGTGAAGGGCAAATCGAAAGAGCAGGGTGTGATTAGTGATGTATTGTAGATCTATAGGGGCAAGGAAGGTGCCATTCGGATAGAGGTCTTGCATGGTTGTCAGTCCCGCCTCCCGCAGCAGACGCATAGGGCCAGTTTCCTGTGTCACGGAAAGCGCCGCATGGCACTCGATTGACATCGCAGGGGCATAGAGCGGCAGCTTGTTCGCAAGTCGCCCAATGGCACACCAAGCTGCAATCGTAGTGTCAATCGTGTTTATTTCCATCTTTGGGGCGTTGCGTCGTGTGTGAGTGATAATACTGCGAAGAGGGACCGGCGAGGCGTCACCGTCCTCTACTGCCACATGGGGTATAAAGTCATGCATGTTTACCCAATAGTGCGCATATTGTGCTTGCGCACTCAGATAATATAAATATGGATCTGGCACACTAAAACCCCCTCTGGCATAATCTAAAGTAAGGATATCCCAGGCCACTCGGGCCTGCTTGCCTCCCCATATCAGTCGTAATATAGAGGTGCGCAGTGTGGTGAAAAACCCCTGAGTTAGTTTTATTGGGATGTTAGAGAAGAGGTACAGGAAGCGGGGAAGCACTACCATTTTGATAATAGCGATACGGTCCGCCAGAGTCAGCGGCAGTGCTATCCATGTATCTATGTGATGATCCAACGCGGTGCAAGCCCTCCCATAATTCTCCCTCACCACTGTCTCAGGGTCGCGGTGGACCCAGATTCCCAAATACTTAACGGGGTCTGTTGTCCAGAGTATCGGATATTCCAGAGGAGGTGCCAAGGTGACTTCTGTCAGAGGGATAATAATGGACTTATCCCAGTTGATGGCGAGGCCGGAAATTAGTCTGAATCTAGTGAATTCACGCAGCACCTGCGCTAGATATCGCCCGGGTTCCCTCAGGAATAGAACCATATCATCGGCATAGAGCGAGATACCCACCGGTCGGTGATTGAAATTTAGGGCAGTCTCCCTGTGTCTCTGCCGTATAGCACACGCCAATGGCTCAATGGCAATGGCAAAGAGCAACGGCGATAGGGGACAGCCCTGACAAGTGCCCCTTTTAATAGAGAAGGCCTCAGACGTCAGCCCCCCAACTCGAACTCTAGCCGACGGTTCCGTGTATAAGATCCTGATCCATCTCAGGAACAGTGGTGGAAACCCCATACGCTCTAGGATGCGAAACATGTAATGCCATTCTATAGAGTCGAACGCCTTGGCTGCGTCGAGCATGACCGCCGAGGCTCGTAGGTCAGGGTTGAGGACGTGCATCATGGCGAAAATGGTCCGTAGGTTGTGGGAGGTGGATCGCTACGGTATAAATCCCGATTGGTCGGGCAGGACCAAGCGCGGCATTAATGGCTGAAGTTTCGTGGCCAAGATCTTGGCTAGTATTTTTGCATCAATATTGATCAAAGATAGAGGCCTGTAAGATTCACAGGAATCGGGTGCCTTGTCTTTCTTTAATAGAGTAATGATGAGTGCTTGCCGGAGGGACGGAGGTAATATGCCGGCGTCATGCGCCTCAGCGTACATCTCCAATAGATATGGGGCCAGAAGGTCCACATAGGCCTTGTAAAATTCCACGGTTAGACCGTCCGGGCCTGGAGCTTTTGCATTCGGCAGGGTGTATATCGCGGCCTTGATATCCGATACGTCCATCGGTTGACTCAAGTACTCTCTGTGACCATCAGCCAGCCATGCGCAAGCAATGTTTTCCAGATACTCCTCAGATGCGGAGTCCGGTCCTGTCCCTCGAGATGTATATATGCCAGCATAGTACTCTCTAAACCGTTCTAATATGTCCAATGGGGTGTAGTGCTCCCTACCCTGAGAGTCGACTATTTTATCTATATGATAATGGTCATCACGCTTTTTAATTGTCCCAGCTAGGATGCGGCCCGGTCTCCCGCCCTCCCCATAACGCCTGGCAGCATGACGACGGTTAACATAACGTACCTCCGTCTCTGCAGCCGCATCGTAATCGTGTATCAGAGCTTGGATGCGTGATAACGTGTCAATGGAGGGGTTATCTGTGTAGGCTTTCTCGAGGCTTGTTAAAGTGGCCTCTATATTGCTAAGTTGCGTTCTTAGATCCTTCAGTATACCGGCAGTGGTGCTCATGCAGACGCCCCGAATCGTTACTTTGAACGCTTCCCATAAGGTGGATGCACTGTCAACCGTGCCCTTGTTCTCTAGGAAATAGTTTCCGATTGCCTCGCGGACGGCATCAGCATACAGAGGATCGAGAAGCGCCTCTGATCGGAAGCGCCATGTGAACGGGCGACGGGCGGGAACGGGGATGTGTAGGGTGAGCTGTACGGGATTATGGTCAGAGAGAGTTCGCGGGTGGTTGATAACCTCCGACACCCACTCCGCTGCACTCTCACCGAGCAGCCAGTAGTCCAGCCTGGACCAGCTGTTGTGTGCAGGCGTGGCATGTGTGCCCTCCCTGGCTGCGCTGTTGCGCAGTCTCCAGACATCCACCAGTCCAAATTCCACCCGGGCCTGGTTAACACTCCGAGCAACTCTGGGGGTGCGGTTGCTCTGTGGATTGGATTTATCCAGTGCAGGGTCTAGATATGTGTTAAGGTCCCCTCCCCACACTATAGCTGTCTCGGGCCATTGACGGAGTATGCTGTACATACGGTGGAACACTTCAGGTTCGTCTGCAATGGGACCGTATATGGTTATGAGTGTAAGTAGTGTGTCTCCCAATTTGCCCTGTACCATCGCGCATCGACCGTCCCCATCGGTGTGGGTCAGATGAGGTGTAAACGGGACTCCTTTCTTTACCAATATAATGACACCCCTGGCGTATGATGAATATGAGGAGGCTAACCGGAACCCCGCCCATTTGCACGCAAAATTGGCAGCGGAGGTCCTGGTCAGTTGTGTTTCTTGTAAGAGTGCGATCTGGGTGCCGTGGCGATTTAAATAGGCGAGCACCTGTCGGGATTTCTTCGGAGAATTGAGCCCCCTAATGTTCCATGTTAATAGTCTGTATTGCTCACCCATGGATCCCGACAGCAGTAAGATATACAAGGGCGTTAAGCATCTGAATGTCACGGTGCATTGAACGTACAATAGAAAATACAGGCATGGTGTCGATACAATAATAAGAATCTACCTTTGTCAAGGTTGCACAGAGATCTTGGCTGGCTTCAACCGAACAATACCCTCCCACCCACCCCCCTCCCACTACAACCTCCCAATTAGGTCGAGAAAACACAACCCACCCCATCACAATAATAATAACCCCAACTACACTAAATAGTTCGATCAACTAGGGGATCACCCTCTTGGGGGGAGGAACGGCAGCGAACCCCTGCCTATCGGCAGGGTGGCCAGGCTACATTAACAGCATGAGCATCCCTCTCGAGTAACCCAGAAAGGGTAATAAACAGTGGAAAATCCCCTTTATGCCACTTAGAGACAACCCAAAATAGATGAGTGACCCTCAACACCATTCCTTGGTCGTGTCACGAAAGCCCCTTACGGATGTATTTATTTTATGTTGTTTGGACTCAAACTGACAGCACTAAGAGATCCGGTGCGGGCAGATACCCAAACGCCCCCAGTGCGTAGCAATGTGAGTGGCCTGTTAATCAGCATCACTGTGAGACGGTGACGAAGTTAGAGTCCGGGAGGCAGTCGCGGCCGTTTTTCTAGAGCCGATCTGTTTTGCAAATTTCAGGGCCGATTTAGAGTCTGTAAAGAAGTGTGCTTGAGCTTCATGCGTGATTTTCAATTTAGATGGATAGAGCATGGCGTAGGAGATAGAGGCAGACTGCAGTATTCTTTTTGCTGGCTGAAATTCCCTGCGAGCAGCTTGCACAGCCTGGGTATAGTCGGGAAAGAAAGAGAGGGTGTTTCCCTGATGGGTGACAGGACTTTTGGCTCTTGCCTCTCGCAGGATAGCATCTCTGTCCGCGTAGTTGAGAAGACGCGCTATTATCGGGCGTGGCGGCGCTCCAGGGGCCGGCCTGGGACCAAGTGATCGGTGCGCTCTCTCCACGATCATGACCGGAGACAGCACCGCGCCAAACAGTTCACGCAGTAGGGTATCGATGTAGGCCTCCATTTTCGAGATGGCCGTCGATTCCGGGAAGGCCAATAATACGGATGTTGTTCCGGCGTGAGCGCGCCTCTAAATCTTCGTTCTTCAACTTGATGACCTCTAGCACTCTCTCCATGTTCATGAGCTGCGTTCTCGTTTCAGCAGTGGTGTCATGAGTGTCCGACAATCTGTTTTCCAATGTATCTAGGCGAGTTTCATGCTTGTCCACCTTTTTTTTAACTGTGTCCAGGCTGGTCGCAAGCGCGTCAATCTTGCTGTCAATTGTTTTCAGGCCCGATCGCACTTCCAGCAATATAGACCTCATGTCTTCCTCCGGGCTATCTACAATGTCCGGCGCCAGCTGCGCAGCACCCGTCTCCATCGGATTTTCCGACGCGCGTGTGTGGCGCTTTGTCTCGAATGGGAGTTTAGGCTGTTTGGGGTCTGTTTTGCCCATAGTCACAAAGGAGTGGCGTTCCGGCAGCCCGCAGTTTATAGTGTGTCGTGTTGTGCTTATGGTAGGCAATGGTCCCGGGAGGAGTCTGAGCCGGCCAGATACCAGTAGAAGCAAAATGAAGGGAGCCAGTTGCACAAGCGGTCTATCAGTGGCGGTGCCTGGCCCACTCAGGATGGAGTGTTTATGTCACCAGAGGGCGGTCAACAACAGATAGCGTCGCCAGCCTGGAGCAAGCGCTGAAGAGGGGAGCCTCACCCCGACCGCCACGCGGAGGAAAGGCAGGCCCAGATAGCGTGCACACCGCACCAACCACCCCCCCACGTTCACTGTGGAGGAGGAATTAGGCGATGTCCACAGCCCCCCGTATGCCACACCTAGTCCGCCTCAGCAGCGTAGGGGGGAGCGCCACAAATGGAGGGAGCAGGCTAGGCCCTAATCACCCGCATAGGCGTGAGCATCCGGCACTCCGGCCGCAGGCCCTGAGCCGCAACGACACAGGACGGGCCCGGGTCGCGCACCGGTGCACAACGCAACGCCAACCAGTCGGGGCCCCACCGCTCCTACCTTAAACGTGTTCGGCTCCCGGGGGGGGAAATCGGCAGATCCGGCGATCCTCCTCCGTCCCGTCGCCGTCTGGCAAACAGCAGCCGCCCGCTCCAGCGGCCCACAGATCACCGCACCCGCCGCTCTTCAGGCAGGCCGCCCCCTCAGTCACGCCGTGTGCGGAGCGATGGGTGCTCCGCCGCTTCTCCACGATGTCGCCACAGCCTAGCGGGTCTCCGCACCCACAGCCGGCAGGATCACAGCGGCCTTGCTGCCTCCAGCCGAGGTCAGCCTCCGCAGCAGCACCTCAGACTCCGGCGGCCACCCTCTCAGCAGCTCTGCCAGCAAACACCATTTCCTAGCCTGAGAGTTCTCCGCCAGTATCAGGTGCGCAACTTGTAGCCCCTCGGTCAGGGCAGACCCGGCATTCAGGGCAGGTGTCGTCCTCGAGTACAGGAGAGGTTTAATGCATGGTATTTGCCGGATTTTGTAGCCCGGCCTGCGGAGCTCCTTCAGCAGGCAGCCATCTCGCAACGCGCCGTAACCACGCCCCCCGAGCGCGTCTATCTTTGTGTGCTGGTACGGATTACTGCTGGTTGCTCCACCGGCTCACGCGCCACCTCGCTAGGGTCTCCGGTTCCCGGAAGGGGCGCTCTTCGTTTGTGGATATATATATATATATATATATATATGTGATCAAGGCCACGGATGTGGCCGAAACGCGTCAGAGACAGCACAAGCTTTTCAAATAAACTGTAAAATTACCAGCACCAGCTATACCTGAGTCCATCAAATCTGTTGTGTGCACCCTTGCACTTGGATTGTCGTTGGATATATATATATATATATATATATATATATATATATATATATATATATATATCAAACCAACGATCCAAGTGCAATCGTGCACAAACCAGGTACGGACTTCAGATTATGCTGGTGCCAAATAGTATAGTTTATTTAGTTCGTGCTGCCCCTGATGCATCTCGGCCACATCCTGTGGCCTTGATCACATGACCACGCAACGTAATTACAGGATTTAAAAAGGTAACACACAAAGCATGTGACAAGTGACGACATTAGTAGCCATGGAAGACAGACTGTAGTTCACATTTAAGCTGTTTATATATATATAAAATGGTTTTATACTTTTTTGTAGCGGGATATTGGGTGGGGGATTTTTAAATTTGTATATTTTAAAGTACATTTTATGGTGATCATTTTAATGACATGCATGTTAATATTTTACAATTTTTAAACTTATTTTGTTACATTAATGTTTTAAACATTTTTATTTATTTTTAATTAAAATATATATTAATGGTATTAAATGTATTTTTTTTAAAAATATTAAAAAAAGAAATCCATAAAATTATTAAAAAAATTATATAAAAGTTTAACATTTTATACATTTTATTGGAAATTATCTTTCATAATACAAATATGTAAAATTTATTTTACTTTAATTTTTTTAATAGATTTTAATTTAATATTAAATAAAACACATATTAATGGTGTTAAATAAAAAATGAAATAATTTTTTTTAATTATTAAAAGAATTACAAAATTTAAAATAACAAAACATATTTAAATAAAGTAATGTAATAACAAATTAATTTGATTTCAAAGTTTAGAATGTCATACTTTTTCTGTAAAATATTTTGAAATAATATAATTTAAAATTTATTTTGCTTTAAAATGATAATTTTACATTAAAGTTAGATTTTTAATTTTGTAAAATAAAAGAATTGTTTTTATTAATTTTCAATTTTATGATTGTTAATTTTGGATTATAATTTTATTTTTTTATGATATAAAGTTTAGGAATGGTGATAAATATTTTTATAATTGCATTATTCAATAATTGCTATACAATGTTTTTTATATTTTTATGTTTAAATATATATTTATGTTCTTGTAGTTTTGGATAATGATTGAAAAGAATACATATTAATGTATTTTATAGTTAAAAATTGTGTCTGAGTATGAAATATTGATTGTGTAGTAAAATATTCAATTTGTATTAGTTTCTTTAAAATGTTGAAGTATATATAGTAAATGTCACCTCTTTAGCGTTTAACACCTTCTTCAAATAGCCTTAGATTGAATTGGGAATAGTAAATGTAACCCCTTTAGTATCCAACATCTTCCCCAATATTGTAAGACTGGCGTGAGAATAGTAAATGACAACTCTTTAGTGTCCAACACCTTTACCCTATATGGTTAGATTGGAGTGGGAATAGTAAATTACACCATTTTAGTGAACAATGCTTTCTCCAAATTGGTTTAGATTGGAGTGGGAATAGTAAATGTCACTCCTTTTGTGTCCAACACCTTCACCAAATCGGTTGATATTGGAGTGGGATAAAGTAAATTACACCGGTTCTAATATTTTTAAAAAAATCGTTTATGTGGAGTGTGATTATTTAGTTTTATAATTTTAGTCTGAAATTCTTTATTTTAATTGGATTTTTATCTAGTAGAAATAGTTTGTGATATTTTATTAGTATTGTTGGTGTTTGGAAATATGTTTGTAGGCAATAATAACATGAATTAATTTTTTTATAAAATAAAGACATCTAACAATTTTTTCTCAGTATATTTATGTCTTCAACGTTTGTTTATTGTTTAAATTTAAATTTTTAAACATATATATTTCAACTTCAAAATGAGCATTTATATAAAGATAAGTAAATAAATTATTTTCCATGATTTTTTATTACTAAAAAAGTCAATTATAATTAACTATTATTGTATGTTGTGTATTTTCCATTTTTATTTTCCATTTTTAACAGTTTTTTAACATTTCTTACATTGTTTTACATACATATTTTCAACATCATTTTCACATGTGTTTTTTCAGTAGATATTAAATAATTGTATATATTTCATACTATTATTTAACTTATACTTATCAAGTTTTTTTTAACAATTTTGAATGCATTTCTGACATGTTCTACATTTCAAATAATGTTTTACATTTTTCATACCTTTATTCAACATTTTTACAATTTTTCCTATTCATTTCTATGGGGAAATTGTCTTTTTAAGTCTAATTTAGGGGCCATTTCTTTTTACCGCCACAATCTATTTTGTAATCCGTTTAGGTTATTTTTAGTCTATTTTCCCGAAACCAGGTCTCTGTAAGGTGCTGCTGTTTGGCGGAACAGGTAAGTCCATTTTAATGATCCTTTTAAGGGTTTTGAGAGTGGGAAGTTTATGATAGAGTTCTACAAGTTACTTAAAGTGTTGTTTGTGGCTTTTTGTATATTTAGATGTATTATTAGTAGTGTTTTTACTAGTTTATAGTTTGGGATTTTTGTAAACTATTATAGTAATGTATTGTAATGTTATGTTAAATTGTGTTATGTTCCCTATATTTTGATGTTTAGGTGTGATTTATATCTATTTTTAGGAATGTAAAGACCCATTACGATACCCGGCGTAAAAAAATCCGCCACGCATGAAAGCGGCAAAAATCCGCCCGCACACACCGTCTGAACACCGACCACGCCATTACGATGACACAAACCGAAAACCGCCATCGGCGGAAAAATCACACAAGATACCGCCCGCCCTCGTCCGAGTCGGAGTCAAACCGCCCGCCACGGACGGAAACACGCACGACAACACAAAACCGCCCGCCCTCACGGCCGACACACCGCACGTGAAATTACGATCGCACCGCCATGAGCGCGGGTAAACTACAAATATACCGCCCGCCAGCGCAAACAACGCCGATGAGAATTGACACGGCAGAAGCCATGGCGCCCACGTCCCTGCACAGAAACCATCCGCTGACAAAAACAATCGCACACAACATGGCCAACAAGTCCACACAGCAAGGCACGCACAAATACACAAGCACAGTACACATCCCGAAAACACCCCCTGGACAAACAAAAACTACAAAGGCCAGAACACCAGACACAACACACCTGAAAACAACAGACCATGAGGACACACCCACATAGGTAAGTACAAAAGCAGCACTCCCACAGACCACAACCCCTTGCAACATTGCAAACCAGAGAGGAGAGGAGAGGACACAGTGACACAGCAAGGACAGCAGCACACCACAGAAACGCACACATCACAACCACCACCACCACCACCACCACCACCAAACACCGGCACCACAAACCCCCTGCACATTACACAACACACACCGCACCAGCACCACAAACACCATGGCACCACAAAGAATGCCCAAGTTCACGCCCATTGAGCTGACGGTCATGGTCGACGAGATTATCAAGGTGCACCCACAAATCTATGGGAACCTGGTCCAGCACACACCACTAGCCACCAGAAAGAGAATGTGGAACCGGATCGTAGACCAGGTCAATGCAGTCGGGACCCTGCCCAGGAACAGAGTTGAAATCAACAAACGGTGGAATGACGTCAAGAGCCTGGTCAAGAAGAAGGAGAGCAAGAACAGAGAGCTGGCTGCCGTCACTGGCGGAGGGAATCCCGCGCTTTTCAAGACCTTCAAAGCGTGGGAGGAGAAGGTGCGAGTCATCATACATCCGGAGATCCTCGCCGGATTAGCAGGGGGAGTGGAGGCTGGTAAGTACAAACTAATGTATACCAGCACACCGCTATGTACTCACATGCACTACCACCATGCCACAGCTCCCAGGGACAAACACCCCCATGTCCAGCACACAATACACAACACATCACACACACATGCAACAGACACCACCACACACAGCCCAAACCTAACAACTGTAAGATACGTGGGGGCATGTGTACACTCAGCCAGCCACGTAACCACCAACAGGTCCCCAAGTATGCCAGAAGCGCCACAACGAGCACCCACCACACCCATGTGTCCGCCATAGCTGCACTAACCGACAAGTAACAGGTAAGTGGCAGGAACACAAAGTGCAGTGGGTGGGAGGGTTCGCAGCTCAAGTACAACACACACCAGGCCCCTAGTCCCACAGCACAGCAAGGAGGAGCATCCCCCACACCCCACACCCACGTGTCAGCCACCGCAGTGCACACCGACAGCCGAAAGGTAGACATCACGGTCCACAACAATCGGTGTCAGTGGGTGTCCAGCCATCACCACGACCCACAACACCGCCCCCACCCCCACAGACCTGCAACATGGAGCACCCCCCGCTTAGAACCATGTGGCATCCAGTACAGTGCACGCCCGAACAACCTGCAGGTGGGAAACTGGACAGGGCTGGATTACTGGAGGCATGAGGACCGTAACACGACCAACACATGGGACATGTCACGTAGCAGACGAACACGCAGCACCGCCCACTGTCACGAACAAGTGAACAATGTGCACACGGACATGAACCACAGACTCACACCCCACATGACCCATCACAGACACAGCAACACCCAAGGAGCCACGTCTGCATGCACAAGCCACACTGAATATAGTAGCACACGGCAGCCACTGTGCAACCCATCACACACAACCGAAACACCATTGAAGTCCTGTCCATGTAGCCCCTACTGCCTGTCAACCACACACCCCACAACTACGCCTATGTAAGACAAACAACACTAGACGCAACAGAGCGGAACAACATAAATGCACACGAACACCACTGAACCCATCAAACACACAGACACACCATGCACATACAACATACCATCCATCCCATCCGTCAGCCCCAGTCTCATGAAAGGCATGTCATCCGAACAGCTGCCACACATACAGCAGTCACGCTAAGATACATGCCCATGACCAACCATGTGCCAGAAGTCAATGAAGCGCACGCCACACTGTGAGCAACAACACACAACATGGGCCACACCCCCCGAGCACTGCAGTGATGCACATGGCACAGGGCAGCACGCACACCAAGGAGATGGGACAACTGCAATACGTCGGGTGGCACACAACCATCACTCACTCATAACGATGCGTCCAATGCCATGTCCAGTAATCACAACAGACAGCAAATATGCAGGGCATGTCAGGCATGCACACACCTCAGACCATGCACTGTCATGCTGCCACAACACATGTCACGTTCGGCACCCATGGCTCACAGCATGTACCCCAAAAGCATATTCCATCCCAAATGCGATTCTGGGGCATGCCCCCCATGTTGCCATATGCGTTCCTAAGCGTTCCATTTGAACCCCAAAAGCATATTCCATCCCAAATGCTTTCTGGGGCATCCCCATGTTGCCACGTTCCTAAGCGTTCCATTTGAACCCCAAAAGCATATTCCATCCCAAATGCGTTTCTGGGGCATGCCCCCCATGTTGCCATATGCGTTCCTAAGCGTCCCATTTGAACCCCAAAAGCATATTCCATCCCAAATGCGTTTCTCAGGTGCATGCCCCCCATGTTGCCATATGCGTTCCTAAGCGTCCCCATTTGAACCCCAAAAGCATATTCCATCCCAAATGCGTTTCTGGGGCATGCCCCCATGTTGCCATATGCGTTCCTAAGCGTCCCATTTGAATCACCAAAAGCAAAGTACAAACCAGACCCAGGATGGGCCAGGAGCCCGCATACACCAGAGTCACAATAAGTAGGGGCACAGCAACACACCCATCGGCATGGCCAATCCGTCCCATGCCACATGTGCACAGCACACAGTCCCATTGCCAAGCACACACAACTACAAATGGTACAGCCACACACACGCCTCCGGGAAACCCATGTACGAGATTGCACGAACTGTTAATGTCAGACGACAAATACATACTTCGCCAGGTGCAACACAATAACAAATCTCATTCTCTCCACAGGTGACGAACTGCTGGATGCTGGGGATGGAGACAGCAGCCAGCACAGCCAGCCTACAAGCCCCCAACGAGGACACACGGATGTGGAGGATCTGTCCTCCTCTTCGGACACGGACCACCAAGCAGGCCCATCTGGTGTGGCAGGGTCCAGCCGCTCCCCAGGACCCCTCCTACCCACCAACCCATCATCCAGGGCTGCTGAACATTCCCAGCCCCCTGCTGCCACAGTCGATGCGGCCACACCCACGGTCATTGCGGCCACACCCACGGTCATTGCGGCCACACCCACGGTCATTGCGGCCACTACCACTGCCGCAACCGCCACCACGTCTTCGCTGGCCACAGCCCCAGCGCAGGTGGTGGCCCGGCCGACTGGATCCACCCTGGGAGCCAGGACGAGGACCGTGGTGAGCAATGTGGCTAGTGGGCAGGCCGGTGGCAGCAGGACTGGTAGGAGGAGCAGGGTCAGGGAAACGCCAGCCTCCCCTGGGGACCATGCCCTGCCTCAATTTGCCAGGGTCCTTGGGGCCTATGAAGAGGCCCAAGGACAATGGGCCAGGTCTGCTACAGACACGCGTGAGGTGCTGGGGGTGCTGAGGTCCATGGACGCCCGTATGGGCCAACTCGTGGACCTCATGGGCCAGCTGGTGGTGGCGGTGAGGTCACATCCAGGGACAGCAGCTCCCCTCCGCCACCACCTGCCGGGGCGCAGGGTGGAGCAGCAGTGTCCAGTTCCCCTGCGTCCACAGCCAGTGAGCACACCTCAACCACCAGCAGGTCGCAAGCAGGCACCCCCTCGCAAACGTGGAAGGGGCCGTCCGAAGTGGAAACAGATCTCCCGGGAGGACTTCGCACGCTCCAAACGCAAGTGAGGCAGCCAGCCAGCCTTCCTTGACCACCCACTGCATTGACTTGGACTACGATCCCACTCCACACAGCCATCTGGATGGCATGTGTGTGTTGGACTATGGACATAGAACCAGTGGGTACACCCTGAGCATCTCGCAGCCATGACCGACAGCTCATTGTCACTGCACGCACCACTTTTGTCATCACCTTACACACAATCACATGTCACAGTTTGAAATAAATGCACCTCTTCCACAAACTGCTGTCTGTGCCCTGTGTTTTAATTGTACGGAATACAACGGCCACCTTGAGCGGAACGGCACCTGATGCGTGGCATGGCAATGGAACCGGAGGGCCTGTAGGGACCTAGGGGTGGGAGACAGAACAGGAGCACATTCAATGAGTGTGTCACACACCCATCACACAGTACATGTCAACAACTACAAGCAATGTACACACATCGCACAGAGCAATAGGGCACAATGCCACAGCCACCATCAGTGGCATACTAACCTGGGCATGGAGCGTTGACACACAGCACGCAGTGAACAAAAGGCCACCCTGACACAGCACACACACACCTGCACAAATACAGACACATCAGCCGTCGTACATGGACACTCACCGTCAAGTGAAGTAGCGGGCGATGAGCTGCTGGCGCACATTCCCAGCTTCCTCCTCTCCGCTGTCCTCCTCACTCGAGCTGTCCTGGTCTGCGGGCTGGGGCCCTGGTTGATCTCCGTCATCCACGATGAGGGGGATCTGCTTCCGAATGGCCAGATTGTGCAGCATGCAGCACGCCACCACTATCTGGCACACCTTCTGTGGGGAGTACGCCAGCGCACCCCCGGTGCGGTCCAGGCACCTGAACCTGGACTTGAGGAGGCCAAAGGTACGCTCGACCACACGTCTGGTCCTCCCATGTGCCTCATTGTAGCGATCGTCTGCTGGGGTGCGAGGATTCCTCAATGGACTGAGCAGCCATGCCCCATTCGGGTACGCAGAGTCACCTGGGTGTGAGGGACACAGAGAACCGTTGCTATTCCAACTGGACAGGGGACAGCATCGCACAGCCAGCACGCTACACCACTCCACATACTCACCGACAATACAGCCACGATCCTGTTGCAGATTGGACATCAGTCGTGGCAAGATGCTGTTGCGCATTATGTGTGCGTCATGGGCCGAGCCTGGGAACTTTGCACACACGTGGGTTATCACCATGTCCGCAAGGCACACCACTTGCACATTCAGGGAGTGCGTGTGCTTCCTGTTGCGGTACAGGTGCTCAGTGGCCTGTGGTGGAACAAGGCCAACATGTGTGCAATCAATGGCACCAACGACGTGTGGGATCCTGCCAAGGGCATAGAATGCACCCTTCACTGCCGCCAATTCACGAGCCCTGGGGAATCTGATGTACCTGTTTCGGCACAGCATCATGGCTGCCAGTACATCCCTCAGCACCTTGCTGAACATGGGCTGGGACATCCCTCCTCCACTGCCCACTGTGTGCTGGAATGACCCAGTGGCGAAGAAATGCATGGCGGCCATCACCTTAGCCGTGGGGGTGAATGCTGTCGGATACACCCTGCGGGGACGGAGATGGGGTTCCAACATGGCACACAGTCGATGCAGGGTTGGCCTGTCCAGCCGAAACTTCCTTATGACCTCAGTATCCTCCATGTCCGCCAGCAATTGGTATGGGCGGTCAATGTTCGGTCTCCGCCTAGGGAAGATGGCAGTGGACACATGTCAAAGCAACACAACACATAGCAATTTCGCATTCACATCACTGACATGACTGAGCAAGCACATGAGTCACAGCCCAGCTGTCAAGCAGGGACGGCACGGCAACATGAATGTCTGCTGAGCATGGCACTGCTTCCGAGGCTGGATGAGTATGGCACACGACGACGACGATGTGGGCACAGGCTGAGCGGCCAAAACAAGTGGGACCTGTGGCACGAGGGGATATGAGACAGTAGTAGGTGTCAGCACTGCACCCTATGTACAGCACTGTACGGATCACACCTCCCGAAACATTGACAGGTGTCCACATTGACAGCCCCATGCCAAGACGGCTGTGTGCTTGCAGTCACACGTCACAGGTGAGAGGTTACATTGCACGTGCCAGGTGGCAGACGTACATAGTGGGAGCTGGCATGTGTGTGCATGTGTCTCCTGTTCAGGATCCACCAGATGGGCGCTGACTCTGTACTGACCATTGGACACAGCATGTTCCGTGGAAGGCTTGTGTGTGTGGGATGGTGGCACTGGATGTGCCTCCGTTGGGTGGGGGGCCATGCACAGGGCGGGTACGTCGATGATTGCGCATTGTTGGTCACGGTGGGTGCACCCACTCAGATGTGTTGCCCTGTGTTCAATTCCTATGTCCGCATGATGATGGACTGTAGATGTGGGCAGACTACACATTGGTCGATGTGCTGTCTATATGCATGTGCCTTCACACCAGGCACAGCTGCCCCTGCACATGTGACCCCTGCTGGACTCGCTGCTGGGTCTGTGGAGCTGATGCACCTTCTGTGCGTGGGGCGGACAGCTCTCCTCACTTCCCTCATTGCGCATGTCATGACTTTGCCGCAGGTGACATGGATCATGGAGGGCCCACATGTACGCGTGGGTAGGCTACACATGATTGTTCACTGGTCGCCACCCCCAGTCAGTGTTTCGAATGGGAAGGTTGTTGTGCTGGTGGTATATTCGATGTGGCGGATGGGCGGGCCTAGGTGCGGGCTTACATTCCGGACATGGGGGGTAGTTGGATTGGCGACTAGTTGCAGTACACACGGGACACGTCTCTTCCTTTCCACATCTGGGTCATCCCTTGTACTCACTGACAGTGATACAGTCATCTTCGCCCCAGCCCTCATGTCCTCCCCTCGCTCCCCCAATATGCATGTGCACCTGCGAGGCTAGCGCTTGCACAGGCAGCCCCAAGCTCGCACCAGAGAGGGCAAGGAGTGTATGTGTGGGTCCAGTTGCACGAGTGGGCTGTCTCAGGGTATGATGTGTGGCGGGACGCCGTCCACCTGCGTGGTGCCCCAAATGGAGACCCGGCCTGCATGGACTATGCATCACAGTCTTCGCCTTCCGGATCCGCCACCTGCGACACCCAGTGGCTGTGGCTGCCCTTGCGGCCAGGCCGCGTCCGTCTGTAGCTGATGGCCCACACATTCACTCTTTGGCCTCTCTGGGGAGGGCTCGGGGGTGGTGGCGCACGCGCTTGCACTTAGTCGCAATGGCATGTGGCGTGGTTGGTATAATGGGCAATGGATGGGATGGTGCGAGCCACCTCCCGTGACGTCAGTGCTGCTCGTGCTGTGGTGCGTCCCCCTACACTTCCATTTGACTTGTGCCATGCTACACGTTGAGGTTCTATTGCCTGCGTGATATGACCAGGAGGAGCGCGAGGAGACCTCTCACACACCATGCTCCACTGCCATCCCGTGCCCTGTATCGCCTGTGCGGATTGACTATGTTGGGGTTACACCTGGTCGACTGGGGCTGTGTGTGCCTTGTCAAGGGGCATGGCGGGCGCACAACAGGATCCAGCTTGTCCACGGAGGGTGGGCTGACGTGTGCGCCTGGTACCGCATTGTTCGTGTGCCCGGCTGCTGTGCACACACGTGTTCACTTCCCCCGACAGGTGTCCTCTCACAATGCCCAGGGAAGCGGTGGTGTACTGTTCATGACCCCTCCCAACACGGCGTGCTCCAACTTGGCATGTGCGCATCTACCCGTCACACCCACCCACCTGAGCACTGCGTCCATACGACTTCACACGACACATGTGTGTCTTCCACAGTTGTGCTACTCATTTGCGTTGACATCCAATACCAGTGGACTACATGGTCATGTCACGACTGCCGTGTACTTCACATACTCTCATCCTCTCTCATTCGTACTTGTGAAATGAGTCAGCGGAGACAGTTTTGGTTTCAAACATTATATTGAGTCTTCTGTCCTCTGTGATGCAGTATAGTGGACACTACTGGCAGCGGAATACATGTTGAGGATATACTGAGCATGATTACAAATGGGATAGGGTGTGGGGTTACATGTGATTGGCTGTTGCATGTGGGATGTGGGCTTCAGAGTTACATCTGCTTGGCCAAGGCTGTGCTAATGTACATTTACGTATAGCTGCGGAGCTGCGGACTTTGACACAGACGGTATACAAGTAGCCTACCAGACCGCTTGGCATCATGGGCACAGTCCATCTCAGTTCCATGTGACAGGTTTGCTGCGGTTGTTCCTCATGCACGCGTGCATGTGAGATGACATCAGGGCATGTGCTTGCGTGCATGCAGCGGCGTGCCACTTGTTGTTGCAATGTGGTGGTTACTGGACATGTCACAGTCACTGGGGTCGTGTTGTTGTTGTATGCACTTGTCGTCCATGCAAAGGTCCTGGTATGGGATTCCCGGGGCGGGGGTGGGAGGGGTGCAGCACCCACAGACTCCAGGCGACCTATTCATGTCCACTGAGCGGTGTGTGTGTCCATGGGCGCTGGATCCATGTCGTGTCCTGGTTGTTCGTGCAGTTCCGTCCATGTGGGTGCGATACACAGACCCCATGCCACTGCCTCCCACGATGCATGCGGTGTTCCTGGATGTGATGGGGAACAGTGTGCATGTCCCGGTCATACCCGATGTCATGGCGATGTCGTTGATGGTGTGGTAATTGTTGCCGGTCGTTTGGTATGGCTGTTGTGGTGGTGACTGGCCAGTCCGTGCGGAAGCTAAGCATGGGTGCGGGGTTGGACATCATAGGTCAATTGGGGAACTTGCGTTGGGGTCCGACGAATTTACAGGTTGTCAGGTATGCGATGCCGTCCAGCAGGGCTTCCATGTCATTGGTGGTGTACATGTTTGCCAGCCAATGTAGCGGATGGTGGCTGTCAAGGTGTTGTTCATAAGTTGTCCCTTGGAGGAGCATGATGGGGCATGCTGGGTGACATTCGATGTAGCTGTGCTCGATGATCCGTCGTGTGGAGGCACAGTGGTCCCATTTCAGTGCGGGTCCGATGTTGGCCACATACGCCATGCCCCCATAGGCAGAGCAGGCCCTGTCGTGTGCGTCCAGAGGGAGGAGTAGTGGTAGCAGGTCCGCCTTTAGACATGCCGGGTTGGAGAGACACATCTCCACGGGATGCTGGTAGGGACACCTCCGACAGTAGAAGACGGGTATGACGCAGCTGAACAATGTGATGCGGTAAGTCAGTCGGTAACTTACGTTCAGCAGGGACAGGAGTTCGCATCCCAATATATGTATCAGGTTGGTTTTGTACAGCTTGACCTGTCCGGCGTAGTTGGGTAGGTGTGTTGCGAGTGCCATTTTGCAGCGGTGCGTTGTGGTGGCATGCTCCGGCTGTGTGTGCAGTCTGCAATGTGCACGCTCCGAGGTTGCTGTGAGCTCTGTGTAGTCGTAGGGAGACAGGACTTGTGTTCTGTTGGCTTGTGCGGAGGACAAGGGCCCTCATCCCACATGCTTCTCAGACAGTTCAAGGTCAGTGATGTGTGACTCCTTCCAATTAACTTGCATGGGGCCGGCATGGGGGAGTGTTTTCTTTTTTCTTTCCCGTCCGTAGTGTTCTTCTGTGATTTGCGCTATCTGCCCTGTGGTCGGTCTCCTCTGCATGCCTGTGTTGGTCTTTTATTGGACAATGGCTGTATTCACCGGCTTCTTTCGTAGGGCTGTGGTTTCGGAGTTGGAATGGAAGGTCATTCAGTGCTGTCTGCTCTCCCTTGTGTGGGCGGCAGGCTGCCTTTCCGCTCTGCGTTGGGCCTTGTGTGTGAATGTTATTCTTGGGCCACCTGTTGTCGGTCCCCGGGCTCTTTGGTGTTCCGTTTTGTATGTCTTGTTCATATGTGCAGGGTGGTATGGGTGTTTCAGTGTGGTACTGGCGTTCCTCTTCCCGAAGGGGCCCTGCTTCTCCTAGTTGGTGTTGCCGCCGCTGTGTGCTTCGCCATGTTTGTTACACTGGGGTGTGTCCTGCTGTTGCGTGACTTCACTGACATGTGTGCGTCGGTTGTGTGACGTTGGGTGTTGTCCGTGAATTGGGCGTTGGGGACATGTCTGTGGCAGGCCTGTCACGTGTCATGTGCGTTCGGGGTGGGGCTGGTGTGTGTGCTGCTTGGTTGTGTCCCTGTGTCTGTGTGCGACGCATGCATGGCGCTGCGGTTGGCCTCTGCGTTGTGCGCATGTGTGGCAGCGTCATCGCCGCTTTGGGGCCGTGACGGGGTCGTTGGTTCCTAGTCCCAGGTGGTGTGTACACATGTGTTACGAGATGTTACAATTTGGCCTGTGTGTCATATGTGGATGCTATGGTAGATGTGTCGTGTACACGCGGGGGTGGGGGTTGTCCGCTTTTCCGCCCTTGCACTGTGTGCGCTGTTTGCGTGCACTTGTTGTGTGTGTGCCTACCTGCGTCTTCGCGGTACGTTGCGTCCTTGGTGGTGCATCAGATAGAGCATAGGGAGGGCCTGCAGTGCTGGATTCATGCTCGGGGGTGCCGCTTCTTCGGTGTCCGTGCTCGGCGTTCGTGTTACCGCTTCGGTTTGACGTACGGTGTCTCTTAGCCGTGGGATCAGTTTGTGTGCGGCATCGTAATTTGTACGCCGGGCGGTACGTGTTTCGTCGGACGGTGTGTGTCAATTGTGCTGCGCCGCTACGTGTACGGGCGCACTTTGATGGCGGACGGTGTCGCTGGCTTGCCGGCGGTGTTTGGCTGACTTTTCGCATCGTAATCGGGCGGGCGTGTGGACTGCTGCGTGCCGGCGGTAACTGGTGGTTTTTGCATCCGCCAGCACGGCGGTAGTGCTTCCGCCCGACATCGTAATGGGCCCCGTAATGTGTTTTGCTGGTGGGTTTTATAATTTACTTTGCAGTTTTTCACTAAGAATGTGCTCTAAGGTTATTGGGAGTTTCTGGGTTTTTTTTGTTAAGGAAATTAGTTTTGGTTTATAATAAACCAAAGCTTTTTACTTTGATTTCTTTTTTCGGATTTCCTGGAGTGTTTTTTTCAGAACTCTTTTTCAGGTTTTTTATGGTTCCTACATACTTTGGATCGCTTAGAGGAATCTCTATTGGATTTGTTTTATTTATACAATTTTTAGGGCTTTTGGACATTATTTTTATATTTTTGGTGGATTACTATTTTTGACTCTGTGGATACGCAGGGAGATCTGAAGCTACAGAACAGTAAGTTTTATCTATTTCATTTCTTTTGGGTGGGGAATGTGAAATTTTATTGCTTGTGCAAATATTATGTGATTGTTATTTGGAATTGTGTGGTTTATGTGTTGTAATTCATTTATGTGATGATTGAGTTTGTTTTTAGTTTCTAAGTTAGTAACGGTTACATTTTTTATTTAAATAATTCAAATATAATTTTATTATCTCAGTCTTCATCTACAATGGAATTTTATTAAATTTTTGGACCGATGTAATAAAAGATTATATTTATTAAAAAAATGATTTGTTATGTCGGTTTATATTTTGTGATAATTGTTTAGGACTTTGGTAGATCAATATTTATTTTATAATATGCATTTGACTATTATTTCTAAGTAATCTGCTCCTTTGTATTTATGAAGAGTATGACTTTAAATTGTAGCATATCGTACATTCTTTTTGTTTGTTTCCTAAGTTTAGGGGCACTTTGGCTAACAGATTGCTCCGTTCGTAGTTGTTGATAGTGTTGCTCTAATTGTAATGCTTTGATAAATTTATGTAGGTTAGGTTCTGCTTAGTGTGGATTGGAAGGCATTGTGCCATCCTTCCACTTCGTTTCTTTGGCTTCCTGTGCCAAGGGGCTGTCATAGACATTCCACCATGGTATGTGGAGTTTGGGTTGGCGTCTGTGGCTGGAGAAAGGCAATCTGCCAACCCAAGTGTCTTCAAAATGATCCACTAGGAGGATTAGTTTGTCTTCATTTTGTGGGTAGAAAGGGCTTTCTATTAGTAAATTGTAGTGGTTGGCTACCTATGTAACAGGGACATAGGCTAGTGCTATATTTTTTTAATTTCAAATGCAAATTGGCTGTTTGTAGAATATTCTACACTTAGAGCCTGATTACGATACTGGTCAGACCAACCGTCCGACCGCTGTCTTCATGGGCCCTTTCTGACTGCCGAGACCAGGAAGTTTCCCCTGCCGTATCACAATGCAACTGCTGCTACCGCATATGTCTCCGAATATGTCGCTGCATATGCGTACAAAATCATAGAAAACATGTGAATTGTACACACATGCATGACATATGTGGGGATATGCCTTGTGCACCACGTACCCCATTGCTGGAGTGTGGCGGAATGTGCACAGTCCAGTCAAGGGGGATACATACCACATAAGGACTTAAGTAGATTCCAGTGCCCACAGGATCGTAGTCATCGGAGTGCAGCTGCTCAGGTGTAGGGGGGATCTGGACAAAGGGATCCACGGTGGAGACTGCTGGAGAGAAGCGGATTTGGGTGAGTATGCACCCCAAATCCATTGTTTACGATGACTCAAGGCAGTCGGTCGGACCGCCACAGTCAGGTCGTCGGAAACCCATATTGTAATCCAGATGCCGGTCGGAGATCCCTGTACTGCCCTATGGATGCTGTTTTTCTCTGACCACCATTTCGGCAATTGGAGAAAGGCTGTCGGAGTTGACGGTCTTCCAGCAGTCGGTCAGAGTACAGGATGCATGCATCGTAATCTGGCGGTCAGACCGACCGCTTCTGATGAGACCATGGAAGTCCGACCGCCTCTAACAGGACGACAAAGTCAGTCCGACCGTCATCGTAATCAGGCCCCTAGTGCAGATTGTTGGGGGTGACTCCATATCCTTTGATTGAAATTATTATTATTATTATTATTTTTAGACCTCACTTTCTTTATGGATGTTGGTTTTAGAAGTCTTTCTCCGCTCAATCTCAGGTTTCTCTTTGGGACATATGGGGATACCAGATTTCTGATTTTCCTAGGGCCCTTACTGTGTAGAGCTCTGTGCATTATAATAAATGCCTTAAACTTGATTCTGGCCTCCTCTGGGAGCCAATGTAGCCCTTTAAGGTGCTTTTTGGCGGATTCCTAGCTGGGGCCTTGCACAGTAGTCTGGCTGCCGCATTCTGGACCACCTGGAGTCTATTAGTCACATATTTCGGCGCACCCAAAAATAGCGAGTTTCCATAATCCAGGCGTGATGTGACCAGGGAGTGGGCTACAGTCTTCCTAAGCTGTGTTGGGATACGATCTAAGATTTTCTGAAGACTTCTAAGTAGTCCAAAACATGTACCAGCGACTTTCTTAGCTTGGGTCGTCATTGATAGGTCCTTTTCTAGCCAGAAGCCTAAATTCTTAATGTGGTCCTTAGGCCTAGGTGGGCTACCTCAGACAGTCCGGCCAGCTTATGGATGGCCTAGGGACTGTCCTATTTCCGAGGATCATTAGCTCCGTCTTGTCCCCGTTTAGCTTTAAGCAGCTTTTTGTCATCCATTCCATGACTTTTTCCATACAGGCTGATAACCTATCGGAACCCCGTTGGTTTTAGGGTCTAAAGAGATCACCAACTGCATGTCATCAGCATAGGACGTCATCGAGATATCAAAGCCGAGGGCAATCTGGGACAGCCGTGGGATCAGTTTGTGTGCGGCATCGTAATTTGTACGCCGGGCGGTACGTGTTTCGTCGGACGGTGTGTGTCAATTGTGCTGCGCCGCTACGTGTACGGGCGCACTTTGATGGCGGACGGTGTCGCTGGCTTGCCGGCGGTGTTTGGCTGACTTTTCGCATCGTAATCGTGCGGGCGTGTGGACTGCTGCGTGCCGACGGTAACTGGTGGTTTTTGCATCCGCCAGCACGGCGGTAGTGCTTCCGCCCGACATCGTAATGGGCCCCGTAATGTGTTTTGCTGGTGGGTTTTATAATTTACTTTGCAGTTTTTCACTAAGAATGTGCTCTAAGGTTATTGGGAGTTTCTGGGTTTTTTTTGTTAAGGAAATTAATTTTGGTTTATAATAAACCAAAGCTTTTTACTTTGATTTCTTTTTTTCGGATTTCCTGGAGTGTTTTTTTTCAGAACTCTTTTTCAGGTTTTTTATGGTTCCTACATACTTTGGATCGCTTAGAGGAATCTCTATTGGATTTGTTTTATTTATACAATTTTTTAGGGCTTTTTGCACATTATTTTTATATTTTTGGTGGATTACTATTTTTGACTCTGTGGATACGCAGGGAGATCTGAAGCTACAGAACAGTAAGTTTTATCTATTTCATTTCTTTTGGGTGGGGAATGTGAAATTTTATTGCTTGTGCAAATATTATGTGATTGTTATTTGGAATTGTGTGGTTTATGTGTTGTAATTCATTTATGTGATGATTGAGTTTGTTTTTAGTTTCTAAGTTGGTAACGGTTACATTTTTTATTTAAATAATTCAAATATAATTTTATTATCTCAGTCTTCATCTACAATGGAATTTTATTAAATTTTTGGACCGATGTAATAAAAGATTATATTTATTAAAAAATGATTTGTTATGTCGGTTTATATTTTGTGATAATTGTTTAGGACTTTGGTAGATCAATATTTATTTTATAATATGCATTTGACTATTATTTCTAAGTAATCTGCTCCTTTGTATTTATGAAGAGTATGACTTTAAATTGTAGCATATCGTACATTCTTTTTGTTTGTTTCCTAAGTTTAGGGGCACTTTGGCTAACAGATTGCTCCGTTCGTAGTTGTTGATAGTGTTGCTCTAATTGTAATGCTTTGATAAATTTATGTAGGTTAGGTTCTGCTTAGTGTGGATTGGAAGGCATTGTGCCATCCTTCCACTTCGTTTCTTTTGGCTTCCTGTGCCAAGGGGCTGTCATAGACATTCCACCATGGTATGTGGAGTTTGGGTTGGCGTCTGTGGCTGGAGAAAGGCAATCTGCCAACCCAAGTGTCTTCAAAATGATCCACTAGGAGGATTAGTTTGTCTTCATTTTGTGGGTAGAAAGGGCTTTCTATTAGTAAATTGTAGTGGTTGGCTACCTATGTAACAGGGACATAGGCTAGTGCTATATTTTTTTAATTTCAAATGCAAATTGGCTGTTTGTAGAATATTCTACACTTAGAGCCTGATTACGATACTGGTCAGACCAACCGTCCGACCGCTGTCTTCATGGGCCCTTTCTGACTGCCGAGACCAGGAAGTTTCCCCTGCCGTATCACAATGCAACTGCTGCTACCGCATATGTCTCCGAATATGTCGCTGCATATGCGTACAAAATCATAGAAAACATGTGAATTGTACACACATGCATGACATATGTGGGGATATGCCTTGTGCACCACGTACCCCATTGCTGGAGTGTGGCGGAATGTGCACAGTCCAGTCAAGGGGGATACATACCACATAAGGACTTAAGTAGATTCCAGTGCCCACAGGATCGTAGTCATCGGAGTGCAGCTGCTCAGGTGTAGGGGGGATCTGGAGGAAGGGATCCACGGTGGAGACTGCTGGAGAGAAGCGGATTTGGGTGAGTATGCACCCAAAATCCATTGTTTACGATGACTCAAGGCAGTCGGTCGGACCGCCACAGTCAGGTCGTCGGAAACCCATATTGTAATCCAGATGCCGGTCGGAGATCCCTGTACTGCCCTATGGATGCTGTTTTTCTCTGACCACCATTTCGGCAATTGGAGAAAGGCTGTCGGAGTTGACGGTCTTCCAGCAGTCGGTCAGAGTACAGGATGCATGCATCGTAATCTGGCGGTCAGACCGACCGCTTCTGATGAGACCATGGAAGTCCGACCGCCTCTAACAGGACGACAAAGTCAGTCCGACCGTCATCGTAATCAGGCCCCTAGTGCAGATTGTTGGGGGTGACTCCATATCCTTTGATTGAAATTATTATTATTATTATTATTTTTAGACCTCACTTTCTTTATGGATGTTGGTTTTAGAAGTCTTTCTCCGCTCAATCTCAGGTTTCTCTTTGGGACATATGGGGATACCAGATTTCTGATTTTCCTAGGGCCCTTACTGTGTAGAGCTCTGTGCGTTATAATAAATGCCTTAAACTTGATTCTGGCCTCCTCTGGGAGCCAATGTAGCCCTTTAAGGTGCTTTTTGGCGGATTCCCTAGCTGGGGCCTTGCACAGTAGTCTGGCTGCCGCATTCTGGACCACCTGGAGTCTATTAGTCACATATTTCGGCGCACCCAAAAATAGCGAGTTTCCATAATCCAGGCGTGATGTGACCAGGGAGTGGGCTACAGTCTTCCTAAGCTGTGTTGGGATACGATCTAAGATTTTCTGAAGACTTCTAAGTAGTCCAAAACATGTACCAGCGACTTTCTTAGCTTGGGTCGTCATTGATAGGTCCTTTTCTAGCCAGAAGCCTAAATTCTTAATGTGGTCCTTAGGCCTAGGTGGGCTACCTAGACAGTCCGGCCAGCTTATGGATGGCCTAGGGACTGTCCTATTTCCGAGGATCATTAGCTCCGTCTTGTCCCCGTTTAGCTTTAAGCAGCTTTTTGTCATCCATTCCATGACTTTTTCCATACAGGCTGATAACCTATCGGAACCCCCGTTGGTTTTAGGGTCTAAAGAGATCACCAACTGCATGTCATCAGCATAGGACGTCATCGAGATATCAAAGCCGAGGGCAATCTGGGACAGCCGTGGGATCAGTTTGTGTGCGGCATCGTAATTTGTACGCCGGGCGGTACGTGTTTCGTCGGACGGTGTGTGTGTCAATTGTGCTGCGCCGCTACGTGTACGGGCGCACTTTGATGGCGGACGGTGTCGCTGGCTTGCCGGCGGTGTTTGGCTGACTTTTCGCATCGTAATCGTGCGGGCGTGTGGACTGCTGCGTGCCGACGGTAACTGGTGGTTTTTGCATCCGCCAGCACGGCGGTAGTGCTTCCGCCCGACATCGTAATGGGCCCCGTAATGTGTTTTGCTGGTGGGTTTTATAATTTACTTTGCAGTTTTTCACTAAGAATGTGCTCTAAGGTTATTGGGAGTTTCTGGGTTTTTTTTGTTAAGGAAATTAATTTTGGTTTATAATAAACCAAAGCTTTTTACTTTGATTTCTTTTTTTTCGGATTTCCTGGAGTGTTTTTTTTCAGAACTCTTTTTCAGGTTTTTTATGGTTCCTACATACTTTGGATCGCTTAGAGGAATCTCTATTGGATTTGTTTTATTTATACAATTTTTTAGGGCTTTTTGGACATTATTTTTATATTTTTGGTGGATTACTATTTTTGACTCTGTGGATACGCAGGGAGATCTGAAGCTACAGAACAGTAAGTTTTATCTATTTCATTTCTTTTGGGTGGGGAATGTGAAATTTTATTGCTTGTGCAAATATTATGTGATTGTTATTTGGAATTGTGTGGTTTATGTGTTGTAATTCATTTATGTGATGATTGAGTTTGTTTTTAGTTTCTAAGTTGGTAACGGTTACATTTTTTATTTAAATAATTCAAATATAATTTTATTATCTCAGTCTTCATCTACAATGGAATTTTATTAAATTTTTGGACCGATGTAATAAAAGATTATATTTATTAAAAAATGATTTGTTATGTCGGTTTATATTTTGTGATAATTGTTTAGGACTTTGGTAGATCAATATTTATTTTATAATATGCATTTGACTATTATTTCTAAGTAATCTGCTCCTTTGTATTTATGAAGAGTATGACTTTAAATTGTAGCATATCGTACATTCTTTTTGTTTGTTTCCTAAGTTTAGGGCACTTTGGCTAACAGATTGCTCCGTTCGTAGTTGTTGATAGTGTTGCTCTAATTGTAATGCTTTGATAAATTTATGTAGGTTAGGTTCTGCTTAGTGTGGATTGGAAGGCATTGTGCCATCCTTCCACTTCGTTTCTTTTGGCTTCCTGTGCCAAGGGGCTGTCATAGACATTCCACCATGGTATGTGGAGTTTGGGTTGGCGTCTGTGGCTGGAGAAAGGCAATCTGCCAACCCAAGTGTCTTCAAAATGATCCACTAGGAGGATTAGTTTGTCTTCATTTTGTGGGTAGAAAGGGCTTTCTATTAGTAAATTGTAGTGGTTGGCTACCTATGTAACAGGGACATAGGCTAGTGCTATATTTTTTTTAATTTCAAATGCAAATTGGCTGTTTGTAGAATATTCTACACTTAGAGCCTGATTACGATACTGGTCAGACCAACCGTCCGACCGCTGTCTTCATGGGCCCTTTCTGACTGCCGAGACCAGGAAGTTTCCCCCTGCCGTATCACAATGCAACTGCTGCTACCGCATATGTCTCCGAATATGTCGCTGCATATGCGTACAAAATCATAGAAAACATGTGAATTGTACACACATGCATGACATATGTGGGGATATGCCTTGTGCACCACGTACCCCATTGCTGGAGTGTGGCGGAATGTGCACAGTCCAGTCAAGGGGGATACATACCACATAAGGACTTAAGTAGATTCCAGTGCCCACAGGATCGTAGTCATCGGGAGTGCAGCTGCTCAGGTGTAGGGGGATCTGGAGGAAGGGATCCACGGTGGAGACTGCTGAGAGAAGCGGATTTGGGTGAGTATGCACCCAAAATCCATTGTTTACGATGACTCAAGGCAGTCGGTCGGACCGCCACAGTCAGGTCGTCGGAAACCCATATTGTAATCCAGATGCCGGTCGGAGATCCCTGTACTGCCCTATGGATGCTGTTTTTCTCTGACCACCATTTCGGCAATTGGAGAAAGGCTGTCGGAGTTGACGGTCTTCCAGCAGTCGGTCAGAGTACAGGATGCATGCATCGTAATCTGGCGGTCAGACCGACCGCTTCTGATGAGACCATGGAAGTCCGACCGCCTCTAACAGGACGACAAAGTCAGTCCGACCGTCATCGTAATCAGGCCCCTAGTGCAGATTGTTGGGGGTGACTCCATATCCTTTGATTGAAATTATTATTATTATTATTATTTTTAGACCTCACTTTCTTTATGGATGTTGGTTTTAGAAGTCTTTCTCCGCTCAATCTCAGGTTTCTCTTTGGGACATATGGGGATACCAGATTTCTGATTTTCCTAGGGCCCTTACTGTGTAGAGCTCTGTGCATTATAATAAATGCCTTAAACTTGATTCTGGCCTCCTCTGGGAGCCAATGTAGCCCTTTAAGGTGCTTTTGGCGGATTCCCTAGCTGGGGCCTTGCACAGTAGTCTGGCTGCCGCATTCTGGACCACCTGGAGTCTATTAGTCACATATTTCGGCGCACCCAAAAATAGCGAGTTTCCATAATCCAGGCGTGATGTGACCAGGGAGTGGGCTACAGTCTTCCTAAGCTGTGTTGGGATACGATCTAAGATTTTCTGAAGACTTCTAAGTAGTCCAAAACATGTACCAGCGACTTTCTTAGCTTGGGTCGTCATTGATAGGTCCTTTTCTAGCCAGAAGCCTAAATTCTTAATGTGGTCCTTAGGCCTAGGTGGCTACCTAGACAGTCCGGCCAGCTTATGGATGGCCTAGGGACTGTCCTATTTCCGAGGATCATTAGCTCCGTCTTGTCCCCGTTTAGCTTTAAGCAGCTTTTTGTCATCCATTCCATGACTTTTTCCATACAGGCTGATAACCTATCGGAACCCCCGTTGGTTTTAGGGTCTAAAGAGATCACCAACTGCATGTCATCAGCATAGGACGTCATCGAGATATCAAAGCCGAGGGCAATCTGGGACAGTGGCTCCATGTACACATTAAACAGCGTGGGGCTCAGTGAGGAGCCCTGTGGCACCCCACACTTTAATGACATTATTTTCGACAGAGTGGAGTTTGCCTGGACTTGGAATGTTCTTCCCTCCAGGAACGAGGTGAGCCATTGTAACATAGTGCCTCGTACCCCGATGGTCGAGAGTCTGCTTCGCAAGGTGTGGTGGTCCACCGTGTCAAAGGCCGCACTCAGGTCCAGGAGGAGTAAGGGTGCTGAGTTTCCCTGATCCAATGTCGTTCTAAGTTCATCCACCACTGTCAAGAGAGCGGACTCGGTGCTATGTTGTGCACGAAATCCCATCTGGGTGGGATGGAGACAGTGATTTGTTTCAAGGAACTCACCCAGGGATTTATTGACTTGTTTTTCCAAGAGCTTGCCTACAAACGGCAGCAATGATATGGGGCGGTAGTTCCCTAGTTGTGCTGGGTCTGCATTGTTTTTCTTTAGCAGGGGTTTGATTATAGCATGTTTCCAGGCTGCAGGGACCACGCCCGTCTCCAGAGACTGGTTCATGATCTTTATTAGCGAAGGAAGAATGACAGGTGTGACTGTTTTAAGGAAGTGCGGCGGGGCTGGGTCAAGAGGTGATCCGGACTTCACTTTGGCCATCAATGATTCTACCTCTTCTGCTTCTACTAGCGGGAGGTGAGAGATAGAGTTTAATGGGGAATCTACCACCTGATCTTCTTCCCCCCTTGTGGTAACTTCATCACCTGCCCTGAAGGAGCAGTAAATGCTCGTGATTTTAGAGAGGAAGTAGTTGGCTAAATCGTTACACCTCTCTTCCGAGGTCTCTATGGGGTGAAGGTCCTGGGCTGGGGAGTTTAAAGCCTTGACTACCGCAAACAGTTCCCTTGAGGAGTTCTGGGCAAATTTAATTTTCTCCTCAAAGAACTTGGCCTGTGTTTCTTTAATACCATTGTGGTATATTCTGATGGCTGATTTATATTCGATTTTAAGTTGTGGGTCGTAGTTTTTCCTCCAGTCCCTTTCCCTTTTTTTGCAATTTTTCTTTAACGCTAACAGTGGGGGGTTGAACCAACCCTCCGCCCTGGCTCTGGTTTTAGCTTTGAAGGAGGCTTTGGGGGCTACTTTATCTAAGGATTGGGTGATCCAGGTTTCCCAGGTTGAATATGCTTCCTCCACTGTTACTGGCAACTTGGTGTTAAGTGCGTTTGTTTCTGCTAGGACATCCCCCCACGCCTCTGCATTGAGCTTAGCCCAGCACCTTTTCTTTATCTCGTATATTCGGGGAGCTCCCTGCTGCTCGCTACCTTTCTTCCCTATATTAAAAGGGATATATTGATGGTCTGACCAGGGGACTGGTATTGATGGTCCGACTTTAATGTTGGGTTCGTTCGAGATGACTAGATCCAGTATATGTCCCTTGGAGTGCGTGGCACCCAGTACCAGCTGAGATAGTTGGAAAGCTTTGAGATCTGCCACCAGTCTTTTAACGCTAGGGAGGTTCTGGTCCTCCATATGTAAATTTAGATCTCCTATTATGGTAGTGTTAGCTTTCTTTAGTGTTAGGCTGGCAAGTGAGTCTTTCTAGGAACTCTCTGTAAGGGCCCGGGGGTCTGTAAATTAGAAGCCCTGAGAAGGTGTGATTGGGTGATAAGGATATTGCAAATTGGAGACATTCGCACCCTTTAATCGGGAAGGTCTCGGTGGTGCAGTTATATTCACTTTTTGTTAAGATGGCCAGGCCCCCCCACCTGCCCGACCCGGTCCAGTCTGAGAAGTTTATAGCCTGAGGGCAAGGCCATTACTATGTCCGGAGAAGAGCATTCTGTGAGCCAACTTTCTGTAATAAACAGGGTATCTATGGCGGTCTCCTCTAACAATAAGCAGATTTCTATTTTATGCTTGGGGAGGGAGCGACAATTAATCAACCCTAGCTTCCAGGCCTGCGGCTCCTTAATAGCCTCGGTCTTGCACCGCCCTGGCTCTGGGAGTCCTTTTGGCTCTAACTCACAATGTGGACAGGATGATAGTAACAACCTTGTATGGCTGAGTAAGGGTACATTTTTAAAATGGTTTGACTCATGGCTTGGTCAAAGTGATAACTTTTTGGAGGTAGTAGTTATTTATTTTATGTTTATTGTGGTTTAAGAGGTCGTAATAAGTGCTGCCCAGTTTATTTGGTAGTAGGACATATATCAAAGGGTTTTTTGTATTTTGATATTCACCATCTAAGGTGTATATCTGAGGAATGTATGATGTTTCTACGCATACATTCACCACGCATGGCTTTACGACGCGGTCGTTACAACAACTGCGTTAGTAATACAACGCTAGCCATTACATCGCTAGTCGTATCAACGGCTTGCTGTAGGGGCGCTGCTGGACTTAGGAATAGTATTAATTACTATTCCTACTCCAGTTTAGCAACAGCAGGGAAGGTGTTGGATTAAAAACCAACACATTCCCTGGTGTTGCACGCCCCTACAGCAAGTCGTTGATATAACTTGCGATGTAATGGCACGCGTGGTAACAACGCGGCCGTTGTAACGACCGCGTTGTAAAGCCATGCGTTGTGGAAACAGCGTTGTAAACGCAGTTTCCCATATCTGAGTGAATGGGTTGGGACACATTTTGAAGGTCCCATCCATCATACATTTGTGACATTGGCTAAGTTTTAGTAAGTTACTTGCTATAGAGAATATTAGTATTTGTTTCTTCTTATTTAGGTTGTTATGTAAAAGGAAAGGTTCTTCATTATGTGTCATTGTTAAGTGTTCAGGTATTTGTATGTCTTGGTATCTTCTAGGGGCAGGAGGGGTACAACTGGTGGCTTTTTTAGTTTGTTCAACTAAACATTTTAAAGTGGATATAGCGGGTAGTTGGCCTGTTATGTGTTCGGGGACTTAAGTCAGTATATCTTTAAGGATTTTAGGTGTGGGTTCCTGGGAGCAAAGTGTTTGCCTCTCATATCCTGCAATATCTCCTTTACTTCTATTTTTCTCAAATTTGGGGGGTGGTTGTGCTCCTTACATGAGTTACAACATCATCTTTTGTAGTTGCCCACCCATAGCATGCATTAGAATAATATTTGGTACATTTCTAATTTATATTTTCTGATGCACTTTCTTGATTGTAGGTGCAGCCCAATTGATTTAGTAACTCCTTTCCTTTCTGCACAGTTATGTACTTTGTTGCCTTTGTCATTGTATCTGAAAGTAGTGTAATAGTATAAATAGATAAAAATAGATTAAAGTTTGTACATTTGCTATTTATATGTAAAATTGTTCAACTACTTCTATTTTGTACACTTACATGTATGTTCTGTTTATATTTATCACATGGTTTTACAGCTTTTCCATTGGGGATGTTCTAATGTGGCGCAGGTGCTTTCTTTTCTTTTGGCTATAAAACAAAAATCAGTTTCATTTTAAATGATAATTTGTTGGCAGTTTGTAGAGGTTGAGGTTGTTAGGTTTATATTTACCCGCTATTTGGGTGAATTTATAGTTTTTTAATAACTATGCATACTTACATTATTATATCATTTTGCTGATTTGTGATAGTTGTTTTTTTCTGGCAGTTTATTGCTTTTTCAAGTCATAGTTTTGCATTTTAGGAAATCTATGAAAAGAGATAGAAGTTTAAGAGTGTGTTATTAATTATTTGCTATTTTACGTTTTTAAGTTAATTAACAAGTACGTTTCAGTTTAAATATAAGATTTGCTTACTATTTAGGTGGTTGTTGAAATGTATATATATCTTTTTTAATGATATAGTGATAGAATCCAGGAAAGTTTACTGGTCTTGCAGCGTTTGTCATTTTTGAAGTATTTAAAGGCCCATTACGATACCGGGCGTAAAAAAATCCGCCACCCATGAAAGCGGCAAAAATCCGCCCGCCTACACCTTCTGAATACCGACCCAGCAATTATGATGCCTCGAACCGAAAACCGCCAGCGGCAGAAAAAACACACAAAATACCGCCCGCCCATGCCCGAGTCGGAGTCAAACCGCCCGCCACGGACGGAAAGACGCACGACAACACAAAACCGCCTGCCCTCACGGTCGAGACACCGCACGTGAAATTACGATCGCACCGACATGAGCGCGGAAAAACAACAAATACACCACCCGCCAGCGGAAACAACACTGAAGAAAATGGACACGGCAGAAGCCATGGCGGCCACGTCCCTGCACAGAAACAGCCCCGGACTCAAACAAACACACACAACAAGGCAAACAAGTCCACACAGCAATCCACGCACAAATACACAGACAAAGTACACATCCCGAAAACACACCACCCCTGGACAAACAAATAAACACAAAGCCCAGAACACCGGCCACAACACACCTGAAAACAACAGACCATCAGGACACACCCAAACAGGTAAGTACAAAAGCAGCCCCTCCACAGACCACAACCCCTTGCAACATTGCAAAGCAGAGAGGAGAGGAGAGGACACAGTGACACAGCAAGGACAGCAGCACACCACAGATACGCACACATCACACCCACCACCACCACCACCACCACCACCAAACACCGGCACCACAAACCCCCTGCACATCACACATCACACACCGCACCAGCACCACAAACACCATGGCATCACACAGAATGCCCAAGTTCACTTCCACTGAGCTGACGGTCATGGTCGACGAGATCGTCAAGGTGCACACACAAATCTATGGCAACCAGGTCCAGCACACACCACTAGCCACCAGAAACAGAATGTGGAACAGAATTGTAGACCAGGTCAATGCAGTCGGGACCGTACCCAGAAACAGAGGAGAGATAAACAAACGGTGGAACGACATCAAAAGCCTGGTCAAGAAGAAGGAGAGCAAAAACCGAGAGCTGGCTGCCACGACTGGCGGAGGGAATCCCGCGCATTACAAGACCTTCAAAGCGTGGGAGGAGAAGGTGCGAGTCATCATCCATCCGGAGATCCTCACCGGATTACCAGGGGGAGTGGAGGCCGGTAAGTACAAACAAATGTATACCAGCACACCGCTATGTACTCACATGCACTACCACCATGCCATAGCTCCGAGGGACAAACACCCCCATGTCCAGTACACAATACACAACACATTACTCACACATGCAACAGGCACCACCACCCACACACAGCCCAAACATATCAACTAACAAAACCATGGGGGCATGTGTACACCCAGCCAGCCACGTAACTACCAACAGGTCCCCTAGTACTCCAGAAGCGCCACAACGAGCCCCCCACACCCATGTGGCAGCCGTAGCTGCACCAACCGACAAGTAACAGGTAAGTAGTCGCAACACAGAGGCAGTGGGTGGGAGGGGGACAGCTGAAGTACAACACCCACCAGGCCCCTAGTCCTACAGCACAGCAAGGCGGAGCACCCCCACACCCATGTGGCAGCCGTAGCTGCATTAACCGACAAGTAACAGGTAAGTAGCAGCAACACAAAGCGCAGTGGGTGGGAGGGGGGACAGCTGACGTACAACACCCACCAGGCCCCTAGTCCTACAGCACAGCAAGGCGGAGCACCCCCACACCCATGTGGCAGCCGTAGCTGCACTAACCGACAAGTAACAGGTAAGTAGCAGCAACACAAAGCGCAGTGGGTGGGAGGGGGACAGCTGAAGTACAACACACACCAGGCCCCTAGTCCCACAGCACAGCAAGGAGGAGCACAGCCCACACCCCACACCCACGTAGCAGCCACTGCAGTGCACACCGGCAGCCGACAGGTAGACATCCCGCCCCAGGACAAACGGTGTCAGTGGGTGTCCAGCCATCACCACGACCCATAACACCGCCCCCACCCCCACAGACCTGCAACATGGAGCACCCCCGCCCATAACCATGTTGCATCCAGTCCAGTGCACGCTCAAAAACAACCTGCAGGTGGGAAACTGGACAGGGCGGGGTGACTGGAGGCATGAGGACTGAATTACGACTAACACATGGGACATGCAAAGTAGCAGAGGAACACGCAGCACTGCTCCCTGCCACAACCATGTGAACAATGTGCACACGGACATGAACCACAGAGTCACACCCCACATGACCCATCACAGACACAGCAACACCCAAGGAGCCACGTCTGCATGCACAAGTCACACTGATAACAGAACCACACGGCAGGCACAGTGCAACCCATCACACACAACTGCAACACCATCGAAGTCCTGTCCATGTAGCCCCCACTGCCTGTCAACCACACATCCCACAACTATGCCCATGTAAGACATACCACACTAGACGCAACAGCGTGGAACAACAGAAATGCACACGAACACCACTGGACCCATCAAACACACAGACACACAATGCACATACAACATACCATCCATCTCATCCGTCAGCCCCAGTCACATGAAAGGTATGTCATCCGAACAGCTGGTCCACATACAGTAGTCACGCAAAGAAACATGCCCATGATAAATCATGTGCCAGAAGTGAATGAAGCGCACGTCACACTGTGAGCAACTACACACATAACATGGGCCACACACCCCCGAGCACTGCAGTGATGCACATGGCACAGGGCAGCACGCACACCAAGGAATTGGACCATCTGCAATACGTCGTGTGGCACACAACCATCACTCACTCATAACAATGCGTCCAATTACATGGCCAGAAATCACAACAGACAGCAAATATGCAGGGTATGTCAGACATACACACACCTCAGACCATGCACTGTCATGTTGCCACAACACATGTCACGTTCTGCACCCATGGCACACAGTATGTACCCCAAAAGCATAGTACATCTCAAATGCGTTTCAGGGGGCTGACCCCCATTATGCCATCTGCGTTTCTAAGCGTTCCATATGAACCCCCAAAGCATAGTTCATCTCAAATGCGTTTCAGGGTGCTGACCCCCATTATGCCATCTGCGTTTCTAAGCGTTCCATATGAACCCCCAAAGCATAGTTCATCTCAAATGCGTTTCAGGGGCTGACCCCCATTATGCCATCTGCGTTTCTAAGCGTTCCATATGAACCCCAAGAGCATAGTACAAACCAACCTCCACGATGGGTCTGGAGTCCGCATACACCAGAGCCACAAAAAGCAGGAGCACAGCAACACACCCATCGGCATTGCCAATCCGTCCCATGCCACATGTCCACAGCACACAGTCCCATTGGCATGCCCACACAACAACAAATAGCACAGCCACACACACGGCTCCAGGAAACCTGTGCACGACTGTGCACGAACTGTGGATGTCAGACAACCTATACATACTTTGTCATGTGCAACACAATAACATATCTCATTCCCCCACAGGTGACGAACTGCTGGATGCTGGAGATGGAGACAGCAGCCAGCACAGCCAGCCTGCAAGCCCCCAACAAGGACTCACGGATGTGGAGGATCTGTCCTCCGATCCGGACACGGACCACCCAGCCGGCCCATCTGGTGTGGCAGGGCCCAACCGCACCCCAGGCACCCTCCCACCCACCAACCCATCATCCAGGGCTGATGACCACTCACAGCCCCCTGCTGCCACTGTCGTAGCGGCCACTACCACTGTTGTGGCGGCCACCCCCACGCTCGTTGCGGCCACTCCCACTGCCGCAACCACCACCACGTCATCACTGGCCCCAGCCCCAGCGCAAGTGGTGGTCCGGCCGACTGGGTCCACCCTGGGAGCCACAGCGAGGCCCGTGGTGAGCAATGTGGCTAGTGGGCAGGTCGGTGGCAGCAGTACTGGTAGGAGGAGCAGGGCCAGGCCAACGCCAACTGTGCCTGGGAGCCAAGCCCTGCCGCCAATAGACAGAGTCCTTGGGGCCTATGAGGAGGCCCAAGGCGAATGGGCCAGGTCGGCAAGCGACATGCGGGAGGTCCTTGCGGTGTTGAGGTCCATGGACACCCACATGGCCCGAATCGCGGACCTCATGGGCCAGCTGGTGGTGGGGGGGAGGGCACAAGCAAGGCCAGCAACACCACCTCCGCCACCACCTGCTGTGGCTCTGGGTCGTGCAGCATCACGTTCCCCTGCGTCCACAGCGAGTGAGCACTCCTCAGCCACCACCAGCGGAACATCAACACCCCCTCCCAAACGTGGAAGGGGCCGTCCGAAGTGGAAACAGGTGTCCAGAGAGGACTTCGCCCGCACCAAACGCCAGTGAGTCAGCCAGCCACCTTGACCACCTACTGCATTGACTTGGAATACGATCCTAGCCCACACTGCCATGTGAATGGCATGTGTCTGTTGGACTGTGGACATAGAACTCCATGGGTACACCTTGACCATCACGCAGCCATGACCGTCAACTCATTGTCACAGCATGCACCACATTTGTCATCACCTTGCACACAATCACATGTCACCGCTGTTAATAAATACACCTTGATCACAATCGGCTTAATGTGTCCTGTGTTTATTCCACGATGTGCAATCGCCACCATGAGCAGAATAGCATCTGCTGTGTGGCATGTCGATGGGACAGGAGAGGCTGCAGGGACCTAGGGGTGAAAAACAGAACAAGAGTACATTCAATGAGTGTGTCACACACTCATCACACAGTACTTGTCACCAACTACAAGCAATGCACACACATCTCTGAGAGCAACAGGGCACAATGCTACAGCCACTGACAGTGGCATACCAACCTGGACATGGACCATTGACACACAGCACTCAGTGAACAAAAGGCCCCAGTAACAGAGCACACATACACCTGCACAACTACAGCCACATCAGCCGTCGTACATGGTCACTCACCGTCAAGTGAAGTAGCGGGCGATGAGCTGCTGACGCACATTCACAGCTTCATCCTCTCCACTGTCCTCTTCACTGGAGCTGTCCTGGTGTGCAGGCTAGGGCCCTGGTTGATCTCCGTCATCCACAATTAGGGGATCTGCTTTTGAATGGCCAGATTGTGCAGCATGCAGCAAGCCACCACTATCTGGCACACCTTCTGTGGGGAGTACGCCAGCGCCCCCGGTGCGGTCCAGGCATCTGAACCTGGACTTGAGGAGGCCAAAGGTACGCTCGACCACACGTCTGGTCCTCCCATGTGCCTCATTGTAGCGGTCATCTGCTGGGGTCCGAGGATTTCGTAATGGACTGAGCAGCCAGGGCCCATTCGGGTAAGCCGAGTCACCTGGGCGTGGGGGACACAGAGAACCGTTGCAATTCAAACAGGACAGTAGACAGCATCCTTAAGCCAGCACGCTACACAACTCCACATACTCACCGACAATCCAGCCACGGTCCTGTTGCAGATTGGTCATCAGTCGTGGTAATATGCTGTTTCGCATGATGTGCGCGTCATGGGCCGAGCCTGGGAACTTTGCACACACGTGGGAGATGACCATGTCCGCAAGGCACACCACTTGCACATTCAGGGAGTGCGTGTGCTTCCGGTTGCGGAAGAGCTGCTCAGTGGCCTGTGGTGGGACAAGGCCAACATGGGTGCAGTCAATGGCACCAACGACGTGTGGGATCCGTCCAAGGGCATAGAATGCACCCTTCACTGCCGCCAACTCACGTGCCCTGGGGAATCTGATGTACCTGTTCCTGTACAGCATCATGGCTGCCAGTACATCCCTCAGCACCATGCTGAACATGGGCTGGGACATCCCACCTCCACTGCCCACTGTGTGCTGGAATGACCCAGTGGCGAAAAATGCAGTGCAGCCATCACCTTAGCCGTGGGGGTGAATGCTGTCGGATACACCCTGCGAGGACAGAGGTGGGGTTCCAACATGGCACATAGTCGATGCAGGGTTGGTCGATCCAGACGAAATTTCCGGATGACCTCAGAATCCTCCATGTCCGCCAACAATTGGTAAGGGCGGTAAATGTTTGGTCTCCGCCTAGGAAAGATGGAAGTGGACACATGTCAAAGCAACACGACACATGGCATTTTCACATACACATCACTGATATGACAGAGCAAGAACATGAGTCACAGAACAGCTGTCATGCAGGGACAGCACAGCCACAATACACTTACACAGGTCTCCCACCAATAGCAATGGGCAGTGACACAAACCATTGCTATGTGCATGCACATGGGGATCCAGGCCTCAATGACCTGTGAGGCGTGCTGATGGGGACTGACTGCATATCCGGCAAGCGACAACACCACGGCAACATGACTGGCTGCTGTGCATCACACTGCTTCCGAGGCTGGATGAGTATGGCACACACCAACGACGAACGTGGGCACAGGCTGAGCGGCCAAGACAAGTGGGACCTGTGGCACGAGGGGATATGAGACAGTCATTGGTGTCACCACTGCACCCTATGTGCAGCACTGTACGGATCACACCTCCAGAAGCATTGTCAGGTGTACACATTGACAGCCCCATGCCAACACGGCTGTGTGCTTGCAAATACACATCACATGTGACACGTAACCTTGCACGTGCCAAGTGGCAGATGTACATAGTGAGAGATGACATGCGTGTGCATATGCGTATACCATGCACCCATGCCAATGTGCAGATGATGACATGCTAACAGACATGTGGGGGCCGGCCACTGGCCGTCCCTGCCTATGCACACGGCATGTTGTGGCCCCGTCCATTGTGCACCTGCACCCACACGCACATCATGGCCACACCTGCAGATGCAGTGCGCACATCATACTGTGTGGTGCACATGGCATCAGCGGACTGTCACCAACATGGGCCAGGCCATTACGGCCAACTCCGATGACCCTCGCGGTTGCACCCTGCGTGTTCCACTATGGAGGTAGGCGTCCCGGGCCAGCTGGGTGCAGGCCAACGTCTGCAATTGCCAGTGCAGGTCTCAGTGCACTTGTTGCTCGTGTGAATGTCAGGCTGGGCCATGCTGCCCCTCTCAGTCCCAGCAAGCCTGGCCTGCACATTGACTGCACAATGCCAGTAGGTGACAGCACCGACTGCCTAGTGGGTTACATGTGTCTCCTGTTCAGGACACCCCGGATGAGCGCTTACTCTGCACTGTCTATTGGACACACCATGACTCGTGATAGGGATGTGTGTGAGAGATAGTGGCACTGAATGTGACCTTCGTTGCGGGGTGGGCCATGCACAGGGCGAGTACGCTGATGGTTGCGCAGTGTTGGTCACAGTGGGTACACCCACACAGATGTGTTGCCTTGTGATCTTCTTCTAGGTCAGCCTGACAATGGACAGTAGATGTGGGCAGGCTACACATTGCTCGATGTGCTGTCTATGTGCATGTGCATTCACACCAGGCACAACTACCCCTGCACATGTGACCCCTGCTGCACTCTGTGCTGGGTCTGTTGAGCTGATGCACCGTCTGTGCATGGGGCAGACAGCTCTGCTCAGTTCCGTCATTGCCCATGACATCACTTTGCCACAGGTGACATGGTTCATGGAGGGCCCACATGTACGCGTGGGTGGACTACACAGGACTGTCCAATGGTTATCACCCCCAGTCAGTGCTTCGAATGGGAAGTATGTGGTGCTGGTACTCATTTCGCTGTGTCGAGTGTGCGGGGCTAGGTGCGGGGCTACATGCAAGACATGGGTAGGTCATCGGCTTATCTACTAGTTGCAATGCACACGAGACATGTCTTTTTCTGACCACATCAGGGGCATTCCTTAAACTAACTGAAAGTCAAACAGTTATCTTTTGCACTGTCCTCATGGCCTCCCCTCGCTCACACCTATATGCATTTGCACATGAGAAGCTAGCGCATGCACAAGCAGCTCCAAGCTCGCCCCAGAGAGGCCAAGGAGTGTATGTGTGGGTCCAGTTGTACATGTGGTCTGTCTCACGGTATGATTAGTGGCGTTACGCCGTCCACATGCGTGGTGCCCCGACTCGAGACCCGGGCAACATTGACTATGCATGACAGGCTCCGCAGTCCGGATACACCACCTGCAACACACAGAGGCTGTAGCTGCCCTAGCGGGCCAGTCCGCGTTCAACTGGAGCTCATGGCCCCACACATTCACTCTTTGGCCTCACTGGGGCGGGCTCGGAGGTGCTTGCGCACGCGCTGGCTTCTCTGTTGCAATGGCATGTGACGTGTGTGGGGATGTAGGCAATGGGTGGGATGGTGCGAGCCACCTTCCGTGACGTCACTCCTGCTCGTGATGTGTGCGTCCCCCAATACTTCCATATGACTTGAGCCATGCTGCACATTGAGGATGTTTTGCCTGCGTGATGTGTCCCGGAGAAGCGCGCCGAGTCCTCTCCCCCACCATGCTCCACTGCCATCCCGTGCCCTGGATTGCCTGTGCAGGTTGACAATGTTGGGGATACACCTGGTCGGCAGGGGCTGTGTGTGCCTTGTCAAGGGCCTGGCGGGCGCACAACAGGATCCAGCTTGTCCACAGAGGGTGGGCTGACGTGTACGCCTGATACCGCATTGTTCGTGTGCCCGGCTGCTGTGCACACACGTGTTCACATCCCCCCGACGGGTGGCCTTTAACATTGCCCATGGAAGCGGTAATGTGCAGTTCCGGACCCCTCCCGACACAGCGTGTTTCAACTTTGCATGTGCGCATCTACCCGTCACACCCACCCACCTGAGCGAAGCGTCACTCCCGCTTCACACGACACATGTGTGTCTTCCACAGTTGTGCTACTCATTTGCGTTGACATCGAATGACAGTGGACTACATAGTCATGTCACGACTGCCGTATACATCACACACTCTCATCATCTCACATTCGTACTTGTGAAAGGAATCAGCAGAGACAGTTTCTTTCTTCAAACCATGTATTGTGACTTATGTCCTCTGTGATGCAGTATAGTGGACACTACTGGCAGCGGTATGCATGTGGAGGATATACTGAGCATGATTACACATAGCTAAGGGTGTAGGGGTACATGTGATTAGCTGTTGCATGTGGGATGTGGGCTTCAGAGTTACATCTGCTTGGCCGTTGCTGTGCTAATGTTCATTTGCAAGTAGCTGCGGTGCTGCGGACTTTGACACAGACGGTATACATTTAGCCTACCAGACCGCTTGGCATCATGGGCACAGTCCATCTCAGTTCCATGTGACAGGTGTGCTGCTGTTGTTACTCATGCACGCGTGCGTGTGAGTTGACATCAGGGCATGGGCTTACGTGCATGCAACGGCGTCCCACTTGTTGTTGCCATATGGTGGATACTGGACATGTCACAGTCACTGGGGTCGTGTTGTTGTTGTATGCACTTGTCGTCCATGCAAAGGTCCTGTTACGGGAATTCCGGGGAGGGGGAGAAGGGGTGCAGCTCTCACATACTCCAGCCGGGCGATTCCTGTCCACTGTGCGGTGCATATGTCCATGGGCGCAGGATCCATGTCATGGCATAGTTGTACGTGCAGTTCTGTCCATGTGGGTGCGATACACATATCCCATGCCACTGCCTCCCCGGATACATGCAGAGTTCCTGGATGTGATGGGGAACGGAGTGCATGTCCCGGACACATCCGATGTCATGGCAGTGTCGTTGATGGTGTGGTATCAGTTGCAGGTCGTTTGGTATGGCTGTTGTGGTGGTTACTGGCCAGTCCGTGCGGAAGCTAAGCATGGGTACAGTGTCGGACATCATGGCTCAATTGGGGGATTGCGTCGGGGTCCTACGAATTGACAGGTTGACAGGTATGCGATGGCTTCCTGCAGGGCTTCCATTTCATTGGTGGTATACATGTTTGCCAGCCAATGTAGCGGATGGTGGCTGTCACGGTGTTGTCCGTAAGTTGTCCCTTGTAGGAGCATGATGGGGCATGCTGGGTGACATTCGATGTAGCTGTGATCCATGATCCGTCGTGTGGAGGCACAGTGGTCCCATTGCAGTGTGGGTCCGATGTACGCCACATACGCCATGCCCCCATAGGCTGAACAGACCCTGTCGTGTGCGTCCAGAGGGTGGAATAGTGGTAGCAGGTCCGCCCTTGGACATGCCGGGTTGGAGAGGCACAACTCCACAGGATGGTGGAAGGGACACCTCCGACAGTAGAAGACGGGTATGACGCAGCTGAACAATGCGATGCGGTAAGTCAGTCGGTAACTTACGTTCAGCAGGGATAGGGGTTCGCATCCCAGTAGCTGTATCAGGTTGTGTTTGTACAGCTTGACCTGTCTGGCGTAGTTGGGTAGGTGTGTTGTAGGTGCCATTTTGCTGCGGGGCGATGTGGTGGCGTGCTCCGGCTGTGTGTGCAGTCTGCAGTGTGCAAGCTCCGAGGTTGCTGTGAGGTCTGTGATGGTCGTAGGGGGCAGGACTTGTGTTCTGTTAGCTTGTGCGGAGGACACGGGCCCTCATCCCACGTGCTTCTCTGAATGTTCAAGGTCAGTGGTGTGTGACTCCTTCCAGATAACTTGCATGGGAACGGCATGGGGGAGTTTTATACTTTCTTCTTTCCCGTTCGGTATGTTCTTAGGTGATATGCGCTATCTGCCCTGTGGTCGGTTTCCTCTGCATGCCTGTGTTGGTCTTTTTTGGGACAATGGCTGTATTCGCCGGCTTGTTTAGTCGGGATGTGGTTTCGGAGTTGGAATGGAAGGTCATTCAGTGCTGTCTGCTCTCCCGTGTGTGGGCGGCAGGCTGTGTTTCCGCTATGCGTTGGGCCTTGTGTGTGGGTGTCATTCTTGAGTCCACCTGTTGTCGGCCCCCGGGCTCTTTGGTGTTCCGTTTTGTATGTCTGGTTCATGGTTGCAGGGTGGTATGGGTGTTTCTGTGTGGTACTGGCGTACCTCTTCCCGACGGGGCCCATGTTCTACTGGGTGGTGTTGCCGCCGCTGTGTGCTTCGCCATGTTTGTCACACAGGGGTGTGTCCTGATGTTGCGTGACTTCACTGACATGTGGGCGTCGGTTGTGTGACGTTGGGTGTTGTCCGTGAATTGGGCGTTGGGGACATGACTGTGGCAGGCCTGTCACGTGTCATGTGCGTTCTGGGTGTGGCTGGTGTGTGTGGTGCTTGGTTGTGTCCCTGTGTTGTTTGTGTGCGACGCATACATGGCGTTATGGTTGGGCGCTGAGTTGTGCGCATGTGTGGCTGCGTCATCGCCGCTGTGCTGCGGTGCCGTGACGGGGTCGTTAGTTCCTGGTCCCAGGTGGTGTGCCCATGATAGTTGCGAGATGTTGCACTTTGCCCTGTGTTACATTTGTGGGTGCAGTGGTGGATGTGTCTTGTCCACGCAGGGGTGTTGGGGGGTGCCATGTCCTCCTTTTCCGCACTTGCACTGTGTGCGCTGTTTGCGTGCCCCTGTTGTGTGTCTGCCTACCTGCGTCGCCGCGGTGCGTTGACTCCTGGGTGCTGCATCAGGTAGAGCATGGGGAGGGCCTGCAGTGCTGGATTCATGCTCGGGGGGTCGCTCTTCGGTGTCTGTGCTCGGCGTTCGGGTTTCCGCCTCACTTTCACGTGCGGTGTCTCTTAGCCGTGGGAGCTGTTTGTTTGCGGCATCGTAATTTGTACGCCGGGCGGTACGTGATTTCGTCTGGCGGTGTGTCTCCATTGGCTGCGCCGCTACGTGAGCGGGCGCACTTTGATGGCGGACGGCGTCGCTGGCTTGCCGGCGGTGTTTGGCTGCCTTTTCACATCGTAATTTGGCGGGCGTGTGGGCTGCGGCATGCGGGCGGTAACTGGTGGTTTTTGCATCCGCCAGCACGGCGGTGGTGCTACCGCCCGCCATCCTAATGGGCCCCTTAGTTGTTTAAATTAGTGTGCCTTTTATATTGTTAATTTAATTGTTTGTCTGATTTTATTGGCTAAAGTATTTTTTTTTCAGTTATGTCCTTCTATGGTAAACATTAATTTAGGTTTTATTTTTAATGTATGATACATAGTTTGCCATTCGAGCAGACCAGAATAGGCTTGCTCCTCCGCTTGGCAGGGGTTTCCATCTATTTCTTAGGCGCCACTTGATTACGGGCTGATCAACGTGATCCACGGCATCTTGGTTCTCACCACTCGAGGTCTGATCAATCTGTTGCAGGCCTAAGGAGTCCATCCAATCAGCCACTTCCTGTGGAGTTTCATAAAAGTATGCCTTGCCTTCATGTTGAACCCGTAGTCTGGCCGGGAATATCAGGCTGTATTAATGTTCTGGTCTCGTAGCCATCTCTTGACCCCCGAAAAGCCTATGCAGAAGTCCAGGACCTTCCTTGTGCAGTTAAGATAGATTTGGATAGTGTTGTCTTCGTAGCGAGGGCTGTGTGTACATACATGTTGAAGGATTATGTCTCTGTCCCTGAATTTAAACATGCAGGCTATAAGACCCCTAGGTGGTGCACGAAGGCGGGGCTCGGGCCCCAGCACCCTATGGGCATACTCTATAGTAAAAAATTTAGAGAGATGTTTGGGCTTAAGGATGATTAGTGATCCAGTCTTCCAGAAACAACTCTGCAGAGGAGCCCTCTGCCCGCTCAGAAAATCCGAAAAATCTCAGGGTATTACATCTGGATCGCCCTTTGGCGTCTTCAAGGCGACCATCCATTTGCGTCACACTTCAGACCATCCACGGTCGGCTGCAGATCTTGAACAGGTTTATGAAGTGTGGCAACTTATTTCATACTCATGACCCTCTCAGCTACTTTGCAAAGGTCCATTTGCAAATGGTTAATATCCATGGCCATTGTGTCCATTTTGGTTTCCGGTGCCACTCAGGAGCCCTGTATGGCTTCCAGGATTTCAGCAGTGGCCTCTAATGGTTCTCTCCATTCCAGGCTTGCCCGCCCCCCCTTGTCCCAGCTCATTGGGTCCGGTGCCAGGTACAGTGTATTGTACTATTTTATTAGATTGGGCTCCCTTTTGGGGCTTGTCTTCCACCATAATGAAGGTCATTTGAGGCTGTGAGGACAATCAGACCAAGCGCCTCGTCCATGTGAGGGAGCAACCACCTCTCAGCCACTCTCCACTTACAGGCACAACTAAGCAGGATGTCTCCCACAATGCAGTCAGTCCCAGTTCAGTCTCTGTGCGTATCTTCGAGGGTATGTGTATGCCTCGGCTAGACACCGTCAGCGCTTTGTATTCCAGCTTCCCACTCACTCAGCCCAGTGTCGGGGCAAAGCCCTGGTTCCTGGGGAGGCCCTCAAATCCGTCTCAGCAGTGATGGCAGACGCCGGATGGACGCCTCATAAATTAAAGGCTGCTATTCTCCTATGGGCCCTGTGTAAGCAAAACAGGCGGCAGGCCCATTCAACCCACATGGGCACCGGCTATGTTCATCCCGCCATCCGCAGGCCATCGCAATTTTATCTCTCGCCATTTCCATGCAATCGCGCTCCCACAAGGGCACCCCAACAGGCACATTTTCCATGCATACACCAACCCGCTCTCCGCTGCATTCGATTCGCATCACACCCCAGGCTGAGATCTTCAATGGCCCACACCAGCACCCAGCCATCAGATATAGTTTGCGGCTCTGGCACAGTTGTCCAAGCAGCAGGGATCATGGCCAACACACCAGTCCGGGCCTGCGCTCCAGGGCAGTCAGCTGTGTCAACTGTGGGACTCTCCAAGGCTCACACTCACAGCTCTTACCCCCCTCAGCCTGCCAGTACTCCAATCACTGAAAGCTTTTCATAAGGTGTCCCTCACATGTTCAGGTCGCCTGCTCTCCACAGGACCACAAGGGGCACGTAAGTCTCAGTAAGCATGCCTCAATTCCCTCTTGTGCAAGCCATCAGCACTGTGCTGCTTCCCGTGCTGTCCAATTCCCATGCCTGGCCATCCAATATCACCAGTAATAAGAGCCTTCCTCAAAGTGTCAGTGCAGACCTCAAGGGGAGTACTCAGCAGGCATAGTAAGGAGCTGAAGTCTGTACCTCTCATGTTATAAAGTTTTAGCGTCTGGTGTGGTGCCTCTCCTTCAATGGTGCCATCTTGACAGCCAATTACAGCGGGCAGCAGGAGCACACATCCAGGGCCTCCAGTCCACGAGCCCCGCAGCCAGCAGCACAGTATGTAGTTTCTTTAGACGGGGGGCTGCACCTCAATCAACAATGTCAAATAGGTGCAGGTGAGCTGCAGGTCATTAATGTCAACGACGCAACCCCCTTCTTTAATCCTGCACGCTCAGGGGCCCATCTCGCAGCTTCAGGACGTACCTTGCCTCAGTGTAGTCACACAGTTCTGGGCTCCCAGTTCGGGCAAACACAGGCTCCGATGATGATAAGTGTTGCCAGCCCCACTCTCTGGCAGGAGGGAGCCCAGCCCCAATTGCTGTATTCCTCCGCCGCAGGCTTTACCCATAACTCCGGTGTGGGGCCGCCATCTTGGATGTCGGCCTAGGCTGGCTCCGTACTTCAATGGCTCCCCCGCATTCCCGGCCAACCATATGCCAGTGCCAACGGGGGCTTATCCTCTGTGCATCTGCTGCACCTGCAGTCACTTCTCACCAGCAGCGGTGCTGCAGCACGCCCTACGGGCACTCAACTCCTCGGGCACCCCTCTTAGCTTCAGGTCCTGCCATATGGGGGTCAACTTAAGAACCCCGCACCCCCTGTCCTCACATGACTGAGTCATTCCCAGGGGTTCATTGGTAGCCCCAAGGCCCCCAGATGCTTATGCCCTCCATCCCACATGCATGAAATTGCCAGTTGCGCTATGATGCAGGAGGATTTTGCTCACAGGGTCAGGAGCTCCATTAAGGTCAGTCTAAGAGGCAATCTTGCTTGGCCATGCCACAAGATATCATCAATCTTGCAAAAACAAGGGTAGTCTAAGCACTTAGCAGTGCTGAAAAGGAAACGTTTTTCTTTAATTAGATCAGTCCAACCTATAACTTACAATAGGGTCTCCAACTCTGCACTGAAATTTTCTTCTCTGCAATAGATCTTTGCCACAGTTTTAGAATGGAGCATCAATTGAAAACATCTCAATAAACATAATGAATTGAATAATTAATTCAGTCAATGATGAGAGTTTTGGATCAATTCAAAAACCTTTATTTTTCGATAACAGTTTAGTATATTGCTTTGGTCTCTTCAGATAGATCAGTTTACAAAAATATCAAGAAAATCATGGTTAGAGTCAATCATGTAAACTACAGTGTGTGCCATAAAGGAATTTAATCCCTATTCTACTCTAAGTGTATTCTAACCTACCAGACCCATAAAGAGTCCTTTTGAAAAAGAGCAAGATTAAAAGGAGCATTGAAATAGAATCAGATTGAAGTCGAACTCCTCATGAAGAGTAGTTCCAGAAACTCATCCAAGTCTCTTTTCTCAAATCAGCATTAGCAAACAGTTGCAATAATAAATGTTCAAAGTTAGGCTAAGAAACAGCAGTAGCCAACGCACTAGAGATCACCATCAGCAGTAGCTCACAGCAAATAGGGCAAAAAGTGCTAGGGGAAACAGGGATTTCCCAGAAGAATGGTCTGGACCGGATTGGGATGCCTTAATTCTAACTAGGAACATGTTTATTATAAAACACAAAACATATGTAACAATCCATACTGGTGTTAGGTCATATTAAGCCAATGAGGAAGGCTCGTCTTATGGTCTGCTGCTTCCTCCTTCATTCCCAAGGTAAATGTACGGAGTCTGGAAGGTACTATCTACATGTGTCAACTTAGTTGCTAAACATTCATGTGTGTTAGCTTCACTTTGAGTTCCCACAAGAACCCTTCAGTCTAAACTATTAGCTATTAAGTATTCCACTGCATAACAATGAACTATTCTAAAGGCAGAAACATTCTAGTTGTAACCTACGAGATTAAGTCATGAGATGCACATCTTCATGTAAGCATTATTGTTTTAATATACTATTCAGCATTCAGCATTGTTAATATGTGGAAGCTAAAAAATGAACTAAATACGATGAGAACATGTAGCTTATGAAAAGAAGAAATACATTTTTATAGTCAGCACATTCTACAGAGATGACACATTTAAGCAAGTCAAGTGTGAATCATTTATCAAATCATATTGCATAGTTCAGCATTTCCTAAAATCATTTATTTATTAAAGTAGAAAATGAACTGAAAGGTAGAAAGTGGAAGAGGCCTAGTCTGGCCTAGTAGTGTAATTACAATAGAAATTAGTGCTTACTGCAAAAATAATGCTACACAATAATTTTGCATGTTCAAGAAAAGGCACATTTTCCTATGTTTCATTGTACTAAACATTTTTGTGTTAATGTCTGGTGTTAATAATGGCATTTATTTAAGCTAAATTTCTTTACTCTATCAATCGTATCTTCGTGAGGATCACCTGATAACCCCCTAACAATCGCCAACTTCACAAGAGAGTAAACTCTGGTTTAGTCTGACACAACCTATGGATGGGGCAGACACAGTCCATGCCCTACACCTGTACAGCATGACAGCTTGGGGAAGCTTGGTTTTATAGACACATGCAACGCTTGTGAAGCTATTCGAACCTTTCTGGCATTCCTGACTATAGAGAAGATTGCTTTATTGGCCACTCTAAAATGAGGGGGCCGCTTGGCACTTGCGACCAAGATTTCAACTGAAGCAATGTTTAGGTGGTTCAGCAGAACAGTTTTCCTTAGCATGTGGGATATTTTCCTCTGCCCACAACACTGCTGCTGAATGGCATGGTTGGGTTATATTCCACCTCTGAATTTCACTGCTGAATCTGACATTTCAGGATTGAGTGATAAACAAACATTACAACTGTGATTTATGGGATAAAATTCCTCCTACAAAATATAATATTGCCATTTTGTTAAAAGATTGTTTTATTTTCAGATGATGCTTTTATTTTGCATTGATATTGTTCCGTCTGAGTAAGGGGTAAAGGGATAGAAATGCTTTGGAGAGAGACAAAGTAATATTAAGTTAAGAAACAAAGTGTAAACAAAAGAAAAATATCATATGATTATGTGAAAACTAAAATTACGAAATGAAACAAATTGCATCCGCAGAATGAGAAGTGAAGTTATTTTCATACAGTGGGTGAGTCAGTGGAATTGAGATTGGAAGGAATCCCCAGCCTCATATTTTGCAACTGATTGGAGGGGTGGTTTCTGCACTTACACAACTGCACTGGGATTTTATTCAATGTAGATGTAACAAAAAAAGTCAATTGAAATTAGAAGTACTCACACAAGTAAACAAGTCAAAAGATCCATTGTGCTACATCTTATTCCCTTATATGATCCCCAATGTCAGGTTCTTAAATGTTGTAGCTGTCCCTGCCCAGACACGATGCTGGTATTGTGGGCACTGTGTACCCCTAAATTCATACACTACAAGAAACACTGTAACAGCATGTCCACGGGTGGGTGAATCGGGGACAGTGGTAAACATCGATTTCATGAGGCAATGTTTCCCAAGATAAGGTGCAAATCAACATATCAAAATTACAATTAAGTAAAGAAGGACTAACTCAGTAAGTGAATTCTAGGGTGGAATTAGGAAATGTATAAAGATTTATTACAAAAATGTTTAAAGGTAAAAATCTACAACATTGAAACTGTAAAGTGCAGATGAATTAAGTAATTGGCATGAAGGCTTTTAGTAATATGACAATACAGAATAAGAGGCAGAATCAAAAATAGTTTAAGTCCCAAATGAGTAGCAAAATCAGTAAGAAATCAGAGAGCATCCCTAGTAGGATGGGAAAGCAATCTGGCTCACCCACAAAATCGAGGGTTTGTATAAGACTTTTTCTCATAGAAAAGCATAGAAAGTGCAAATTCATCATGGTATTCGCAAAAGAAACACATTACCAACAAGTCGGAAATATGAATGAAAAGTGTCACCTTACCACCCAAGCACTATCCCACTAAATGAATATTGATTCAGCCCCCTCTGAGCTAACATCATCAGGAGATGTTAGAACAAACTAGTTACATAAACAACAGTGAACCATTGTGAATGAATTCAATACTACATGCAGGCAGAAGATACTTTACTGAGCCCATGCTAGAGAGGCTTCTTTGAGAACAGTGACTTTAAAAAATAATCAAAAATGGCTTGCTTGTCTATGCGCTGCAGAAATAATAAACAGAACACAAACATGAAGAGATGCCAATTATGAACAAGATGGCGTTGAGGCCTAGCTGAGGCCTAGTTAGCATAAGCCAGGAAAATGCACCTTAAATAGGTCATCTCAAAGTCTTTTTAAAGGCAATAGCCTCCTAGTGAATACATGTGAATTATAATGTAGATTACTATTCTGCCTGATATTAATAATGCACAAATCTCATTAGTGCCCGAAAACTTCCAAAATACATTTAGGGCCTCATTACGATGTCGGTCGGAAAGCCTCCGGCCGACACTGTCTCGAAAATTGGAACTGACCGACTCATGGTCAGTGGTTCCGACCGACTGATTATGACACTGTACGGTAGGAGCCCCATTGTTCCCTATGAGAGCTCATGTTCCGGCCGTGACACAGGCTCCTATGGGTAAATGGGGTGTTTGCAGAAAACCCTGCACCCTGTCACAGGCACTCCACAGTGCCTGCCACACAGTGCAGGGTTTTACAGGGGGGTCCCTTGAGTACCCCCTCGGCCGTCAACCAGAGGCCACGGGGCCTAGGGGGCCCTGCCAGGGGCCCCAAAGTCACTTCCGACAGCCTTTTCATGTTGGACAGATCGACTCGGAAAGGCTGTTGGAAATCGTCATTGTAATCCCTCGGTCGGAAACGCTGCCCATAGGGGTGTACGATGCGGTTCCGACCGACAGGAATACTCTGAGGGCCAGACGGAACCGATTCGGAACAACCATGCAGTTTGCTTTCCGACCGCGAACATCGTAATCGGTCGGTCGGAATGCACACCGACCGAGTCAGAAGGGCTCCGATGCGGTCTAGGAGATTCTGACTGTCGGGAGGAGGCTTTCCGACCGACATCGTAATGAGGCCCTTAATGTGAATCTGCCCAAATACTGCTGAATTTTGGTGCAAGCTCTCTGTATCCCTGTCATAAAGAAAGTTTGAGAAAAAGCTGGTAGTCTCAGCTGAGAGATGCAATGTATTTATGTTTGTATGTAGTGGTATTTGTATAGCACAAAACTAGCTGGGATGGTACGGAGCATTCAGAAGGGAATGGAGGCCTAAGAGTATGACTCAGTTGACCATTCACAGAAGGCAGGTAACTGGTTGCTGTTTTTTGGTGATAGTACTCCTTGAACATATGGAAGGTTGGAGAATTCCTGCTGGGAATCCTCCATATCATGGAGGCATAGATCAAGAAGGCCAGGTTTTTAAACTTTTGTTTCTGACATCTTTTCATCTTCAATCAAAATTGGTGTTGTCTATGTGAGGCACGGGCACCAACTCCCGGGGGCCACCGTGGCTCAGCTAAAAGGCTCGTGAAAATATGCCAAGGTTTGGACCCTACTTGGGAACAAGATTCCCATGGTGGGGCTTTCTTTTCACCTTCTCAATCCAGAGGCTGTCAGTTGCTGCTACACATTGTGTGGTTTGGGTTTGGGTTACTGATGCTGCTATGACAAATTGCCCACATCCCATGGAGGTTGCATTGGGGTAGGTAGTAACTTTTTTAGTAATGGTCATCATTTTACAAGAGTATGAATGTTTGCCAGTTCACACTAAAATGGTAGCATTGGCACATAAAAAAACGTTCTTCGTACTTTGATGACTTCAGTGATTAACCTGTGATTGCTTTCAGGAATAAAACTGAAAAACACAAACTGAAATTTGATGTTTAAATATTTTGAATAGTTGCCACATGTCATCTTTTGTGACTCCTTCAGTCAGTCTTGCTTTTCTGGCACCACATTGCCTCATTCTAGTACATATAGGAGTTTTAACATTGTGTGTAGGGGCTGAAATCCCAACATGCAAAGTGTTGTTGGCTAAAAAGCGAAGACTAATAGAGTCACTAATGGAATAAGAGCACCTGGAAGCTATGTTTTAAATTTTACAAAGTGGGCTCGTCCATTTCAAATATTGATACTACTTTATCTACATGGAAATCCAATATAAACACTGTCAGTCTAGCGCCTTTTTTGCATTATTTCATTCTCATCATGCATGAAAACAAGCATCAGAAATGTCATTTTTAAAACTTTTGAATAGGGTATCAAGAAAATTATTTTACCCAGCTTTAGTAACATGCAATCCAAGGATGGCAGGGGCAGTGCAAGCTTTCCTAACACAACACAGGCAGATTGGAAAAGTGTGAGTGTGAGTAACAGAGTGTATGAGAGAGTGTTAGAGAGAGATAGAGGGACTATGAGTGAGAGCGAACTTAAGTGAGAGTGAGTGTGCTAGACTGCGAATGTGAGTGTGAGAGTTAGTGAATGTGAACGTGTATGTGAGTGTGAGTTTGTGACTGTATGTGTGTGTGTGTGTGTATAACAGTGTGTATGTTTGAGAGAGAGAGAGGGACAGTATGATGTGAGAATTTGTTTATGGTCATGAGTGTGCTGCTCATCCTGGAATAAAGTAGGCTATTATTGGCATATGTGCAAGGGACCATTGATATATGTTTGGTGGTGTTACCCATGTTAAGTGCAATCCTGGCCATACTGGAGGTAATTCTTGAAAAATCAGGGCACCCATGATTAAATGCTGGTGTTGGCATACTGGAGGTAATTCTTGGCATATGAGAGGGCACTCCTGGTATGGGCTCATCCATGGTAAAATGTTGGTCTTTACTTACCGCATATCATTTTTGGCATATGGGGCACCCAAGTTATAAAGGAGCATTCATGGGAAAATGCTGGCTTATTCCATGTAATTCTTGTCATGAAGGGGCACCCTGGAATACTGGAGCTCAAGCCTGGCATATAGCATGAACTCATGGAAAATGTTGGAAACACTGTGGTTAACTCCTGGGGAGGGTCAAGATTCCTTGGCACACCATGGAAGTACTGGGATATTCAATAAGTACATTTTCAGAACCTGTGACTTATTAGCAAATGTATGTGAAAAACTGGTTTTAAAATTGACTATTTAACCCCTTTTTTAAACGCAAACCCTCTTAAAAGAAGTGTGGCTCACTGACTTTACTCACATGCTGGGTTTTGGGGTAAGTATGACATCCCACCACTATGAAAGATCACTGGCCAAAACAGATGTGTAGAAGTGGAAGAAAGCAGAGAGGCAATGTATGTATTGCAGAGGGAGCAGTGTGTGTGCGTGTGTGTGTGCGCGTGTTTGTGTGTGTGTGTGTGCGCAGAGTTGCAGGAGCATTGAAGTTAAATGCATAGTCCGGTCTTAAAATGGATAAAAATGCTTACATTTCATAAGTGGATAGGACCACCACGTTCATGCCCTCCTTGCAATCCTTCCAAATTTATATTCAGAATTGAGTTATGTGACCCAGGCCTCACCAATAATATTGTCAACCTGGCTCCCATGACCTGAGGTGGTTAGTTTCTTGGCCAGATCAGTTGGGTTGTCGTTTTTGAGGGACAAATATGTGATGCCGCTGATCTTCAAGCTGGCATGGGCCTGGAGGAGAAGCATGTGTATGTCCTTGAGTGTAGAGGTGATCCGGTGGAAATTCTTAAAGCCCTTGATAAGGTGAGATATGGCATGCAGGATACCTCAGAGGTGCAAAAGTATTGTCTGATAAGCCATTGAGCAAAACATTGCTTCCATCAAAGAGAAAAGGGCCATGGTTTGCACTGTTGTTCTGAAATTAGTGTCTGGAAGAAAGGGTTTCAGTATCACATCGAGTGAAAGTTGTTCATTGCTGTCTTGTTGTTTTTGGTAACGTGCTCTTTGAATGTGAAGTCTGTGTTGAGGGTGAAGACATTTGATCGAGCACTGTTTGTTTGATTCATATTGGAGAACCAGACTTCAAGCCGCTGTTGTTTGGAAGCATTGGTGAAGCATTGTTATGTGAAGCTTTAGGTATGTACTTGACATATGTATCTGGATCAGCTCAAGGCCATATTAAGGAAGAGAAGATTTTCAGTTAGAGTTGGTGTTATCAGCTTAATGATGGATTTTGATGTTGTTGTCAGTGAGTATTGCTCTGAGGTAGTCCATGTAAAGTCCATCTAGGTTGTGTTGTGTGATTATGTTAGCTCAATCTGGACTGTTTGTGACTGTAGAGTTAGAATTAATTAACACAAGTTGGAGGTTGTGTGCTTTTGATGGTGTTTTACTAGTCATTGGTATGTGGATGAGACTGTGGGTATTAGAAATATGGCAATGTTGTTTATGTTTGCATGGCCTGTGTGTTAATTTTTGTATGTTGCATGTCTCAGTGAGGCAGGTGGTAAGGGTAGTTTTCTTTAGAGGTATGGTTTCAGGCATAATCCTTCTTGGCATAGACAGGCACACCCTTGTCAGAGTGGTCCCTTTACTGTGGAATCCCTGGCTCTGGGACTACCTTTTGAGGTGCTGTGATGTTGATAGCCCAAAGTGAGGGCAGAGAGCTGGAGGTTGAAAACGCAAGCAATAAGAACCATTGTAGTGGAGACAAGACTAGTTTTATACAGAAACGGAAGATGCATATTCATTGCGGCTGTTAAAGACCATCGGGCCAATCTAGTATGCCATGTCAAGTTACCCACGATTTCATCAGTTATCGTTTTGACTTTCCAAGACACATGTGTTTTTAATGTTGATGTTGAGAATACTGTTGCTTCGGTTCACAATGTAGGACACACAATAATTTCTATATTCATTTTACATTTTTACATCAAATTGAATAATCTCTTCCGCCAACAGGGTCCTATGGATATACATTGCTTCTGGAGAATGGGTGTATCCTCTCCTTGGTCTGCTTAGTCCACTTGGTTTTCTAGCCTTTATCTCCACCAGTCTGATCTTAGTTGCTTTCATCTATATAATTGGTGATATTCTGAACAGCCTGAAATGGGGTAAGTTACTTATCCAAAGTTGACTTAAATATTATAAAATGTGTTGTTGTATTAAAGCATTAAACATTATTCTGAAGTGTCAAAGAAATACAAGGTTTCATGTAAGATGCCAGCCATCCTAAATAAACAAATGGACTAAAAAATACAATTTGATTTAATTGTTTTTGAGGGCTTTACATGGTGTTTAAATCGGATCTTGGAACCTTTTGAATGTATTATTTGGTATTTGAAAAAAACTGTAGATAATTTAATGTTAATGTTAAAAGTAATGCATAGCATATGAAGTGTTTTAACAATCAAATTTAGGAAACCTAATCCTTGATTTTGTAATATTAAAAATCAGAAGTGCAGCATAGATGTTGGAATTCATCGAAATCACACGAAAGTCAGTAAACACCCTAAGTTGTAGTTAAGATTTCTATATAAGCACACACAATCTGGGAATTGTAAAAAGATTCCAAAGTAGACAGCTTTAAGTTACTGTTCCAGTCTCCGAGTGACAGTGGTTCTCTTATTTTATCCAGAGATAGCCAGTTCCTGGATTCATCATTGATACATTACCCCCTATGCTCATGCAGGTGAGATAATGTAAATGAATGGCCATGGATGGCCAGCGAAGGGAGAGAAGAGACAAAGTTGGGTTGGTGTTAGTTCCCAATGCTGTTGTTTAGGTTGTGGATGGCACACTTCATCAAATTCTTCTTCTTAATCACATATATATTGTTAGAAATGGGATTCTTGTTTGGCTGAGGTATGCACCCAGGCCAGGCAGAAAAGCACCACTCTCGTCAGGGTAAGCTAGATGCACACTAAAAGATAATCTGTGCTCACCTTCTGGTAGCTTGGTACAGACCAGTCAGACTTATCTAAAGAGGCAATGTGTAAGTTATTTTTGTAATGCACAAACAGTAACACAATGAATATATCACAAAATGACTTTACTAAGGATTAGAACAATAGAGAATATTTATCTGAGCAAAATGAGACCAAAGCGACAAAAATCCAATCAGTAGAAGTTGCGATATGAATTTCTAACGATAAAATGCCAAAACAGAAGTCACTAGAGGTCAAAAGGTTACTTGAGGTTGTGAGGGACCGGTGCAAATCCTACTTGCAGGCCGACCGCCATGGAGGACAAGCCGGCTACAGAACCCACGCAGGGCACACTGTGAAAGCACCTTGGATGGAGCAAAGCATCGATTCTGAGGGCACAATGCGTCTATATCCTTTTGATGCATTCGGGTTGCTGCATCGTTGTTAAGCTTTGCTGAAGTGAAGGCAATGCGCCATCATCGAGCCGTGCAGAGTATCGCTGCCGGGCCACACAGGCTGTAGAACCACTGTCGTCGAACAACCTCTGCGTCGAAGGGCTATGTGTTGGTTCCGATCAGCACAAAGGTGACGGTGCATCAGTTTTTGTAGCAAAACCACTGCAGAACCCACTTCTGAGGCCCAGAACTTGGAGAGAACCTCAGGCAAGGGTAGGACTCACAGAAGCAGAGTCTAGCAGCACTGACAGAATTGCAGGAAGTATTTTGTGTCCCTGAGACTTCAGAAAGAAGAGGCAAGCCAGCAAGCCCTTAAAGATCACTTGGAGGGAAGGCAGAATCCAGCTCTCCTTCAGCAGAGTCAGGGAGCAGAAGGCAGCAGGGCAACAAACAGAAAAGCAGTCCTTCAAGATAAGCAGTCCAGTTGAGTCCTTTATGCAGCACAGCAGTCATTCTGACAGAGGTTCATTTCAAGATCCAGAAGTGTCTGAGTTTAGGGGGCCAAAGACCCAGTACTTACACCTGAAAGTGTCTTTAATGTAGGGGATGACTTCAAAGCAGCTCTCTGAAGTGCACAAGGATCCCTAACAACCCAGTCCTGTCTGCCATGCTATCTTTGCGGGGGTAATCAGCCCTTTGTATGTAAACAGGACAATACCTATTGAAGTGTGTCACCCCTCCCATTCCTTCCTACCCAGGAAGACCCATCAGAATGCAGATTGATGCAGATGAGTACTCAGAATGCAGATGAGCCTCACCTTCCTGTATTTGTGGCTGTCTAGAGGAAATGCACAAAGTGTATCTGTCACCCACCCCAAACGTGTATTGGAGACAGTCTGCCAGGCATATTGAGAAGTAAGTGCAGAGAAATGGCCACTTTCTAAAAGTGGCATTTCTAAAACAGTAATGTTAAATCCATCTTCACCAGTAAGGAGGATTTATCATTACCATCCTAAAGATATGAAACAAGAAAAGACTACTCCTCTCTGATCAGGAATTACAGCTTAAAAGTGTATTAAGGAATTCCCAGTGCTGCCCTATGAGAGGGGTAGGCCTCACAGTAGTGAAAAACAAAATAGGCTGTTTGTCACTACCAGGACATGCAAAACATAAATGTACATGTCATACCTTTTACTTACATGGCACCCTGCCCATAGGGTTATTTAGAGCCTACCTTTGGGGTGACCTATATGTAATAAAAGGGGAGTTTAAAGCCTGCCAAGTAGTTTTAAATACCAAGTCAAAGTGGCAGTAAACTGCACACACAGGCGCTGCAAGGGCAGGCCTGAGACAGGTTTTAAAGGCTACTTATGTGGGTGGCACAATTAATGCTGCGGCTCACTAGTACCATTTAATCTACATCCCCTGGGTATATGGTATACCACTTTACAAGGCACTTACAAGTATATCAAATCTGCCAAACAGATGTAAACCAATTATACCATGTTCAGAGGAGACAGCACATGCACTTTAGCCCTGGTCAGCAGTGGTTAAGTGCTCAGAGTCCTAAAGCCAACAAAAAGAAGGTCAGAAAAAGAAGAGGAGGAAGGCAAAATGTTTGGGGTGACCCTTCAGAGAGGGCCATTTTTCAATATATATCCTGAGAATTTGTACAGTAGTTATTCCTCTACAAAATAAAACACCAAGCAATGATATTTAGAAAAGGCCATGATTAGCCAGTCTAATGGTTTGGAAACAAGAAATGTCCATCCTGATCCATCTTCGTGGCTGTTTAGAATTTTATGTTTTTAGTAGATGCTACTTGCAACAGCAAATGGCCTCTTAGTGCTAACATGGGAGACAGCAGAGTTTAGCACTGAGAGAAAGTAAGAAATGTGCATGAAACAAGGTTTGCCACAGAATATTAATAATGGCTGGTGTGCTACCTAGTCTCTAAATAGTTCTAATAAATTCCTCTGTCTTCAATGATACTTTGATCTTGTGAGTGGGAATTTGCTAGCAACCGGAGCGATCAGTCTGCTGAATAAAGTCTAGAGCACTTGAGGACTGATATTTATAGGGCGCCTACTTATCACATATTTCAGCTCTCTTAATATCGAGTTAGTTTCTGAAATATAAATTGTGAACTTCACTAATAAAAAGAAACAGTGATACATATGTGCTTAAAGACCAATTTGCTGTCAACCGGTAGCCTGTGAAGGCAATGAAAGGCTGGTGATGTGTGTTTTTTGGGTACAACTAGAGTTTGAGCCTGCCTGTCACTTTCTGAAAACTTTGCAGCTTGGTCAAAAGAAAGACAGTTTACCCCAATAAAGGAGGTTGTCATAGTAAAGTGGGGTGATATAAGGGCCACAATAGATGTAATCCTTTGTGAGAAAGGTCAGTACCGTGAAAAATCTTGGGGTCAAGTTGGATGCGGCCCTGTCTATGAAGCCTCAGATCCAATCTGTGGCCGGAACCTGCTTTGGATTATTGAAAATGTTAAGGAAATTTCTCCCTCTCCTTCCGGTCTCACACAGGAGGACGGTAGCCCAGGCCCTGGTGGTATCGAGACTGGACTATGCGAATGCCCTGTATCTGGGTCTTCCAGACTACTTACTCGGCCGCCTACAAGTGGTCCAGAATGCGGCGGCCAGAGCCATTTTTTCGGCAGGGTCCAGGACACGAATGACTCCTCTCTTGGCTTCACTGCACTGGCTGCCAGTTTGTAAAAGGATTCAGTTCAAAGCATTAATCTTGGTTTTTAAGGCCTTCTCTAAGATAGGGGCCCCATATCTTGGAGAAAGGTTCCAGCACTATGTTCCACAACGGACCTTGAGGTCCTCCGCACAGCTGTTGACGTCTACGCCTAAGTTTTTGCACTCCCGGGTGGGCGGCAGATCCTTTCAAGTGGTGGCCTCGCGGCTATGGAATAGACTGCCCCTCTCTCTGAGACTGGTACAGGATCTCCTCTCCTTCAGAAAGAAACTAAAAACATGGCTTTTTCAACTTTAGCCTGGCATGTCTTAGTTTCTGATGTTCTCTGGTTCTGTGTTACGTGGTCTTTTCGCAGTGCCGGGACACTCCACGAAGTAGCCGCGCGCTTTACAAATACCTAGATAACATAACATAACATAACAGAAAGCCAGTTATGAAATATTATTTTTTTCTGCAGTATGGTACAAAGTATTTTTAAGAGCCCTATGAAATCTTGGAATTAAGTGTCATAACTACATTACTTAAGTTACACTAGATGCTAATATGAAGATTTCCAGGCCTTGACTCAGATTACCCAATGAAGAACTTTAGTTTTTTTTTACGTGTTAGGCAGAACTAATGCATGACTGACTCTATGCTGGGAAGTGCTCTGTGCCCAGCAATGTAATTAGTTTGATACAGGCATTACAGGGTTTGATACAGGCATTACAGGTACAGGCATTGAGGTATTACAGCTGACCTCCAGCTTGAAATCAAAACAGATTGCCCATTCAACAGTCCATTAACCTGTGTGTTTCCATTTGTGGGCAGGAGATGACAAGAGCCTGCTTAACAATACATCCTCTGTGACAACAACTATCTTCTGACTTTTACAATGTGTTTTTTCAATAAAGTCATAGTATCACAATGTACCTCCTTACATTTGTGGTTGACATATGCCTTCTTGGTAGTTGCTTTAAGCCCTTTGATGATTACAAACTCTTCCTATTTCACATTAAAGGTCGAGTGGCTTTCAATATTTAGTTGATCATTACATCTTGAGAATGCTCACTGCGTCACACCTCTCCAGGTCTAAGCACCATTCAAGGTGAACTTTTTTTGGCAGATTTATTTAGCGCAAACTCCACCCCAAGCATTGGAGTGCTTTACATGAGCACCATTTACATTACACAAGGTCACATTAATTGTTTTTGCCTTTGGGAGATTAAGTGATTTGCCCATAATCACAGGATGGTGGGCCGATGCTGAAACTTAAACCTGGTTCCCCAGTTCCAAAGTCTGTAGCTCTGGCCGTAACACCACATCCTCTTATCTTTCTTATAAAAGCCTCTGGGGCATATTCTCAAGGACTTATCGCCGATTTATCGGCATTTTAGCGCCGCAAAAGTGGCAATAGATTTATCGCCCTATTCTTAAGCTGGTGCAAACTGCCAACATCGCCAGTTTACCAGCGATAGCTACCGCAAAAAATATCGCCACGGATGAGTGCGACAACTAACGCTAATGATATGCAGAGTAGGCGTTCCCGTGCAAAAACACACGAAAACATCACTTTGCGCGATTCTCAACGACCAGTCAGATCTGCGATGCGAACCAAGAACAGGTGATAAGGCGCGTTAGCTGCAGGGATTTAACACCTGCCTTTAGCTGGTGCTAAGCAGGACGACTACCTGCCGCATGAAAGGGAGCCCAGCCCAGAGCCACAACTGAAGACGCACAGATGGAGCCAATGAACATGCAGCTCGGAGACCCAAGAGGGCCACAACACCCACCGCAACCACCCCCAGGACCCTCCCCCTCCAGACCCTCCCGGACTACCACCGAGGCAGCGAAGGACAAGACAGCGGACCTTCCAAAAACGGCATGGCCCCTCAGTCACACAAGTGCAGAATGGGAGGAGAGTTGGGAACCAAGTATGTGTGAAAGAGGCAACTCACCCATGAAGAAGAATGTACACAATGCCAAGTGTGGCGGTGATGTGCTGGACAGACCACAGAATGCAGAGCACAGACATGTCCATGTGGACATATACTGCTGGGGTTTGTATTGTTGTGGACGCAAACATGTTACCTCAGGCAGTGGGGAAGACCCTGCACATGTAGCTGTGCCGTCCCCCCCCTGTAAGCGTAAGCGCAGTGGGCTGGGCCTGCGTACGCCACTCTAGCGTAGGAGTGCGGATAAAAAGGCCGGGGCTCTGGGCGTGGTTCTCTTCCATGATGGGCAACGCGTCTGCCAGGGCGGCGCACCTCACCCTGCCACGAGTCCACTGCCGTGACCTCCAGACTCCATGACACAGGCCCGCAGCATCCAGCGGCACAGCAACACGGAGTCATGTGTGTGCCGGATACTGCCTTAGTCCTAAACTGCGGTCAGCAGGTCCCCCAAGTCAAACGACGCATCATCGTTGGCTGTGCACCTGCTGAGCGCTCCAGGTGCCACTGACCCTGTGCAACACAAGTCATCGCCACGTGGCTGTGGGCCCTCGCTGACCGCTGCCTCCGGCCTACACTGCGGTCAGCAGGTCCCCCAAGTCAAACGATGCATCATCGTTGGCTGTGCACCTGCTGAGCGCTCCAGGTGCCACTGACCCTGTGCAACACAAGTCGTCGCCACTTAGCTGTGGGCCCTCGCTGACCGCTGCCTCCGGCCTACTCTGCGGTCAGCAGGTCCCCCAAGTCAAACGATGCATCATCGTTGGCTGTGCAACTGCTGAGCGCTCCAGGCGCCACTGACCCTGTGCAACACGAGTCGACGCCACGTGGCTGTGGGCCCTCGCTGACCGCTGCCTCCGGCCTACACTGCGGTCGTCAGGTCCCCCAAGTCAAATGACGCATCATCGCTGGCTGTGCACCTACTGAGCGATCCAGGTGCCACTGACCCTGTGCAACACAAGTCGACGCCACGTGGCAATATTGAGGCAGAATACAGTAGGCAAAAAGAACATTGCTCCCAGTGCGGGCCGCCCGGACGACGCATCATCGTTGGCTGTGCACCTGCTGAGCACTCCAGGTGCCACTGACCCTGTGCAACACAAGTCGTCGCCACGTGGCTGTGGGCCCTCACTTACCGCTGCCTCCGGCCTACACTGCAGTCAGCAGGGCTCACAATTCAAATTGAGTCTTCATTTATTCATGGCGCAGTCCAGTAGGCAACAGACATTGCTTCCAGGGCGGCCCGCCCGGATGACGCATCATCGCAGGCCGCGCACCCGCCGAGCGCTTCCGGTGCCACGAACTCAGTGTAGCTCAAGTCATGGACCCTTTATGATGTAATCATATGAGTGTGAGTCCAGTTCTGGTGCCCCTAGCTCAGTGCGCTGCAAGTCATGGACCCTTCATGAGTGACTGTGTGTGTGATCCGATGATCACTGTTCTAGTTGTTGCCAGCACCAACCACTCCCTGAGTGCTGGCTTGCACTCACCCCGAACCCATCCAGCACAGGCGTCACTGGACATGTGACCCTGGTAATTAAAAGGGGCCGGGCGCACGTGCCCGTAGCCAGTTCCACTATCTATCTAAGTGTGTCCGTGTAGTCATTATGTATGCGTGATGGCCCCTGGCCCTACCACATCACATTGTGCTGTGGACAGCGGACGCAAGCATGTCACCTCAGGCAGCGGGTAAGACCTTGGACATGTAGCTTTGTCGTCCCCCCCTGTAAGCGTAAGCAGAGTGGGCTGGGCTGGGCCGGCGTACGTCAGTCCAGCGCAGGGGTGTGTAGAATTAGCCCGGGGCTCAGGGCATGGTTCAGTACTGGCCTGGACAAGGAAGTCACCAATGTGTGTGTCTCTGTTGTAGTGTCGGCGCCACCCGGCCCGCAATTGACAATGTTGCAATGTAGCATGCACCCGGAGGGCGGTCTCGCACGAACGGAGAAATGAAAGAGCGCATGACCGCTCGGGGTCTTGGCTCATACATGCCAAGTGTTGTGTGTATCTGCATTGCCGCAGCATGAGCCAAATGCCTAGCCTTAGTCGCAGCGCAAGTTCAGCCAGGCATGAACTCTACATCTGTGTCCGCACTAACCTTACCATAGGCCTACACTCACGTGTCCGCCCACCTTCAACGGACAACATCACAGTGTCGTTGTCAGGCTTGTGGACATGCGCAGACAGGCATGACAATGGTGTGTCCTAGGAGTGCAAGTGATGCAACCGCGCAGCGCACACAAGTAAATAGGCTCGGGGGAGGGAGGAGCAGCTGTGAGGCAACGTAACACACAGTGATGCCGCTCATTTGCCACATGCAAGTCATGTCAAACATGGATCCCAAAGTCGCACACATCCCACCCCACACCCAACAAGCCACATCACACTTCATGAATGCAAGCAGATGACAAACTGACATTAGGGATGAAAGCTCCTTTGTCTGAACTATCAGGCGGAAGCACATCTGCACATCCGACCTCGGAATTGCATGTGCCCGGCACCCCCTGACAGACACAATAGCAGTTGAGGACGACTCCCACACTACGCACAGCCTGACGACAGACCAACATATACACACCCCACACACAGAAGTCCTTGTTTGGAGTTATCTTGCATGGAATGGCCTTCACACTTACTCACACACCATCACAGGCGTACAACCGTTGCACACTTAAACAACTCATTGATCCGAGCTGTGGCATTTCATCCATAGAACTGGCGCAGGTCAGAACAGTGCCGCTTCAACCAGAGCCACTAACTCTATGGCAGACCATCCCAGACACATGCACAACCCCTGTCACGTGGAACTGCACCGTGCACGTATGCTGCATTTACTGGGGGCACTGCCATTGGTAGTGCTGTGGATCAGTTACCGGCTGAGCTTCCGCCTTGCCAACGTCACCTGCGTGCAGCCTGTGTTGCCTTGTTGCTCGTGCATATTCGAGTGGTCCATGGATGTCTGCCTAACCAACAGGACGGTAGCCAAACTGGATTTCGACATGCGTGTGCGCCCCCTGTTGGCCCACGACCATGAGTGTCACCGTGACACCCGTCTATGGGATGCCTGGATACTTGGCATACATGCTGGCAGCTGGACCTGGGAGTTTACAGAACTCCTCGTGTGCAGTGACCACATTGCGCCGCTCCCCTATTGGGCTGTAGTGCTAATTGGTGAAAGGGGGTGGACGCAGCACATCTGTCCCGACCTGCTAATGGTTAGCCTCGCCGTCCTGTTCGATGAATTCGACAACGACCTCATGTTGGAAATGATTGCCTACGAAGCTGCACTCGCTTTCATGGACGTGTAACTACGTACCTGCAGACACAACAGTTAGGAACACATTACACATGTCCCGACACCTTGTTGGGACTTGGGGTTCTGGTCACATCTCCCACGACGACAGTGGACATGACTGCATTTGCCTGGACTCCGAATACATGAGCGGACAACAACGTGGGTAGACACACACCTGTGAATGGTGCGGCACTCCCCCGGAGTGGACAGCGGCGCTTGGCAACGTTCCACGTTCTGACATACTGCTGCATTGGTCTGCATGTTGTGGCACTTATCTTGGCCGTACTGACACGCATATGCTAATAAAGTCTACGCACCTTCACTTGTATTCAACTGTGATGAGTGTTGATTTGTATGACAATGTGTGTCTCACTGCCTATCTGGGTCACGGCCATACATGCATTACTACACCATCAGGGATGTGGGGTTGTACTAGTACATCATCATCTCACAGTTTCCAGCTATGCCACATGCGAATGGCCATTTTCCACACACAAGCGGCAGCAGTTGTGTCCTCTGTTCTGTTGTGCTGGTGTTGCTGTTTGTTCAACATTGTTGTAAATGTTGCGGTGCTCTGGATCTTATGTGTGTGTGCTGCATTGTAGGTGAGTTGCCCCTTCAGCTCTGATTTGGCTGGCCATTGTCCCTTTCAGGCGGTGTGGCTTTCACTTCTGTGCTTATGCAGTGCTGTGCTGTTGCAGACTTGGGTAAATTGGGCTCTTGGTTGGAGTTGTGACTGTTGGCCATGGTTTGTCCGAAGATGTGCTCTACTTAATTGTGCATGTGTGCCATTGTGCCCATCTCCCCCCGACCCCCCAGTCCCTGGTGGTTACTCACCCTGTTGCTGTTGTGTCGGGTCATGTTGAGCAATGTCCGGTCTGCCAACTCCTGCCACCGTCTCCCCACTGATGACTGTGGACACCATTTCCTCCATCTCATCCAGCTCCTCCTGTGGCGCTGGACTCCCACCTCCAGTCTGCATTGCTGCCTTCTGGTTGTTGGCGAGTTTCTGCTTGGTCTTGTGCTTCACATCATTCCAGCGCCTCTTGAGCTCTTCCATTGTCCTCCTCAGCACTCCAGCTGCATTCGCCTTGTCCACGATGGACTGCCATATTGCATTTTTTGTTGCCAATGACACAGTGGAGGTGATGAACAGTTGTTGATGGTGTTCTATCACCTCCGTGATCAGGATCCTGTTTTCCTGCGGACTGAACCGCGTCTTCCTCTTCTTTTTGTCCTTGCCCTTCCCTGACCCCGAGGTCCCAGGCTGGTCCTCCGGGGGGCTTGTGGGGTTCTGGTCGTCCTCTGTACCTGCTCCGGCTGCCTCCATTGTGCTTCGCTGTAGTTTGGTTTTTGTTTGTGGTTTTTTTTCTGCTTTTGTAGTGGTTTTTCACGCCTGACATGTGTGAATTGCAGGCCTGGCGCTGCTTTTCGCTGTTTGTCTTATCGCGGTTGAGCCCATCGCAACTTTTTCGCGTTCGGGTTTGGATTTTCATCGCCGTCCCGGTAATGTTATCACGGACATTTGACGCGTTATCGGGAGCCTATCGCATGTTAGCGCCGTGTTGAAAATACGACGTTAACACAGAGTTATTTTCCCGCGATAGACGGCGATATGAAAACTTGCGTTAACCTATTTTGGCTATGTTTATCGCACGTTCTTGAGAATATCCCCCTCTGGTCGCTATAGGCTTTTGAATGAGGAACCACTGGCATTATCTAAAGGAACCAGCCTCTCCAGTATAATCCACTTTCAATGACATCCTGGTCAAGATCCCCTCCCCTGATTAGGAAAAGGAATAATGTAGTTCTGTAAGACAAGGGATGGAAGAGAAAAGAAAAATGTTAAAGTACAAAAGAGCCTCCAGACGTTGTTGCTATCAGAGCCCTCCATGCTAGAAAGGTTTGCAATGCTTCCCCTCTCAAATAACACACTAGCAAGTATACCACATGTTGCGAATCCTAGGTATTACCCCAGGTCTGAATGGGTTGGATTTCAAACCCACAAGTGCAAGGACTTAGTTCAGTGCACCGCTTGAACTGCAGCCCCACACATCTCACTGAGCATTCCCACAAGAGTGGTGTTTTCTAGGTTAACAGTCCCTGAAAAGGTTCAGGGAAACAGTGGTAATCCAAACAATCTTTCATTAATGAGTTACACACTCATGGATCACTAGAAATGAGATATGCATTTTTACATATTTATTTTAAAATAGTTATTTTAAAATTCCTGAATATAGTGCACACAATCTTGTATGGTAACATCACTGAAGATAAAAATTAGGGTGGGTGGACAAAATATCGACAACACAAATATCGTCGGACACAATATCGTGTCAAAAATATCGAGGACAAGAATATCGTGAAGGTCATTTCTTATGGGTAAGTAAAGTTTTACTATATATAACTCCACATATATGTACTTTGACGATATATATATCTTCAAGGTACGTAGATCTGGAGTTAAGAATAGTAAATTTATACCTATCTATTTGCACTTACCTACTCGATATTCTTGTCCTCGATATTTTGGACACAATATTCTGTCCACACGATATTTCTGTGTTCGATATTCTGTCAGTGAACCAAAAATTAGAAGCATCTAAGCACTTCACAAGCAGTGAAAACAACAGGGAAAACTGTAACCTCATTATCCTACTTTGTAGCCCTAACAGGCGCTAAGCTAGTTCTAACAGAATCAATAAATAATATGCTTATTTCCTGAGTTTCAGGTGTGGTGCCCACCCCTGAGGCAATAGGTTTGTTGTCTCTTTGGAATAGCTTGGCAGCTATTTCGAGGGCAAAGACATTGGGCCTGATTCACAAAGGTAAACTTAGACCTGAAGTCTAAGTTTCGACCTGAAATGTAAGGGCCATATTCACAAAGGTAAAAAGTAAACTTAGACCTGAAGTTTAAGTTTAGACCTGAAGTCTAAGTTAAGACCTGAAGTCTAAAGGCCCAATTCACAAAGGTCAACTTAGACCTGAAGTCTAAAGCCTCCAGGTCTAAGTTTACCTTTGCGAATTGGGCGCTTAGACACAGATCTAAACTTAGACTTCAGGTCTAAGTTTACCTTTGTGAAGTTTCACTCTCAATCAGTGGTCAATTCCTGTAGTTTATATAGGGTATTGACCACTGATTCTTATCTTATGTTTTCAGAATCAAATGCTGATTTTAAGACATTAGATGTAACCTGACTTAACTAGTGGGATGCAAAAATCATCACTTATGTAAAAAGCCCCTAAGCATTTGTTTCATCTTTATCTAATGTTTACTTTAAATGTCTACTTCTAAAATGTAAGATGTAGCTATAAACATGTATGAGACTTGTGGTGGCTGATGGTGTAATACTTCAGGCTAAAGGGTGTTTAGACATGAATACCACTTTTACAAGTTCTGCGAAAGATGACAAAAATGCTTACTGTGAACTAAAGTGCAGACAGGCATACTAAAATGGAAATTATAGCTAAAATGGAATCTGTCCTGCATTTATTTAAGGATCTCAAACCTTCAACTAAAATGAAAATGAAGAAGCCAAAAAGTAAATGATTAAAATAAATAAAATTGTAGAATTATGAAAAGGAACGGCGTAGTGTTTATAATATCCATGGAATTACTTTTAAACTAAATGATCACTGAATGTGTTTTTGCATTAGTTTGATTATCATAACTCCACGGCAAATTTACAGACCAGAACATGCTAGAAATGTGCATTTAATGGAATTACAGTTCATCACTGGTTGCATTTTCATACTGAAATGAAAGGGTTCATTGCATTGGAGGACAGGGTACCACAGCAACACGCTTTCAATCTTCCGACAATATCGGCTGTGGCGAAAGAGGCTGTAAAATTCTTCTCCTTACTAAGAAAATTATTTTGGGGAGTTCTCTCAAAATAACGCCTGACTGTGAAAATGAAACACAGTTCTTTCTTGTTGTATATTACAGACAACTAGTAACTGCATCGTCAATCCTCAACCACAAATGAAAACAGCTGAAAGAAAAAAAGGAATGCTCCACGAGGGGTTGATGGATTAGAATCTTCCATAACTTGTGTCCAACTCTAGTTACTCACACTCTCACAGGAAATATAAAGTCACTACATTGCCCTTTCTCACCCGGTTGTCACTAGACCTTGCCCATAAGCCAGCCCTCAACCTTAAAGATAATATCCTGTTACCTCACTGGAAATATGACTTCTGGGAGTTGCAGATGTCGCATGGTTGCTCAGCATTGCCAAGGATCTTGCAGATACTTTCTTCCTTTATCAAGTCAGTTGTTTTATTGATTACGTCATGTTGCATGATCATCATAAATATAGGGACTTCCAATTTGTCTAATTGAAAAAGGTGCCTATACACATTGTAATGGGAATGGTTAGCAGTCAAGTGAATGCGCTACAGGATGAGAGGTCTCGTGCTAATTTTCAATTATTACGGGACTGTTGCTAGTAGGTCATTCCGACAACCATGCTTCCAGTGGCACATACAACAGTAATAAAATCATGGAAAATAAACCAACTGGTGGATAACACTATATTAACTTTTAGAAGCTGTTTCAAGCATGCTAAGGCTTCAAGCACACTAATTCTGTAGGTGAAACAATCACATTCTGTATTGTTATGCTCTTTCTGAAATTGTCCGTTCCTTGATCTGTGTATTTTTTATAGTACTTTTTGAATATTTTATGCTTACAATAAGTTGTTGCTTTCTGCCTCCCCAATTTATCCCAGCATGCAAGCACACACCAGTCACAAAGAGATGCACTCACAGGCACCCACACTCTCATATATTAAATAGGGATACAGCTAATTTTCCCCTTCAAACAAAAAAGCCCAAAAAGCACAGCGAAATCTAAACATAGTCTGTAAGGTAATTGGAATCTTTCCTGTGCAGAGATGTCTATCTTCAAGGTGGTGTGTTCAAATGAAATTACCATGGTTCACATTGGCAGTGTCATCTCCACATATGCTGTGCGCTACTTGTCCATTAGATGCAATCTTACAATTTGGATATCACAAAAACCTATAAACTGCATATAAAACATTACCATAAATAAGTTTACTCTCATAGGATTGGAATAACACAGGACAAAACTGTCACTGCTACACAAAAAAAGCTATTTCCATCAATTCATCTCTGACGGATGAATCAGCAAATGTTTCTTTGGACATCCCTCTCTCACAAGCTTTAATACTTCAAACAAAACCACAGGATCCAGCAAAGCTGCCCACATCCTTCTGCTGCTGCTTCATTGATTTAAAACCCCTGTACACCATCATTCACATACTTTCTTCGTTGTTTTCTTCCTCCTTACCTGAAAGTACATCTGCCGTTAGCTGTACACAACAGATGATCTGTATCAATTGTATTTATCTGAGCTTGAGTCACCCATTAACAGCCTTGTGAGTCACTATCACATCCTTTCAAGCCCTTTGGTTGTAAATGTTGTAAAAATGGCCTTCGAAGGTACAAAATGGCACACAGTTTCTGTACTTTCTTATATTGCCTGAACACTCACTTATTTCCACTCAATTGTCCACATCTCCAACGAAAGCCCTTTCTTCCTCCAGTGTCCTTGTAAAATAGCAGTCAATCACTTCCTGTACTCTTCCAAACACTTATATCACACAATAAATCTGTTCTCTATCACCATTCATAATCTATTTTACAATTTTAATCTGGCATCTGATGCTGCATACACATATAGACTCACGGAAAAACATGCAGTTAAAACTAGGATATTTTTAAGGGAGTACCAATATTCTCACCTTAAATTGTTGAAAAAAACCAAACAAACTATGGGGGTGATTATGATGGCGGGCGGGTACTGCGGCGGACAGAAAATCCTTCTGCCGCTTTTCCGCTGGTCGGCAATCGTCACGATTGCCGGCCGGGCGGAAAAAGCCCATAATATGGTGGCGGTGCCTTGCAGGCACCGCCATCCCGATTATGATGGCAGCGGGGGATATGCCTTTCCATGGCGGACACTCCGCCATGGAAAGGCATACGGAGAATCACTTTGGGGGCCTGTTGCGGGCCACCGGGGGGGTGGAGGGTGGGGGGCTGCACTTGGGGGTACCTATGGTACCCCCCAACATTGTGATCCCCAAGGTGGCAGGCACCGCGCGGTGCCTGCCACGTTGTGCATCGCAATGCACAACATGGTTATATGACATTGCGTACGGTGCTGCAGCCAGCAGCACCGTCCGCAATGTTAAACTACCAGGATGCGCCCGCCAGTGTGGCGGGCGCATCCTAATACGGCGGGCAGGACCGGCGCACCTATGGCGGATGGTCCCAGCTCCGCAGGGATGGTGGGCGGACTTTCGTCCCCTATGTTGGAAAAAAATGTTAAAGTATTGTTATGTTTCAAAACTCAAACCTAAGCCCCTCTAAATTTCAAGGCTACAGTAAGCTACGCATCCTATAACTCATGCCCCAACATGTACGGCTCACAATTTCCCACAAGACCTCACTGATGACATCATAAAGGAAATCAATACTTCTATCAATGATGACAGCTCAAATGACATCTATAATAATATCACAAAAAACATCAGCATTGACATGATCTATGATGTCAAAGTAGATACAGGTTTAAATTGACATCTAGATTCTATGAAATCAAGAATCGCCTTAACATGTTTGTTTCACTGAATTTTTATTTTCAACATTTCAAGGTGAAAATATTTGCATTCCATGAACCAAAACTTAGTTTTAACAGATTTTTAGTGAATATAGTCACTCAAAATCAACAGTTTTGGGTACAATTTATTGTTTTCTTGGTGAAGGCACAAGTTAAGGTTTGTATATAACTGGGGAATTTCAGCAATTTTAGGTTTTGCTTTGGCAACATCTCTTCAACTGTGTTTTTTCAGTGAAGTGGACAGGTTCTTCCTATGTAAATGTTAAAGAATTCATACTACTCGACCCATAGTTGTATCTAACTGTGTTATTCATTAATTTCTGAGTTTTTTTAAAAGGAACATTAGTGGTAAGTCACAGGATCACTGCTCGTTCTTAAAATCAGTGAATGTTACAGCCGCAAAAGCATTTTTTTACTATTTTTTGACACATTTTCCATGCTTCTCTGTTCATATCAAACCCCCTATGGTGCGTAGAAACAGTCATCACTTTTATCCGCCAGTCACATCACAACAGAAATTCAAACATGAATGACAGATATACAAAAGTGCTACCCCTTTCAAACCCTCTTGACACCTTTTTCAAATGAAAATATTTTCAAAATTACTTATTGGATTTATGCCAAACCACAAGAAGTACACCTTCTGGATGACATTTTACTTTAATGGCAATTTTAGTAAGACACAATTCAGCAGTTTTGCTGTAGCGAAGTGCAACTTTTCCGATGGATACTTGACTGGGCAATTACATTTTTTACTCCCCCACCTAAATATCCCCCATCTCATGAACAAAACTTCATGAAACTTGGGAGGGTAAATCTTAGCCGGATTTGCTTAGAGAGTGTAAACTGTTGTGCAAATTCATCAAATAGCACCAAAGTTATAAAACAAAAAATATGTCTTGTCAAAGGAAAGTGCATCTCAACCAAACTAGAGTCACTATTGTTGTTAGACCAGACAGCCTTAGGGTGGTCTTCCTCCAAACCTTTTTGCCTTTACCCTCCACTTTTTGCTGAAATGTGTTTTTGTTGGGTCTAGAACTCTGTGCATGTTACCACTGTTAACCTGTGATAGGGTGCTTGAGCTCTTTTCCTTAAACATGGTAAAATTGGCTTACAACTGATTGGCATATTTAGTTTATTTATAAGGCTCTTCTTGAGTGGTATACCCTATACCTAGGGCCTGTAAATTAAGTGCCAGGGGAAGTAACCGGCCACCAGAGACGCTGAAGGTGAGGCTGCACTACTGGGCTGGGCCTGCCGAGCACCCGACTGAGCGCCGGTTGGGGCCTGGGTGCAGCTCTAACGGGGCCAAAGCAGGTGACGGTGGATGGCGGCAACATCGACTAATAAGACCCCGAGGCTGTGGCGGCAATATGCGAGAAACGGAGGCCGATTGTAAACGGAGGAAGAGACGAGGTACCCAGCTGCAAGACTGAGGGCAGCTTCCGTCATCCGCCCGGCGGGGCGCACCGGTACGAGACTTCTGATGTTGGTGGTTCGGGACTTTCACTGATGCTGAGGGCCCCCCCCTGTCTTTGAGAGTGTGTGCCTCTCGAGATACCCTGACTCTGGGAGATGCTGAACGGGCCGACCAGATCACAGCTGCCTGACCTTAAGATGGCGGCCTCTGTGCCTAAGCAGTGCATGAAAATAAGCAAGGATGAGGGGAGCAAAATGGGGGCAAATGGAGGAGTAGCCAGTCCCCATCATGGCCGCTCGGAGCTGATGCTCCTTGGTGAACCCTTTTTCAGCCTCCTGAGTGGTGTTCCGCCCCTAAACATGGACCAGAGTCTGCATACTCTTCACGCTAAGTGAACCTAGACCTGCTGAGGAGAGACGACTGCCAGAGTGATGGAGGTTGATGCGGGCGACCCTTACCAGTATCACCGGGATTGATGCCGCTGACTTAAATATGACGATGCCCCCCGGGCGGATACTATTTGTTTGTACTGACTGCTGAGCCCGAGCAACCATGGCCAATGCCCGGTGGAGCTGTTTAGGCAGCTATAGAGGAGATTGGCTTTGGTTTCACCCCTTGGCCATCACCTACCCAGCCGGACCTTGGACAATGTTTTTCCTCGTCTCTGCTATGTTTCCTTTCCCTCCCATGCCACCTCCCTCCGTGATCCTGTGGCTGCCTCCCTCTCCCTGCCCTGCCTGACTTTGTTTGTTTTCCTCCTACCCCCTTGTCTCAATCCCCCTGCCTACCCCATGCTCCAAGTGACATATCTGTTTTTATTTTATGTTTTTGTAACTGATGTAACTTCTGTACAACTGTTCTCATGTAAAGCGCTCTGATACCTCCGGGTCTAGCCAGCGCTATATAAAATTCTTCAAATAAATAAATAAAATAAAATAAAGTGCTACTCGTGGACCTGCAGCACTTTTTGTGCCAGCCACCTAAGTAGCCCCTTAAAACATGTCCCAGGCCTGCCATTGCAGCCTCAATGCAGTTTATATCAGTAATGTAAACCCCTCCTCAAGCCTGACACTCCCCATTTCTTGCATATACCTCACCCCTAAGGTAGGCCCTAGGTAGCCCATAGGACAGGGTCCATTATAATTAAACATTGGGCATGTACCTTTAAGTTTTACATGGCCTGGTTGTGAAAAGCTCCTAAATTTGTCTTTCACTACTGTTAATCCTACCTCTTCCATAGGATAACATTGGGTTGCCTTATTATATTTAAAAAGTGCTAACTTTTGATTGGGAACATGTAAACATTTCGGGTATGGTGCCTGAGACATTATAATTAAAAATCTTCTTTTATGGTAAAGTCGGATTTTAAGTTACAATTTGGAAAATGCCACTTATAGAAAGTTGGAATTTTCCTACCCTAACCATTTGGTGCCTGTAGCCTGTTCCATGGTCACATGACTGGGTGTAGTTGGAAGTTGGACTTTGTTTATTCTTCCCAGACACCCACACAATAGAGGGATATGGTGTGCCTGGATGGTCCATCCACAGGCGGGCTGTGGGAGGGGGAGCTGGGCACAGCCCCACTTGCAACTGATCAGGCTGTGCTCTGCCTTCACACAAATGGCTTGTCATGCTTGCATTGTTCATGCAGCCAGCTTGGAGGCAGGACAAGGGAGTCAGAAAACTTCAAACATTTCAAATGGAAATTCTCTAGAAACTTCTCCTACTTCAAAGAAGGCACCAGGTATAAAAATGGGACTCTCAGACCACTCTTCAGTTTACACTCTGGACCTGCAGAAGGACTTTTAGAGGACTGCCAGCAGCTGTAGCCTCTGGTGTACTCCACAAGACTGCTTTGCTGAACCTGGAAGGACTACATTGCTGTTTGGAGACTGCCTTGAACCCTTAGAGGCCTGCCCTGATGCTCGAGCTCTGTTTCATCACTTGAACCCAGGACTACCAGAGTGACTCCAAGGGCTACTACTCTGGCATCCTGATGAGAGCCTCAGGTACAGAGCAGGCTCCAACCATCTTGAACCCTCATCTGGACCCAGCCTGAGTGAACCCTAACCCCCTACGCGGTGCCCCCCCAGTCCTGAACTGTTGGCGGTGTGGTAAAGGTGCCCAGAGACCCCAAATCCAAAACTTGGAACTTAGAACATTTTTTGCTAAAAACTGCTCTGAGATCCAAGAGGAAACTGGAGCCAACCTGCCCATCTATCCACCCAAGGTGAATCCCCAGTCAGCCTGACTTCGCGTAAGCTTCCGCTCCGTTCTTCTCCGCAGCAGCAAATCCGGTCCTTCCCCAAAGGGGGTATCCGGCCTCATGGAACTCTCATCAGTTACAGACTCCAGCCTTGTCCCACAGGAGTTTTTTTTTAAAGAGACTAAGTCCGAACGTAGAAATCTTTACTGTGGCTTCGAATCAAGGCTCCTGATAATGGCACTCCCTCTTCAGACACCACCTGCAGCCTTGCCCCGCTAAACTTTACCTTCTCAGAACATTTTCTTTAACATGTATTCTAAGTCTGAAGGTACACGACAACCGGGTCCAGTCCACTCTTTGTATCTGACTCTCTCTCCATCATGGTCGGCCATATTTTTCAACTTTACCCCTGTCTTGCGCGACTAGATGTCTCCGGTTGGCACTTTGATCTTTAGGTGATAGTTTTGTATGGAAGTAGCCTTGGCTGTTGGGAAGATAGTCCAGCATAAAGCACCCGGCATTGACAAAATACCGGGTGACTTGTTCCTGACTGAGATTGATGTATGGGCCCCTACCTCACGACACTCTTTAATGCCATTATGAGTGGGCTGTCAATTCCTCCAACTTGGGCATGGGTGGAAATAATTCCAATTCATAAAATGGGTTGCTCGCTAATACCGTCAAACTATAGGCCCATCAGCCTTTTCGACAACACACAGAAACTTTTTAGTGGAGTCATTTTAACAAGATTTCAAGAGTGGATAGAGGTTAATGATATCTCAAGTCCTTTGCAAGCTGGATTTCGCAGTCGTACGTCAACAATCCTATCTAGTGTACAGGATACAGTTACTTTCATGGAAAACTGTTGCCCTTGAAAGGGGTAGGCTGTACATGGTGTTCATTGATATGAGATTGGCTTTTGACTTGGTTTCTAGGGAAGTGCTATGACATGTGTTGGCCGAGATGGGGTTCTAACCTATTTATGCAGGATTATCGAACAATTCCATGAACAGAGTTTTTCCCAGGTTCGTAGCGGCCGGTTAGGAGAAGTGACAGAGCCCTTCCCATTTTGTAGGGGTTTAAAACAGGATTGTGTTCTTGCACTAACATTTTTATGCTGGTCATCAATGATCTGATTGCACTTTTGAACACCTGTGATAATGATGCCCCCAGACTGAATAATACGAGGGTTCTGACACTAAAGTTTGCAGACAACACACTTTTACTACCAAAGATGCCCCTGGGCATCCAGATAACCCAACCCCAAATGGGTCTTTACGCTAGAGCAGGTCCAACTTTTTGAGTATTGTGGCATTACCCTTAATGAGAAGTTAGATTGGGCCACACACATCTCTAAACATAGACTCAAATTGGAGCAGCACACTGGGGGGTTGTTGAAGATCTACCACGGATCCTTTTTTAAACCTGTTTCCCAGGTTGTACAGATTTACCTACATCAAGCCTTGGGTGCGGCACTGTATGGTGCAGAGTGCTGGGGTCAAAAGGCTGTCAAGTCTTTGGAAACAGTTGAGAATTGGTTCATGAGCCAATTGTTGAGCCTCCCAGCTAGTACCCACCTAGTCCCTTTAAGGCTAGAAATGGGGTTGAGGCCAATCTCAGAAGCAGTCGCCCTTAGACCGTTCCTGTCTGGAGAAGAGTCTAGGCCACTGCCAAACTGATCCATTATTGCCAGGGGCTGAAAGGGATTCTCAGCCTTCCAGAGGCTGGCAACTTTCCCTGGATTAAATATGTAAGAGACACGTTACTAAGCGTGGGACTATATAGCTTATGGGAAGACCCGGGGGCTAGGCCTTTCAATTAACAAATTGGAGCTAAAAGGTGTTTTAAGAATGCCAAGTTAGAAAGGCTCATTTCTAGTTCTGCTTTGGGTTCGATGACCACCTCTTTTCTAAGGATAAAGGACTCCTACAAACCTGAACAGTTTTTAGACGAAGTTGAACCTAACCTGGGCAGGAAGCTGTCCACTCAGTTCAGACATGGGTCTTTACCCCTTAGCTAATTTACATCTAAATGGGTGTGTTCTGATAGCCTGGCTGAGAGGGTGTGTCCATCCTGTGGCCACAGCAAAGAAACCAAGGCACACAACCTCTTTTTCTGTTCAGAATACATCAGGGCTAGGGCCAAATGGTTAATTCCAGTGTGTAGGAACATGGAGGCCTGTAGAGTCCTACAATCGGACACTAGTAAACACATTGTATTTGCAGTATCAATGTACCTATTTGCTATGTGGTGACTGAGGAGCAAAAATGTCATAATACGAACGGACGTAGGCATTGAGTAGCCCTCTTGCCAACTTAGCTTTGCATGTATGATAGTTAGTATAGTTACATTCACTGTATCCATATGGTGAAGACTGCTGCTATATAGAACTATTTTAATCACTTTTAATGATTTTATCCAATGCTTGTTTTTTTAAAGGTTTTTATAACGTTTACACTGTCACATTGAATATGGGTTTTTATGTATTATGTTTAAGTCTCTTTTATGGTGAATTGCCGAAATAAAAAGTATTGATTGATACTAATAAAATGCACTGTTTGTGTGCTGCATAAATACTTTACACATTGACTAAGTTAAGCCTGACTGCTTTTGAGCCAAGCTACCAGAGGGTAAGGACAGTTTAATTAATTATTTTTTTCATTCACCTTGATAGGGATTGTGGCTGTTGAACACAGGTCACCCCCATTCAAACAACAACCCTTTTTCTCACAGTTGTCCTAAAAACATAAAGTTGAAAGGCAGTGAAAATATTTATAGTGGTTTCACCATAAAATTGAAGAGTACAGAAATTCCCAAATTAAGGTCCTACCTTCACCTCAGAAACCACTGTACCAAGTCAACTGTAACTACCACATCTGTTATTTTAAGTAAAACTGTTGAGCATTGTAAAATAGTGGTTGTATGTGCTCCTGATGGTTGATGTATGATTGATTTATAAAGGTGGTGGTGCATGTATACGTTAGTAGAGATGTGCATGTACAATGATGTGTGAATGGATGTATAATGCTAGCTGTGTTGGTAAATAATTGTAGCTGTGCAGGTATATTATGGTGGCTGCGCCATCTCTCTTATTACTTTGAATACACTTGCAATATGATGTGTTTGACAAAAATAGTTTTATTAATTAATTATAAACTTTAATAAACCTTTTTTAACGTTCCCTATACTTTGCAGTAGGGTAATCCCCCCTGCGACTCTGCAGTCTCCATATGGTAAAGTACAGGGTAAAATAAAAGGTTTACTTAACTTACTTAACTAAACATAATAGTAAAAATATCCCCCTCTGTTCGCTATAGGCTTTTGAATGAGGAACCACTGGCATTATCTAAAGGAACTAGCCTCTCCAGTATAATCCACTTTCAATGACATCCTGGTCAAGATCCCCTCCCCTGATTAGGAAAAGGAATAATGTAGTTCTGTAAGACAAGGGATGGAAGAGAAAAGAAAAATGTTAAAGTACAAAAGAGCCTCCAGACGTTGTTACTATCAGAGCCCTCTATGCTAGAAAGGTTTGCAATGCTTCCCCTCTCAAATAACACACAAGCACGTATACCACATGTTGCGAATCCTAGGTATTACCCCAGGTCTGAATGGGTTGGATTTCAAACCCACAAGTGGAAGGACTTAGTTCAGTGCACCGCTTGAACTGCAGCCCCACACAGCCCACTGAGCATTCCTACAAGAGTGGTGTTTTCTAGGTTATTAACAGTCCCTGAAAAGGTTCAGGGAAACAGTGGTAATCCAAACAATCTTTCATTAATGAGTTACACACTCATGGATCACTAGAAATGAGATATGCATTTTTACATATTTATTTTAAAATAGTTATTTTAAAATTCCTGAATATAGTGCACACAATCTTGTATGGTAACATCACTGAAGATAAAAATTAGAAGCATCTAAGCACTTCACAAGCAGTGAAAACAACAGGGAAAACTGTAACCTCATTATCCTACTTTGTAGCCCTAACAGGCGCTAAGCTAGTTCTAACAGAATTAATAAATAATATGCTTATTTCTTGAGTTTCAGGTGTGGTGCCCACCCCTGAGGCAATAGGTTTGTTGTCTCTTTGGAATAGCTTGGCAGCTATTTCGAGGGCAAAGACATTGGGCCTGATTCACAAAGGTAAACTTAGACCTGAAGTCTAAGTTTCGACCTGAAATGTAAGGGCCATATTCACAAAGGTAAAAAGTAAACTTAGACCTGAAGTTTAAGTTTAGACCTGAAGTCTAAGTTAAGACCTGAAGTCGAAGGGCCCGATTCACAAAGGTCAACTTAGACCTGAAGTCAAAAGCCTCCAGGTCTAAGTTTACCTTTGCGAATTGGGCCCTTAGACACAGATCTAAACTTAGACTTCAGGTCTAAGTTTACCTTTGTGAAGTTTCACTCTCAATCAGTGGTCAATTCCTGTAGTTTATATAGGGTATTGACCACTGATTCTTATCTTATGTTTTCAGAATCAAATGCTGATTTTAAGACATTAGATGTAACCTGACTTGGGATGCAAAAATCATCACTTATGTAAAAAGCCCCTAAGCATTTGTTTCATCTTTATCTAATGTTTACTTTAAATGTCTACTTCTAAAATGTAAGATGTAGCTATAAACATGTATGAGACTTGTGGTGGCTGATGGTGTAATACTTCAGGCTAAAGGGTGATTAGACATGAATACCACTTTTACAAGTTCTGCGAAAGATGACAAAAATGCTTACTGTGAACTAAAGTGCAGACAGGCATACTAAAATGGAAATTATAGCTAAAATGGAATCTGTCCTGCATTTATTTAAGGATCTCAAACCTTCAACTAAAATGAAAATGAAGAAGCCAAAAAGTAAATGATTAAAATAAATAAAATTGTAGAAAAGGAACAGGCGTAGTGTTTATAATATCCCTGGAATTACTTTTAAACTAAATAATCACTGAATGTGTTTTTGCATTAGTTTGATTATCATAACTCCACGGCAAATTTACAGACCAGAACATGCTGGAAATGTGCATTTAATGGAATTACAGTTCATCACTTGTTGCATTTTCACACTGAAATGAAAGGGTTCATTGCATTGGAGGACAGGGTACCACAGCAACACGCTTTCAATATTCCGACAATATCGGCTGTGGCGAAAGAGGCTGTAAAGTTCTTCTCCTTACTAAGAAAATTATTTTGGGGAGTTCTCTCAAAATAACGCCTGACTGTGAAAATGAAACACAGTTCTTTCTTGTTGAATATTACAGACAACTAGTAACTGCATCGTCAATCCTCAACCACAAATGAAAACAGCCGAAAGAAAAAAAGCAATGCTCCACGAGGGGTTGATGGATTAGAATCTTCCATAACTTGTGTCCAACTCTAGTTATTCACACTCTTACAGGAAATATAAAGTCACTACATTGCCCTTTCTCACCCGGTTGTCACTAGACCTTGCCCATAAGCCAGCCCTCACCTTTAAAGATAATATCCTGTTACCTCACTGGAAATATGACTTCTGGGAGTTGCAGATGTCCCATGGTTGCTCAGCATTGCCAAGGATCTTGCAGATACTTTCTTCCTTTATCAAGTCAGTTGTTTTATTGATTACGTCATGTTGCATGATCATCATAAATATAGGGACTTCCAATTTGTCTAATTGAAAAAGGTGCCTATACACATTGTAATGGGAATGATTAGCAGTCAAGTGAATGCACTACAGGGTGAGAGGTCTCGTGCTAATTTTCAATTATTATGGGACTGTTGCTAGTAGGTCATTCCGACAACCATGCTTCCAGTGGCACATACAACAGTAATAAAATCATGGAAAATAAACCAACTGGTGGATAATACTATATTAACTTTTAGAAGCTGTTTCAAGCATGCTAAGGCTTCAAGCACGCTAATTCTGTAGGTGAAGCAATCACATTCTGTATTGTTATTCTCTTTCTGAAATTGTCTGTTCCTTGATCTGTATATTTTTTATAGTACTTTTTGAATATTTTATGCTTACAATAAGTTGTTGCTTTCTGCCTCCCCAATTTATCCCAGCATGCAAGCACACACCAGTCACAAAGAGATGCACTCACAGGCACCCACACTCTCATATATTAAATAGGGATACAGCTAATTTTCCCCCTTCAAACAAAAAAAGCCCAAAAAGCACAGCAAAATCTAAACATAGTCTGTAAGGTAATTGGAATCTTTCCTGTGCAGAGATGTCTATCTTCAATGTGGTGTGTTCAAATGAAATTACCATGGTTCACATTGGCAGTGTCATCTCCACATATGCTGTGTGCTACTTGTCCATTAGATGCAATCTTACAATTTGGATATCACAAAAACCTATAAACTGCACATAAAACATTACCATAAATAAGTTTACTCTCATAGGATTGGAATAACACAGGACAAAACTGTCACTGCTACACAAAAAAAGCTATTTCCATCAATTCATCTCTGACGCATGAATCAGCAAATGTTTCTTTGGACATCCCTCTCTGACAAGCTTTAATACTTCAAACAAAACCACAAGATCCAGCAAAGCTGCCCACATCCTTCTGCTGCTGCTTCAGTGATTTAAAACCCCTGTACACCATCATTCACATTACTTTCTTCGTTGTTTTCTTCGTCCTTACCTAAAAGTACAATAAACCGTCATCTGCCGTTAGCTGTACACAACAGATGATCTGTATCAATTTATTAATATGAGCTTGAGTCACCCATTAACAGCCTTGTGAGTCACTATCACATCCTTTCAAGCCCTTTGGTTGTAAATGTTGTAAAAATGGCCTTCGAAGGTACAAAATGGCACACAGTTTCTGTACTTTCTTATATTGCCTGAACATTCACTTATTTCCACTCAATTGTCCACATCTCCAACGAAAGCCCTTTCTTCCTCCAGTGTCCTTGTAAATTAGCAGTCAATCACTTCCTGTACTCTTCCAAACACTTATGTCACACAATAAATCTGTTCTCTATCACCATTCATAATCTATTTTACAATTTTAATCTGGCATCTGATGATGCATACACATATAGACTCACGGAAAAACATGCAGTTAAAACTAAGATATGTTTAAGGGAGTACCAATATTCTCACCTTAAATTGTTGAAAAAAACCAAACAAACTATGTTGGAAAAAAAAGTTAAAGTATTGTTATGTTTCAAGACTCAAACCTAAGCCCCTCTAAATTTCAAGGCTACAGTAAGCTACGCATCCTATAACTCCTGCCCCAACATGTACGGCTCACAATTTCCCACAAGACCTCACTGATGACATCATAAAGGAAATCAATACTTCTATCAATGATGACAGCTCAAATGACATCTATAATAATATCACATAAAACATCAGCATTGACATGAGCTATGATGTCAAAGTGGATACAGGTTTAAATTGACATCTAGATTCTATGAAATCAAGAATCGCCTTAACATATTTGTTTCACAGAATTTTTATTTTCAGCATTTCAAGGTGAAAATATTTGCATTCCATGAACCAAAACTTAGTTTTAACAGATTTTTAGTGAATATAGTCACTCAAAATCAACAGTTTGGGGTACAATTTATTGTTTTCTTGGTGAAGGCACAAGTTAAGGTTTGTATATAACTGGGGAATTTCAGCAATTTTAGGTTTTGCTTTGGAAACATCTCTTCAACTGTGTTTTTTCAGTGAAGTGGACAGGTTCTTCCTATGTAAATGTTAAAGAATTCATACTACTCGACCCATAGTTGTATTTAACTGTTTCATTCATTCATTTCTGAGTTTTTTTAAAAGGAACGTTAGTGGTAAGTCACAGGATCACTGCTCGTTCATAAAATCAGTGAATGTTACAGCCGCAAAAGCATTTTTTTACTATTTTTTGACACATTTTCCATGCCTCTCTGTTCATATCAAACCCCCTATGGTGCGTAGAAACAGTCATCACTTTTATCCGCCAGTCACAGCACAAAAGAAATTCAAACATGAATGACAGATATACAAAAGTGCTACCCCTTTCAAACCCTCTTGACACCTTTTTCAAATGAAAATATTTTCAAAATTACTTATTGGATTGATGCCAAACCACAAAAAGCACACCTTCTGGGTGACATTTTACTTTAATGGCAGTTTTAGTAAGACACAATTCAGCAGTTTTTCTGTAGCGAAGTGCAACTTTTCCGATGGATACTTGACTGGGCAATTACATTTTTTACTCCCCCACCTAAATATCCCCCATCTCATGAACAAAACTTCATGAAACTTGGGAGGGTAAATCTTAGCCGGATTTGCTTAGAGAGTGTAAACTGTTGTCCAAATTCATCAAATAGCACCAAAGTTATAAAACAAAAAATATGTCTTGTCAAAGGAAAGTGCATCTCAACCAAACTAGAGTCACTATTGTTGTTAGACCAGACAGCCTTAGGGTGGTCTTCCCCCAAACCTTTTTGCCTTTACCCTCCACTTTTTGCTGAAACGTGTTTTTGTTGGGTCTAGAACTCTGTGCATGTTACCACTGTTAACCTGTGATAGGGTGCTTGAGCTCTTTTCCTTAAACATGGTAAAATTGGCTTACAACTGATTGGCATATTTAGTTTATATATAAGGCCCTTCTTGAGTGGTATACCCTATACCTAGGGCCTGTAAATTAAGTGCTACTCGTGGACCTGCAGCACTTTTTGTGCCAGCCACCTAAGTAGCCCCTTAAAACATGTCCCAGGCCTGCCATTGCAGCCTGAATGCAGTTTATATCAGTAATGTAAACCCCTCCTCAAGCCTGACACTCCCCATTTCTTGCATATACCTTACCCCTAAGGTAGGCCCTAGGTAGCCCATAGGACAGGGTCCATTATAATTAAACATTGGGCATGTACCTTTAAGTTTTACATGACCTGGTTGTGAAAAGCTCCTAAATTTGTCTTTCACTACTGTTAATCCTACCTCTTCCATAGGATAACATTGGGTTGCCTTATTATATTTAAAAAGTGCTAACTTTTGATTGGGAACAGGTAAACATTTCGTATATGGTGCCTGAGACATTATAATTAAAAATCTTCTTTTATGGTAAAGTCGGATTTTAAGTTACAATTTGGAAAATGCCACTTATAGAAAGTTGGCATTTTCCTACCCTAACCATTTGGTGCCTGTAGCCTGTTCCATGGTCACATGACTGGGTGTAGTTGGAAGTTGGACTTTGTTTATTCTTCCCAGACACCCACACAATAGAGGGATAAGGTGTGCCTGGATGGGCCATCCACAGGCGGGCTGTGGGAGGGGGAGCTGGGCACAGCCCCACTTGCAACTGATCAGGCTGTGCTCTGCCTTCACACAAATGGCTTGTCATGCTTGCATTGTTCATGCAGCCAGCTTGGAGGCAGGACAAGGGTGTCAGAAAACTTCAAACATTTCAAATGGAAATTCTCTAGAAACTTCTCCTACTTCAAAGAAGGCACCAGGTATAAAAATGGGACTCTCAGACCACTCTTCAGTTCACTTTCTGGACCTGCAGAAGGATTTTTAAAGGACTGCCAGCAGCTGTAGCCTCTGGTGTACTCCACAAGACTGCTTTGCTGAACCTGGAAGGACTACTTTGCTGTTTGGAGACTGCCTTGAACTCTTAGAGGCCTGCCCTGATGCTCGAGCTCTGTTTCATTACTTGAACCCAGGACTACCAGAGTGACTCCAAGGGCTACTACTCTGGCATCCTGATGAGAGCCTCCGGGACAGAGCAGGCTCCAACCATCTTGAACCCTCATCTGGACCCAGCCTGAGTGAAACCTAACCCCCTATGTGGTGCCCCCCCCAGTCCTGAACTGTTGGCGGTGTGGTAAAGGTGCCCAGAGACCCCAAATCCAAAACTTGGGACTTAGAATTTGTTTTGCTAAAAACTGCTCTGAGATCCAAGAGGAAACTGGAGCCAACCTGCCCATCTATCCACCCATGGTGAATCCCCAGTCAGCCTGACTTCGCGTAAGCTTCCGCTCCGTTCTTCTCTGCAGCAGCAAATCCGGTCCTTCCCCAAAGGGGGTATCCGGCCTCATGGAACTCTCATCAGTTACAGACTCCAGTCTTGTCCCACAGGAGGTTTTTTTAAAAGAGACTAAGTCCGAACGTAGAAATCTTTACTGTGGCTTCGAATCAAGGCTCCTGATGATGACACTCCCTCTTCAGACACCACCTGCAGCCTTGCCCCGCTAAACCTTACCTTCTCAGAACATTTTCTTTAACATGTATTCTAAGTCTGAAGGTACACGACAACCGGGTCCAGTCCACTCTTTGTATCTGACTCTCTCTCCATCCCGGTCGGCCATATTTTTCAACTTTGCCCCTGTCTTGCGTGACTAGATGTCTCCGGTTGGCACTTTGATCTTTAGGTGATAGTTTTGTATGGAAGTAGCCTTGGCTGTTGGGAAGATAGTCCAGCATAAAGCACCCTGACAAAATACCGGGTGACTTGTTCCTGACTGAGATTGATGTATGGGCCCCTACCTCACGACACTCTTTAATGCCATTATGAGTGGGCTGTCAATTCCTCCAACTTGGGCATGGGTGGAAATAATTCCAATTCATAAAATGGGTTGCTCGCTAATACCATCAAACTATAGGCCCCTCAGTCTTTTCGACAACACACAGAAACTTTTTAGTGGAGTCATTTTAACAAGATTTCAAGAGTGGAGAGAGGCTAATGATATTTCAAGTCCTTTGCAAGCCGGATTTCGCAGTCGTACATCAACAATCCTATCTAGTGTTCAGGATACAGTTACTTTCATGGAAAACTGTTGCCCTTGAAAGGGGTAGGCTGTACATGGTGTTCATTGATATGAGATTGCCTTTTGACTTGGTTTCTAGGGAAGTGCTATGACATGTGTTGGCCGAGATGGGGTTCTAACCTATTTATGCAGGATTATCGAACAATTCCATGAACAGAGTTTTTCCCAGGTTCGTAGCGGCCGGTTAGGAGAAGTGACAGAGCCCTTCCCATTTTGTAGGGGTTTAAGACAGGATTGTGTTCTTGCACCAACATTTTTATGCTGGTCATCAACGATCTGATTGCACTTTTGAACACCTGTGATAATGACGCCCCCAGACTGAATAATACGAGGGTTCTGACACTAAAGTTTGCAGACAACACACTTTTACTATCAAAGATGCCCCTGGACATCCAGATAACCCAACCCCGAATGGGTCTTTACGCTAGAGCAGGTCCAACTTTTTGAGTATTGTGGCATTACCCTTAATGAGAAGTTAGATTGGGCCACGCACATCTCTAAACATAGACTCAAATTGGAGCAGCACACTGGGGGGTTGTTGAAGATCTACCACGGATCCTTTTTTAAACCTGTTTCCCAGGTTGTACAGATTTACCTACATCAAGCCTTGGGTGCGGCACTGTATGGTGCAGAGTGCTGGGGTCAAAAGGCTGTCAAGTCTTTGGAAACAGTTGAGAATTGGTTCATGAGCCAATTGTTGAGCCTCCCAGCTAGCACCCACCTGGTCCCTTTAAGGCTAGAGATGGGGTTGAGGCCAATCTCAGAAGCAGTCGCCCTTAGACCGCTCCTGTCTGGAGAAGAGTCTAGGCCACTGCCAAACTGATCCATTATTGCCAGGGGCTGAAAGGGATTCTCAGCCTTCCAGGGGCTGGCAACTTTCCCTGGATTAAATATGTAAGAGACACGCTACTAAGCGTGGGACTATATAGCTTATGGGAAGACCCGGGGGCTAGGCCTTTCAATTAACAAATTGGAGCTAAAAAGGTGTTTTAAGAATGCCAAGTTAGAAAGGCTCATTTCTAGTTCTGCTTTGGGTTCGATGACCACCTCTTTTCTAAGGATAAAGGACTCCTACAAACCTGAACAGTTTTTAGACGAAGTTGAACCTAACCTGGGCAGGAAGCTGTCCACTCAGTTCAGACATGGGTCTTTACCCCTTTGCTAATTTACATCTAAATGGGTGTGTTCTGATAGCCTGTGGCCACAAGAAAGAAACCATGGCACACAACCTCTTTTTCTGTTCAGAATACATCAGGGCTAGGGCCAAATGGTTAATTCCAGTGTGTAGGAACCTCAGAACCACTCAATACATGGAGGCCTGTAGAGTCCTACAATCGGACACTAGTAAACACATTGTATTTGCAGTATCAATGTACCTATTTGCTATGTGGTGACTGAGGAGCAAAAAAGTTATAATACGAACGGACGTAGGCATTGAGTAGCCCTCTTGCCAACTTAGCTTTGCATGTATGATAGTTAGTATAGTTACTTGTACTGTATCCATAGGGTGAAGACTGCTGCTATATAGAACTATTTTAATCACTTTTAATGATTTTATCCAATGCTTGTTTTTTTAAAGGTTTTTATAACGTTTACACTGTCACATTGAATATTGGTTTTTACGTATTATGTTTAAGTCTCTTTTATGGTGAATTGCCTAAATAAAAAGTATTGATTGATACTAATAAAATGCACTCTATTTTTCTAAATTGGTGTGGGACTTTTCTTGTGTTGTGTTTTCACTTTATTACTGTTTTTGTACTGCATAAATACTTTACACATTGCCTCTAAGTTAAGCCTGACTGCTTTTGAGCCAAGCTACCAGAGGGTAAGGACGGTTTAATTAATTATTTTTTTCATTCACCTTGATAGGGATTGTGGCTGTTGAACACAGGTCACCCCCATTCAAACAACAACCCTTTTTCTCACAGTTGTCCTAAAAACATAAAGTTGAAAGGCAGTGAAAATATTTATAGTGGTTTCACCATAAAATTAAAGAGTACAGAAATTCCCAAATTAAGGTCCTACCTTCACCTTAGAAACCACTGTACCAAGTCAACCGTAACTACCACATCTGTTATTTTAAGCAAAACTGTTGAGCATTGAAAAATAGTGGTTGTATGGGCTCCTGATGGTTGATGTATGATTGATTTATAAAGGTGGTGGTGCATGTATACGTTAGTAGAGATGTGCATGTACAATGATGTGTGAATGGATGTATAATGCTAGTTGTGTTGGTAAATAATTGTAGCTGTGCAGGTATATTATGGTGGCTGCGCCATCTCTCTTATTACTTTGAATACACTTGCAATATGATGTGTTTGACAAAAATAGTTTTATTCATTAATTATAAACTTTAATAAACCTTTTTAACGTTCCCTATACTTTGCAGTAGGGTAATCTCCCTGCGACTCTGCAGTCTCCATATGGTAAAGTACAGGGTAAAATAAAAGGTTTACTTAACTAAAAATAATAGTAAAAATATTTAGGGCTCGATTCCGATCTCGGTCAGAAGGGCTCCTGACGGGATCTGGAACGACCAAATCTGATTCGGAGCCACTGTTTCCGTCCGAATCGTCCCCCATTCCGAACGACCAAGTACGATGCGAAGATCTCGTCTGCGCCAACCGAATTGTTTCCGAACCCGAGTCTGTCTGTCTGACTCGTCTGGAGCCGAATCGTGCCACGCAATGCACCCGGCTTCCGAACGAGTGAGTACGATGCACGATTCGGACAGCCGTATCGACTTGGTCTCAGTGAGACGAAACGGCTGTCGGAATCGGACTTTGGGGGGCCAGAGCAGGCCCCCCTTCACCCGATCCAAGCATGCACAGTGTGGCGGGCAACATGGGGTGACCGCCACAGGGTGTACGCTTTTCCCCACTGTTAGACTTGGCATCTTTTGGCGTGTTTCCCCTGAGTTTTTTGCTTTCTGACCTCTCGGTTTTTGACTCTGTATGTGTTGGCTTCGTGTTTCTGCGCACTTTTCTCAATGCTGATCAGTGGTAAAGTGCAAGTGCTCTTGTGGTAAAATGTGTTATGGATTGGTGTTTCCATGATTGGATCTTTGATTTACTTGTTAGTCCCCAGTAAAGTGCACTGAGTGTACCAGGGCCTGTAAATCGAATGCTACTAGTGGGCCTGCAGCACTGATTGTGCCACCCACGTGAGTAGCCCTGAAAAGGTACCTCAGACCTGCCATTGCAGAGTCTGCGCGCAGTTTGTAACTGCCATGTCGACTTGGCCAGTGCACACACTGGCCGGTCCCTAACCTTCCCTTTTCTTGCATGTCAGACACCCCTCAGGTAGGCCCAAGGTACCCCTGTGGGCAGGGTGCAGTGTAAGTGAAAGGGGGGACATGCCCTGGTGTGTGTGGCATGTCCTGATAGTGAATTACAGCCAATTTCGTTTTTCACTATTGCAAGGCTACCAGTTCCCCATAGGATAGAACGGGAGATTTGTTTATAACATCTTATAAACATAACTGGCCCAGGGAATTCGGTAAGAAAATAGAATTTAGTATGCCTGAACTCAGAATCTAAAGATGCATCTTTTAGTGAAGATGATTTTTACATTCTGTGTTTGAAAATACCACTTTTAGAAAGTAGGTATTTTCTTGCTCAGTCATCCCGTGTGCCTCTGCTGGAATGTGGATTGCCTGTCTGGGTTTTGGATGACAGAAGGCTGGGGGAGCAGGAGGGGCGCCAGATGGTCTAGGTAGGTCAGGAAAGGGCTGAAGATACCCGGGTTACGATGGGGGAAGGGGGAGGAGATTTCCTTGCACCTCAAAGGGCCTGCTCTTCCTCTGACAAATGCCGTCTCCACCTCCTGCCAGGAATTCACACCAGAGAAGGCAGAACTGGTCCTGACCGGGCACAGGCCCTCTCTGCCTAAGAGATCAAAGGATTTTTGGACATAAATGCTGGGTCCCAGACCCCTGAACTTTAGAACTCATCTGGACAAGAAGACTGCCAAGAAGAAGAGCCGGAGAAGCTGCAAAAGGAACGACTGCTTTGCTGGGTGCTTTGCTGGGCTGACCTGCAGTGGCTGCTTTTGTCTTGGGTAGTGAAAGGCCTGGACTGGACTTTCTGCAACCTAAATTTTTGAGTCTCTCCAAGGGCTTGAGGTAGAGCTTGCCCCCTGTTCACAAAGTCTCAGGAACAGCAAAGACTTCAAGTTCTTCGACCCGCAGCACTGGGGACTGTGTGTTTTGTGCTGCAACCCGAAGAACACCAACTCGACGAGGTCTACGATGCCACTGCCGACTCCGTGTCGGCAATGCAGAGGGCACCGCTGCAACGCCGCACCGCAACCCTGGTCTCACCGACGACACCTGTTGACGCCGCCACCGAGCCGCTGCTTGCACCGCGACCTGTGGGCACCGCACTCCGCACCGCCTCGCTTCACGCCGAAGCTTTGGCACCGCAGAGGGCACCGCCACAACGCCGCACCGCGACCCTGGTCTCACCGACGACGCCTGTTGACGCCGCTGCTCGCACCGCGACCTGTGGGCACCGCACTCCGCACCGCCTAGCTTCACGAGGACGCCTTGGCCTGCCTGACGCCGCCACTTCCCGCCGAGATCGACGCCGCTGCTTGCACCGTGGTTTGGGGGCACCGCTCGTAAGTTACACGACGCACCGCCCTCATCCCACACCGCAGCCTTGGCCTACCGACGCCGGCGCCATCGACTCCAGTTCGTCAGCCGACGACAGCGCTTCAGCAACGACAACGCCGCTGCTTGCACCGTGATCTGCCAGCACCGTGACGAGCACCGCCTTCATCTCGCACCGCGACCCTGGTCTCACCGACGACGCCATATGACGCCGCCACCGAGCCGCTGCTCGCACCGCGACCTGAGGGCAACGCACGCCGCACCGCTGCACTTCGCACCGCAGCACCCGACGCCTGCCGACGCCAGCGCTCCTGACTCCATCAGAGAGGAGATCGACCTGCAACGACCTGTGACTTCGAGGACCCCATCGCCCTGCATCTCTGAAAGGTACTGTTTGCGGGTCTTCCCGACACCGTAGCTGGCTTGCAACCCCGCGGTCAGCCAGAACTGTTTTGGATTTGTGTGTTCACGATGCCGTGGTAGCCCGGACGGCGCTATCCACACAAGGAACTCTTTTTAATCAGCGTATTTTTGAATTGTGAACTTTTAAGTATAGTATTGTGGTTCTTTATCGTTTTTGGTCTTGTTTTAATTATATAAAAATATTGGATATTTTTCTAAACTGGTGTGGTGTCCTTTTGTAGTGCGTACACTGTATTACTGTTGGTTATGTGCAAATGCTTTACACACTGCCTCTAAGATAGGCCTGGCTGCTCGTGCCAAGCTACCAAGGGGGTGAGCAGGGGTTATTTTAGAAGTGTAACTCCCTTATCCTGACTAGAGTGGTGGTCTTTGCCTGGCTTTGGCCCGCGCCCTAGCCTACCACGAATCCCATTTCTAACACCCACCCACCCCCTTTTTGATTTGTACATGCCCAAATCTCCGGGGGTAGCAAAACAGATCATCAGTCTCACAACAGATGCTATGTAGACACAACAAGCTGAAACACACCGACGGGTGGAGGGCAATGCTCCAAGAGGGGTTCAAGATCAGAAAGAGCTATAAGGCAATGGAACAGCAATCAATGAGAACCTCAGATAGGTGGCAGAATCACCCAAAGTAAGACCCCTCACCCAGAGTTCACCTGCATTGGACAGCACGTATCATAAGACTCTAGAAGGTCGAACCACCTGGTTAATACGTCTAACCTACCACATAGCTTAAAGTGGGCTGGGGTAAAGAGAGTTGTTGCTTATGGATGGACAGGATTGTAATGTGCCTTTGGGTCACCAGCTGGGTGTAAGAGTCCATATTTCAATTACAAACACATACTATCCACAAGAAAGTGAGGCAGGTGGCTGTCTCTGCATCTCGGGTTGTCTGTAGGGGTGCTGAACTGAGGTTTGCATAAGGCACAGTTGACCAATTTCAGTTTGTTAGGTAGGAGAAGATGACTACTGTGGGGTGGTATGCTAGTAACAGCAAGTACCAAAAACAATGGCAGACTTACAAGGAGGCAATACAGACAGGCACATCAAGCCCTTAATGTGAAGGAACTGAACTCAATAGAATACACAGGTTCTGGAGGAGGCCCCCTGCTGTAGGAATATGAAATTAGAATAAAGCATAGCACATATCCACTCCTCCAATTCTGGGCATCTGCTCAGACATAATATGTAGGGCACAATATGCTGTGCAAAACCCACTCAGAGGTGGTAAGCCCCAAAATGAAAAGAGACTCAGAGGGACATTTTTGGAGCACACATCTCATGACAGGAAATAGGAAATCAGCCCATGTGAGAAGTTGGCCTGGTATATGCTGTCCACTAATTAAAGTGGGCACCTTGCACCTGTCCAAACAACCCTTATGGTGATTTAAGAGGTCAAAGAAAACCTTAGAAAGCTATCCAAGTGGTAGCTGTGGAGAGCAGCCTTCAGGCTTAGTCTTGAAGAAATGTTAAGCAGCTTGTTTTACCAGAATGCAACCTTATAGTATTCGTTAAATGAAAGGAGAACCACACAGTAGTTATAAAAATATGTATTTATTATTATAACACACCTTAAATACATCACAGTATCTGCTACACACAGATAAACACAAAGCACACAATACTGTAGCACAGAAACAATCGTAAGTAGCACTAATACACAGTGGGCTCCAGGGGGAGACCAAACCATATACTAAAATAATGGTATAAGAACCACGACTCGAGTCAAGACAATGTCTAGTGGGTGTAGAATCACTGGGACCCCAAGGAACCACCTAAGGTGAGTAAGTAGGGACCCCATGGAGGACGGGTGCAGTGTGGGAACACGACCGCGTGCTACGTACAATTCAATGGGAGAGTCGCGTTGTAGTTTTACAGTTTAAGGACCCTTCCCAGTGGATTACGAAGAAACCCTTTGGAACTTAGAAGGTTGGAGAGCCACCCCACCCGTGGATACCGAAGTACCAGAGTTACCTATCCCATGGAAGCCGGGTTCATAGGGCTGAAGTGGCGTCTCAATGGAAGTCTCCAAAGAAATGCCACTGCTGGAAAGAAGAAGTGTCCGGTGGAACCCACAGGTGGATTCTTGATGGAAGGAACCTGAAAGCAGAGGGTACAGAGTCTGGGTTACTCAGGAGTGACCAGGGGCTCGGTAGACGAATGCCCACCGATGTCGGGTGCTTTAGGTGTGAAGATGGAGACCTTGACTCTACAGCGGCAGGGACCAGGAGACGTCGAGGACAACCAGGAGCTGGATACGAGCTGTGCCACGAAGGATGTCGAGTGCTGAGGGGTCGGTGTCGGGCGGGAGCACCAATAAGCCTTGGCAGCGGCAACCCACGAAGAAGGTCAAAGAAGGTTACGGTCTGGCCCAGCAAGGACCAAGGGACTCACCACAGCAAGGGGAGTCAGGGCAGGCCTGGAGCAACCAGGGGAGCCCAAGAAAAACAGTTTTGTCCCTCAAGTGGACCCAGAGGCCGAAGGCACAGGAGTCGCGAGGGGACCTCTAGCAGTTTCACAAAGTCACAGCTTGCAGGGCACAGAGTGCAAGGAGGCCAAAGACCTTTGTAAAAAAATGGGTGCAGAGACTGGGGCTATTGATAGCCCAATGTACTTGGTTGAGCAATGCCAACAAGCATATGCACTTGCAAAAGTACGCGGTGCACAGGCGTTCGGGGTATGCAGTCCCCACAAGGGATACTGGCCTCAAACTCAGTGAGAGGGCAGCTCAACCTCAAGAAATGTAGGAACCCACCTCCTGTGTTGCTGGAGCCTTTGGAGTCCGCAGGAGCTCAGGATCAGCAGACCAGTCAGTTGTGTTACAGTGCCTGCGAATGCAGGGGAGTGACTCCTTCACCCCAAGGGAGATACCTCTTCAGTTTTCCTTGATGCTCCACAGGTCCTGCACGGAGCCTGTATGTGCACGGGCACAGATGATGCTTTGGACGGAGAGGGGGACGAAGTCGGGCCCAGTCAAAGTCCAGCAAAGTCCAGAGTGTCCAGACGGTCGAAGGTCAGTGGTTTCTTGATCAGAATCTTGTCCACGTCGAATCTAGGGTCCTAAAGCCAGGTAAGCCCTTTTGTACCCACGGGAGAGGGTTGGACAGATTCAGGGTCCCTCCCAGGGGAGGGTCAGGACAGTGGGGAGGTTACTCCCATGTCCTTTGTCCAGTTTCGTGCCAGAGCAGGAGCCAACGGTTTCCAGGACTGGTTTGAACTGGACTATGCATAGGGACACCAAATGTGCCCCTTGTGCAGACTTTCAGGCACTTTGGAAGTGCACCCACCCAGACCCAATACATTAAATCCTGTCTGGGAGGTGGTCACACCTCCCTGTGACAGGATGCCTATTGTGCTGCCTTCCTCTGCTCGAGCTTGGCTCAGCAGCAGGAGGGCAGAAATGTGTCTCTGGTCGGCAGCATCCATTTTGTGCTGTCCGGGTTGAGAAGGCTAGTACCGGGAAGACGAGGGACCCCACGAAGCTTGCTTCTGAAGGGTGGAATCATACCTCCCACACTGATTCCATGGTGTTTGATACCAAACACGAGATGGTTTGTTGCAGCTGTTTTCGAGATAGCATTTTATGCAAGCATATAATGCACCTCTACCTATATGTCTGGCTGCGTCACCGACAACCCGGGAGAATGGTCTCCGAAGGCTGCAGGGGTGCTCTGTTCATGCAGGGGCACCCTCTCATGTAAAACCCAGCACCCTGCGTTCAGGATTGTTAAGGCCTGCTATAGGGGTGACTTATAGGTTTTAAGTGTAGTGACCTATACATATAGTAAACCTATATCTAAAGTAAGTGGTGCATGCACCATCTTACACAGGCTGCAATGGCAGGCCTGTCCTTCCATTTTGCATGGTCTCTCATGGGTGGCATAATACATGCTTCAGCCCATGGGAGGCCTCTGGGGTACCTATGCACCATATACTAGGGACTGACAAGGGTACCCCAGTATCCAAACTGGAGTGTACCTAAGTACATGCATAACATTTTAAGGAGAAAGCAGATAGACTGGAGTCCTGATTAGCAGGATCCCAGTCAGGCTAGTCAAAACAGTGTAACATCAAGCAAAAAGTGGGGGTAACCATAAGAAGTAGATCCTACTTTCCTACACAACCCCACCCCCAAACGTAAGGAGATGAGACTAACCTTGCCCAGTTGAGTCTTCATTTTCTAAGTGGAAATATCTGGAGAGTCCATCTGCATTGGCATGGTTACTCCCAAGTCTATGTTCCACTGTATAGTCCATCCCCTGTAGGGAAATGGACCACCTCAAACGTTTGGGGTTTTCACCCTTCATATGTTTTAGCCATAAGAGGGGCTTATGGTCTGTCTGAACAATGAAGTGAGTGCCAAACAAGTATGGCCTCAGCTTCTTCAGAGCCCAAACCACAGCAAAGGCTTCCCTCTCAATGGCTGACCAACATTTCTCTCTGGGGGTCAACCTTCTGCTAATAAAAGCTACTGGCTGATCCTGACCCTCTGCATTAAGTTGTGACAACACAGCCCCTACCCCCAACTCAGATGCATCTGTTTGGACAATGAATTGTTTGGAATAGTCAGGACTTTGCAGAATGGGAGCAGTGCACATGGCCTGCTTGAGATCATCAAATGCCTTCTGACAGCTAACTGTCCACTGAACTTTCTTGGGCATTCTCTTGGAAGTAAGATCATTCAAGGGAGTCACTATAGACCCATATCCTTTTACAAATCTTCTGTAGTACCCAGTCAAGCCCAAGAAAGCTCTGACCTGAGTCTGGGTAGTGGGAGCAACCCAGTCCATGATGGTCTGGATTTTGCTCTGCAATGGTTGAACCTGGCCTCCACCTACCAGTTGGCCCAGGTACACAACCTTACTCTGCCCTATCTGGCACTTGGTGGCCTTGATAGTGAGACCTGCTTTCTGCAGAGCCTCCAAACATTCTTCAGGTGGACCAGGTGATCCTCCAAGGTGGAGCTAAAGACAGCTATATCATCAAGATATGCTGCACTATAGGCTTCCAGGCCTGTAAGGACTTTATTCACCAGCCTTTGGAATGTGGCAGGTGCATTTTTCAAGCCAAAGGGCATTACAATAAATTGATAATGCCCACTAGGGGTGGAAAATGCTGTTTTGGGTTTGGCATCCTCAGCTAGTCTTATCTGCCAGTATCCAGCAGTGAGGTCAAATGTGTTCAAGAACTTGGCTGAGGCCAAAGTGTCAATGAGCTCATCTGCCCTAGGAATAGGATGAGCATCAGTCCTAGTGACTGCATTGAGCCCCCTGTAGTCCACACAAAATCTCATTTCCCTCTTACCACCCTGGGTATGAGGTTTGGGTACCAGGTCCACTGGACTAGCCCAAGGGCTATCTGAGGGTTCAATCACTCCCAATTCCAGCATCTTTGGTCAGGCTGCCTGTAAATATTATTTTTAACAGGTAGACTCTCACCTGTGTCCACTTCATGGGTACACCAAGTGGTCTGACTAGGAGTCAAAGAAAACATGTGCCTGTATTGATTGAGGACCTTCCTGCAATCAATCTGCTGTTGCTCAGTGAGGCTGCCTACCAAGGCTACACCATCAACTGAGCCATCATCAGGGTTCTGTGAGAGGAGATCAGGGAGTGGGTCACACTTTTCCTGCTGTCCCTCTTCAGTAGCCATGAGCAAGCCCATGTCTGCCCTGTCCACATAGGGTTTGAGCCTGTTTACATGGAGCACACAATGGGGGCTCCTAGGAGTTCCAACGTCCACCAAGTAGGTGACCTCTCCCTTCTGCTCAAGAATAGTATGGGGCCCACTCCACTTGTCCCGGAGAGCTGCTGGGGCCACAGGCTCCAACACCTATACTTTCTGTCCTGGCTGATAAACAGTCAGTACAGCCTTTTGGTCATGCCAAGTTTTTTGCAATTCTTGACTTGCCTCAAGGTTTTTGCTGGCCTTCTTCATGTACTCAGCCATCCTGGAGCGGAGACCAAGTACATAGTCCACAATGTCTTGCTTAGGTGGTTTGAGAGGTAACTTCCATCCCTCCTTCACTAAACACAGGGGACCCCTAACTGGATGCCCCAACAAAAGTTCAAAAGGGCTGTAGCCAACCCCCTTTTGTGGGACCTCTCTGTAGGCAAAGAGAAGGCAGGGCAACAGGATATCCCATTTTCCCCTAAGCTTTTCTGGGAGGCCCGTGATCATGCCCTTTAGGGTTTTGTTGAACCTTTCAACCAACCCATTGCATTGTGGGTGATAGGGTGTGGTGAATTTGTAATTCACTCCACACTCCTTCCACATTGCAGTGATATAACTGGACATTCTGGGCCATATTATCAAGAACGGTGATAACATTATTGCCGCTTTAGCGGCAGGAAACTGCCGCTAAAGCAGCGATAAGGGGCTTGAGAATATGCCCTATAGAATTCCAATAGAAGCCCAGGTTCTGGTGTGAAGGACATCAAACCTGGGCTTCTATTGGAATTCTATAGGGCATATTATCAAGCCCCTTATCGCCGCTTTAGCGGCAGTTTCCTGCCGCTAAAGCAGCGATAATGTTATCGCCGTTCTTGATAATATGGCCCGAAGTTTGTACCTCTGTCAGTTAAGACCTCCTTAGGGAAACCCACTCTGGAAAAAATTCCCAGGAGGGCCCTGGCCACCACAGGAGCTGTGGTGGTTTTAAGGAGTATTGCTTCTGGATACCTAGTGGCATGGTCCACCACCATTAGAATATAACTGTGCCCAGATGCAGTAGGAGGGTTCATGGGACCAAATATGTCAATCCCAACCCTCTCAAAGGGAACCCCCACCACAGGTAGTGGTATGAGGGGGGCCTGTGTGGTACCACCTGACTTACCACTGACTTGACAGGTGGTACAGGAGCGACAAACCTCCCTGGTGTCCTCAGACATGTGAGGCCAGTGAAAGTGAGGGACAAGCCTGTCCCAAGTCTTACTTTGGCCTAGGTGTCCTGCTAAGGGGATGTCATGTGCCAAGGTAAGTGGGAAGCCCCTAAACTTCAGAGGTATGGCCAACCTTCTGGTGGCACCAGGCTTGGGGTCTCTACCCTCTGAGTAAAGGAGTCCCTCATCCCAATAGATCCTGTGGGATCCACTGACACTCCCAGCAGCCTCAGCAGCAGCTTGCTGTCTGAGGGGTTCAAGATAGGGGCAGGTTTGCTGCTCCTGGCTCAGATCTGCCCTGGAAGGGCCCCCTGTCCCCAAGAACTCAACCTGATCAGGTTCCAGTTCATCTGAGACAGTTCCTTCACAGGGACTGAGATCATCTCCCTCAAGAGACTGATCCTCTCTCTGAGCCTGGGGGGAAGACACAGCCTTACCCCTCCTGCTCCTTCTCTTGGAAGGCACCTGGTCCATTCTTTCAGAATCCTGGGCCTGTTCAGTAGAAGTCAGTTTGGCCTGTGACCTGGTCACAGCAAACATCTGCAGAGATGCCCAGCATTGCTGCATGAGTCCGAAGTTCCACCTCAGCCCAGGCTGAGGTCTCCAAACCATTGCGCAACAAGCATTCTACTGGAAGGTCTGAGCTAACCACAACTTTCTTTGAGCCAGTTACCCCTCCCCAGCTGAAATTAACAACTGCCAAGGAATGATCAGTCCTGACATTGTTAGCATTGGTCACTTGGTACATCTCACCAAGTATGATCTGGTCAGGGCTCACAAGATCCTCTGTCACCATAGTGACACTTGCACCTGTGTCCCTGTATGCCATGGCCTCCTTACCATTTATCAAAGGCTGCTGTCTGTATTGCCCAGGTTACTGGGACTGACAAATAGGGTGGCAATATCCATGCCACCATGACAGACAAGTACAGCCTGAGCTTGGGTTCTGACTAGGCCAGAACCCATCTCAGAGCCCAAGAGTAACCCTACTAATCCCGTGTTCCCTGTACCACCACTTGAAACTGTATTAGGGGGAGCAGTTGCCTTAGGGGCAGTGGTGGTTGGAGTTGAATCCTTGGCCTTTGAACAATTGGCATCTTTTGTCCAATGGGTATTTTCTTTACATAAGTAACACCAAGGTTTCTTTTTGCCTTTTCCTTTGTTGGATTGTGACTCCCCCCCAGATGCAGGTTTTTGGAGACCTGATGAAGACGTGTCATCTTTACCCTTGTCCCCACCCTTATCTGAAGTTTTAGCATCTTGCTTCATTTGGTCACCACCATGGTTCTGGTTTCTCTGCTTCACCCTGGTTCTGACCCACCTATCTGCCTTCTTTCCCAATTCTTGGGGAGAAGTCAGATCAGAGTCAACCAGGTATTGATGCAACAACTGATTTTGGCAATTATTAAGGATCTGCTCCCTCATAATCAAATTGTCCAATCCCTTGAAATCATTCACTTTGCTGCCAAGCAACCAGCCTTCCGGAGCCTTAATGGCACTATCCACAAAGTCTAGCCAGTCCTGATTCTGTGCCTTCTGGGTGTCTCTGAACTTAATCCTATAATGTTCAGTGGTTAAGCCAAACCCATCAATGAGAGCACTCTTCAGGACTGAATAATTGTCAGCATCCTCTTCTCTAACAGTGAGGAGCTTATCTCTACCTTTGTCAGCAAAGGAGAGCCACAAGATAGCTGCCCACTGCTCTTGAGGGACCCTCTGAACTTTACAGGCCCTCTCTAAAGCAGTTATCCATTTGTGGGTGTCATCCCCAACATGGTAGGGAGGGACAATCTTGCTCAGGTTCCTATTGTAAAAAGAATGTTCCTTCACTCTAGGGACACTGTTGCTGCCACCATGGGACTCTAGTCCCAATTTCTTTCTAGCTCTTTGGGCATCTAGGGACCCTTTGTCCAGGGCCAATTGCTGTTGCCTGAGCCTAATGTTAGCTTTCTCAAGTTCCAGAAATTGGTATTCCCTTTCAAAAGAGTGGTCCCTCTTGCTAGATACAGAGGTCCCTACAGACTGTCCTGAGTGATTAGACTCTGCAGAGGGAGATCTAGATCTCCTTGGTAAACTCTGCACTCTTCCAGGAGGTGAAGAGGGGGCCATCTTGGCCTTCTCCATCATCTCCATGAAGATCTGAGTTGTCCAGGTGGGAACCATCTTGTTCCTCCTGGCCAGGGTTTGAGTCTAGGTCATAAAAGGTTTCACCTCCTGACCTGTCCTCATTCCCTGTCCTACCCACTTTCTCCTGTTCATCTGACCCAGGGGTCTTCCTAAGGTCATCAAGAAGTAAGGCCTCTATGAGGCGTTGAGTGTTGGCATTTCTCCCTGTCTTCAGCTTTCTAGAGGCACACAGGGCTTTCAATTCTTGAAATGAAAGCTCACTGTATCTAGAGGGCAGAGAGCCACTGGCATCTCCTTTAGAAGACATATTAAGTGTGGTGATGTGTTGCACCTACCTAACCTAATGGGAACTAAACTTTCTGAGGTTGGAGAAAGGGTGTGCTAGAACCTTAACTTACCCAACCCTAAGTTCAGTAGAACTTACTTATTCTAAGCTAGTATTATATGTACCTAGTACTTAGTGGTTTTCAGTTAATCAATACAAAGATTTATCTGGTAAAACAATGCAGGCTTGAATCCCAACCGCTGCACACCAATGTGAGAAGTTGGCCTGGTATATGCTGTCCACTAATTAAAGTGGGCACCTTGCGCCAGTCCAAACAACCCTTATGGTGATTTAAGAGGTCAAAGATAACCTTAGAAAGCTATCCAAGTGGTAGCTGTGGAGAGCAGCCTTCAGGCTTAGTCTTGAAGGAATGTTAAGCAGCTTGTTTTACCAGAATGCAACCTTATAGTATTGGTTAAATGAAAGGAGAACCACACAGTAGTTATAAAAATATGTATTTATTATTATAACACACCTTAAATACCTCACAGTATTTGCTACACGCAGATAAACACAAAGCACACAATACTGTAGCACAGAAACAATCGTAAGTAGCACTAATACACAGTGGGCTCCAGGTGGAGACCAAACCATATACTAAAATAGTGGTATAAGAACCACGACTCGAGTCAAGACAATGTCTAGAGGCTGTAGAATCGCTGGGACCCCAAGGAACCACCTAAGGTGAGTGAGTAGCGACCCCACGGAGGACAGGTGCAGTGTGGGAACACGACGGCGTACTACGTACAATTCAATGGGAGAGTCGCGGTTACAGTTTTACAGTTTAAGGACCCTTCCCAGTGGATCACGCAGAAACCTTTTGGAACTTAGAAGGTTGGAGAGCCACCCCACCTGCGGATACCGAAGTACCAGTTACCTGTCCCAGGGAAGCTGGGTGCATAGGGCTGAAGTGGCATCGGAAACCGTTGTCGTTCTCAATGGAAGTCTTTAAAGAAATGCCACTGCTGGAAAGAAGAAAAGTGTCCGGTGGAACCCACAGGTGGATTCTTGATGGAAGGAACCTAAAAGCAGAGGGGACAGAGTCTGTGTCACTCAGGAGTGACCAGGGGCTCGGTAGACGAATGCCCACTGATGTCGGGTGCTTCAGGTGCATTGAAGGGGTTCTTGACTCTGCAGCCACGGGGACCAGGAGATGTCGAGGACAACCAGCATCCAGATACAAACTGTCCCACAAAGGATGTTGAGTGCTGAGGGGTGGTGTCGGACGGGAGCACCAAGAAGCCTTGGCAACGGCAACCCATGCAGAAGGTCAAAGAAGGTTACGGTTCGGACCAGCAAGGTCCAGGAGACTCACCAAATCCAGGGGAGTCAGGGCAGGCCTGGAGCAACCGGAGGAGCCCAAGAAAAGCAAAGTTGAGCCACAAGTGGACTCACAGGCCGGAGGCACAGGAGTCGCAAGAGGACCTCGAGCGATTTCACCAAACAGCAGCCCACGGAGCACTCGGTGCAAGGAGGCCGGAGTTCTTGGTAGGAAATGGTGCCAGAGATTGGGGCTACTTGGAGCCCAATGCACTTGCTCAGGAACTGACAACAAGCATATGCACTTGCAAATGAACATGGTGCACAGGGGTACAAGTATTGCAGCCCCCACGAGAGATTCTGGCCTCAAAGTTGGTAAGAGGGCAGCTCTGACCTTGGGGGACATAGAAATCTACCTCCTGTGTTGCTGGAGCCTTCGGAGTCTGCAGAAGCTCAGGATCAGCAGACTGGTCAGTCATGATGTGGTGCCTGCAGATGCAGGGGAGTGACTCCTTCACTCCAAGGGAGATATCTTCAGTTGTCCTTCATGCTCCACAGGTCCTGCACAGATCCTGTATGGTGCACAGGCACAGACGATGCTTCAGACTGAGAGGGAGACGAAGTCGGACCCAAACGAAGTCCAGCGAAGTCCAGAGTATCCAGACGGTCAAAGTTCAGTGGTTTCTGGTTCAGAATCTTTTCCACGTCGAATCTAGGGTCCTACAGCCAGGTAAGCCCTTTTGTACCCACGGGAGAGGGTTGGACAGATTCAGGGGACCCTCCCAAGGGAGGGTCAGGACAGTGGGGAGGTTACTCCCATGTCCTTTGTCCAGTTTCGCGCCAGAGCAGGAGCCAACGGCTCCCAGGACTGGTTTGAACTGGACTATGCACAGGGACACCAAATGTGCCCCTTGTGCAGACTTTCAGGCACTTTGGAAGTGCACCCACCCAGCCCCAGTGCACTAAATCCTGTCTGGGAGGTGGTCACACCTCCCTGTGACAGGATGCCTATTGTGCTGCCTTCCTCTGCTCAAACTTGGCTCAGCAGCAGGAGGGCAGAAATGTGTCTCTGGTCGGCAGCATCCATTTTGTGCTGTCCGGGTTGAGAAGGGTGGTACCGGGAAGACCAGGGACCTCACGAAGCTTGCTTGTGAAGGGTGGAATCATACCTCCCACACCAGTTACCGGTGTGGAGGTATGATCCAAGGTGTTTGATACCAAGCACGACATGGTTTGTTGCAGCCGTTTTCGAGATAGCATTTTACGCAAGCATATAATGCACCTCTACCTATATGTCGGGCTGCGTCACCGACAACCGGGAGAATGGTCTCCGAAGGCTGCAGGGGTTCTCTGCTCATGCCGGGGCACCCTCTCACGTAAAACCCAGCACCCTGCCTTCAGGATTGTCAAGGCCTGCTATAAGGGTGACATAGGTTTTAAGTGTAGTGACCTATAGATATAGTAAACCTATATCTAAAGTAAGTGGTGCATGCACCATCTTACACAGGCTGCAATGGCAGACCTGTAGTTCCATTTTGCATAGCCTCTCATGGGTGGCATAATACATGCTTCAGCCCATGGGAGGCCTCTGGGGTACTTATGCCCTGGGTACATGTGTACCATATACTAGCGACTGACAAGGGTACCCCAGTATCCAATCTGGAGTGTATCTAAGTACATACATAACATTTTAAGGAGAAAGCAGATAGACTGGGGTCCTGATTAGCAGGATCCCAGTCAGACTAGTCAAAACAGTGTAACATCAAGCAACAAGCATTTGCAATGCAGTAGGTCTCGCATTTACGCGAGTTTGAGCTGTTGGCATTGTAAATGAAAATGCCTTTTATTTATGTTTTAAAAACCAAAACATAAATAAAAGGCATTGTCATTTACAATGCCAATAGCTCAAACTTGCGTAAATGCGAGACCTATTGCATTGCAAATGCTTGTTCTTTTCAGCTACCACCTGTAACAAAACCCCACTGCTGCCCCCACACAGTGTTTGGGGGAAGGGATTCGCTAGAAAAGTGTTGAGCTCGTTACACTCTACTGTGTAGTAGGGAGGGCTGTTGAATTCTGGAGGGGGAATTTAGCGGGCTGATGCCACTGCTAACAGGGCTTCTGTGCACTGTAGTCGGATTTCGATTCCAGCAAAGCACTCGGCTGATACTGCTTTTTATCTTCATAATGTGGATAACGAGGCCAAATGTGCTGGGTAATAAAACAGCTATTGGTATAAACGCAAGAGAAATGTTTCCATTGCGCTGCGTGGGTAAACTCTTCAAAAGTGGCCAGTGCCTGGCCCGTTAGATGTTTTGACACTGCAGGTATGAGCTGGGGAGGTCACAGCAGCGCCTAGACTCCCGTGGCTACTTTTGAACCAAGTGGTAGAACAGTGCACAGATTCCGGGGCTTATTTACAAGCTCCTCGCGCCGCCCGGGATTGTAAATAAACCCCTCAATTTTTTACGTAGTGGGTTGAGAGGTCACAAGATAGCAGCTGGAATCTGAGAACGCCTTCCTCACCCAGAAACGGAAATGTTCTGTTACTGAAAGTACTTGGTTATGACACCTTTTCTCCCTAAAGAACAACATGCTTCAGCGGTTGACACTTGTTTCTGGATCCCAGCTAAACATTATTATTGTAACTGACTTTGCCTCGGTTTATCTAACTGTACACAGGTAAAATTGCAGAGTCCAAAATAATACGGGTTGACTTGTTTCCCGAATAAAAAAAAAAAGACCCAAACGCAAAGTGAACTGCGCTGCCCGTGAACAAAGCAGAGAATTCAATTTTCTGTCTCTGACCTCTAAAGTATTTTTTTTCGTGGCTCAACCATGTCTGGCCCACTTATGCCATCTTTTTAAAAGTTGCAGGAACGTGCGATAACGCAGTGTGTTCCGTTTCAAATACCAAATCGGAGCAGAACCCAAATTTGAGGACTCCAAAAGCAGCAATTCAGCCACCAGGCCACAGCCCGTCCTTACTACTGTTCGCTGGTTATTCCTCACCACGCCACAGTACCGCTTGCTGTCAAGTCACCCTCAACCACGACAGAGTACAGCATGCAAGGATGACGGAATGCTTTTAAAAACAAGCACGGCCAGAAGTATACAAAATAGTTACCAACCAAAGGGTCTCGTGCCTGCCTCTGCGTTGTGGCGCTTTCGACGATGGGCTCCAGGCCTCGGGGTCAGGAGTGTCTCTCAGCCCTGCCAGGCACACCTCTTCACCTAGCAGTCCTCCAAGGCTTCTCAGCGCCCTCCCTGAGACACTGCATCCTTTTTCCCACGCCGCAGGCTGGAACAGTCACGTGGACTCGTGTGGCGTGGCGGCTGGTGCCTGGAGGTGTGGCAGATGGCATGCAATGCTGGGGGCTTTTTCTGACTACACCCCACAGGAAGTTGGTAATAAAACGCCAGAGACCGAGGGAGGCCAGGAAGAAGGGGCCGTGATTTAACGTGTAATGATTGAATATAGGTGAGAACTAGATTTTCTTTGTAGTGTACCGACAGAGAGGAGCCTTTTCTGTTTACAGCAGCCCCTGACAGTGATGGACGAGAGAGCGGGTGGGGTGATCTAGGATGGGTATAGTGGGACAACACACAAAAGAATGTGCCTCGACTCCCCAACACTTTGCATACTAGACATTGGCCAAACTAGTGTTGCGAAGCCGGGGACTGTCTAAACAAGCTGTCGCCATTGAGCAAATGAAAAAAAAAAGTGCTTACCGACTTAATGAAGGAGACTGTAACGCTGCAAGTAAAAGATCCAGTCCTGATGGGCGGTCACAAAAGGAGACAGGGCGGTACCAAGGCGGGACTAATAAGCCTCATTATCAATCAGAAGCCAGCATTTACCATGGACAATGACGCCATCCAATGAAAAATATGGGCGGAGCTTCCACGGCACTTCCACATCTGTCCCTACTACAATATGCCTCACAGAGCGAGCAGCGCATGCGCTGCAATGCTAGGCTCGACCTAAAAAGTGGGGGTAACCATAAGAAGCAGATCCTACTTTCCTACCGCCCACAACTCTGATTAATGGATATACCCCCAACACAGGGTAGAGGCCATTTTTGAGGAGGATCCTTGAGAAGCTAGTAAAAACAAGCTTGGGGAAAGAGATCTTGGGGGGTGATAAGAACACACCACCGAAGCCTGACTTGGATTGGAGTGGATTGGGAAGCCCAGCTCCGGGTGTGATATTTGAAGGCCTGAACGGGAAGATGCTGGGCCTAGGCATTGAAGATACTTTGTGAGCTCTCCTCCTCGAAGAGAGAGACTATTTCTTTTAGTTCTATGTTGACTTCATCTTCATGTCACAAGGGTTGACATGAAACCTAGAGAAGCGGGACATTGTAGAGATCCCATTCTCAAACCATGCTAATTTAGTGGTGGCATGGGTTGGGACCTGAAAACGTAAAATAAGGGAGTTATGGAGAATAACTACAGGAGTGTATCAAGAATAAGCTGCTACAGCTAGAGAAATAGAGGAATATTCCAAGACAAATGTGGGAAGGAAACCACCCTCGCTGAACTTTGAGTCCACTAGGAACTGGCGTAACTTCTCTTCAGGACAATGAGTCAAAATATGTTCTCTCAAAAACAAATTATGCAATCTCCCATATGTGTCAACATTGTTACCAACAATCCAGCCTTCCAGTGCCTTCTGTGAGATGTCAAAAAGTCTACCCAAGACTTTGAACTCACTTTCTGGGTGTCTCTAAACTTCACCCTGTACCGTTCTGGGGTTAAACCAAATTTCTCAACTAAGCATTGTCTCATGTGAGTATAGGAATTTGCCTCCTCTGCCTGCAGGGTCAGAAGCCTATCCCTTCCAGCCACTGGAATCAATTCCCACAAGAGTGAACCCCAATGCTTGGGGCAGACCCCCCACATCTCAAGGGCCCTTTCAAATGCAGTTAACCATTTGTCAATGTCATCCGCCTCTAGGTGCCTGGGTACTCCACCTTTGGAAAGTTTGTGATCAAATCCTCCACCCCTGGACATCTCAAAATCTTCAACATTTTCACTGCCACCATCTATTTTTGCAGCCTCTTCCTTTCCCATTTCTTTTCAGCCAATTCCAGTTTCTTCTGCCCCAAAGCTAACAAAGCTAGGTGGGCCTCAAGCTGTCTCTCTGCAAGGGACAGTGGTGGTTCCTGAGTAGGGGACCCCGTCCTCCACCCACCATCTAGAATCACATGGCTAACACTTGAAAAAATGGAAGAGGTACCACCTTTAACCCCATCTTGGGTGAAGTTGAGGGGAACACCCTCCATCCCCCCTTGAATCTCCTCAGCTACCCCAGACCTTTAAGGACTTAAGCAACCCTGCCGTCCTAATCTTGTTAGAAACAGGCAACCCCCTAAGCCTACACTGTACCCTAAGATCAGCCGTCCTGAACTGGGACATTTTAGCTCCATGGTTCCCTAGTTTTGGGTCACAACAACTAGGCAGACAGACTTAGAACAATTTGGAAAAATCAAAACAATGGATTAAAAGCAGTTTTAGTCCATATTCCAAAAATCAAACTCAAATGTTTTGTTCTACAACAATTTAAAGGATTATTAGAATCTTAATTCACTTTACTGAAAGGTGTACTTTTTAAACACAAGTCCTCATCCCACCGCTGCCACCAAAATGTTGGATAGTGGGTTATTAGTAGTGGCAAATGTGTATCTGCACTGGCAATAAGGCCACCAACACAATATAGAGCTCAGTACAGGTCTTAGAAATTTTTTCCCATGCTCAACTCTTGGTAGCTTGGCTGCGGGCAGGCAGGTTAAACTTCAAAGACAAGTATGTAAAGCATTTAAAAATACAAATTCAGTAAATAATTAAGACACAACACACAATAAAAATCCAACACCAATTTATAAGAATATGAAATATTTTTATCTTTAAAATGACACCAAAACGAAAAACAATCCTATGTAGGGAACCAGAGATATGAATTTTTAATGATTTAGCACTATATAGCGCTTAGAAACCTATAACGCCTATTGGGACATCTGGTCGCGCTAGACCGGATCAAAGTCAAAGTTTCAGGCGGACCACGATGGAGCCCTATACGGCTCGCGGTAGGTCTCGGTCAAAGTTTTTTGCCTTCTGACTTTTCTGGCGCTTTTCTTTCCGGGGTTCTCGAAGCTCTCAGCCAGTCCGGATTCGGTGAGGGTTCGCTGGCTTGCCTTGCGACATGCTCCCCTCAAACTTGTGAAAGCCCAACCTTCGGAGCTTTCCAGTGGGATGAACCAGGGATTCAGGCCGGCTCGCAGTTGAAGGTGGGTGGCTTGGTCTTGCGGTTGGTCCCGCTCATCATTCCTACGTTCGGACTTAAAAACTTTCATGGATCTTTTTCGTGCGGGGTCCCTCAATGCTCTTCACCAGGCTGGATTCAGTGAGGGTTCGCCGGCTTGGGTTTCAGCCTACTTCCGGTCAAACTATGGAAGTCAGACCTCCGGAGCTTTTCAGCGGGACGAACCTGGATGGCGGCCTGCTCGCAGTTGAGGTTGCCGGCTTGGCTGGCCAGGTCGAGTCGGTCACTTATGGAGCTTTTTTCCAAACTTGCTCCAAAGATCTCCAAACTATTGGAACTTCTTCCTTAAGTTCCTGAAAGGGTCCCAAAGTGTCCAAAACTTACTCCAAGGGTCTGGAAGCTCCAAGATGGTCCTTGAAAGTTCGGGACTTCACTTCCCACATCCACTTGGACAAAACCCTTACAAATCCACTGGTACGACTCCAGGCTGAGTATTCTGGGTGGTGATGTTCCAGGTGAGCTCTGTTAACCTGTAGCTTGCAGGGAGTCCACTCTTTAGTCCTTTTGAAGCAAGGCAGTCCACAGGACTGTAGTTTTAGATTGTGCAGCAGGCGTAGTCTTCAGAGTGCAGGGCCTGGTTGGTGCAAATAAAACTTCTCAGCATGGACCCTTCTTCTTTCTTAAGTTTCAAGCAGCAGATCTGAGTGGATCTACCCCTCTCAGATACTTATTCCAAGTTCTCTGGGTCAAGCAGGAGGGCACTCCTGTCCAATGAGGTGCAGGGCAACACCCCAGGGTATGACCACATCCTCCAAAGTGTGGCACTGTTTTCTCCCAGAGAGCACCCTTTCTCCAAAATTCATCATGGCTAATTTTCCAGCAGGGACAGAAGAGCTGGCTAAACACACCGCCAGGATGGGTAATCTCCATAGTCTCTCCCCCTTGCATCTGCTCATTCCTTCCTTAATTTTATCATCTGGCTGTGTTCAAAGATGAGAGGTGTAAATGAAACTGACTTCTTCTGCCTGTCTCCTCCTTCCATTGAAAAATATTGTTTACGACCCCTCTCCCTGCTCTGGCATTCCTATGTAGCAGAACCCTGCCCTCCCAGAAAAGCTGTCTAACCCCAGGGGCTATTTATCACCTCATCAAAGGAGCCTGGCTAATCCACTTATCTCTGACCAATCAGGACAGACCACTGGAAGGCTGAATTTTGGCTTGCAGACAAGAAAGTCGTATAACTTCTTGTCTGTAAACTTTAGGAGAAATTCAACAATACCATATTGTTGGATTTATCAATACCATTCTAGGAAGTCCTTGTATGGTATTTTTATGATTCTCCTAGGGGGAAGTATTAGTTAATAACTTCCTGCCATGTTAACCTATGTGGCAGGGGATTTGCAAAGGGAAAAATGACTTGTGCCATTTTTCCATCACCAGGGCTTATAAAAACATTTTTATAATGCCTATATCTACAGAACCTTCCACCCCTGGAACACCTAGGGGAGACTTTAGGGGTTCTGAATATGTAAAACTATTGCAGATCCTCACTCAACAGTGATCCTAGTACAAAAGTCGATTTTGGGAAGCACTTTACAACAATGTGGGGAGTGAAATGTACAACCTCACTAAACCCAGGGCATATAAAACTCATTTTATAAAAGTCCTCCATTTAAATACCTGAACCCCCCCCCCTCCACCCCTGGGACACCTAGGGGAGACCCTGTGGTACCTAATATGCCAAACATTTTAGTTTATCAATTTGTAAGTGCCCCAAACACCAAAGTCGAGTTTGGGCAGAATTTGCATTTTAAAAGCAGTCCTGCAACACAGAGCTGCTTTTAAACTGACCTCAGGCTTCAGCAGTGCACACATGCAAGTGCATAAAGGGCTGCTGACCTCTAAAAATCCATGCCCTATTATATACTAGTGACTTAAAGGTAGTTTCTATCCCCCTGCCCTATTATGTACTAGGGCCTTATAGGGGAGGTAATGCCAATCATAGGGGTACCCTAACCCATAATGTACCCTAGTGCATGTATGTGTTTTCACTGTATTCTAAGTGTCTCTTTCAGCATAGCACTGGCCCTGGGCCTGGTTAGGCAGAGACCAGGGTCAGTCAGAATCAGTTACCATCAGTATCAGTCAGCAAAAAAAGTTGGAGGTTGCCCAGGGCACAGATGACTTTGCAACAGCACATATGGTCCAAACTCCAGCAATGGGTAGTAGGAATTTTTTCCACATGTGCATATGTGTACATTTAACACTTGTGCAATCAAAATATACCCACATGCATCGACAAATATGAAAAAAACATTCACCGCCGCCAGAAAGACTACCGCTGGCCCATCGGAAAAATTGTGATAAGGCGGGCGGGAGACCGCCACCTCAGCGGTCTTCTTAGGATTGCTGACGTAGCGGTAAGCTACGGCGGTAAGACCTCCGAACTCGTAATCAGACCCTTTGTCTTTGCTGGTTTTTAATAAATTCAAATAAGCAAGCCAATTAGCTAGTTTTAGGGCACGCTGTCTAAGTTACACAAGTCTTTAGAGAATGACTGAAAGGAGTTAGTGCTTGTAATACCTTTGTAGGGTTGTGCACCTGCTGCAGAAAACGGCGTGAAACTAGCATTTCATAGGATCAGATCTTTGTGGGGTCAACTCACCCTCTCTTTCTTCAGAGGTAGTGCGACCACGCATCCTGGTTTTGCCAAGACAGCTCTAGTCATCTGTCCTGGCAAAATTAAAAACAAAATTGCTTATGTCACACTTTTCCTAGAAGATCGATAGATCCCAGAGAAAGGCAAGGTTTCACGTGTTCAAGTGCAGACTTAGGGCCTCATTATGAGTTTAGCAGTGCAGGAGCAGGACCGCCTCGCTCCTGCACCTCCAAACCCATGTACAAACCGCCTGCCAGATCAGGAGTTTTCTCCTGCTGGCGGGCGGTTCTTTGGAGTTAACATGGCATATGAAATAGGCACTGCAATTGGAACGTCAAAGGCAGAACCTACAAGCCATGGACTGCTGCAGTCCATGCCGTGCAGGTACTGGTGTGCCTGTGGCATTCACATAGCCAGAGGCACAAGGGGGCCCTGTATGGCCTGCTTTGTTTCCTCACTGCCTCACCGTCATGAAAAATGTGGTAGTGAGGAAACTCGTAATATGCTTGTTGGGTCAGCAGCAGCCCGCCAAGCATATTGTGACCTCAATACCACTGCGCCACTGTTGCGGTGGTCCCAGGGCGGCCCGACCGCCCTGGTCGTAATGGGGCTGTCAGTAGACCGCCACCACTGCGCCCCCGTGAGTCTGGTGGTCCGTGGACTGCCAGACTTGTAATAAAGCCCTTAGATAGCAGGTCCCAGCAGAAAGCAATTTAGTTAAAATAGATGATACTGTGTGTAAAAGTTACATTTAATTCCCCTCAGTGAATCATTGTCTGTGTTTTCTATGCTGATGATTGCTGTCAGTTAAATCATTCTATGCCCCTTTTTTTGTGCACAATTGTAGTCTATGTTTGTGAAATATCCAGGTTTTTGGTTTTCAAAATCTGTTCACCCTATTCGCAAGTCAATATGAAATTAGCAGCATTAAATAAGTTAACATTAACACCTGTTATTAGCATTTCAGGGGCCTTACTACATACAGTGCCCAGGGGGTGCAACAAGCCCCTGGAACAATGTAGTATTACAGAAGGGGCTATAGGCGCTTGTGCATCCCTTTCTGTAATACAGATAGTGCTGGCCCACTCATAGTGTCAGCACTATCTTAATGGGCATTCTCTCATTTGTAAGAGTGCGTGACCCAATTCAAATGAGGAAAACACTTTGGGGCCGATTAGGATGTCGGTCGAAGTTGCCTCCGACCAACATCTCTGCAGTTTTGGAACCGACCAACCTTACGATGCAACCGCACATGGTGCGGTCGCAAACTTCCATTTCCATATGGGAGCTTGTGCTGCAGGCGGAAACCGCCCACAGCACAAGCTCCCATAGAGAAATGGGAGTTTATGTAAATCCCTGCACCGTGTGGTGGTCCCCAGGCCAACAACCGGAGGCTGCAGAAAGCAGGGCCCTCAAAGTCGCTTTTCGACAGGCTTTCCATGTCGGAAAGCCCGACATGGAAAGCCTGTCTGAAGCCGACATCAAAATCCCAACGGCGGAAATGATGTCCGTTAGAGATTATGATCAGTTTCCGACTAACCGACGGGCTCCTTGAGTCCGTCGGAAGCCAGTTGGATTGACTGACCGGTTTAAACTCCGACCGCCTTCTTTGTAATAAGGCGGTCGGAGTTTAAACCAAGAATGTCGGTTGGTAAGCCTTCGCTGAGCAGTCTGAGTCTTACCGACCGACATCCTAATCGGCCCCTTGGCCTCTGCGCTCGTGCCATATTATGGACTGGGGAACAGAAGTAAAGAAGCTGTCAGTGGCAGTTTTTGCATTAGGGCTCTGGGACTGCACAATGCAGGGCTCACTTCTCTACAGCCCTTCAATGCCATGGTAGTGTTCAGTGATATCTAGTGTATGCCAGTGATGCTGCCGATATCACTGTCTGGAGCATTGCAGGCTGCATCCTGCGTGAGGGCAGACATCATTCAACGCAGTCATCCCACCCTTACCCATTCCTCACTTGATTGGATGAGCAAACTTTCCTGGGTGCAAGGCTGTTAAAAGAGGTGATCTATTTTTGGGGACTATATCATAGCACAAGTAAACACGCAGTATCAGCTGAGCGCTGACCCCGTAAAGTTTCTCTCTCTCACTTTTCTTTTTTCATCACCTCTTTCGTCTCTCTCTCTCTTTCGTTCTCCAGTTCCCTCTTCATATTTATCTTTCATTTAATCCTAATAAAATCTCCTCATCTAACACCCTGCTTTTCTTGTCTTTCGATAGTGTAGCTTCCGGCCACCAGTTCATCTCTCCTTCTTCGTCTCTATCATGTCTCTTGCCCGTCCTCCTTTCTTTATCACAGATCACCTCCTATTCCTTCCATCTCCCTACCCTTCCTGGCTGTGCCCTTTACACTAGAGGTTTGATAGTGAACTGAAAAGTTAAAATAACACCTGCCATTTACATCACTCTCAGTTGTTAGAGGCAACAAGCAGTTAGGTATTTATATCCCAACAAAAAGCGAATGTGATAGGCTGCAGAAGGGAAAAAGTGCTGCATGAAGGCACACACAAAAAGGTGCATAAGATGCACATTTCAGAGAATTTTGCACGCTGTTTGAAGAGGAACAGAGGAGCCTGGAAACGCTTGACTTAAAAAGGACACATCTTGCATAAGAATAATGATGTTAATTCCCGCAAAATTTATTTTTTTATTTTCACTTATCTCATATGCGCTTTATACAGGACTTCTTAAAAGGCAGTGATTAGACTCTGATCTAAACAGTTGCTTGAACTATTCATGGAACAATGTATGGTTATGCCAATCCCGCTGAGCTTTGGGCCTCCTTCCTGCAGGTGTTCCACAGACCTCAGCAGCAGATGACTACCCCGCTGAGCTATCTTACCCACTTGATGTTACTTCAAATATCAAAAAAGATGTTGAGAACAGGCATCCAAACTATCAGACAGGCGTTGGGGCAACGTCTTGAACCACATGTTTTTTTTTTATTTATAATAACTTTTCTATGCAGTGGGAAATACTGCATTTCTGCCCTTTTTAAGCAGTGTAAATGAAAGATGTTACTGTTATTACTCAAATTATGGCACTCAATTTATCCACCACTGAAGGATGAAAGGCTGAGTCTGCCGTATCGCAATGCAAACTCATGCCCTTCAGAACACCACATTTTGTCAGCCAAAAGTGTTCAGCTCACTGAGCCATCCTGGTTGAGTATTTTATATTAATAATTTTAATAACTTGTTTTATTTCACTTTAGTGTAGAGCCAAATGTACCGCCAAAAAGAGAGCACAGGATGCATCTGCACTGATAGTACATCTTGAAATTTTGTGGCTCATAGTATACAATTAAATCTGATGAGATCACATCTATGTACAATAGTGGTCACTGTAAGACCCTTTTCCCTATTACTGCAACCCGTATGCTCTGTTACTGCAGTTGCTGCATACGTCCTTTTCTGTTCTATTTTGTGCAAATCACCATTACAGCCGGGTCACAGTGGGCATTCCCATTGCCAGTCTCGAATTAGTACAAAGAATGAATCTTAACTGGCTTCCAATCTCCCTGAGCATTTCTGCACTTCAGATGTACCCTGGTGCCTGGGGATGATTAAGTTTTAAGAGCAAAATAAGGAGCCATGGTCTAGCTGACTACACCACTGGCACAATAAGCACCCATGGCTTATTTGGCTACTGATAGTCATACTTAATTGGAATCGTTGTTGCCATGGAACATTCAAGAATATATTAAAGATTGATTTTCATGTAATTTACCTTGAAAAAATGCAAAAACAATGCACCATTTGCTTCCTTTTTTTTCAACAAGCAATGGCGATGCTTTAAAGGAATGTTGTATGATAAAGTGAAGCATTACAAGTAAATAGCATGGGAATTGATATGTATTTGTGTGGAAGAAAAGAATTGTAGAATTATATTAGTGTAAGTTAAAAGGTCAGGTGACAGTTGCACTGTAAGCCAGACCTAAACACACCTGGAGGTTAATGACTGCCCTCCTCCCACCTGTGCTGCTGCCAGAGAAAAGCAAACACAAGCCCGAAACCGGTTAGCCCGAAACCGGTCCCAGGATTCTTGTTTCCGGTCCAGGGAAGACATGGCTTGGCAGTTCGGTCTGGACTGTTCCCATGAGGCACAGGGTCAAGACTGATTTGCATATAGCTGTGTCTGAACTGGGGTGGCAAAGTGAGCTAAAGTATGATGATGGATTCAACCCACATCTGTGACTGGGGGTGAGTGTTTGAAAAGTTTCAGCACTCCGTCCATCATCTCCTTGTGTTTGCTTTGTTCGCCCTAAGTTGGCAGGGTATGCCCAGACGTGGGTCCCTTGCTCACTTTGCCACTGGATTCAAGCTAGTCTGGCTGATGAAGGCTGTTAGCCCGAAACCGGTCCCAGGATTCTTGTTTCCGGTCCAGGGAAGACATGGCTTGGCAGTTCGGTCTGGACTGTTCCCATGAGGCACAGGGTCAAGACTGATTTGCATATAGCTGTGTCTGAACTGGGGTGGCAAAGTGAGCTAAAGAATGATGATGGATTCAACCCAGATCTGTGACTGGGGGTGAGTGTTTGAAAAGTTTCAGCACTCCGTCCATCATCTCCTTGTGTTTGCTCTGCTGCCAGAGAAAAACATAATAAATGATCTAATAATCTAAGACACTTTAATAGTATTGCAGTGTCATGTGTGTGCCCTCAGTTCAAGGTCAAGTGCGGGCAGCTGGATAAATAAACAACATGATCACAGCTGTGTGGAGGGGAAACACTTTTTTGTGGAAGCACATAACCTCTGCCCAATCAAAACATGTACTCCTGGCTCCCAAAATCTGGGGAGAGCCAAAGCCCCTCTCTAGTGATGCTCACATAATTGTCTGGTGCCAGCTACACTATCAAGCCAGACAATAAAAATGAGTACTTGGGATGAAAGCTCTCCAGCCAGGTGCCTACAGGACAGTTGTAAGAGTATGTTTTCTTGTTAAACCACTAAAATTTTTAAATGATTTCACAATCATTTCATCAGAAATGTCCCTAAAAACAATAGCTATCTTGTTTTTCAAGAAGATGGGCTAAAAATGAAATTCTCTATGGTGTGAGCACAGGCCATGGTTAAATCCCAGAATGCAGTGTAATGCTGTGATTTACGCCCTATCATTTCCAAAGTTCACCAGCTGGCACTAGAAGTTGTTAGGAGGCGCAGTGACTGCACCACAAAGAGGTGGCTCCCACATAGTGTGCATCCCCCTGTGGACAGGTGCAGTCACTCACTGGATCTGGATGCTGGCTGGTTGCTGTCCTGCCTTAGAAGTGCAGTCCAGGTGCTGCCTGAACTGTGAAAGATGGACCGGCTGCTACGAACAGCTTTTCACTAATGTGCTGCCACCAGGGTAGAAGTGGTGCGGCTACTGCCCTGGGTGCAGGACATTATATGCAATTGGGTGCACTGTCCCTGTTTGCGATTGGCGCACTTCATTACAGGTGTACTGCGCCACAAACAAGGACACTGAGCTCTAAGTGTAATACAGCCCAGAGTGGTTATTGTTATTTCAAGGCCTGGAAATAGAGAGGAAGACATCAAAGATTAAATTGTAAATTCTCTTTGAACAGTTCCTTCTCTATCTGCGTTGACCTGTGCAACCCTCAACCTCAAATCTGAAAGCGGTAAATGCTATCTCTGCATTGATTAGGCACTGTCTGCTGGCTGCCTGCTGTGACTTGTAAACCGACTTTTTGGTGTGCTGCTGAGAAGCGTTTTAAAATATAAATCAATAAAGAAGAAGCTCTTTTCTTTAAAAAATCACTACACTTTGAAACTTATTTGGTTGGTATGGGCTCCACTGTGGCGTGGACTCTAGAAGCTGAGATCAATTCTCTCAGAATTCGTACTTAGTATTTGGAGCAGTTGCTGATGCCTGCTGTCCCATGCTTAATTTGTAAAATAATAAGTGCTGGTGCCCAAAATTTTGCTTAGAAGCCTGCAGCTTGCACTATTGAATGTCAGGGATGCCTACTACCAACACTACATAATCTTGATTTCACCTCGTGCCTCTGTCATCCACCATAGACACTCCCTGTCTCTTTATATTACTCTTGCAAATTGTTGTGGTTTGTATTGTTACTTTGCATCCTTTCCCTTAGTTACCTGTTCCCTGCTGCTCCGCTAGTAGGAATGTGATGTGTGTGGAATGTTGGAATGCTTGATGAGGTAGTGGAATGCTGGAGTGCCTTGTGTGGTTGACACAGAGACAGTTGGAGTGTGTGGGCTGAGCAGCAAGGATGCTGCTCCTGGTGGGGCTGAACTTCCTATCCACTACTTACCATCCTAATAACCTGTAGCTAAGCTTAATAAACCTCTTACTTATAACCTACTTCATGGCTACCTTTGGACTTCTTTTGGATTGTAACACAACTTTTTTTTAACCTTAATTCTCCCTTTGTCACTGTTTTTCATCTTTTTCTTACTCTTTCTTTCCCCCTTTTGTGTTTTTCTCACTATTGCTCTGGGTCAAAGTCAGATGAGGAAAAATAAGTGCCGGTGCCAAGAAATGAGTGCCTGTGGGCCACACCTGCAATCACCGGCTCAAATTAAGCACTGCTGCTGACACACTATACCACCACAGATTGGCTGTACCTGTATTTTATCGGGAGGCGCAGAGTTTTGGAATTGCAGGGGTGTCTTACATTTTTAGATATGTTTAGGACTTCAACTGGCTCTACTAATTTTGGCATATCAATGGTCTTGTTGATAAAAGAGGTCAAACAAGAATCAGAGGAAGCCTGTCCACGTAGGTGAACTAGGCAGTCGCCAATGGGCCAGGGTAATTGGCTCGACAAATTCCAGGAGAAGAATCAAATAAGAGAATTAAGAATAAAAAATATGGGCGCTGAGAGCATGGTTTGAACGCTCAGCCCCGATGTCCAATGCAATAATGATCACACCCAATAAAAAACAACATCCCCATGTACTGAATTTATTGGATGCAATAATTATCACCTACTCCATGTTCCCTAAAAAAATGGGGCATAACATGCACATTTTAAAATGAAGGCAGATTTGACCTGCGGAAATTTGACCAGGGATGCAGATTTCAACAAATCCAGTAATTACTGGGAGCGACAAAATCTTCCCAGCTCAAAATTGTGAACTCCATGTAAACATGGAGGGCACAGGGGTTGGAATTTAACAAGACACTTGTGATCACAGCCTAAATTATATTACTTACATTTGCCCTGGCACTACAGGACAACCTTGTAGCTCTTTGTACTTCCCGGTGGTCATTAGCTGAACACATGTTGCTGTGATGGAACTAAACCCTGAGTTCAGTCCCTGTAAAGTAAGGTATGAGGTACTTTGGTGGATCCTTAGGCCGCTATGGTTGGTAATATTGAGCCGGTATTATAAATTCCAATTGTATCACAGACCCCTTTGCACACCATTACAGGAAGGGGGGATAATATTCTGAAAATTGAATCAGTGTGATGCTTACCAATTTTTTTTCCCAGTTCAGGGCAATTTTTGGCTCATATTTTCCACACACAGTAATACTGGTAAATATGTGGGGTGATCATTCAACAGAAATCATGCGAAATTACCATTCAGAGCAACTTGGAATGAGGGCCTTAATGACGAATAATTGATAATCATCAACACAATTCTTCTAGGGGCACGAGTGATCACATGCAGCTCGAGATCTGTGCCTCTCCAGAACTTCATGCAAGCAGAGCACAGGCATTTCCACCCTTCTGCTCCACACCCAATGTTGTTCTTTCACCTCTGAAACCGTACAGTGCAGTATTGCTTTTAGCTTGCTTTGTGCTATATAAATCCACACATAGATATATGCAAAGGTAATTGTAGTAGTTTATTTATTTGTAAAAGTTCATTCAAACTATTGCAATCATAAGAACCACAAAAAGTAAATTTCAATATGTAATACAATAAAATATAATGTGTTAAAAAATCTTTGACATCAGTCACCAAACGCCTGCAGAAGCCGTAAAACTAACAATGGTGGGATCTATGGCATAAATATTTATTACAAAAATGAATACCAAAATCAGCAATAGTGTGATGTTGAGGTGAGCAGATCTGACAACTAAAAACATATTTCACTGTGTGAGGCGGGGGCGTGGCCTTCGAGGACAATACCTTGGCAGGGGCAGGACTCCATGTAAAAACGCCCTAAGAGTCACTTCTGCCCCCTGCTCCTTCCAACCTTCCCTCCTCCAAAAAACCCAAAAAAGTACAAGCTTACTGAGGCTGCTACCAATGTCTTGGAATGTTTTCACACCTGTTAATGGGCATTGGCTGATCAAAGACTTAAAAGACAAGCTCTAAACCCACTCAGTGTAGTTGTTTCCAGCTAATCTTCCCTGTCGCTGTGTGATATCGGTTCCACATGAGATGACCGTGTGAAGGGAGCAAATATCACGTGACACACTGTGCTACCATGTGAGTTGGCAGGTCTGGGTGAGGTCGATCATCTGTAGCAGTTGAGCTGTTAAAAGTTTAATCTTCTCATGTGCAGTCCCTTACTTCTCTCTCATATGTTTCAACAAAGGGTATACACTGCTATACACCGCTGGTCACACGTAGCGTCATTTTAGTTGTCCAATGACCCGCCCCTCTAACCGAGTTAAAACATTTAAGCACCCAACTTGTCCAAAAATGTGATCACACTTCCTACTTCCTGATTACAGAAAACCATAAAGAAGAAATCTACTGCATTTTCTGGTGTTCAATCTATTATACACAAACAAAGATTATAATTAGCATTTCCATTCCTCCCACAATACTGGACAGGGGCATAAAACATGTGCTAGGGATTCTTCCTTATAACCATTTAATGTAATAAATCTTGTAAAGATCTATATATTGGATAGACATTAATTCTTCACAACATAATTGGCAACAGTAACAGTAATACTTATAGGGGTATATTCACAAGAACGTGTGCTAAACATCTCCAAAAAATGTCAACGCAACTTTACACATTGCAGCCTATCGCGGGAAAATAACCCCATGTTAACGTGGAATTCACAACACGGCGGTACCATGCGATAGTCCGCCGAAAACGCGGCCAATGTCCGCGATACAACCACCTCGACGGAGATAAAAACACAAACCACAACACAACAAAACGTGCGATGAGCCCGTTCGCGATGAGGAAAGCAGCGATAAGCACCGCCAGGCCCGCGACACACACACGGCAGGCGGGAATAAGCACAACAAAAGCCTGAAAAAGAAAGACAAACCAAACAGAAAACAACAGCCAAGCACAATGGAGGCAACCTGAGCCAGTATACAACCCCACAAGCCCCATTGGCAACAAAACATTGTACATGGCAGGCCATCGTGGACAAGGTGAATGCAGCCGGAGAGCGGAGGAGGACAATGGAAGAAAACCAGAGCAGCCGGAATGATGCGAAACGCACAAACAAGCAGAAACACGCCAACAACAAGAAGGCAGCAATGCACACCGGAGGTGGGAGTCCAGCGCCACACCAGGAGCTGGATGACATGGAGGAAATGGTGTCCACCACATCAGTCTGGAGATGGTGGCAGGACTCGGGGACCGGAAACTGCACAAAACAACAGACACAACAGCAACAGGGAGAGGAACGACCAGGGACTGGGGGACGGGGGGACGGGGGAGATGGGCACAATGGCACACATGCACAATTAAGCACAGCACAACTGCAGACAAACCATGCCCAAGAGTAACAACACCAACCAAGAGCACAAGTCACACAACCCGGCAATATCACACCACTGAACAAGCACAGAAGTGAAAACCACACTGCCTGAAAGGGAGAAGGGTGAGCCAAATCAGAGCTGAAGGGACATCTCACACACAATGCAGCACACACACATAGGAAGCAGAGCACCCCAACATCGAACACAATGTGGTACAAACACCAACATTTGCACAACCGAACACAGGACACAAGTCCACCCGCTTGTGGCCGGTAAACGGCCATACGCATCTGGCAAAGCACGAAACAGGGACATGAGAATGCACAAGTACAAACCCACAGCCCTGATGGGGTAGCAATGCACGTATGGCAGGGAGCCAGAGATTCCGTGACACACACATTGGCATACAAATCAAGACACAACACAGTTGGAGACAAGTGAAAGTGCGGAAACTTTATCAACAAGTGCGTGTCAGTACGGCCAAGAGAAGTGCCATGATATGCAGACCAATGCAGCAGCATGTCTGAATGAGGAACGTAGGAAAGCGCCCATGTCCACCCCGGGGGAGTCCATCACCAACACAAGTCAGTGCCAACCCACGTTGGTTGTCCGCGCATGGATCAGGAGTCCAGGCCAATGCAGCCATGTCCACTGTCGTCTTGGGACATGTGACCAGATTCCCAACATGCAACCAGGCGTCGGGACACGTGCAATGGGTCACATCCAGTTGTGGCTGCAGGTACCTCGTCACTCATCCATGAACGCGAGTGCAGCAGCGTAGGCTAACATCTCCAATGAGAGATCGTTGTCCACCACATCTGACATGTCGTCGACGTAATCCATCAGCTGACCCGGACAGATGTGCTGACTCCAACCCCTGGCCCCAATGTGCACCAAAGCCCAATCGGGTAGCGGCTCAATGTGCTCACTGCACACGACGACTCGTGCAATCTCCCAGGTCCAGTTGCCAGCATGCATGCCAAACATCCATGCATGCCATAAACGGGCATCACGGTGACACTCCTGGTCGTGGGCCAACAGGGGGCGCACACACACGTCGAAATCCAGGTCAGCTACAGTCACGTTGGAGAGGCAGACATCCATGGTCCACTCGAATATGCATGAGCGACAATGCAACACAGGCTGAACGCAGGTGACGTTCGCAAGGCGGAAGCTCAGCCGGTAACTGATCCGCAGCACTGCCAACGGCAGTGCCCCCAGTACATGCAGCAGACGTGCACGGTACAGGTCCACGTGACTGGAGTCGAGCATGTGTCCGGGATGGTCTGCCATTGCGTCAGTGGCTCTTATTGAAGCGGCACTGGCTTGCCCTGCGCCAGTCCTGTGGATGAAATGGCACAGCTCGGAGCAATGAGCAGTGTCTGTGTGCAACGGGTGCAGGCCTGGGGTGGGCTGGGAGTATGTGTGAAGGCCCTCTCATGCACGCTAACTATGACCAAGGACTTCTGCGTGTGGGATGTGTACACGTTGGTCTCACGTCAGGCAGTGCGTAGTGTGGGAGTCGCAAGTAAATGCTATAGTATCTGTCAGGGGGTGCTGGCCACATGCAAGTCCCAGCTCGGAGCTGCAGATGTGCCACCGCCTGATAGTACAGACAAAGGACCCTTCATCCCTACAGTAACTTCACCATCTGCATGCATTCAGGAGATGTACAGAGGCCTGTCGTGGGTGTGGTGGGATGTCTGCGACCCTGGGAATCATGGATGATATGCCCAGCACGTGGCACATGAGCGGCCTCACTGTGTGTTACGTTGCCTCACAGCTGCTCCACCCTCCCACGAGCCCCCACACTTGTGTGCGCTGCGCGGTTGTATCACGTGCACTCCTACAGCACACCATTGTAATGCTTGTCCGCGCATGTCCAGCGGCATGCCAACAACACCGTGACGCTGGCCTTTGAAGGTGTGCGGCCAAGTGAGTGTAGGCCAATGGTCCGGATAGGGCGGACACAAGTGTACAGTCCATGGCTGGCTGTGATCGCGCTGCGAATGAGGCTAGGCAACTGACTCATGCAGCCGCTGGACTGATACACATAACACTTGGCATGCATGTGCCAAGACCCCGAGCGGTCTTGCGCTCCTACATTTCCCCGTCCGTGCGGGCACGCCCTCCTGGTGCATGCTACATTGCAACATCGACTACTGTGGCCCTGGTGGCGACAACACCCCAACACAGAGACACACTTACCGCACATCCTGCCCAAGGCCAGGTCCGAGCCACGCCCTGCTCCCCCTGCCGAATCAGCACACCCCTGCGCAAAACTGACGTACGCCGGACCAGCACACGCCGCTTGTGCATGCAGGGGGGGCGGGCGAAGCTACATGTCCAAGGTCACTGCCAACGCTGAGGTGACATGGTATCGTCCGTTGAAGACAGCACACTGTGATGTTGCAGGGCCCGTGCCCATCATGCTGACACAATGACCACATGGACACACTTGCTCAGATGGTGTGAATGGCTACGGGCACGTGCGCCCGGCCACATTTATTAGCAGGCACACATATCGAGTGACACCTGTGTTGGATGTGTGTGGGGTGTGTGCACACCAGCCGGCAAGGTCTGCCTGGTGCAGTCAGAAATCGACAACAGTGTACATCGTAAAGGACACAACCATTCAACCATTAAGGCCCCATGACTTGTGCTGCACAGAGTTAGTGGCCCCGGATGCACAGCGCCCTGCACGGGCCTACCACCACGGGCCGCTGACTTGCGGGGCACTGGGGAAGGGTCACGAGTGCAGAGCAGGTTTCCGTAGATGACAAAGGGGCTTGTCGCGGAGTGTCTCGGTGGACAGTGGAAGGTGTACCCCCAGGGCATGATGCAGAGGGCAGAACCACGCTGAAACAGTCACTATGGTGGAGATGAATGGAACAGACACATGTCGGACACCAAGTCCGGTCCAGCCAGATGAAGATGCAGAAAACCACCAGGCCATGGACTCAGACGCCACCAAGGTCCAACCAGATAGTGCCCATGACTCATTGCGCACAGAGTTAGTGGCACCAGTGCTGTTAGGGGATGCCGCCTGCAATGAGGCGTGTCCAATGGTGTGGACTCCTCCACATCCTACCCAAGACACAGTTCCACATGTGTGACCTACTGGACCGCAGTGTAGGCCTGAGGCAGCGGTCAGCACGGGCCATTCACCGAGTGTTGCCGGCTTAGGTTGGATGGTCCCACCGGCCTGCGTAGTTCAGGTTCAGTGGCACCACGGGACGCGGACTTGTGGTGAACAGGGTTGATGGCACCAGGTCAGTTGTTGATAGTGTTCGGTCACCTCCGTGACTCTGATCCGGCTTTCGTCCGGACTGAGTCACATCTTCCTCTTACTCCTCTCCGTGCGTTCACTGGTGTGGACTCTGCCATTCATGATTCGCGACTAAGTGCTGGATGTGGGACCTACTGGTCCGCAGGGTAGGCCTGAGCCCTCATCCACGTATCGCCGGCTTGTGTTGCACAGGGATAGTGGCACCACGTGTCGTAGGCCTGCGATATGGAATTATGCCTCACTGATCGAAGGGAGTCCGGTGCTGTGGCCGCTGCCACGGACTTGGGGTCACTGCCATTCAGGACTCAGGACACAGTTCCAGATGTGGGGCCTACTGGAGCGCAGTGTAGGCCTGAGCCCTCATCCACGTGTCGCCGGCTTGCGTTGCACAGGGTTAGTGGCACCACGTGTCGCCGGCTTGCGTTGAACAGGGTTAGTGGCACCACGTGTCGCCGGCTTGCGTTGAACAGGGTTAGTGGCACCACGTGTCGCAGGCATCCGATATGGAATTATGCCTCACTGATCGATGGGAGTCCAGTGCTGTGGCCGCTGCCACGGACTTAGGGTCACTGCCATTCAGGACTCAGGACACAGTTCCACATGTGGGACCTACTGGGCCGAAGAGGACGCCGGTGGAGTATGTAAATGAGAAAGGAGTAATGTGGGCCAGCGTCGGGGGGCCAGCGATGGTCTGCGGAGGCTGCAGAGGCCGCGGGACTGGTGCTTGGAGCTTGCACTGGCACGTGGTGGGCCCTCTTTGACACACGCCGGTGTAGGCAGGTGAGCGGAGCCTCGTTGGTGCTCTGGGGCAGGCATGACGGGTCTGGGGACCAGCGTCCCGGGGTGCAGCAGGCGCACAGGGACGCAGGCCCAGCCGCGCTTGGTGCAGGACCCGTGGCGGGCTGAGAGGCGCTGCCCTGGCAGTCGCGTTGTCCATTCTGAATGAGAACCACGCCCAGTGCAACGGGCTTTTTGTTCACACCCCTACGCAGGCCTGGCGTACGCAGGTCCAACCCACTACGCACGCGCATGCAGGGGGGGACGTAACATGCGACATTTCCGCGTTCTGCCCCACAGCCTATGGGGACATGGTAGCGTCCACTGGCCACTACACTCCATGCACCAGCAGTTGGTCTCCACATGGCCATTTCCGTGGTTTGCACTCTGTGGTCTGTCCGGCACCTCCACGCCACACCTGGCATTGGGTAGGTTCACATTCCTTAGTCACTTTCCGCTCTCGCACATGCCTGCTCCATGCCTCTCCTCACATCCTGCTATTGTGTGTCTGTGGTGCCATGCCGTGGCTGGGTTGTGGGTATGGCAAGGCAAGATTCCCTATGGAGTCGTGTTGTCGTGTCTGGTCGGTTGGCATGTTGTGTGTCATGTTGAATGTAGTTGTGCTGCATGCCCATTGCCAGTGTTGTGAGTTGCATGACTGTGGGCTGGAGGTGTGTGGTGTGTTCATTTTGGACTTACCAACGGGCACTGCATTTCCATGGGTGCCATCCTGGGAGCGCTGGGTGATGATGGACTGTCGGGAGATGTGTGAATCATGCACTCTGCCTGGGGAGTTGGCCACAACATTGTTGAGGAGTCCCGGGCGGTCCACTATTGCCTGCACATTCATGGCATGCGTGTGCTTTCTGTTGTGGTAGTTGTGTGCAGTGTCGGCAGGGGGCACGGGGGGTACATGTGTGCAGTTGATTGGCCCTGACACGTGAGGGAATCCAGCTATGGCGTAGGGGCCTTGCTTGGCCTCCAGCTGCTCCTGCACAGTGTGGGTGACGTGGAGGTGCTGGGGTACCAGGCTGATGTTGGCATCCAGGACAGGTGTGATGACCTTGGATGGGGCTGGCTGTGTGACTCCTCCAACTCTGGCAGTTGTGGGTTGGATGGTACCAGAGGCCGACATGTGCTGCGCAGCCGGCAGCTTTGTCTGCGGAGGGATGTTGGTTGTCCGCTGGGTTGGTACCGTCAGCAGGTGGGGGATGTGGGTCAGGATGCGGGGGCTGGTTGTCCTTTTGGGCCTGTAGTGGGCAATGTCCTCCTCTGGCGTTGGGTCTGGGCGGCAGGTGCGTTTCAGGTGGGTCCGCTGTCTTTGTGTACGCTGCCTCTGTGGTGTTCCGGGGGGGCGGGACGGGTCCTGGGGGTGGTGGCGGGCCTGGGGTGGGTGGGGGTGGGTGTTGTGGCCCTCATGGGTCTCGGAGCTGCATGATCATTGTCTCCATGGCATCTGTGGGTCTTCAGATGTGGCTCTTGGCTGGGCTCCCTTTCATGCTACAGGTAGTCGTCCTGCTTAACACCAGCAAAAGGCAGGTGTTAAATCCCTGCTGCTAACGCGGCTTATCGCCTGTTTTTGGTTCGCATCGCAGATCTGGCAGTTCGTTGTGAAAGTGGTGTTGTGGTTTTTTCGTGTGTTTTTGCACGGGAACGCCTACTCTGCATCTCATTAGGGTTAGTTGGTGGTGTCCACCATGGAGATAAGTTTTGGGGCAGTTGTCGCGGGAATACTGGCGATGTCTGCAGTTTGCACCCACTTGTGAATGGGGTGTTAAATCCATCTCCACTTTTGATGGGTTAAGGTGGAGATAAATCGGCGGTAGGTCCTTGTGAATATGCCCCTCAGTCTTTCCAAGTGAATCTAAATGCTTGTCTTTTAATAGTCTACTAATAGCAGCCTAACAGCAGTCATAATCTGAGACACGTAAGCAGTATTATGGTCCCCAATAATACAGTGGCCGAGTAGCTCTTGGCTTCTATGTCTCTAGAAGAGTTTCCTACATAATTTTGACACATACATAGTGACAGTTTTGAAATCTGTGCCCATTTTGACAGCTATCTGGACGGCATTTGTTTCAGACTCAGTACTTTATCCAAGTTGGTGTAAATTCCAAAATTTGAACAAGCGGTCATAGTAAACTCCCCAGGCGGGGGGAAACATTGGCTTACTTTCAGTGGCAAATAAGACACTCAGGCCTGATTCACAAAGGGCCTCTTCACTCGTGACGGAGGTCCCCAGTCTTGGGGGAGCCTCCAAGCTCAGGGCAGAAACTCTCCAATGAGAATTTTCATTGCTGAGTTTCCACCCTGAGTGCGGAGACACCCCCATGACTGTGGAGCCTCCACCACAAGTAGGAACGCCCTTTATAAATCAGAACCTCAGATTGTTAGTGGGGCCTTACGAATGTTACATATATAGATCAGGGAGACTGCTTTCACTAATACAGATAACCTCAATGGCCCCAGTTCTGATTGGAGCTATGCAGGTATGTACACCTTATACATTTATTTAGTACCTTGTAAAGGTTTGAGTTTCAAGCTTACCTTTAAGCCAAGGCTCCTCAAAGAAAGGATCTAGCAAATTTCATGGTGATTAGTTTCAATAAAAAAGTTGCAGTCAGACATGGTAACCTATTATATACTTTAGTCAGCATATATGTTAAAGTACTAGCTTTATGGTCCAGATTTTGCCTTCTGCTTCTAGCCCTAGATAGTCATCTATCCAGACCTGTAAGTAATTATAGGTGTTTACCTGTTCCACCAATACCCCACCTGATTTCCAGGGATGGTTTTTAAATTTACAGTCAAATGACAACACCTTTTTTTTGCCCTGACTAATTTCCAGATTGTTTACTTGTTTGTACTTAACCAAGTCCACCAGTGAATGTTAAGGACCACCCTAGTATGGTCTAAAAGGGTGATATCATTTAGGGACATAACCCCCTTATGTTCTCCTAATGACAGTGGAAAACATTAGTCCTTTATACATGCCATGGTAGGATGGGCGCATACTTTTTAAAGATTGATGGGACGGGGATAAGGGTAAACCACTCTTTAGGGCATTAACCAGGAGACAATCATAGGCCCACGTCCAGCTTTACTCTCACCCATGTCACAGAGTATAATTGTTTTATAGTGTTTAAGATTCAGTGGTCAATCTCCCAGTGTAGCATTTTCTGAAATTTCCCAGGTCACATAATCAAAAGATATAGGTGATAAAATATATTCAATACATTTTACTCAAGTAGACACATTTGAAAGCAGTGGCCATGACTGCATTTACATAATTCACCATAAAGACCCCCTCATAGAATCCAGTCTGACAGTTGCATAGCCTCGAACATAATCTCATGCTCCTGGAGAAGCACCTTCACATAGATTTTTGCCTTCACATGAAAGAGGTTTTATCTCCCTTCTTGAATAGGAAGCAACGAACCGATCTCTTCCAGGACCATGGTATCAATCTTGGTTCCTTTATGTTCTTAAATAGTGGGGTCAACAGCCCAGGCCAAAACCATAAGTTTGCTTTGATCAAATTCAGAGGTGTTACTAGTTTGGCCTGGGTTTTGCACTTAGGTTCCTGTAACCCGGCTGTATGTAGAGAAAGGCACAGACTCCCTGTACATGAGCGGAGCATAAAACCAGCCCCCTCAGGCCAATCCCCACGCAGCTCTCATAATATGGGATGGGGAGTCTGTTGTCCCAGGGACTGCCGAGACAGCGGAACGGAGGAGCACCGAAGTGTGAGGTGGCAGTAGGAACAGGTATGTTTTTTTTTCTAATTCAACCCCTGACACTCCCCGCCCCTCGCTCCCCGTCCAACGCTCCTGCTTCCCTGATGCCCAGTCACTCCATAGTGTCAGTAGCCGCAACTGGTTATCAGGGCTAACTCTGCCATTAAGGGCACACAGATTACCTGGTATTCAGACAGAAAATCGAGTTGGAAATGTCGACTTACACAAATATCGAGTTGGAAATATCGTGACACAGAAATATCGACAGCAAGAATATCGTGGTCAAGAATATTGAATTTAAGGTAAGAAATATCGTTTTCAAAAATATAGAAGTCATTAAAATCGTTTGCAAAAATATATTTATTTAAAATATAGATTTTTTAATTAGTGTTATGTATTTTAGTTTATATTTTAAATGTATGTGATGTATGTTTTTTTGTATAAGTATTGTTTATGTTTTTTAATATATGTGTTAAATTTTTAGTGATTATCAATTTTATTTTAATTTAATTTTGCGTTTTTTAATTCCGTAGTGGGTTGTGGGTTTATAGGGTGGGAAGTAATTTAATTATAAAAAACTAATGATTATTTTTTATTAATAATATTTATTTAATTGAGATTTTATAGTGTTAATTGTGGGGAGTAATTTATTTGTAATTAATTATTAACTGGTTGTTAATTAATATTAATTCATTAATTGGTCATTAATTATGGTAATTGTGTAATTTTTTTTAGGTACGGGTTGTGGGGTTTATAGGGAAAAGGGTGGGAAGTAATTTAATTGTAATTAATTATTCATTAGTTGTTAATATTAATTCATTAATTGGTAATTAATTATGGCAATTGTGTAATTAATTTTAGGTGTGGGTAGTGGGGTTTATAGGGGTAACGGGTGGGAAGTAATTTATTTGTAATTAATTACTAATTAGTTGTTAATTAATATTAATCAATTAATTGGTAATTAATTATGGTAATTGTGTAATTTGTATTAGGTGCGGTTTGTGGGTTTATAGAGGTAAAGGGTGGGAAGTAATTTATGTTTAATTAATTAATAATTAGTTGTTAATTTATAATAATTAATTGGTTGAAAATTAATCATGGAAATTGTGTATTTAATTTTAGATGCGGGTTGTGGGGTTTATAGGGGTAAAGGGTGGGAAGTACTTTATGTTTATTTAATTATTAATTAGTTGTTAATTAATATTAATCAATTAATTAGTAATTAATTATGGTAATTGTGTAATTTGTATTAGGTGCAGGCTGTGGGTTTATAGGGGTAAAGGGTGGGAAGAAATTTATGTTTAATTAATTAATAATTAGTTGTTAATTTATATTAATTAATTGATTGTCAATAAATTATGGAAATTGTGTATTTAATTTTAGGTGCGGGTTGTGGGGTTTATAGGGGTAAAGGGTGGGAAGTGCTTTATGTTTATTTAATTAATAATTAGTTGTTAATTAATATTAATTAATCAATTGAAAATTAAATATGGAATTGTGTAATTAATTTTAGGTGTGGGTTGTGGGGTTTATAGGGGTAAAGGGTGGGAAGTAATTTATGTTTAATTAATTAATAATTAGTTGATCATTCATATTGATTAATTAATTGATATTTAATTAGGGTAATTGTTTATATTTTGTGTGTGTGGGTTTTCCTTTTATAGGGGTAAAGGGTGGGGAGTAAATTAATTGTACTTACTTTATAATTAGTTGTTAAATACTATTAGTATTTTAATTGTAAATAAGTTTTAATTGTGTAATTAATTTTTACAGTTTAATTTTAGCTCTGGGTTGTGGGGATTATAGGGGTAACGTGTGGGAAGTTAATTAATTTTTATGAGTTTTAATTTGTTTTTTATTAATAATATTTCTTTAATTGGTAATTAATTATGTTAATTATGGAATTATATTTTTTTAATTTAGATGTGGGTTATGAATTGTGTGGTGTTATAGGGTAGGAAATAAAAAAGTAAATTTATGTAATAATTTTTGTTTCTAAATAATTTCTAATTGAAAATATTTATTTGTTTGAAAATTATTTTTATTTTATTTAATATAATATTTGTAGGTATTTATCATATGTGTTTAACAGTATAATATGTTTATTTTGTTTAATATTAAATATATTTGTATTTTAATTTTTAACATATTTATGTTTTTTTATTTATTTTGTTTTTAAAATATTTTTGTTGTTTATATTTTGTTTGTTTTTAATTTAACTGACTGGAGTGAGAATATTAATTGTTACCCCTCTGCAATCCAACTCTTTCTCTACTGTTGCATTCATTGGAGTGGGAATAGTAAATTTTATCCCGCCACTAGCCAACACTTTCCCTACTGTTGCACTCATTGGAGTGGGAATAGTAATTTTTACCCCTATGCTATCCAACACGTTCCCTACTGCTGCACTCATTGAAGTGGGAATAGTAATTTTTACCCCTCCGCTATCCAACACTTTCCCTACTGTTGCACTCTCTGGAGTGGGGATAGTAATTTTTACCCCTCAGCTATCCAACACTTTCCCTACTGTTGCACTGATTGGAGTGGGAATAGTAATTTTTATCTCGCCACTATCCAACACTTTCCCTACTGTTGCACTCACTGGAGTGGGAATTGTAAATTTTACCCCTCCTCTATCCAACACTTTCCCTACTGTTGCACTCACTGGAGTGGGAATAGTAATTTTTACCCCTCTGCTATCCAATACTTTCCCTACTGTTGCACTGACTTGAGTGGGAAATTTAAAGTTAAAGATTTTTAAATAGTTTAATGTTTTAATTTATAATAGAATGTTTTTGTTAAATTAGATTTTATGTTATTGGTATATATACCAGCTTCTCCTCTTTGACATCCACGGATCTAAGTGGAGGGGAAACGGAAACCCTGGCGGAGAGTGCAAAATTAACTTTTTTAGGAGACATGCGCCTTGTTCTACAACAGAGGCAGTGGGAACAAAATCGGATGACACAACAATGGGGAAGGGGAAGAGGACGCCAATGGTCCCCAAGAAACCACAACGAAGAGGAAAAAGGTGCAAGCGGGTCATCCGAAAAGATAGGGACCACAACGAGGAGTATGAGGCAGAGGAAGGATCGGTAACAGATGAGCTGCAAGTAGTAAATCTGTCTAAACGGGTAATATCAGAAGCAGAAACATCACTATTAAAACGAGGCATACATTTCTTCCCCACACAAAAAATGGATCTGGCTCAAACAAGGATTGACCTGTATTTATATATTAGAAAAATTAAACTTGCCAAATTTTGGGGGGAAAATCAGAATACGAGGAAACCAGCTGCAATGACGGACAAACCAGTGTCAACCTTGCTAGTGAAAGAATCAGAGGATTTCTTAACCTTGCTGAACTTGAAATCACAAGAGGGGGAGGATATTTCCCTTCAAACAGCGTGCTCCCAATTGGGTGCGGGCCTGAGTGAAAAACGATCTAGATCAAAATTTTACCCACAATTGGCACCAGGGAACAAAGTGGATTTGTTCCAGGAGGCAATCATTCAGGATTTATATAAACTGAAAAGATCAAATACCAGGGATAACTTAACAAAAGCAGAAAGAGAAGCCCTGGAAAATCTCTCAAATGACAATCAAATTGAAATCAAGATAGCGGATAAGGGCAGAAACGTAGTGATTTGGGATCGTGCGGCATACACTACGGAGGCACACCGCCAATTAAGGGATACAACATATGATGAAAGATTAAAAATTAACCCGACAATGTCAATAAAGAGAGACATTGATGAAAAAATCATGGAATGGACATCAAAAAATCTAATTGACGAAGAGGAGTGTAAATATTTAACTGTGGATCATCCAGTGACAGCCATAATCTATTTCCTCCCAAAATTGCACAAGGATCCAAAGAAACCACCAGGGCGGCCTATTTTATCTGCGAAGGGCTCTTTGTTAGAGCCATTAGCAAATTATACTGACCACTTCTTGATGCCATATGTAGCGAAACTCAGCTCATATATAAAAGACACGAGTGATTTGCTCAGAACTCTACAAAATACACCATGGCAGGAGACATACCACCTAATCACAATGGATGTTATAGCCCTATATACGAATATAGACAATGTTTTGGGACTTAAAGCATGCAACTTCTTCCTGCAAGAGAGGAATATTCATTACACCGACCATAATGGAATGTTATCGGAAATGATATCATTTTGCCTATCAAAAAACATCTTTTTATTTGGCGAAGAAGTATACCGCCAGAACAACGGAACGGTAATGGGATTTTCTTTTAGTCCCAGTTATGCCTGTTTGGTAATGCGATGGTGGAAAAAAGAGGTGGCATGGAGCCCACGACATGATAAATTCGTGGAAAAAATCATCAGTTGGACACGATTTATAGATGATTTATTAATCATCTGGGATGGAACAAAAGTGGAATTCCGGGAATATTTTGAAAGCTTGAACACAAGTATAACCAATCTAAAATTCACCTATGAGATCAGTAATGAAAGGGTGATATTCCTGGACACAGAGGTATATATAAAAAAACAAATTCAAACCACACTCCATCGAAAAGCAATGGCCACAAACGCTACCCTACAAGCAACAAGTTTCCACCAGTCATCTTTGATATCAAGTATTCCATATGGCGAATTTCTTCGGATACGCAGAATTTGCAGTGAGGAGGAGGAGTGGCAGAAACACAGTGCTACCACAACTGAAAGATTTAAATGCAGGAAATATAACAAAAACATTGTTAAGAGATGTTGGAATAGAGCTAATGAAAAATCGAGGGAGGAATGTATCATACCCAAAAGCAAGGAGAAGAAAGTAGAACCCGAGCCAATAAGATTGATTATGGATTTCTCACAAGAATCAAAAGAAATATCTAATATCTTAAAAAAGAATTGGAAGATCTTGCAGTTGGACAATACGATGGGAAAATTAATGGGAAAACATCAAACCATTACCTACCGCAGAGCCAGAAATGTAAAAGATCGATTAGTACACAGCCACTTTAAAGGGAAAAAGAAAAATGACTCTTGGCTGAAAACTAAAGGCTTTGTCAAATGCTATAATTGCAAGGTCTGTCAAATCGCGAAACCGACAACAGAAGTCCTAATGGCAAATAACAAAGTATGGAAGATCCGGGAACTAATAACTTGTAAAAGCCAGTATACGGTGTATGTGATTGAGTGTCCCTGTCCGCTTAAATATGTAGGCAGCACCATCTGTGAGTTGAAAAATAGAGTGCTAGAACATGTGCGTGCCACAATCAATAAGGACAGAAACAATGCAGTGGCCAAACACATGGAGCTACATCATAATGGGGACTGGAAGGTCTTAAAGTTCTATGGAATAGAGACTGTGCCAATAAATGAAAGGGGAGGCAACAGGGAGAAAATACTCCGACAAAAAGAATCGCGCCACATTTTGAAATTAAGAACTTTGACTCCACATGGCCTGAATCAATCTGAGGAATTATATATACATCTATAATCCATAAATTACTTCCCAATTTCTGCAAGAATCCGAATAGAGAAAGGAAAAAAGAAAAAGATGGATGAATGGAAAAATTGGATTAAAAAATAAATTGAGTAATGAAGAAAAAACGAAATGGGCCCCAACACAGTCCATATGCAGAACCAACCCATTGGAAGGAATGAAGAAAGGAAGAATATGATGAATTTATTCCCACTGGAGGGATTTGTAAATGGACACTGCCGGCAGAAGAAGATATGTTTATAAATGGGACAAATGGGAGCCGCTTCATTTACTGATTAGGATTAATCTAAATAAGTTTAAAATTGAACTGATTTTGTACATTCACTGGTTTTGTAAAAGGAAAAAAGAAAAAATGTTTTTTTATATAGTCCATTTCAGACTTTTTGTAAAGTTGCACTATAAGGTTATAAATGAATGGGAACTACATCTCCCATAACACTCAGAGGCGCCTGTATCGAGTGTCAGGAAATTACGTAACAGTGTTCAAACTTAAAGAACAAGGTTTGTTCACGCCAGAACATGACCGTGATCAAGGTATTATGTAATACCGAAACGCGTTGGTTGTTCGCCTGTATCCTGACTAAACGAATGAAGAAAATATAATAAAAAAATTGCCAAAAGCTTTGGAAGAGTGCGACCCGTTTTCTTTCGGTGATGAAGGATTTGGATATATATATATATATATATTCACTGAAAAAACCATAGGTTTTAGGGACAGTTATAGTTAGTTGGACATTTCACTCGTACAAAACCATAGAAATTCCCCCGTTATAGTTAGTTCAGCTAACTATAACTCGCGCCCCCGCAATGCACTGCTGATGACGCCACATATTACATCACTCATGACATGGTCAGTGACATCACTGATGACATCTCAAATGACATCACTGATGACATCACTGATGACATCATCCAGTGACTGTGTGTTTCTGTAAAGTTTAAATATGTTTAATATATATAGGGAAAGGCGTATTGAAGAATGAGTGGGTGTATAAGTGTCTGAATGGATGATTTAGTACGTGAGTGACTGACTCTACCAGTGAGTGATTAAATGTATCTTACTGAATGCATGGGTTAGGGACTAAACTGTGTGAATGTCTGTATCCGTCTGTCTGTTGGTTTGTAAGCGGCTGCATGGCTTTCTGAATAGCTACATGAGTGTCTACATGGGTTATTGATTGATTGTCTGAGTATCTGTATGGGTGCCTGAGTGTTTGTGTGGGTGGGGTGTGTGTGACTCTGTGCATAGATGTGTGAGTTGGTGATTCACTGGGTGCATGGTTTCAAGAGTGCATCTGTGATGGACTGTATGGGTGGGTGAGTGTGTGTATGGGTGTGTTAGTGATTGAATGTATATCTCAGTGGTACATGTGTGAGTAACTACATATGTGAAAGGCAGTATATATGTGTGTTGGAGTATATAAATGGCTATAAGTGAGAGTGTGTGATTGTGAGAGTGGCTGTATGGATGAGTGTGTACTTGTATCAGTGATTGTATAAGAGCGTAAGAATGTGCTAGTATTTGTATGAGTAAGAGAGCTGGTGTGTGTATAACTGTATAGGTGAGTAAATGGGTGTGTGATTAAGTTTTTGCATGACTGACTAGGTGTGTGAGTACCTCTATGGATGAGTGGCGGTGTGTGAGTGTTTATATAGGTGTATGAGTGCATATGATAGTCCTGTACTGAGTGACTAAGTATGAGTGACTGTACGGGTGAGTGAGTGGATGTGTGTGTAGACCTAAGAATCAGTGAGTGGGTATGTAGTTTTTGGTGTTGGAGTGTCTATGGTTTTGAGAATGGCAGTCTGTAATTTAGAGTGGGTGTATCAAAAGTTATATTAGGGTGTGAGAAGATGCATGAAATTATCACATGGATGATGTCATCAGTGATGCCATTTGAGATGTCATCAGTGATGTCATCAGTGATGTCACTGACCATGTCATGAGTGATGTAATATGTGACGTCATCAGCAGTGCATTGCAGGGCGCGAGTTATAGTTAGCTGAACTAACTATAACGGGAGAATTTCTATGGTTTTGTACGAGTGAAATGTCCAACTAACTATAACTGTCCCTAAAACCTAAGGTTTTTTCAGTGAATTTCAAAGGTTTTTTAAATGCTCATTTCTAACTATAACGTGTCTGAAACCTATGGTTTTTTCAGTGAATTTCAAAGGTTTTTTTAAATGCTAATTTCTAACTATAATGTGCCTGAAACCTATGATTTTTAAGTGAATTTCAAAGGTTTTTTTAAATGCTAGTTTCTAACTATGCCTACAGAGGTAGGACATGTGAAGAAAGAAGAAAAAACGCACAGAAAGAAGCAAAAGATGTGCAGAAAGAACCAACAGAGGAGCAGAAAGAGGCCTTGTTGCAAAATCATCCTGTGCCCACAACTTTTTCAGACGGGTACTGGTGGTAACTGACTCTGACTATCCAGAGCCAGTGCTATGCTAAAAGACACTTAGAATACAGTGAAAACACCTACATACACTAGGGAACACTATGCGTTGGGGTACCCCTGTGATTAGCATGACCTCCTCTGCAAGTCCCTAGTACATAATAGGGCAGGGGGATTAAAACTACCTCTTAAAACGCGCTACAGGGCGCGTTTGCACAGTGGTGAAGGGAGGGGGGCCTGAGGTGACATGTGTGCAAACGCACCCCGTGGCCCGTTTTAAGTTGCGGGATTAAGTCCCCTTGAATTCTGAGGGTCCCTGGGGCCCAACTAGCCCCCAGGTACCTACAGTTAGGACCACAGCGCTGAGTTGCAGAGAGGCGTTCCGAGGCCACGCACCTTTTTCACCTCTCTGCAACGCAACTCTGTTGTGCTTACTGAAGGTACCTGGTGGGCTAGTTGGCCCCCAGGGTCCCTCAGGATTCAAAGGGAATTAATTCCCCAACTTAAACGCACCACAGGGCGTGTTTGCGCACATGTCACCTGAGGCCCCGCCCCTCCCTTCACCACTGTGCAAGCGCGCCCGTGGTGCATTTTAAGTTGGGGGATTAGGTCACCTTGAATCCTGAGGGTCCCTGGGGCCCAACTAGCCCACTAGGTACTTCCAGTAAGCACCACAGGCCTGCGTTGCAACGCCTGTAACAAATTGTGCAGTTGTGTTTAGGTAGTGAAGAGGGTCGTGCTGGGGGTAGTGTTTTAGGGTTTAGGGTAGTGCAGTGGTGTTTGTGTAGTGTAGGGGGTCATGCTGGGGGTAGATTTAGGATTTAGGGTAGTGCAGTGGTGTTTGGGTAGTGTAGGGAGTCGTGCTGGGGGAGTGTTTTAGGGTTTAGGGTAGTGCAGTGGTGTTTGGGTAGTGTAGGGGGTCGTGCTGGGGTAGTGTTTTAGGGTTTAGGGTAGTGCAGTGGTGTTTGGGTAGTGTAGGGGGTCGTGCTGGGGGTAGTGTTTTAGGGTTTAGGGTAGTGCAGTGGTGTTTGGGTAGTGTAGGGGTACTGCTGGGGGTAGTTTTTAGGGTTTAGGGTAGTGCAGTGGTGTTTGGGTAGTGTAGTGGTTCGTGCTGGGGTAGTTTTTAGGGTTTAGGGTAGTGCAGTGGTGTTTGTGTAGTGTAGGGGTAGTGTTTTTGGGTTTAGGGTAGTGCAGTGGTGTTTGTGTAGTGTAGGAGGTCGTGGTTTAGGGTTTAGGGTAGTGCAGTGGTCTTTGGGTAGTGTAGGGAGTCGTGCGGGGGTAGTGTTTTAGGGTTTAGGGTAGTGTAGGGGGTCATGCGGGGGTAGTGTTTTAGGGATTAGGGTAGTGCATTGGTGTTTGGGTAGTGTAGGGGTCATGCGGGTGGTAGTGTTTTAGGGTTTAGGGCAGTGCAGTGGTGTTTGAGTAGTGTAGGGGGTCGTGCTGGGGGAGTGTTTTAGGGTTTAGGGCAGTGCAGTGGTTTTGGGTAGTGTAGGGGTCGTGCTGGGGGAGTGTTTTAGGGTTTAGGGCAGTGCAGTGGTGTTCGGGTAGTGTAGGGGTCGTGCTGGGGGAGTGTTCTAGGGTTTAGGGCAGTGCAGTGGTGTTTGGGCAGTGTAGGGGGTAATGCTGTTGGTGGTGTTTTAGGGTTTAGGGCAGTGCAGTGGTGTTTGGGCAGTGTAGGGGGTCATGCTGGGGTGGTGTTTCAGGGTTTAGGGCAGTGCAGTGGTGTTCGGGCAGTGTAGGGGGTGGTGTTTCAGAGTTTAGGGCAGTGCAGTGGTGTTCGGGCAGTGTAGGGGGTCGTGCTGGGGCTGGTGTTTCAGGGTTTAGGGCAGTACAGTGGTGTTCGGGCAGTGTAGGGGGTCGTGCTGGGGCTGGTGTTTCAGAGTTTAGGGCAGTGCAGTGGTGTTCAGGCAGTGTAGGGGTTGTGCTGGGGCTGGTGTTTCAGGGTTTAGGGCAGTGCAGTGGTGTTCGGGCAGTGTAGGTGGTCGTGCTGGGGCTGGTGTTTCAGGGTTTAGGGCAGTGCAGTGGTGTTCGGGCAGTGTAGGGGGTCATGCTGGGGCTGGTGTTTCAGGATTTAGGGCAGTGCAGTGGTGTTCAGGCAGTGTAGGGGGTCTTGCTGGGGCTGGTGTTTCAGAGTCTAGGGCAGTGCAGTGGTGTTCGGGCAGTGTAGGGGGTCTTGCTGGGGCTGGTGTTTCAGGGTTTAGGGCAGTGCAGTGGTGTTCGGGCAGTGTAGGGGGTCGTGCTGGGGGTGGTGTTTCAGGGTTTAGGGCAGTGCAGTGGTGTTCGGGCAGTGTAGGGGGTCGTGCTGGGGCTAGTGTTTCAGGATTTAGGGCAGAGCAATGGTGTTCAGGCAGTGTAGGGGGTTTTGCTGGAGTTGGTGTTTCAGGGTTTAGGGCAGTGCAGTGGTGTTTGTGCAGTGTATGGGGTGGTGTTTCAGGGTTTAGGGCAGTGGTGTTCAGGCAGTGTAGGGCGTCTTGCTGGGGTTGATGTTTCAGGGTTTAGGGCAGTGCAGTGGTGTTTGGGCAGTGTAGGGGGTCGTGCTGGGGGTGGTGTTTCAGGGTTTAGGGCAGTGCAGTGGTGTTCCGGCAGTGTAGGAGGTCATGCAGGGGGTGGTGTTTCAAGGTTTAGGGCAGTGCAGTGGTGTTCGGGCAGTGTAGGGGGTCGTGCTGGGGGTGGTGTTTCAGGGTTTAGGGCAGTACAGTGGTGTTCGGGCAGTGTAGGGGTCTTGCTGGGGGTGGTGTTTCAGGGTTTAGGGCAGTGCAGTGGTGTTCGGGCAGTGTAGGGGGTCTTGCTGGGGCTGGTGTTTCAGGGTTTAGGGCAGTGCAGTGGTGTTCGGGCAGTGTAGGGGGTCGTGCTGGGGCTGGTGTTTGTGGGTTTAGGGTAGTGTAGTGGTGTTCGGGCAGTGTAGGGGGTCGTGCTGGGGCTGGTGTTTCAGGGTTTAGGGCAGTGCAGTGGTTTTCGGGCAGTGTAGGCGGTCGTGCTGGGGCTGGTGTTTCAGGGTTTAGGGCAGTGGTGTTCGGGCAGTGTACGGGGTTGTGCTGGGGCTGGTGTTTCAGGGTTTAGGGCAGTGCAGTGGTGTTCGGGCAGTGTAGGGATTCATGCTGGGGGTGGTGTTTCAGGGTTTAGGGCAGTGCAGTGGTGTTCGGACAGTGTAGGGGGTCGTGCTGGGGCTGGTGTTTCATGGTTTAGGGCAGTGCAGTGGTGTTCGGGCAGTGTAGGGGGTCGTGCTGGGGTGGTGTTTCAGGGTTTAGGGCAGTGCAGTGGTGTTCGGGCAGTGTAGGGGGTCATGCTGGGGGTGGTGTTTCAGGATTTAGGGCAGTGCAGTGGTGTTCGGGCAGTGTAGGGGGTCTTGCTGGGGGTGATGTTTCAGGGTTTAGGGCAGTGCAGTGGTGTTCGGGCAGTGTAGGGGGTCTTGCTGGGGGTAGTGTTTCGGGGTTTAGGGCAGTGCAGTGGTGTTTGTGCAGTGTAGGGGTCGTGCTGGGGGTGGTGTTTCAGGGTTTAGGGCAGTGCAGTAGTGTTCGGGCAGTGTAGGGGATCGTGCAGGGGTGGTGTTTCAGGGTTTAGGGCAGTGCAGTGGTGTTTGGGCAGTGTAGGGGGTGGTGTTTCAGGGTTTAGGGCAGTGCAGTGGTGTTCGGGCAGTGTAGGGGTCGTGCTGGGGCTGGTGTTTCAGGGTTTAGGGCAGTGCAGTGGTGTTCGGGCAGTGTAGGGGGTCTTGCTGGGGGTGGTGTTTCAGGATTTTGGGCATTGGTGTTCGGGCAGTGTAGGGGGTCTTGCTGGGGGTGATGTTTCAGGGTTTAGGGCAGTGCAGTGGTGTTCGGGCAGTGTAGGGGTCTTGCTGGGGGTAGTGTTTCAGGGTTTAGGGCAGTGCAGTGGTGTTCGTGCAGTGTAGGGGGTCGTGCTGGGGATGGTGTTTCAGGGTTTAGGGCAGTGCAGTAGTGTTCGGGCAGTGTAGGGGGTCGTGCAGGGGGTGGGGTTTCAGGGTTTAGGGCAGTGCAGTGGTGTTCGGGCAGTGTAGGGGGTCGTGCTGGGGGTGGTGTTTCAGGGTTTAGGGCAGTGCAGTGGTGTTCGGGCAGTGTAGGGGGTCGTGCTGGGGGTGGTGTTTCAGGGTTTAGGGCAGTGGTGTTCGGGCAGTGTAGGGGTCTTGCTGGGGGTGATGTTTCAGGGTTTAGGGCAGTGCAGTGGTGTTCGGGCAGTGTAGGAGGTCTTGCTGGGGGTAGTGTTTCAGGGTTTAGGGCACTGCAGTGGTGTTCGGGCAGTGTAGGGGCGTGCTGGGGTGGTGTTTCAGGGTTTAGGGCAGTGCAGTGGTGTTCGGGCAGTGTAGGGGGTCGTGCTGGGGGTAGTGTTTTAGGGTTTAGGGTAGTGCAGTGGTGCTATTGTAGTGTAGGGGGTCGTGCTGGGGGTAGTGTTTTAGGGTTTAGGGTAGTGCAGTGGTGTTTGTGTAGTGTAGGGGGTCATGCTTTAGGGTAGTGCAGTGGTGTTTGGGTAGTGTAGGGGGTCGTGCTGGGGGTAGTGTTTTAGGATTTAGGTTAGTGCAGTGGTGTTTGTGTAGTGTAGGGGGTCGTGCTGGGGGTAGTGTTTTAGGGTTTAGGGTAGTGCAGTGGTGCTTGTGTAGTGTAGGGGGTCGTGCTGGGGGTAGTGTTTTAGGGTTTAGGGTAGTGCAGTGGTGTTTTTGTAGTGTAGGGGGGTCATGTTTTAAGATGCAACGCTCCAATACCTGACCAGTCTGCACTTCATAAAACTGCAAAAAAACTAAAAATAGAAAGTGTTTTGCACACTTTTGTCATTGGGCTATATGTGGGCTACATCTGGGTAATATTTGTGCTACATTTGGGCTCTTTTTTCACTGGTGGCCATCTTGGAAGACTTCTTTGTTATGAAGTTTCCTAATTTCCTCATTTACTGCAGTCTCCTCATTCAGATGTGTCACACATTTGCCATAAATTCAGAATGTTAGCACTCTAGTTGTTCATTAGATCACTGTAGTAAAGCTACTGCTCACCAAGGAGTTAACTGGAAGTCTACTGCTGGTATTGAAAGTGATTGTTTCAGTCTGCATGTCAGAATTTTCTAATCAAATATAAGAGGATTTGAGATCTCACTTAAAACATGCACTAAATTTTCTTTTTGCAGCACTAACCATAATTTCTATGGCAAAATGAACCCCCTCATTTTGTTCCTTTTTAAATTAAATGTTTTAAGTGTTACCAGTTTATTCCAATCAAGATGGCTTCAGGTGTGCCATACTTTTGTCATAAGTAAGACTGTTAGCGCTCTAGTTGTTCTTTAGAACACTCTGGGAAGCTGCAGTAGAACACAAAGGCATCAACTGACAGGCTGCTCCTGTTGAAATATAACAGGAAGATATTTGAGATCACACTTGAAACATGTCCTAATTTTTCTTTCTACAGCACTAACCATAATTTCTATGACAAAATGAACCCCATCATTTTGTTCCTTTTTAAATTAAATGTTTTAAGTGTTACCAGTTTATTCCAATCAAGATGACTTCAGGTGTGCCATACTTTTGTCATAAGTAAGGCTGTTAGCGCTCTAGATGTTCTTTAGAACACTCTGGGAAGCTGCAGTAGAACACAAAGGCATCAACTGACAGGCTGCTCCTGTTGAAATATAACAGGAAGATATTTGAGATCACACTTGAAACATGTCCTAATTTTTCTTTCCAGAGCACTAACCATAATTTCTATGACAAGATGAACCCCATCATTTTGTTCCTTTTTAAATTAAATGTTTTAAGTGTTACCAGTTTATTCCAATCAAGATGGCTTCAGGTGTGCCATACTTTTGTCATAAGTAAGGCTGTTAGCACTCTAGATGTTCTTTAGAACACTCTGGGAAGCTGCAGTAGAACACAAAGGAATCAACTGACAGTCTCTGCCCTTGTTGGATGTACATGTTTTACTGAGAATGTCAGACTTCATTCTCACATGACTGAGAAAGATAATGTGAATTTACAGAAAATATGCTCTCATTTTAGCTTCTGGAGCACCTTCCAAAACTGTATGGGACAAGCATGTGAAAATAGTTTTCTCTCAAACATGATTCATGATATCCCAGCAGAAGGTTTTTCACAGGGTAAAATCACCTTAGAACACACCACAATTCCTGAAATTAGTATGGTACCATCAACAAATGAATTCTAATGTAACTAAAGTCTGTTATCACCCTTTATAGTTCTCCTTTTGGTAACCCTCAAAATCTTCGATTCACTACAATGCATTTCAATGGGGTACTATCATGTATATTGGTCCCAAGATGGCTGCCAGCAATTCCAGGATGAAGTGCTGACAGCCAATCAGATCTCACAATGACATGTGTGGTTAGGCTCCGCCCAGATATATATGTGTTTTTACTTTTGATTTTCTCAGGAACTACTGAACGGATTTACACCATTTAACAAAAGGGTTCTTTCTGAACCAAGAACTACCTCTTTGTCAAATTTGGTGTAATTCCGTTCAGCAGTTCGGGCTGTAGCCTTGCATAAAGTTTCCTATGGGAAATTGATTTTTGACTCTTATTTTTTTAATTTCTCCGCAACTACTGAACGGATTTACACCATTTAACAAAAAGGGTTCTTTCTGAACCAAGAACTACCTCTTTGCCAAATTTGGTGTAATTCCGTTCAGCAGTTCGGGCTGTAGCCGTGTCTAAAGTTTCCTATGGGAAAATGAATGGGGAAAACACGTTTTGGGACCCCCTTTTTCTCGGCCCTCGCTTGACGAATCACCCCGAAACTTTCAGGGTAGGAGCGGACCGGAGCGGGCCATAAAGTTTGAAAATTTCGCAAGATTCGTCAACCGACGCAAGAGTTATTTCAAATAGAATGTCGCGGATTTCCTATGGAAAATAGGTCCTAACTATAACTATCTACTGGCGACCGCCAGTAGATAATATATATATATATATATTCACTGAAAAAAACCATAGGTTTCAGGCATGTTATAGTTAGAAATTAGCATTTAAAAAACCTTAGAAATTCACTGCAAAAACCACAGGTTTCAGGTACGTTATAGTTACTTGGACATTTCACTCGAAATTCCGCCGTTATAGTTATTTCAGCTAACTATAACTCGTGCCCCCGCAATGCACTGCTGATGACGTCACATATTACATCATTCATGTCATGGTCAGTAACATCACTGATGACATCTCAAATGACATCACTGATGACATCACTGATGACATCATCCAGTGACTGTGTTTCTGTAAAGTTTAAATATGTTTAATATATATACACACCAAGGTGTATTGAAGAATGAGTGGGTGTATGAGTGTCTGGATGGAGGATTTAGTAGGTGCGTGACTGACTGTATAAGTGAGTGATTAAACGTATCTTACTGAATGCATGGGTTAGTGACTAAACTGTGTGAATGTCTGTATCAGTCTGTCTGTTGGTGTGTAAGCGGCTGCATGGGTTGATCAGTAGCTACATGAGTGTCTATATGGGTTATTGATTGGTTGCCTGAGTATTTGTATGGGTGCCTGAGTGTGTATGTGAGTGGGTGGGAGGTGTGTGACTCTGTGCATAGATGTGTGAGTGGTTGATTCACTGGGTGTATGGGTTCAAGAGTGCATGTGGAAACAGCTGTATGGGTGGGTGAGTGTGTGTATGGGTGTGTTGGTGAGTGAATGGATGTCTCAGTGGTACATGTCAAAGTAACTACATATCTAAAAGGCAGTCTATGTGAGAGTTGGAGTATATAAATGACTATACGTGAGAGTCAGTGATTGTGAGAGTGGCTGTATGGATGAGTGTGTACTTGTCTCAGTGATTGTATAAGAGAGTAAGTATGCGTTAGTATCTTTATGAATAAGTGATGTGGTGTGTGTATAACTGTATATGTGAGTAAATGGAAGTGTGATTGATTCTTTACATGACTGACTAGGTGTGTGAGTAACTCCATGGATGAGTGGCGGTGTGTGAGTGTCTGTATAGGTGTATGAGTGCATATGATAGTGTTGTATTGATGAGTGACTGAATGTATGAGTGATTGTATGGGTGAATGAGTGGATGTGTGTGTAGACCTAGGAATCAGTGAGTGCGTATGTAGTAACTGGTATTGGTGTGTCTATGGTTTCGAAAATGGTAGTCTGTATTTTAGAGTGGGAGTATCAAAGGTTATATTAGGGTGTGAGGAGGTGCATCAGATTTTCAAGTGGATGATGTCATCAGTGATGTCATCAGGGATGTCATTTGAGATGTCATCAGTGATGTCATCAGTGATGTCACTGACCATGTCATGAGTGATGTAATATGTGACGTCATCAGCAGTGCATTCCGGGGGCGCGAGTTATAGTTAGCTGAACTAATTTCTCTGGTTTTGTACGAGTGAAATGTCCAACTAACGATAACGTCCCTGAAACCTATGGTTTTTTCAGTTAATTTCAAAGGTTTTTTAAATGCTAATTTCTAACTAAAACGTCCCTAAAACCTATGGTTTTTTCAGTGAATTTATAAGGTTTTTTAAATGCTAATTTCTAACTAAAACGTCCCTAAAACCTATGGTTTTTTCAGTGAATTTATAAGGTTTTTTAAATGCTAATTTCTAATTATAATGTCCCTATTAAGTCCCCTTGAATCCTGAGGGTCCCTGGGGGCCAACTAGCCCACCAGGTACCTCCAGTAAGCGCCACAGAGCTGCGTTGCAGAGAGGTGTTCCGAGGCCACGCCCCTTCTTACACCACGCTGCAAACGCGGCTTCTGGCGAACTGCTCCTCGGAGGATGAAGTCCACTTGTGTCCTGAGATCCTCAGTACACAAGAGGACCTCATCGCCCTACCAGCAGTGCACCAGAAGCCGCGTTTGCAGAGTGGTGTAAAAAGGGACGTGGCCTCGGACCACCACTCTGCAACGCAGCTCTGTGGCACTTACTGGAGGTACCTGGTGGGCTAGTTGGCCCCCAGGGACCCTCAGGATTGAAGGGGACTAAATCCCCCAATTTACAACGCGCCAGGGGGCGCGTTTGCACACTTGTTGTTTCAGGCCCCGCCCCCTCGCTGCACCACTGTGCAAATGTGCCCCCTGGCGCGTTGTAAGTTGGGGGATTAAGTCCCCTTGAATACTGAGGGTCCCTGGAGGCCAACTAGCCCACCAGGTACCTCCAGTTTGCGCCACAGAGCTGCGTTGCAGAGAGGTGGTCTGAGGCCACGCCCCTTTTTACACCACTCTGCAACTCAGCTCTGTGGCGGTTACTGGAGGTACCTGGTGGGCTAGTTGGCCCCCAGGGACCCTCAGGATTGAAGGGGTCCCTGGGGCTTGGGGGGGCTCGCGGGGGCCCCGGGGGGGTGGCGGTCTTCGGGGCTTGGGGGGTTTGTGAGGCCCCCCACACTATTTTTTTTTTTAGGTACAAGCCCCGGGGAGGTGGCGGTCCCCGGGGCAGCGGGGGGGCCGTGTGCCCCGTGCATATTTAAGAAAAAGCCCCGGGGGTGGCGGTCCCCGGGGCTTGGGGGGGCCTGGGAGGCCCCCCAGAGATTAAAAAAACAAGCCGCCAGTAGGTAATATATATATATATATATATATATATATATATATATATATTACCTACTGGCGGTCGCCAATAGGTTGTTATAGTTAGGACCTTGTTTCTATTCAAAACGTTTTTCTTTTGCCATTATCTTTGGCGCCATTTGACGAATCTTCACGAAATTTTCAAAACTAATGGTTCACTCAGGCCAGCAGCTGTCTTGAAAGTTTCGGGGTGATTCATCAAGTGGGAGCTGAGAAAAAAGGGGGTCTCAAAACGCATTTTCCCCATGTTAATTTCCTTTGGAACTTTAGACACGGCTACAGCCCGAACTGCTGAATGGATTTACACCAAATTTGGCAAAAAGGTAGGTCTTGGTCCAGAAAGCGACCTTTTTTTAAATGGTGTAAATCCGTTCAGTAGTTGCTGAGAAATTCAAAAAATAAAAATGTATATATCTGAGCACTGAGGAGGATTCGCGAACCCTCCCGAGCACGAGCTTCATTGTGATTGGCTACCAATACTCCAAACCAGAATGTGTTGGCAGCCATCTTGTGACTTGGTAATCAAGTCAAAATAAAACAGTTAAAAAAATGATAAAAAACAAGAAAAGGGGGCAGGGTAGAAACACCATGACCCCCTAGGCCTGCTGAGGGGGTTACACAAGGAACCCCAGGGCCCAAAAAAGCATTTTTATAAAAAAAATATATCGACCAAATCTGCGCTGGGTGCGCGAATCGGTCGGAAAAAAACGAGCGCGCGGACCCCGCGCTTCATTTTCTATAAGCCCCGGGTGGGCCAGGTCCCGGGGGCAATGTCTAAATATGTAACAGGGGCCCATGGGGGCAGGAGGCGGGGAGCCGGCAGGGACCGTGGGGGAATTGGGGCTCCCCCCACAATCCCAAACTTGAGGGCCGGCCCCGGGCGATGGGGTCCCTGGGGCCAGAAGTGGCCCAGGGAAGGGGGCCACGCGGCCCCCCTCAAAAAAAAAAAATAAAGTGTGGCCAGGTCCTGGGGGATGGGGTCCCCGGGCCAATAGTGTGCCCAGGGAAGGGGGGCTATGTTGCCCCCTTCCTTAAACATATTTAAAAAAAAAGACTGGCAGGCCCCGGCGGATGGGGTCTCCGGGGCCAATAGTGGCCCAGGGAAGGGGGCCATGCGGCCCCCTCCCTTAAATATATTCTTTTTTACTTTTAAAAAAAGGCTGGCCTGGCCTCGAAGGATGGGGTCCCCGGGCCATAATTGGCCTCAGGAGGGGGGCCATGTGGCCCCCCTCCGTATTTAAAAAAATATATATATATATTTGGCAGGCCCCGGGGGATGGGGTCCCCGGGGCGAATATAGAATAATGGAAGTGGGGCATTTTCTTCTTTGTATTTTGGAGTCGTGACCCCAACGCGGCTCTCAGCACGACCCCCTGTGTAACGTCACGTTGGATTCGCGAATTCACCTCAAATAAATAATTTAGTTGTATATAATTTAGAAGGTAGTGTTGTATTTGTGAAGTTGTTTTAAAGAGGTACTGTGATTGAAGTTAATGACAAGATTACAATTGATATAGTTGTTAAAAATACATAAAATTAAAAATTGATAGTTAAACTTGAAAAGTGTATTGTGTTGTAGTACATTGAATTCATGCTTTTGCAGATTCGTCGAATCCTTAAAAAATGTTTTAAAAAAGTATGTATGTTTAAATAAGAATAAGATTTACTGTTGTGTTATAGGGTGGCTCTAAAAAGAGCCCTTGTTTTTATTATGAGTATGTTGTAGCTACATGTAAGTGCGGATGTACAGCTTTAGGTTGTTGAGAAAGACTCTGTTCCCATGATCTGGGAAGTGTACTCCATCACTTCTGCAGAAGTCATCCATATCAAAACGTAGATTGTTGTTATAGATGGAGCCCATCCTATGGTCTCTGAGGTAAGCAGAAACAGCTTTATTGACATTCTTTCTAGCTTTCTCAATCAGTGGACAGAATTGATTTGACCACTTCCATTTCTGTCTTTGGCATATATATTAGAGTATACAAAGACAGTTTGGGGGAAAAGCAACATCAATTGTGCAAAGGTATCCTTCATGAGCATTTCTAGTCCTACTCCAGTCAATGTGCCTAGGTCATTGCCACCACAGTGCACAATCATGAGGTCAGGGGGTTGGAGATGCAAAAAGGTTTTAACCAAAGGCATCAATTGGTGCCACTTTAATCCTCTCTGTGCAATCCATTTACTATCCACATTTTGCAAAGCTAGGTCTTTGTCAATACCTCTGCGTTCAGCATACCTTTCGCACCAGAAAACATAGCTGTGCCCAACAATCCATACTGTAAGCATCTTGAAGGGATGTCTGGAAGTAATGAAAAGGTGTCTGTAGCTGAGGTAGTCAGTTGGTAGAATGAGAGGTATCTAAAATGGTGGACAAGATGCTGTTTTTTAAAAAGTAGAGAATTGATTGGCTGTTTAAGAACATTGTACACTCAAAAATAGGATGCATGTTACTTTCTTTAAAAAGCATGTTTGTTATTGGTTAGTAAAAAATGTTTGAAAGGTACAGTAGATAGGATAAGGTCATATTTTGCAAAAGTCAACCACACCTGCTGTTTGCATTTGTAACCTTGTGTGCTGAACTTGAAAATATGGTGAACTTGTGACCTGTTAGTTCAGTTGAATGTGCCATGAACTGTTACTATGGAAAATAGCATTAAGCAGAATGGGGGAAGGGTTGAAACTTGACTCTGGACTTAAAATGTGAAATTGTAATTTATATATAAGTGATATGTTATTAAAGTATAATTTCCCAAGTTAGTACTATTTTTAGAAGTGGTGTGCTGTTAAAAAATAGTGGTATTTTTATTTGTAATATATTTTTGAACTCCCGTATGGATTCGCGGCTTCATCGCGTTGGTGCGTGGTAGAGTCGCGACTCCAATAAATTCCAGAACCAGTTTGTTCACTTTTAGAAGTCAGTTGGTAAGGGTTAATATGTCTAACCAATAGAAATGTGTTTTACAATTTGAAATAATGTAGAAAGCAATGTGATTTGTTACTTACATTTATTTGTGTGGAGAAAGAGAGGAAAAGTTTGCCATTACTGGTTTTACCTTGTTGAGAGTGGTGCATTAAATTGATTGTGTGCATAAGAAAATCTTTTATGAGTTTGTGATATTTCATATTCTACAAATCAATTTGGAAGGTGAGTTATAAATTTGTGAGGTGTATTATGTATTAGGTTTATTGTTAATCTCTAAAAATTATTCACGAACTGTGATGTTTGAAATATATTATTAAATGTAGAGATGTGTATTGTAGTTTGTTTTATTGTATTTAAATGTTGTTTCAAATAGATTCTGTATAGTAATATGTGTATATTGGAAGATGGATTAGTGATTATGGTAGTTTGTTTTAGTGTGTGGATATGTACATTTGTAGTATACCGCATAATTTTAGGTGTTGCTTTCAAATTGGAAGTGGAGTCTGTCAAGTTTTAAGGTGTGCATGGACTTCTGTCTCAAGTATGTCTCTACTTGTATATGTATTTTCATGTCTTATATATTTGAAGGTGCATGATGTATAACAAAGAGGTGTTGTTGCTTTTTATGTGGTAGGCTCAAGATTGTGAGTAGTAGTAGAATGGTGAAGATGCAACATAATAGTGTGGTTTAAAAGATGTTGACATAAGGTATTAGTGATTAGGCTTCTTTTTTTAAGTCTGTAGAGAGGTACAGTTGAAATATGCCACATCATTTTTGGTGTTTGCTTGAAATTGGAAGTTCATTTCATCTTTATTCGATTTGAACACAAATCATAAAAGAGTGAGCACAATAAATCGTACGTAAAACATTTCCTAAAACATTTCATCCAGCTCCTACATAGGTATAAATACTATTTACATCAGTTTAATACAGACACGAGGGAGCCCATCGAATAAATAATATCAATCTAAAACTGGGATATAAAACTACAGTCCCCTCTTGTGATTCTTGATTTCAAAGCACTTCTTAAAAAATGTACCACAGAAAAAAGTGTAAAAACATCCGTTGCTAGTTTTAAAAACAACAGTGCTACCCGTGCCTGTCTGAATCTAGCCTTCCTCAACAGACCCTTCAAAAACCTTTTTCTTTGGTAACCATAGTAAGGGCAGAGGAGCACGAAGTGGAGGGTGTCCTGTGGAGACCTGTCGTCGCAGCCACAGGGCCCTCTGTCTTCGTGTTTTAAAATAAAACCAGATGGTACCGCCAGAAGGTGGTGAAAAAGGTTTAATCTAAAGCGTGAAATTAAAAATCTATCATGCGCACTCAGGATCATTGTCAAATAGGGTTCAATACCCAGAGAGGTTTTGGTTAGAACATGGTCTCTCACTGTCTGTTTTGCCAGTTCTACCTCTTCTCGTTGTGCTAAAGCAAATTTAATATATAAAGCTTTAATATCAACCTTATCCTTACACCATATTGAGTCCGGTTTAATAAACAAATCAGGTCGCCCCAGCATGTAAAAGGAGTCCCGAACATATTTTACCCAGGGAATTTTCAAAGCATGATCTAGTGAGAGGCAATCTTTCATAACCAACATTGTCAGGCCAGCCTCTTCATTTGACCAAATCTTAAGCCAAAATAGTAGGGGTTTCACTGCTACCGCATCTGAAATATACTTTACTCCCAACTCCTCATGCACAATGAATGCAGGGGTGCTTTGGGGACTTTCAATAACCGCTTCATATATTTATTCTCCACCTTTTGCAGGTTGGTGGGCTTGACAAATCCCCATACCTCACTCCCATACAGGGCCTTTGCACAACAGATCGAGTCATACAGTTTTAAAAGCAGAGCAGGGGTCCAACACCCTAATCTGTGCACAAAGTTGGAAATCTGCCCTGTAGATCTAGCCAGGGCGACACACTTGTCTTCTAATAGTTGCTTAAAATTCAAGTGCCCATCGAAAAAATACCCAAATAAGCAAACGCGGGAACCTTGGCTAAAATATGCAAGCCTATTGTATAACTGTATGATCTTACTGGCTTTTCCCCATTTCCATGACATACGATTTTGTGAGGTTAGGAGACATATCTATATCTTCCATAAACCTCACAAAGCCGTCAATTAAGAGCTGTAGACCATGAGGGGTACGGGCAAGAAGCACCGCGTCGTCTGCATATAGCAGCACTGGTACAGCTCGTTCACCTATTCTCGGGAAATCCGCTTTTATACCTTGCAAGGAAGCATCTAGGCCGTTAATATAAAGAGTAAATAAAAAAGGCGCTAGTATGCAACCCTGCCTCACCCCTCTTGAGCAGCTAAAATAGTCTGTCACTTTCCCATCCTGAGTATATCTCACCGCCGCTATGGTGTTAGTGTGCAGTGTATGAAGAATATTTATTAAAGATGGGTCCACCCCCAGATTACCCAGAGCTGCCCATAGATTACTGCGGTTTACCCGGTCAAAAGCCGCTGTGAGGTCCATAAAAGCTAAATATAATGCCCCTGCCCTAGCTATTGTATATTTAGCGGTTATTAAATACAGGTTAAGGCATTGGTCCACTGTGGATTTCCCCGGTCTAAACCCAAATTGGACCTCCGTAACGATGTTTTTAGACTCTGCCCAATCCATCAGTCTATTTAAAATCACCCTCCCTAAAACCTTCGCCGATACATCTATCAGGGAGATTGGACGGTAGCAATGTGGACTGTCCCTGTCACCTTTTTTGAAAATGGGCACAATAATAGCAGAGGATCAAGAAACTGGCATGGATGTACTTATTGCTACATTTAATACCCTCGTTAGTATTGGGGCCCATACCTCTATATTACATAAACAGAGGTCTGGGGGAATCCCATCCGGCCCTGGAGCCTTATTTCTGGTCAGGCCCTCTATGCCCAATGTTACTTCTTCTAACGAGAAGGAGACCAAAGTGCTCTGAAGGGACCCAACTAGGGGCTGCCAATCAACCTGCCTATGGAAGTTTGTTCTGTGAGTTTTTAAGGTGTGGATAGCGTTATGGTACAGACATATGCATGCATGCTTTTAGTAATATGGTGAGACTTTTAGCAAAGACATGTGAAGGGTTCCTGCTTTGTATTTGGGTAGGTGTAACATTATAAGTAGTTGTAGAATGGTAAAGCAGCAGCACAAAAGTGAGGTTTGAGATATGTTTGTAGAGATATTATTTATTAGAGTAATTAGTATGATGTGTGAAAAGGTATATTTCATATATACCGCATAATTTTCAGTGTCTGTTTGAAAATTGAAGTGTAGTCTGTGAAGGGTTGAGCTGTGGATGGTGTTGTGACTGAGGTATGTCTCTACTTGCACATATATTATGGTATGTGTTATACGTCTGAAGATGATAGATGTATAAAACACAGGTATACATTTATCTGTATATTACTTGTATATATGATGCTGCTAGCAAAAAGTACAGACACATGCATGCATGCTTTTAGGAATATGTTAAGACTTACAGCTGAGACTTGTGAAGGGTTGCTAGTTTATATTTGTGTAGGTCCAATAGCATACGTAATTGCAGAATGGTGAAGCTGCAGCTCAAAACTGTGGTTTAAAAGATGTTGGCAGATGAATTAGTGATTAGGGTATTTTGTATGAGTCTGTTGAAAGGTATGGTTGAAATATATCACATTATTTTAGGTGTATATTTGAAATGAGAAGTGCAGCTTCTTAAGTTTTAAGATCTGCATGGTTTTGTGACTGTGGTATGTCTGTATTTACAGATGTATTTTCATATGTGTTATGCATCTGAAGATGCTAGATTTATAAAATAAGGCATAGATCTAGTTGTATGTTTCTTTTATATATGATGATAGTAGGAAAAGGTAGAGATATATGCATACATGCTTTTAGAAATATGGGGAGACTTTCATCAAAGATAAGGGAAGGGTTGCTTTGCAGTTAGCTATGCTCAATACCTGATTAGTACTAGAATAGTGAAGGAGTAGTAGTAGAAAAGTGATGTTTAAGATATGTTGGGAGAGGAATTATCGATTATGGTACTTTTTAAGAGTCTGTGTAAAAGTTAACTTTAAATTTGCCGCATAAATCTAGGTGTGTTTGAAATGTTAAGTGTACTCTGTCAAGTTTTAAAGCCTTTATGGGCTTGTGAGTGTGATTATGTTTCTACTTGCACATGTATTCTAATATGTGTAATGCTTTTGGCAATAGGTATACATAGAAGCATGCATGCTTTTAGGAATATGGTTAGAGTTATGGTAGAGGCATGTGATAGGTTGCTGCTTTATGTTTGTCTAGGCCCAATATTCGTAGAATGGTGAAGCTGTAGAACAAAAGTGAGTTTTAAGACATGTTGGCAGAAGGGATTACTGATTAGGCTACTTTCTGAGTCTGGGGAAAGGTACAACTGAAATACACTGCAGAAATGTAGGTGTGTCTTTCAAATGTAAAGTTCAGTCTATTTGTTTATTTCTTTTATATATGATGATGATTTCAAAAGGTAGACATATATGCATGTATAGTTTCAGGAATATGGTGATATTTATAACAGACTAATGTGTAGGTTTGATGCTTTATTTTGGGTACGCCCAACACCCTGAGTAGTTACAGAGTTGTGAAGCTGCAGTACAAAAGTGTACACCATGTCATAGACCTGACTTTTGTGCTGCAATTTCAGTATTCTGCTACTACTCAGGATGTTGCACTCCTCCAATCACTCAGGCACTACCGCAGTACTACTCCAATCACCCAGGCAGTACACATGCACTTATAAAATCACCCAGGCACTTCCTATGTACTCATGTAATCTCCCAGATATTACCTCTGCAATCATGGAATCACCAGGCATTACCTATTTACTCCTCTAATCCCCCAGACATTACCCCTGCAATCATGCAATCACCAATGGGTTAGCTATACACTGGTTTAATCACCCAGGCACTACCCTTGCACTCCTCCAATCACCCTGTCAGGATCTATGCGCTCCTTCAATCACTTAGCCAGTGCCCATGCACTTATAAAATCACCCAGGCACTACCTTTACACTCCTCCAATCACTGAGGCACTACCACAGTACTACTCAAATCACCCAGACAGTACCAATGCACTTATAAAATCACCCTGGCACTTCCTATGTTCTCCTGTAATCCCCCAGATATTATCCCTTAACTCAGGCAATCACCCAGACATTACCTATGTACTCCTCTAATCCCCCAGACATTACCTTTGCACTCATGCAATCACCAATGCATTAGCTATACACTGGTTCAATCACCCAGGCAATACCCTTGCACTTCACCAATCACCCTCTCAGGATCTATGCACTTCTCCAATCACTTAGCCAGTACTCATTCACTTATAAAATCACCCAGGCACTACCTTTACACTCCTCCAATCACTGAGGCACTACCACAATAGTACTCTAATCACCTAGGCAGTATCTTCTTTTTTTTAAACTGTGTTTATTTATTTTTTGAAAATCAGCCAAAACATCAGCAGGAATATCTGATTTGTTACAAATTTAACAGCGTCATCATTAAACAGTATTGGTAGAAATGTAGGCAGTACAATAAAATAGTTCTTCACTTTCCCCCCCAATCACCCTTCCCAGGTATCAGACATGTCTCGTTAAGCGCCACTTATTTGGCGTTCTCAGGGTATTATTACTCAACCTGTGTGGGTCCCCGTGCGCTAGGTTGTGTCGTGTTCACACCCTCCTCCATCATTTCTAATCCATAATAGCTCAACCATGGCTGCCAGATCTTCCTAAACTTCCTGGGGCACCCCCTTGCTGTATATACCGTTTTTTCCACCCCCATATACAGGTCCATGTTGGCCCGCCATTCCGTCATGGGAGGCAAGTCTGGTCTTCCCCAGTACTTGGCAATATCCCGTTTTGCCACTATGATTCCTAGATTACTTAGTAGGAGTTTATATCTGGGAATGTCAACCTCTGTAATTATGCCTAGGAGAATGTATTTTGGATCCATTGGGATCTGTATTTCTAGTATATTGTTTAGTTCTATAATTATTCGTGACCAGTCTCTATGTATCAATGGACACTCCCATAGAGTGTGAATATAGGAACCCCTGTCCGTTTTACAGCGCAGACATGCTGGTGTCTCTGCTCTGCCCATAGCGTGAAGTCTCACTCGGTCGTAATATACTCTATGCAGAACTTTAAACTGTATTAGGCGTAGCCTAAGCTTAATCGCTACTTCTCTGGGGTGTATTAGCGCCATTTCCCAGTCAATGTAGTCCAGTGTACCAACAGTTTCCTCCCATTTACTCCTGAGTGTGGTTAATGTATCAGGAATATTATTAATTATAGTTTTATATGTCCAGGACATTGCTTTTTAAGTATCCCCTCTTGTAACAGTCGTCCTTCTAGCGGTGCGTATTTGGGGATATCGGCTATCTCAGGTTTTTGGGTTCTCCAGGCGTGTTGCAGTTGTACATATTTATAGCGTTGTTTATTGGACAAACTGTATTCAGTTTGGAGCTCTGCGAAGGTAATAAGGTCTCCTTTCTGTATTATGTCTCCCAGTGTTACAATCCCAATTATCTCCCAGCCTTTGAAGCCCTCCAGTTTCGTAAACTCCGGCAGCCGTTTGCCCTCCCATAATGGTGTGGACCTAGTTAACCTCTTCTCCCATTTCATCTGCCTCTCCGCACCTTTCCAGGCTTCAATCGCCCTCTGTGTTGTGGGCAGTAAGCTTCGTATTCCAGAACCTTCATAGATATAATGTATGTAGGAATGTTTCTGAAATTGTAGCCTTTCTAGGGCGTATGTAGGGTGGTCTCCCGGCGCATGACTCCATTAGTTAATAACTATTAGGTGCGCTGCCCTGTAGTAGGCCCTTATGTCTGGGAGGGCAATGCCCCCATTGTACTGGCTGCGTTGCAGTGTTTGGAGTGCTCCTCTAGGGTGACCACCGTCCCATAATAGGGTGCGGACTTCGTCATTAATTGCCGTGAAGACCGCATCTGGGATTTTGTGATATGCATTCTGCATGATATAAAGTAGTTTGGGGAGCGTTCTCATTTTATACATGGCTGCCCTCCCTAGCAATGTCAGCGGGAGACGTCTCCATCTGGCAACATCTTCTCGAAATTCCGCCAATACTCGCTTAATATTATGTGTGATGCAATCAGCTTCATTCGTGGAGATGTGCAGCCCTAGGTATCTAAAACCATCTTTGATGATGTATAGTTGTTCCGGCATAATATACGTGTCCGTGGAGTTACCAATGGGGGTATAAGCTTGACTTCCCCCAGTTGATGTTATACCCTGTGTGTCTACCAAACTCCTTAACCAGATGAAGTATAATGGGTAGCGTTGTGTCCGGGCTGGAGATGTACAATAAAATATCGTTGGCGTAGAGGGAAATCCGTTCATCTATCATCTGTCCCTTGGTATCTTGAAAACCCTTTATTTCAGGGTTGGTTCTAACTAGGCACGCCAATGGTTCTAAGACCAGTGCAAAAAGCAGGGGGGATAGTGGGCAGCCCTGTCTAGTGCCTCTTTGGATGGGGAATTCTGTGAACTTTACCCCGTTTACTCTGACTCTTGCCCTAGGGTTTGTGTATAACAGGTCAACCCATGTCGGGAAGTTCCTCCCGAAACCCAGTTTTGAGAGTAGTTGCCTCATAAATGGCAAGTAGACTGTGTCGAAGGCTTTCTCTGCGTCCAATGACAGCAGCATCAGCGGTATAGGTAATCTTTTCACGGTGTCTAGCCAGTTCGCTGATCTGCATAAATTGTGGCGTGTGGCCCGTTTAGGCATGAAGCCTGACTGGTCCCTATGAATCAGGGACGTAATGACTGTTAAAAGTCGCTTCGCCAAGATGGAGGCCAAGATCTTAGTTTCAATATTTAATAGAGAAATGGGACGGTAGGATCCACATCTCTCCGGGGGTTTGCCTGGTTTTGGTATAACCAACACAGTGGCTTGGCAGAGGTCTGGTTGCAACCTCCCTTCTTCCCTTGCCGCCCTGAACATGTTTAGTAAGCGGGCACCAGTAGGCTGCTGTTGCGCTTAAAACATTCTGCGGGTAGGCCGTTTGGCCCTGGTGTTTTCCCAGGCTTTTGTTTGGTGATGGCCTCCTGCACCCTTGTTAGGGTTAGGTCTGCTTCTAGGGCTTCGCTGTCCTCCTGCCGCAGAGTGGGCATCTGTATATCGCTCAAGTATATCTGTATTTGGGCCTCATCCACTGATGTTCTCGTCTCGTATAAATCTTTGTTATAGTGCTCGAAGGCTCCCGCTATAGTATGGGCCGTTGTGTGTCTATTTCCCGCTTCCTCTATCTGGCTTACCCAGTTTGCCTCTCTCTCTTTCCGGTTCAGCCAAGCTAGGAGTCGCCCTGCTCTGTCTCCCGTCTCATAAAGTCTATGTTGTGTGGCTTGAATTTGATTCTTAACTTCCCCTTCTGACAGAGCCCGGAGTTCCCTTCTTGTAATCTCAAGTTGTCTTAGCGAGTCTGCCTCGGTGTCTGGGGTGATGTTTCCCTCTAGTTCTAGAAGCTTACCCTCTAAAGTTTCTATTTGGCGTGTTTCCTCCCTCCATTTTTGTGCAATTACATCCTGCAGTCTGCCCTGAATCACTGCCTTATATGCCTCCCAGAGGGTTGTGTCTGAGGACACCGAACCCTCATTTTCTTGGAAGAACAGCCTGGTCTCTGTTAATATTACGCCCATCACTGCCTTGTCCTGAAGCTCCCATGCAGTTAGTCTCCAGTCCGTGCGCTGTCTACGCCCTTCTCCCCTATCGCTAACCATAGTGGAGAGTGGTCTGAAATACCCCTTGCAAGGTAGTCCACCTTGCTTACTGTCTGAATTTCACCCGGCGGGGCAAGTAAGTAGTCAAGTCTAGAGAAGACTCTATGTGCCCCTGAGAAATACGAATAACTGCGCTCTATTGGGTGGTGCTGTCGCCAAATATCGGTCAATCCCAGAGACTTCCCGAATTCTGCCAGTGGGGTGGGAACGCGAGTGCCAGTGGCCATGTGTGAGCGATCTAGGCTTGGGTCGATTACATTGTTGAAATCCCCTCCCACCACATGCCTGGACGTACCCGATTCTAATAGTATCTTTGCTACTGCTCTCAGTGTTTGTGTTTGTAGTTGCGGTGGGGCATAGACACTAATTAAAGTGACCTCTCGTCGCCTCCATGAACCCTGAACGGCCGCGTATGTCCCGTTTGGGTCTATCCATATCTTAGTGACCTGAAAGGGGCGAGTTTTCCTAATTAATATAGCTACTCCTTGCGCTCCAGGGGAGAACCCGGCATGTGCCAAGGTGGCGTAGGCTCCCCTCCCCAGGAAGGTGCAGTGTGTACCTCGGAGGAGGGTTTCTTGTAGTAACACAATATCGGGTTTGAGTCTCTTGAGATGTCTGTTGACCAGCCCTCTCTTAATCTTGTTGCCTAGCCCATTGACGTTCCATGTCAAGACTGTGTATGAATCCTCATCCATGTCGTGTGTGGTTTGTGGTGACAGTGCCTGCCTTGGTGTTCCTATCTGGGTTTCCCTATCCTCCATTCCTGCCGGTGAGTGTCAAATTTCCTGCTATTAGCTGATTGAGAACCTTGTTTAACCCCTAAACTACTGGTAACCCCACCCCCTTCCCTAGTCCCCCCACCCTACTTTCTCCTACTCCCTACGCCCGTCCCTGAACCGTTAACATGACAACTTGGCGTAAGTGTCGTTTGAGAATTCTGTAGACCCCCCCCTTCCCCTATCCCCTCAATGTTAATACAACTGGTGAAGGATACAAATGTTGCTGAACAAAAAGAAGTTCTACTCAGTCTCCCCTGAGTGTGAGAGGGCCCGGGGAGGCCCCTACGACCGTTAAGTGGCGCCTCTGCCCCTGGTCTACGCCCATGTTTCATTTCTCTGTTCCGCTTTGTTCTTGCTGTTCTCGTGAACTGTTTCCTGCCTCTTGTGTCCTTGCACCCGGTTCCTCAATACGATTAATGCCATTAAGAAGTGGGTGATCGCTATCCGTGTCTGCCAATGATTCTTTGCCCAAGTCACCTAGGCAGTATTGATGCACTTATAAAATCACCCAGGCACTTTCTATGTACTCATGTAGTCCCCCAGATATTACCCGTGAACTCATGCAATCACCCAGGCATTAGCTATGTACTCCTCTAATCCCCCAGACATTACCTTTGCACTCATGCAATCACCAATGCATTAGCTATACACTGGTTCAATCACCCAGGCACTACCCTTGCAGTCCTCCAATCACCCTGTCAGGATCTATGCACTCCTCCAATCACTTAGTCAGTACCCATGCACTTATAAAATCACTCTGGCACTACCTATGCACTTATGCAATCACCCAGGCACTACCCTAGTACTCCTCCAATCACCCAGGTAGTACCTTTGTTCTCATGCAATCACCCAGGCATTACCCCTGCACTCCTTCAATCACCCAGCCACTACCCCTGCAGTCCTTTGATCACCCAGCCACTACCCATGCACTTATATAATTATACAGGCACTACCTTTCCACTCTTCCAATCAAGCTGGCACTATCCCTGTAATTATGTAACCACTCAGCCAGTGCCCATTCATTTATAAAATCACCCAGGCACTACCTTTACACTTATCCAATCACTCAGGCAGTACCACAATACTACTGCAATCAACCAGGCAGTACCGATGCACTTATAAAATCACCCAGGCACTTGCTATGTACTTCTGTAATCCCCCAGACATTACCTCTGCACTCATGCAATCACCCAGGTATTACCTATGTACTCCTCTAATCCCCCAGACATTACACTTGCACTCATGCAATCACTAATGCATTAGCTATACACTGATTCAATCACCCAGGTACTACCTTTGCACTCCTCCAATCGCTCTGTCAGGATCCATGCACTCCTCCAATCACTTAGCTAGTACCCATGCACTTATAAAATCACCCAGGCAGTTCCTATGTACTCCTGTAGTCCCCCAGATATTACCCCTCAACTCATGCAAACACCCAGACATTACGTATGTACTCCTCTAATCACCCAGGCAGTTCCTATGTACTCCTGTAATCCCCCAGATATTACCCCTCAACTCATGCAATCACTCAGACATTACCTATGTACTCCTCTAATCCCCCAGACATTACCTCTGCACTCATGCAATCACCAATGCATTAGCTATACACTGGTTCAATCACACAGGCAATACCCTTGCACTCCTCCAATCACCCTGTCAGGATCTATGCACTCCTCCAATCACTTAGCCAGTGCCCATGCACTTAAAAAATCACTAAGGCACTACCTATGCACTTATGAAATCACCCAGGCACTACCTTAGTACTCCTGCAATCACCAAGGCACTACTCTTGTTCTCATAGAATGACACAGGCATTACCCCTGCAGTCATGCATTCACTTAGACACTACCCCTGCACTCATGCAATTACCCAGGCATTATCCCTGCACTCATGCAATCACCAATGCATTATCCCTGCACTCATGCAATCAGACAGGCATTACCAAAGCACTCCTTCAATCATCCAGCCACTACACATGCACTTATGTAATGACCCAGGCAGAACTCTTGCACTCATGCAATCACCCAGGTACTATCTATGCATTGTTCCAATCAGTCAGGCACTATCCATGCATTCTTCGATGTACCAAGGAAGCATCTGTGCATTGCTCTAATCACGCTTGCATTATCTTTGCACTCATATAATCACCCAGGTATTACCTATGCAGTTCTTCAATCACTCAGACAGTACCCATGCGCTCCTCCAATCACTCAGGCACTACCCATGCAGTCATGCAATCACGCAAGCATTACCTATGCACTTCTTTAATCACTCAGGTAGTACTCATGCAGTCCTCTAATTTGATAGACACTACCCCTGCACTCATGTAATCACTCAGGCACTATCCATGCAGTTATCCATGCTGTCAGTCACGACTTGTGCATTCATTTTATTTACTGATGCACTCATTAAATCACTCAGGCAGTACTTTTGCACTCATGTAATCAGCAATGGTTAGTATTCATCCTTTTCTGCAATAACCCAACTAGTATTGTTGCACTCATACAAACACCTAGACACTACTGTTGTACTTATTCATTCATGTAGGCACTACTTATACACTCATCTATGCATTCAGGGTCTATTCATGCCCTTATCCATGCACAAATCTCTATGTCTACACTTATGCATTCAGTTAATTAGTATCCAATGTCTCTTGAAATTATACAGACATTACCCTTGCACTCATATAATCATCCAGGCACTCCCCATGGAGTAATGTAATCACTGAGATACACCCATCATATATCTTAGCTGTAAGTTAACATATTACGGACACCATTTATACATATTTCTGTACCTTTTGGTAGCAATATCATATATTAAAGTAATATACAAATAAATGTATGAATGAATGAAACGGGCTCTTGTATAGCGCATGGCTACCCAGAGGCATCCCAGCGCTGCGGAGGTGACTAGGAGGATAGGTGGAATCATGGAAATAGCCAAGTTTTCAGATGTTTCCGGAATGTCCGGTGGTTGGCTTCCTTGCGGATCGGGAGCGGCATGGAGTTCCAGAGCCTGGGGGCGTTATGGGAGAAGAGCCGACCGCCTGTTCTGGCTCTCTTGATTTTGGGGACCTCCGCCAGGTAGAGCGCGTCCGAGCGGAGGCAGCGCGTGGCCTTATATGGTTTGACCAGATGCTTAATAATGGGAGGACCTCTGCCTTGCAGACCTTTATGCGCAATGCAGAGAGCTTTAAACTGGATTCTCTCCTTTACCGGGAGCCAGTGAAGAGAACGGATGGCTGACTTTGCAGAGCAGCGGTTATTTGTGCCCGTAATGAGTCTAGCTGCTGAGTTCTGGACCACCTGCAATTTGGCAATGGCTGAGTTAGGTGCGCCCAAATAGAGAGCGTTACCGTAATCCAGTCTGGAAAGGATGAGCGTCTGGATCAGGAGCTTTCTTGAGTGACTTGGTAGGAGGGGAAGTATTTTCCGGGTGGTTCTGAGCAGAGCGTAGCAAGCGGCGGCCGTTCTCCTAGAGTGAGCACGGAATGACAAATCGTGGTCAAGCCAGATGCCCAAGCTTTTTATCTATTTTTTAGGCGTTGGGGCAGAGCCCATGCAGATCGGCCACAGGGTGTTTGGATCAAAGCTTGCTTGGTTGCCCAAAAGCATGAGCTCAGTTTTGTCACCGTTGAGTTTCAGGTGAGATGAGCTCATCCAGCGGGCAATTTCCTTCAGACAAGAACACAGATTCATAGGGGATTGTTCAGTCTGGTTCAGTGCCACAATTAGCTGGGTATCGTCAGCGTAAGTGACGAGGTGGATTCCGAAGGAGGCTACGATTTCTGCCAAGGGGGCCATATATACATTAAAGTGTGGGGCTCAGGGACGAGCCCTGAGGAACACCACACTGCAACGGGACTGGTTGGGAGCGAGAGTTACCTTCAAATACCTGGAAAAACCTGTCTTCCAGGAATGATCTCAGCCAGGATAGGGCCGTACCTGACACTCCTACTCTTTTAAGGCGGTGAATCAGAATATCATGGTTCACCGTGTCGAAGGCTGCACTAAGGTCCAGGAGGATGATAGCTGAGGATCCTCCCGAATCTAGAATCTTTCTTGCCTCTTCCACTACTGCTATTAATGCAGTCTCTGTACCCTGACCCGGCCGAAAGCCGGTCTGGGATGAATGGAGAAGTTCAAAAGTCTCCAGGTGTCCAGAGAGAAGCCGATTGATGTGTTTTTCTGCCATCTTGCTGATACCGGGGAGCAATGAGATGGGTCGATAGTTGCCAAGCTCAGTGGGGTCCAGTTGAGGTTTTTTTAGGAGCGCCTTCACTATTGCGTTTTTCCAGGCTTGGGGAACTAGAACCGATGCTAAGGAGGCATTAATTAGATTAGTGATAGGGGAAGAGATTGTAGGAGCTACCAACTTCAAGATATTAGGAGGGGCCGGGTCGAGCGGATACTTGTGTTTTATATGTCTAGCATCTTCAGATGCATAATATGTATCAGAATACTTGTGGAAGTAGAGATATACCTTAGTTACAACACCATGCAGACCTTAAAACTTGACAGATTGCTGTTCAGATTTGTAGCTGATAATGAAAATTATGTAGTATACTTGAAGTGTAGCTTTCCACAGACTGATACAAAGTAGCGCTATTATTGATTATTCTCTTAATATGCCTTAAACCTCACTTTTGTGCTGCTGCTTCATCGTTCTATGACTACATAGGGTGTTGGGTCTAGTGAAAGATATAGCAGCAATCTTTCATATGTCTCTGGTGTAAGTCTGACAATCTTCTTAAAAACATGCATGCATATGTCTGTACCTTTCGTTAGTAGTATCATATATCAATGAAACATACAAATAGATGTATACTTGTGTTTTATATGTATAGTATGTTCAGATGTATGACATATCACAATACATGTGCAAGTTCATACATATCTTAAACAGAAGATCATGAAGACGTTAAAAGTTGAGAGAGTGCACTTTATATTTCAAAGAGACACTTAGATTTATTTAGTGCACTTCAAGTGAACTTTTCCAGAGAGTCTTACAAAGTATCATAATCGCTAATTTGTCAGTCATCATATGTTAAATATTAGTTTTCTGGTGTTGCTGCTTTACCATTTTACTAGTAGTTAGGTACTGAACATAGTCAAAATAAATAACTAAAAAGCAAGAGAAGTGCAGACAGAAGGAACAGAGGTGCAGAAGGAGGCAAGAGAAGTACACAAACAGGCAAACGAAGGCAAGAGGGGTGCAGAAGGAGCGATGAGAGGTATAGAAATTTGCAAGAGAGGTTTAGAAAGAAGCAACAGAGGTGCAGAAGGAGACAAGACAACTGCAGAAAGAGGCAAGACAGTTGCTGAAATATGGAAGAGAGGTGCAGTAAAAGGAAACTGGTGCAGAAAATTCAAGAGAAATGCAGAAAGAGGGAAGAAGGATGTAGAAAGAGGTAAGAGGGGTGCAGAAAGGATAACAGAAGTGCAGAAAGAAGCAAGAGTAGTAGAGAAAAAAGTAAGAGAGGGCAGTGGGGTAGAGAAAGAGGCAAGAGAAGTACAGAAAGAGACAAGAGAGGTACAGAAAGAGGAAAGAGGGGTGCAGAAAGAGGCAAGAGAGGTGTACAAAGAGGGAAGAAGGATGTAGAAAGAGGCAACAGGGATACAGAAAGAAGCAAGAAAGGTACAGAAAGAAGCAAGAGAAGTACATAAACAAGTAACAGAGGTGCAGAAAGAGGCAAGAGGGTTGCAGAAATAGGCAAGACAGGTTCAGAAAGAGGGAAGAAGGATGTAAAAAGAGGCAAGAGCGGTGCAGGAGTATCAGAAGTGTACAAAGAAGAAAGGGAAGTGTAGAAAGAAGGAAGAGAGGTGGAAAAAGAGGCAAGTGGGGTAGAGAAAGAGGCAAGAGAAGTGTAGAAAGAAGCAATAGAGGTGCAGAAAGAGAGAAGAGAGGTACAGAAAGAGGGAAGAAGGATGCAGAAAGAGGCAACAGAGGTGTACAAAGAGGGAAGAAGGGTGTAGAAAGAGGCAACAGGGGTACAGAAAGAAGCAAGAAATGTACAGAAAGAAGCAATAGAAGTACATAAACAAGCAAAAGAGGTGCAGAAAGAGGCGAGATGGTTGCAGAAAGAGTCAAGAGAGGTGCAGAAAGAGGGAAGAAGGATATAAAAAGAGACAAGAGCAGTGCAGAAGGAGTATTAAAAGTGTACAAAGAAGCAAGTGAAGTCCAGAAAGAAGCAACAGAGGTGCAGAAAGAGACAAGAGAGGTACAGAAAGAGGGAAGAGGGGTGCAGAAAGAAACAAGAGGGGTGTATAAAGAAGCAAGAGTAGTGTAGAAAGAATCAACAGGTGGAGAAGGCGAAACAGGTATGCTGAAAGAAGCAAGAGGAGTGTCAAAATTTGTAAGAAAGGTGCAAAAAGAAGCAAGACTAGTGCAGGAAGAATCAACAGAGGTGCACAAACAGACCAGAGGGATGCAGAAAAAGGGAACAGGGGTGTAGAAAGAGACAAGAGAGGTGGAGAAACAGGCAAGAGAACTGCAGAAAGAAGCAACAGGAGTGCAGAAAGAGGCTTGAGGGGTGCAGAAAGAGGGAACAGAGGTGCAGAAAGAGGCAACATGGGTGTAGAAAGAAGGTAGAGGGGTGCAGAAAGAGGCAACAGAGGTGCACAAAGAGGGAAGAAGAGTGCAGAAAGAGGCAACAGGGGTACAGAAAGAAGCAAGAGAGTTGCAGAAAGAAGCATGAGAAGTTGAGAAGGAAGCAACAGAGGTGCAGAAAGAGGCAAGAGGGGTGCAGAAACAGGCAACAGAGATGCACAAAGACGGAAGAAGGGTGCAGAAAGAGGCAACAGGGGTTTAGAAAGAAGCAAGAGAGGTGCAGAAAGAAGCAAGAGAAGTGCAGAAAGAAGCAACAGAGGTGCACAAAGAGGCAAGAGGGGTGCATAAAGAGGCAAGAGAGTTGTAGAAACAGATAAAAGAAGTGCAGAAACATTCAAGAGGGGTGTAGAAAGAGTGAAGAAAAGTGCAGAAAGAGAGAACAGGGGTATAGAAGAGGGAAGAGAGGTATAGAAAGAGGGAAGAATGATATAGAAAGGGGTAATAGTTAGGTATTGAGTATAGGTAAAAACAAAGCAGCAACCCTTCACATGTTTGTGCTGTAAGTTTCATTATGTTTCTGAAACCATGCATACATGAGTCTGTACTTTTTGCCAGTGTACTATATATAAAAGAAGCATACAAATATATATATACTTCTGTTTTATATGTAAAGCATCTTCAAATGTATGACACATATGAGAATACATGTGCAAGTAGAGACATACCTCAATCACAACATTATGCAGGCCTTAAAAGTTGACAGACTGCACTTTAGATTTGATTTGGGCAGCAGTAGAGAAATCCTTTAGTTGTGCTTTGGTATTCTGTTGTATAGGTTGTGATGTCTTCTAATTGTAGGAATTGTGCAGTGTCTGACATAGCTTTGGAATGCAATTAAAAATATTTCTTTATTCATACATGAGAATATTTGTATATAATTATTTTAATAATATTAAATTATTTAACGAAACAATTTAAACTTTTCTTTTTTTTCAGATATTCTCCACAATTATTAAGAAAGATTCAGTATGACAAGAAAAGTGCAAAGGAAAAGACAACAAAAAACATTACTATTTAAAGGAGATAGAAAAGCAGAAATTAGATGAAGTACAACATGTGACGTTGAAAAAAAAGTCTTCTGGTAAGAGAACTAAAGAATTTGTTAAAAGACTTTTAAAGAATGTAATCAAAATGGGGAAAAGAGAAAGAAAAGTACTACAACCAATCAGAAGCAAACAAAAAAAGGACAAATTTATCGAAAATCAGGTTATGGGACAACAATCTATGTTAAAAGAAGGATGAAAGAATATAAAGCAAACACAAGGAGATGATGGACGGAGTGCTGAATCCAGTGGCAAAGTGAGCAAGGGACCCACGTCTGGGCATACCCTGCCAACTTAGGGCGAACAAAGCAAACACAAGGAGATGATGGACAGAGTGCTGAACATTGCAAACACTCACCCCCAGTCACAGATCTGGGTTGAATCCATCATCGTTCTTTAGCTCACTTTGCCACCCCAGTTCAGACACAGCCATATGCAAATCAGTCTTGACCCTGTGCCTCATGGGAACAGTCCAGCCCGAACTGCCAAGCCATGTCTTCACTGGACCGGAAACAAGCATCCTGGGACCGGTTTCTGGCTAACAGCCGTCATCAGCCAGGCTAGCTTGAATCCAGTGGCAAAGTGAGCAAGGGACCCACGTCTGGGCATACCTTGCCAACTTAGGGAGAACAAAGCAAACACAAGGAGATGATGGACGGAGTGCTGAACATTGCAAACACTCACCCCCAGTCACAGATCTGGGTTGAATCCATCATCGTTCTTTAGCTCACTTTGCCACCCCAGTTCAGACACAGCCATATGCAAATCAGTCTTGACCCTGTGCCTCATGGGAACAGTCCAGCCCGAACTGCCAAGCCATGTCTTCACTGGACCGGAAACAAGCATCCTGGGACCGGTTTCTGGCTAACAGCCGTCATCAGCCAGGCTAGCTTGAATCCAGTGGCAAAGTGAGCAAGGGACCCACGTCTGGGCATACCCTGCCAACTTAGGGTGAACAAAGCAAACACAAGGAGATGATGGACGGAGTGCTGAACATTGCAAACACTCACCCCCAGTCACAGATCTGGGTTGAATCCATCATCGTTCTTTAGCTCACTTTGCCACCCCAGTTCAGACACAGCCATATGCAAATCAGTCTTGACCCTGTGCCTCATGGGAACAGTCCAGCCCGAACTGCCAAGCCATGTCTTCACTGGACCGGAAACAAGCATCCTGGGACCGGTTTCTGGCTAACAGCCGTCATCAGCCAGGCTAGCTTGAATCCAGTGGCAAAGTGAGCAAGGGACCCACGTCTGGGCATACCCTGCCAACTTAGGGTGAACAAAGCAAACACAAGGAGATGATGGACGGAGTGCTGAACATTGCAAACTCTCACCCCCAGTCACAGATCTGGGTTGAATCCATCATCGTTCTTTTTTTTTTTTGTTTTTTTTTTGTCCTCATCACACCAAAGCGTCTGCAGAGTAAAGCAAAAATAACCACCATCCGACCTGGGCACCCCGGTCTTCTGCTACTGCATAGGCTTCAGGCCTGGCCAGGCCAGCTTCTTTGTATAAAGCTTGATGTAATCATTGGACCAAGGGGCATTGGACTAATCGCATTTCATTACCCCATGATAATAACAATGCCCAAATGTTAGAATTACTGTCTTGATCCAAACGAGCCATGCCAAATGCAGCATTCAACCAGTTCTCATATAGAGGAGGCCTGGAATCTTTCCAAAGTTTACATATCTCCCTCCGAGCAATGAGAATCAGGAGGAGTAACAGGCCTTTTTGCGTTACCGACAACATATTGGTCAGGTCATTATCCAAGCCAAATATAACTAATGGGAGATTCAAATTCAACTTAACTTTAAAAATTGCTCGTAAAGCACACTCCACATTCTTCCAAAAACCACTTAAGATAGCACACTCAAAAAATATGTGAATATCATCCGCCGCGATAAAATCGCATCTTGGGCACTTCGGGGAAGAGAGAGGAGCAAATTTTGCTATTTTCATGGGGGTATAATAAAGTCTGTTTATAACGTAGAAGTGGTTTTTTTTAAGAGATGCTGGCTTAACGTACTTATATAGTATCTGTAGGGAAAGACCATACAGGTCAACAGCAATATCGTCCAGAGCTGACATATTCCAAACATGATAATGTGGAGGAAGATCTGCGACATCTGTGTCTACTAGGTTTCTATACCAATACCCGACCTCCTTCTTAATGGGTTTTGGGTTTTGAAGACGAAGCTCGATTTCCCAATTTCCCACTATATTTTCTTTTTCAGCTGTATTCCAGGAGGACAGTTGCAGATATTTAAATTTTGAAAAAGAACTTCCTATTTTTGATCTTAAAACCTCCCATGGGTGTACTCCGTCTGATGAAGTAAGATCGGACCAGATCACTATACCAGCGTTTTTAATAGGCAACGCAAGGCTATCTTCCAACCATGTAGGTAACCCAGGGGAATCCCATATGGGAGCAAAATCAGAATAATAACCAATCCCCAATTTCCTTCTGATCTCATACCAGACTTTAAGAGCTGTTTTTAAGACTTTTAGACAAACCTTTTTAAAAAACCTTGGAGCCCCAAACTTATATAGAAAACCCAGTCCTCCCCTTCCAGCGTGACCATCTCGCCCAAGATCTTCCCCCAGTTGGTTTCAAGAGTGGTAATAAGCAATGAGCGTATATTTTTAAACTGGAAAGCAAAAGAATACCAAAGCAAATCCGGGAGAGCTAAACCTCCCTTCAGAAGCTTACGTCTTAACTTCTTCCAGGATATCCTGGCATTCTTATTAGACCAAATAAAACTTCCTATTTTGCCTTGTATTCTACTTATAGTCTTACTAGGAAAATCAAGGGGAATAGTGCTAAACAAGTATGTTAATTTTGGCAAGACGACCATCTTTATAAGATTGACCCGACCATAGATAGTCAAAGGCAGATTCTGCCATCTCGCTAAAAGGTGGTCAATTTCTTTAGACACCTTCTTCAAATTAATCTGAGGGATATCATCAAGATCCTTAACTATAGTAATCCCGAGGTATCTAAATTCCTTGCTCATCCTCCCAACCCAATTGTTGACATTCCAGCACATTACCTCCGTCTTAGAAGGATTAACCAGATACCCTGAGTACTGACCAAATTCCTTCAAGAGGGATTCCACCCTTGGAAGTACCTCAATTGGATTATTAGTGTAGATCAGCAAATCGTCCGCATATAGAGCTAACTTACTACTATAATGGTGGACTTGAAATGGAGTGATTGAATCTTCCAATCTGATAGCTTGAGCGAGGGGCTCAATGTAGATATCAAATAAGAAGGGCGAGATGGGACAGCCCTGCCTAGTTCCCCTTGTTATATTAAAGCTTGATGTTAAAAGACCGTTCAACAAGATGACTGCGGAGGCACCCTCGTAACATCTAATCAGAGTCTGTATAAAAGTTAGACCAAATCCCATTGTCTTGAGGGTTTCCCAAAGAAAAACCCAACAGACCCGGTCGAATGCCTTGGCTGCATCATATGCTGCCACCGCCAAAGGCTCTGACCGCGCTACTGCTAGGTCAATACTACCGATCAACTGCAACGTATGATCTTGTATAAACCTCCCAGGAATAAAACCCTTTTGGTCAACGTTAACCAGCTGCGGAACTAACTTGACCAGTCTCCCCGCTAAGATACTCATAAAGAGCTTATAATCAGCATTTAGCAGGGAGATTGGTCTATACGAATCCGCTTTAAGGGGATCTTTCCCTGGCTTCAAAATAAGCACGATCGTAGCACCCTTCCAGGAACTAGGGACTTTACCTTCCGAGCTGTAAACATAATTGAATAACTCACAGAGTCTGGATACTAACTCATCCTGAAAGACTTTATAAATCTCCCCAGGAAGAGCGTCGGTCCCTGCAGCCTTGTTGCTCTTGATCTTATTTATATAAAGTTTTATCTCGATCTCAGTAATGGGAGCATCCAATGCAGTTTGGCTATCCTCTGATAGCACCGGTAATGCCTTACTTAAAAGCCAGTTTTGAATGCTCCCAGGACTAGGTGTTATCTCTTCTCTATATAAATCAGAGAACATAGCGAGGAGGCATTTTTGCATATCCTCCTGTTTACAAGAAGTTACCCCACTCTCATCTATGACCAGTTCACTTATATTGTTTTTGACGCTATCCCCCCTCGCCTTCCAAGCCAAAAGGGCACCCGCCTTTTCCCCATACTCATAATTTTGCATATTACAGGCTGACCACTGAGCCTTGATCTTTTGGTCCAACCTCCCCCTATATTCCTGACGCAGACATTCGAGATCTTTAAGAACTTGCGTCAGATTTGTCTGGGGACAACTCATTCTTTCTCCTTCCAACCTGGAGATTTCCCTTTCCAGATTCTGGAATTCTAAAGCCTCTTCCCTATTCTTGGAACAAATCAGACTATGCGACTGTCCACGGAAGTGCGCTTTAAATGCGTCCCAGACAAAGTCTAGCGATGTCGAACCCATATTTATTGCAAAATAGTCCGTTATAGAGACTTTAAGGGCACTAATTATTTCGATGTTAGACAGCATTGCCCTTTTGAATGTCCATCTAGGATTTAGACTTTGCTTTTTTCCTGCATATAGGAAAGAAATGGGGGCGTGGTCCGAAAGAATACTTGGAAGAATAGAGATATCTATCAGATTCTCTAAACCAAGCCTATCAGTGAGGATGTAGTCAATTCTAGAGGCATGACCACATTTCTTACTGAAGAAGGTGAAGCCTGATGCTACACCCCTTTTTGCCCTCCACACGTCGACAAGCCCAAGATCGTGAATCATGTCTATCATTGCCCGGCGAATACGAGGGGCACCTACATAGTTATCCTGTACATTAGATCTATCCTGTAGGGGGTTAAGAAGGACATTAAAATCACCTCCAATTATCATTGGAGTTGTGATTCCTATCAATTTGGCCTGTATTTTATAGATGAAAGCTGGATCGTCAACATTAGGGCCATAGAATGAAACTACAGTCAACTCAGTCCCCCCAACTTCCAACTGGGCTATTAGCCATCTCCCAGATTGGTCTGACAAAACTGATTTAATAATACCTCTGGCACCTGACCTGATCAATATCGCTACCCCCTTATTGTGAACTGTTTGATCAGATGTACAAAAATTCTCGACCCACGGATATTTACCAAACAAGGCCCTACTTTCCAGGTGGCTCAGGTGTGTCTCTTGTAGGAGACAGACCTGTGCAGACGATTGTTCCAGAAACTTCATAACTAATCTTTGCCTGCGTAGACATCTAAGCCCATTAATATTCCACGAGATGAATTTAATTTTTGAACCCATTAGGGCTTACAGTGTCTATCTACAGACAGGGCTTTATTCAAACATTCTGGAAATGGCATAAATCTTAAGGCATGGTTGAGATTGAGGATATTTTTAATATTTTTTCCCACTGCAGCCCCACCCGTGCTGGCCCCACCCCTCGACTCCCCCCCCTCCCCCAAGTGCCCCCTTTAACCCCTCAATACCCTGGGGAACCCACCCTTCTCCTCTGGGCATGAGCCCTATGGCGAGGATCCCAAGGCGTGATAATTCCAAGAAGAAAACCCTTCGATTTGATAGAAAGACCGGTCTCTCCGAGAGAGCACAACAGGAGAAGCAAGTACTTTCACCCCGCTCTAGTTATACCCCACTCCCATTCCTTATTCTATCTATTAAGGCATCTACTTCCTCAATTTGGCGAAGATTATGCATGTGGTTATTCCACATAATCCGGAGGGATGCGGGGAACCTCAGTTGTGTCTTAGCCCCCAGGGAGTTTAAAATTGTCATTCTTTTGCCTAACTCCCACTGTTTTGTCGCTGTGATATAGGAAACATCCGATCTAATAGAGAAGGAAAATGAGCTAGAAGAGGACTCGCTCTTTATCTGACCTGCTTTCAAAGCCAGCGATAAGATTTTCTCCTTTACAGAGTATGTGAGAAAGTTGACTAAAATTTTCCTGGGCTTTTGTTTTTCCATGTTCCTCCTGTAAGGGTCTCGGTGCACTCGCTGAATGTCTAAATCCAGGTCCAATTCCGGTGAGTCTTTAAGAATTGTCGCCTTTAGAAGTGAAATTAAATTTTTTTTAATGTCTCCCCCCTCCAGATCTTCCGGGACATTTAGTATTTTCAGATTGTTTCTTCTTGAGTGATTTTCAAGACGCTCTATATCATCTTTCAGATCCCTATTTTGGTGGACTAATTTATCCAACTCAACTGAGGAAGAGAGTAAAGTTTCCTTGATTTTAGGAATTTCAGACTCAAGAACGTCCGTTCTCTGGGAAACCTCTTCGATTTTTTGTGCCAAAACCTCACATGAGGCCTGGATTGCAGCTTGGTTAGACTCTGAGATTGAAAACCTTTTCCCTATGTCCTCCTTTAAACTTAATAAAATGTCAGCTAAAGATCCAGGCGAAGGTGTATTAGGTAATAGGCCTAATGTTGAGTCAAATGGTCTGGCTAACAAGGCTACCGAGGATGGTTCAGGAACAGCCCTCTTCTCCACCGTTAGTGAGGGACCTAAGACGGGATCCTGGTTGTCCAGGGCCGAGAATCTGTTCGAAATCTCCACAGACGAATGGATAACCACTTGCTGGCCCGTCGATGTATCTACACCGCTCGTCCCCCCTAGAGAAGACACGACAGGGGGCTGAGGAGGGGGAGGAGGGGGACCCACCTGGACACCAGTAAAAGCCATGGTGGTTTTTTTATTCTGCCCCTTTTCCGGTGTAGTGGATAACACCTTATAGTATGTTTTCAGAGACGGAGTTATTCTAAGTTTAGAGGACAGAACTTTCTTAGCTTTTCCTCTCCCCCTACCACACAGGGGGGAGGTACTCTCCGTGATAACTCTCACTTTGCCCTGCTTCACAGTGGCCCTAATATCTGTTACCGGGGGAGAAACAGAAGTGGATTCAACCAGATTAGGAGCCCTATTTCGCAAGGTATAGCGACAAATATCTGTCTTAACAGTTTGGTTGGTAGTGGATAAAGTGCTGAAAGCACTACAGGGGCCCTATTCCCACCGTTCTCCATACAGTACCGGGAACCCCCGTGAAACAACAGTCCGAACCACCCAGTTAGCGCAACTCTGTACTACAGGTACCTTACTGTGAGAGCTTAGGGGCAAACTGACCAACAGGAAAGCCTTCGTGGGAGGATTTGAAAAAACAGCTTCATCCTTGGATTCAGAAACATTGACTGTCCCTTTTAGAGGTTCCCGAATCACATTGACCTCATTATCACCCCCAAAGGCAGTCCTGACACCTGAAAAGTCTGTTGAATCCTGAATGGAGTATTTCAGAGTCTTACCTCCGCCGTCACCTTCCCCTTCATCTTCTCCCGAGCTGACACCGGACTGGAAAGGAAAGAGCAAGCACACTCTCACCACGCGCTCATTCTGCGAGACGCCTCCTCGCGTCTGCACTCCAAGGCTCCCAGAGACGTGCCCGAATGTGCTGACTCTACCATAGGAGACCCGGAGCTGCAAGCCCGGAGTCCATCGCCTCGGGTCACGCGCCGCGCCGATGAACCGCAGCAACGAGGGCTCCAGGATCGCCTCGCCCCGACCCCCGTGCACCATCCAGCATAGAGAGCAGGCCACCCAGAAAAGAGAAAGGAACGTAAGTATATATATATTTTTTTTAATTTTAGGAAAATATAGCCAACAGAACGGGGATATTAAGCACTAATTGCTTAATTTAACATTATTATGCCGCTGAGAAAGCTGTATACTCTGTGCCTCTCGGAGAGACCGGTCAGTGCACGCCAAGGAAACTCTGCCGCAACCGTTTAGCTTCCGGCCGCCATGTTC